>CM027081.1:13312914-13912914 GCA_015343265.1 Pao palembangensis
CTGTCTCTGTCTGAGGGCTGGCCTTCCCACTCTGTCAGTGTAGAACTTCCCAACACTGAATTTAGAATTTACATATTAGAGTGAGAAAAATCACATAGCAGGTGTGTGCCTGGGAGAGAATCCGACTTTCGTCACATTTACCTAAGTTATCTGCGTTGTATCAAGCCCTCTAAAAGGTTACCAACACAACAAATGCAAACCAAACTGCACTTCATTCTGCAGCATTAAGAGAGAGACGAGTCAACACATAGCCAGACAGTCTGTATCAAATACAAAAATCCTTAAAAGTAGTAGCTTAGAGACAGGGATCACGTTCCTCCTTTTTTAGCTGTCACTACATATCCCACTCCTATAACAAACAAGAGGTTCCAATAATAATCTCACTCATGCTTTTCCTCCTGACGGCGATGTGATATGACTGCTGGTGCTGGTAAATGTGGGAGGACCAGGAATGTGTGTGGTTGGGTGATAAGGCTGCTGTAAAATTTAATTAGGACAAAGCAATGGCGAAAATGACTTAATTTCTCACTGCATTATTAACTAGAATACTATGTAAGAGTGTGGACTCAATCAGTGAACAGCACAAAATAGATGATACAGAGAAAATGAGAAAGAGACTGGAGCAATCAAGTCTTAAATGTCATTAAAAAATGTAAATGTAAACAAAAACATTGCTTTTTTTCTGTTTCAGTCTTATGCATGTATGTCTATTAAAACATTTTTCATAACAGGAAGGCTGAATAAAGATCCTAAACCAACTAGGACTTATCCCGTGTTTATTGTCTTAGTGTTTAGCCTTAGCTTGACATGATGAACAGCACCCATTATTTCAGGATTTAAATCCTTTATTACAGCCTCGCTTGTTTATAAGTCCAGTCAGAAGTGAATATATGACAAGGGACATTGGATGTACCAGGGCGGAGTGAGGTTGTGCAGAGGTGGACATCATTATCAATTTTTATATAGGATAGAGACTACACATTATTGTCTGTGCTACCCACCATTACACACAGTATTTTACTACACCAGTGTAGTACCTTAAATGCCACTCTCATTCACTTTTATATAAAAGGCTATATATTTGACAAGGGCTGAAGGTTCGTCCACAGCAAAGGATAATACTAGATGCAGGCATCATAACAGAGCCTTTGCAAGGAAAATGATCATTACTTCAGGCAAACCTTAAATTGAGGTTAAACAACAAACAAGCGTTTTTCATTCTCCACCCGATATCCCAAATTTAGTATTCTAGGAATCCCACAGCACAAGCCACACCTAATTACGCTAACTATGTCATTAAGGTAACCTTTGGCACCATCTGTTCAATTCACAAGCCCAATGATGCAACATGCATGCAGATGCAATAAGTGAACAGCTTTAACAAAACAGAGAAAAGAATGGCAACACAACAGAAGTATAAATACTCCATTCCGCAAGATATAATATATTGCAGTAGAATCCAGAGATCACAGAGATCAAGATGTCTAATCAAACATCCAAAATGCAGATTCCCTAAGATTACTTACTCAGGAATCCAGTGACTAACACAAATTCCCATAAATGTTTCTCTAGTTAGCTCAGAGCACAACCACATGATTTTATGTATGTTATACCATGTGGCTAACCATCATTAATATATCATTCTATAGATCCCCCCATTCTTATCATTAAACTGGCACCATCCACTCCAAAGCCTGCTCACTGCATCCCTTGAGGTCTGTAGGTGCATTTGTGTGTTCATACGGTGACTGCACACCAACCTGAACACCGCGGCTGCTCATGCGAAAATACAGAGACAATTTATACAAGATTTGGCATGAAAAGAGGGCCCAGGCCAGGACCCTAACTCAAAGTGCAAGGGGCGGAAAGAGGTAAAGAGTTTTCTGTTTCATTATCATACTCATAAATATAAAGTGCTATAGCGCTGAACAAACTATTCAGTCTTTTCAACGTTTGATGATGAGGTGCATACCCTATTGGCACTTTATTTATGTCCCCGAAGACAGACTAGTGCCTTCAAATGTCTGTGTGACCGATTCTTGCTATCATACATGTTCATTCTGACCATTTAAATCTTGTGTCTTCACAACTAATTATACTATCTTTTATTTTAATTCTCTTGGCTGCGTCACTGGACTGTAGCAACACCCATGAGATCGATTATTAAAGGGTATTTACAACTGTGGCAAGAGACGGTAGTAGGTTGGCGTGCAAGTGAAAGCGGAAGTGCTTGTGCTGCTGACTGCACTTTATCACCTCCCTAAAACTGAGAGCATCCTTTGGGCTTCCCTCACACCCGTGCCTAAATCCCAGGCAATTAAATCTTGGACTGATGTGTATGTAGGAAGGAAGGGAATGGGAGAGAAGAAGTGAGGCAGGGGAAATGGAGACAATATACCAATAACAGGCTATTATGATTTGGGAGGACCACTCAGGCCATGAGAGTATAGAAGAAGACAAAGGGGATATGGAATTGCAGGGAAATGAGGAGGAGTGTTATTTGGGAGGCAGATGGAAGAGAGGGAGAAAATTAAGATGAATGGGCACTGAGAGGCTGCATTGGGGATGGGCAGAGAAAGTAATTAGCTGTGTTTGCTTTGGGAATCTGGCAGTGAGAATGATTCCGGCAGTGACAGGCTGAAGAACCAGTTTTATTAGCCAACAAGGCAGTGTCTGAAGAACCTAGCAGGGGGCAGCTGTGCCAGCAACCTTTCAAGACCTTTCACCTGTAGTTCAAGACCTTTCACATGCAGTCTTTTTACAACATGGACTCAAAGCAGCAGCTCCATCACACAATGCAATTTCTTCTATCCCTAGTCCCCTGTTAATACAACACAGCTCTGACTTGTTTCCTTTACAGACTTGCTCACACTCCAGACCTCTTTCACAACAGCAGCATCTCTCCAACATTCTTTTATCCAATATCATCCAGCAGCTTCACCATTACTGACTTGATCTTTCTTCCTCAGCCCATTTCTCTCCATTTCACATGACACAACTACCTCGATCTCTCTCTTTCCACCCACCTTGTATACCTCATTCCCTTGTGTCCCTTTTGAATCTAATTTCAGATAAGCTGTAACAGAAGAACAGAACAAAGCCTTTTATCATTCCCACCATTGATGTGGGTGGATTGGATTGACTGAGCAATTTTATTCATGTACACCTGTACCCAATCCATTAAGGATCCAATTAAATGTATTTTATTCATTTCTTAGGCGCCTCAGTAATCACTGGGTTTGACTTATAACAACAATGTCTTTCTTTTTTTTTTCTTTCAGTAGCATCTTTTAAAAGCCAGGATTGGAGGAAGAGGGTGTCCAACAAACAGATGATACATGTCATAAACCCTGACCTTGCCAACCTCACTTCACTGGGCAGGTTCTTCCAAAGTCAAGAGGCTCTAATCATATAGAGTCAACAACTCATTAAATAACTATGGAGAGCTAAATATTAAAACCTAAACTTCTGGTATTGAGTTCTGACTAATAAACAGAACCTTCTAGCTGTGAGTCAACAGTTCTACCCAAAAGCAGTGTTATGCCATGGAATTGTATGGCTGCATTTATAATGGGTTCACTGATGATGCTCACACAAGTAGCAGGATAAATTCTGAGCTGCAAGAATTAGTTCTTTCTGCACACAATTAGAAAATGGCTACAACACCAGTCTGTGCTGATTGATAAAAACCTGAAACATAGATTTTTTGAAAGCAGAGATAATGAATAGTGGAAAAACTGAATCATAGCAGATATGCTGCTTTCAAAGGCAGGTTTTGTGCCTCAGACTGTTTGTCCAGTCTCTCTTTTCAAAGGAATACACAAGGACATAAAAGAGATGGCAGAAAATATCAGTAGACAGGAAAGAAAGCATATAAACTCTCAGAGTGATGCATTAACTAAGAAAAAAAAAAAATTCAATAAGAAAAGCGTAAAAAGTGGGATGCGCATGCTCAAGGCTTTTTTTCTTTACCATGGTTAATAGGCCTGAGAACCTGGCGGAATGAGCCGGGGCTGATCACCTGCTGCTGGTTATCTGGAAAGAAGTTGTATTGAAATTGTACTGAAATATACTTCCAAGAAATACTGCATTTAGGGTGCATAGATTAAACCTCCATCTGCATAAACAACTACCTGCAAAAAATGTGATTATTAGTGTTTAATGTAATGTTGCTAAACTGACAGTTTTCAGCGAGGCAATGGAAACTGTCAGTTAGTAGTTGCAAATTGAAAAAAGAGAGGGCAAATTAAATGAAATTAACTTTTTTAATCGGGCTTCCATGAAAACACTGTCAGTTGTTTTCTAGTTGTAGAGGATTTATTACAGGACTCACCTCTGGGTCTTGGTGCTCGCTTTCTGCGCTCTCTGAAAGCTGCTCCAGACTGCAGGGCTTCGAGCAAACTATCCATCACACCCGTCTCATCGTTTTCTAAAAAATAAATAAATAAATAATGAGTATGCTTTGTAAGAAAGAGAATATGTGGCAAAAGAGATTGTTATTGCAGTGTTGATAATATGGCCTCAGAAAAAAATCTAGAATATAATATATACAAAGCAAGATTTTTGTTGCATGTTCCCTGTTTACCAGTAAATATGTTTTTCTGGTGGACTACAATAATTATAATCACCGATTAAGAAAACTCTCGCCCCTTGACAGCTGGGAAAGGTTCCAGCAGACCCCTGCGACCCATGTGTGGATAAAGCAGGTACAGAAAATGGATGGATGGATGAAATTACCACAGATATAAGATATGCAAACAAATTACACAAAAGGTATACAACAGACCTGAATTGACAGAAGGCTTATGAATGTGAGTAACCGCACTATATTTAGTTCTTTGTTGCAGTGAAGTAAGCTCAGGCACAGATGGGCACTTCAGGACATATTTTCCTTTTAATGTGTCCTCTAATCATTATAGTACAATAATAATACACTGGTTAAAATACATTGTGGAGTCAGGTTGATTCAAACCAACACAAACCATACACTAATGATTTTTTTCAACAATTCTCAGAAGGTCCTTAGATGAATTATCTGGGTATTTATGTGCTGCACATATATTACTAAATGTCAGTAAATTTATGATTTGTAATTGTGATATTTTTGCAAATTCCCCACCCACTAGTCTGCATTCAAGAAGCAGATGTGTGATGTATAAAAACATGCAAACTGACAGATGACAGATAAATCATGCCCTGTGATGGCACAGCCAAAAAGCTATCCCTGAAATCTAAGGCAGAATGATGGACTAAGGTAGTGATTTATACCTACAACAGCCTCCAGAGAAAGGGAAAGGAAATAGATAGAGCGGGCAGAAGGATGAATGTTTAGGAGACAGTGGCAAAAGGAATGTGATACTGGCTTTGACATATAAATGTGTTTAGAAAGGTTTACTATGCTTTTACTTTCTCAAACAAAGTTCTGTACATTGAATACACAGCATCTCTAACTAAGAAAGTGGCATCAACCTTTTGGTGCTTTTAAAAGGATGTATCTTTCTGTTTAAAGACGAAGAGATAGAGTATGTTGTATGCTATGCTACTGTTGGATTAGTATTAAAATTATGATTTCAAAGTCAAAGTACTGTTAATGTGACATGCTATCTGGACACCACACATACCCAGGACAAGTTCAAATAAGCGAAATAGAAAAATATCTAAAACAATTAAATGCAGTGAACCATTCTGTTCTTAAGCTTAACATATTTGATAAACAAATGTGATATCACACCTTTACTTGTTTCATAGAAGTATGAATGTACATGATGAATGTCACATTAGACATTACATTTGAGAATTTGTATATAGTATTCTTATTTTTTAAAGTAAACATAACATACAGGTGTAAAACACAGCAAGGGTCAAAACTGCTAGTCAGTACACCACTAAAGAAACTGAAAATAAGGGAAAAATAATTTATTGAAAGACTTCCTAGTGCAGACTGTCCAACATCATGATAAATCAAGCAGAAAATGACAGACAGTCCTGCATTTTTGAACAACACACAGTGTTATGGTACAAATACCAAACCTCCCAAAAATCGTTAAACTACATCCCACTCACAACATCCCACTCAGTTAAAATGCATTCTCTGATGTTCCCATGTTGTTGCTGTGCCAAGGTGCAACTCCGACCACATGCATTCATAGTGGACCCATCTGCTTTTAATTGTTCATTTTTTTGTGTTATTCATTTACAACATTCTTTTCGTGACGTTTCAGGGTGAATAAGATGCCCACACAGACACTCTGACTGTGTGGAGATTTGATTCCTTGCACAAGGACATTTTGCAATTTCTATGGTCCAAAACTGGGACTAGAACCAGAATCCCTCTGGTGGGGTATAAAAAGACAAGCCAATGTAATTACATACTAGACCATATGTGGCACTATTAAAACTCAGTGCCTGACCCCGGAACAATCAATTGTGGTGTGGAAAAAAACTCAATTTTAATAGGAAAAAACTTGAACGGGACCATGCAGATTTGGAGGGACCTTTCTGCTGATGGCTGGATCAGAAAAGATGGAGGACTAGTAGTAGTAAGGCAAATACTTTGTGATACTAAAAATGCAGAGCTAAAACTGAGTGGCCCTTAGTTCATATTTTATACATTTTTAGACCTCGTACCTTCTGCTGCAATGTGACAGTTCTTTGATCAGTTCTACTTTTCAACAGGAAAGGAATTTAACGAAGAAGAACAGAGGGACCTGTTACATATAAGATTCATGCACATGAGCTGGTCAATCTTTGATGAACTGTAAAATACAGTGACTGATCAGCAGGTGGTCCTGTCATGCATGTATATCTCTCATCTTGAACACTGCTCACGTGTTAGCCGTGCAGCATATGTTTCCACAGTGATGGGCAACAAACTGGAGTGGCTTTATTTGGCTGACACTACTCTTTTTTTTTTCTGTGTAATATTTTCCTGACCGAGATTCAATGTAAATTACATCACTGAATAATCAGGTATTGTCCTGAACTGCATAAGAGATCACACCTCTGTCACACATGGAGTTCTAACAAGCTCAACTATAATATAAACCATATTAGAAAGAGAGAAAATGTAAACCAATTATATAAGCTCCTTCTTAGATTTCTTGTGGAATGAATTTGGCTGGAGGCACATACACTAGGTCTTAATTTGTAGACAGAACATAACATATTAAAAAAGCTTATATAATAAGCAGCATATATATCATGTGACTTGTAAATGCTTTTTTTCATTCTTTCTTCTGCATCATCTTTTTTTGTTGTAGCCTCTTTGTGTATAATATTAAATACATAGCAAGCTGTTCTTTTATTTGAAATCTTAATAGCTCATGGAATGTAGCCATGTAGGAAATGTTAAATAAAGCTCTGATGTGTAATTTGTTGCGCCACAAACATCCCTGCTTCTGGTCTACCCTGGGAGTTAATGCAACAGATGTGTCATACACGAGCACAGCTAGGGTGGTGGGGGGGAATGTATTCTATCTGAATTGCAATCTCCGTAGGATTCCATGCAAATCCATGAAAACTGATGTTCCTGCTCACTCCGACTGCCAGAACACACAGCCTGGATGATGAAACCAGGATGCAGTTTATAGAACAGACAGAAGCCGAGTCGGTGGCAGCTTAGAGCAACGGCAGAAAATGAGAAAGGGAGTGGAGTGATTCACATCTGATGAATAATCACGCTCACTGTAACCACACTAAATGCTGGTACCTGCTCCTTGCCAACCAAACCACTCTTTCCTTTTGTTTTATATTGCTCTGCCCTTGAGTATATTTTGGACATACAGCCTCTCTGAGGCGCTTTAGAGAACTGATGGAGAATCAGATGATTACATTGGAAATCGCCATTGAGTGATATCCGTCGTGACAAAGAGAAAGCTCTTTAGTTAGGCAGAAAGGCAGGCAGAAGAAGAGGCAGTGGCAGAGTGAGAGAATAAATCTTGTCCTGGGTTGACAGTAGACCTTCTTCTGCCAAATCTTCATCCCAAACATTTATGTGAGCGTTGTGTGTGTCTTTGTATGCCTGTATATGTCAGACATTGCCAAAAACAACCCATCGTTTCACTGCCTTTAGCATTATCTGAATTTTAAGCATATCAAAATAACTTTCAAGCTCTAGGCATACTTGTATAAGCCCATGACAAATTTTGGTCTACTTAAGTTTTTTTTTTTTTTAACTTCTGAACTACTTTTTTGAGAATAAAAAATGTCAGCACATTCATACACAAACACATACACACTTTCTCAATCTGAATCACATAAAAACAGTCACTCACCTTCACATAAACACTATATAGTAGCTTCTAAAATAGATACCTTTCATTTTTTTGCACTTTGTTTTGCTTTTTCAAAGTGGACATTTTTCTTTACAGCTAAGAGACTCCTGCTTGTTTTTTGGGCATTAGGAGAAAAAATAAGAGCTCAATGTTTTAGGTTGTACAATTTGTTAAGCCTTGTCTCCACTATATACAGTCTAACAAACCTCAGTTAACAATGTCGTTCAAGTGTTTCTTAAAATGTATCGCGGTTAGCATGACCTTTTGCATCATGAGACTGTAATGGAAAAATGAGAATGGGAATTTCAGTGGCATAGCACAGTATGCACACATGCACACGTTCCAACTCTTGTTCATAAAATGTAATTGGGCTTAATCCTTCAGTTTACACAATGCAGGACGATAAAATGTCTGGAGCTGGATGGCAAATGGTAACTACTGGGAGATTTTTCAATCAAAATAAATAAAGATGTTAAGAGAAAAAAGGGGTTTGTAGACTTTAGCATTCTGGCCAGATGGAGCATGGTGGTTGTGCTTGAAAAGTGCTACAGTGATTGGCATAGTTGCTGTTGTTGATGCTGGTGTAGAGCTGGACTGCTCTGCCAGCTTTGGCTTTGAAAATGGGCCTGGAGGCTTCAGTATTTAACGATTTTCTGGCAACAGTGGTGCTCTAAAGTGTAGACAAACAAATAAACACACAGAGGGGTGTATGGGTGTCTTATAATATACACTGTATGTTCCATATGCTTTTAATTTATTAAAAAAAAACAAAAAACAAAACATTTAAAGTTTTAAAGGTTTAAAGTATCATACCTATCGTAAAATAATGGACAACATAACAATCACCCTTTGGAGGCCTTGGTAAACACTGTACATAAGAGATGAGTAACTGAGTGGCTGAACTATGGAAGAGCATGTCCTTCAACCTGCCCACCAGGGTGAAAGGTCATATATCAAATATCCTGTTTAAGTGTCTTGTAGCAATAGCTTGTAACGCTGAGGAATGCTGTAGCGGGCAGGCCTACTGCTCTACTCTACTGAATATTCAAGAGGTGAATTTCTATGACGTCATCAATATCCAATAAACAATTCCATTGCCATTGAATTCTAATGTTAAAATCTGCAATATAGGACAGCAAATCAACAGTACCTTCTTAGCTTCAGTATAGCATAAATCTCTTCTCTGTTGATGCACTGCTTAAGATAATGAGTTTATAATGGAAAACAAATTTGTTTATCGAATAATTGAGAAAGATCTCAGTTACTCTGTGATCAGAGACTGATTCAGCAAGTGACTTCTTGTCTCACAGAGTACTATAAAGATAAAAAAATTTATTAAAGTAGACAGAGAAGTATGTACCTGCATTTACTTCCAGCAACCTCCTCTTTTTCTGCTGCCTCTCTTGTTTTTCTCGCGCTGCCTTTTCCTTCGCTACTCGCGCTCGCCTCTGCTTCTCCTCTGACTCCTTTTGCTTTTGGTTCTCCTTCAGTGCTTGCTGTGTGGGAAGGGAGAGAGGAGAGTGTAAGACGAAGGGGAAAAAAAGGCAAAAAAACCAACGGTTTGCTAAGTGGGGTTAATTACGCGAGAGCACAGGATGTCAAAGGTACATGCAACTGGAAAGCCCAACAGACATCTTTATCAAGACTCATTAAAGTTAGACGAAGCCTCTAATCCTGGACCAAGACCAAATGACTCTTCAAGTAATTTAACTCTTCCATAGAAATTTCTAATGTCTTTAATAACCACAGTTCAGTAAGTCGAAGCTACCACACACTTGCTTTTGGTGATGACTGCCTTTTGAAAAGCCTTACAGCACTGATGCTACATCGACAAGCTGGGTAATAATCAGAGAAGACTTGACTAACAACATGTGAAATAAATTCAAGTGTAAAATAAATTCAAGATGCGGAACAGACAAATGCACAACTAAAAAAAAAAAAAAAAAAAGAAAATCAGCAACACAACTAATTAATCGCTTGTAATAATGTACTTCTGAGCTCCTGGACATAGCTATCATCAGATTTTAACCTTTTGTTTTTGCAATCAGCACCATAAAGCAAAGTACACCTATGTGTGCAATGACAGATGAAGTAAATGTAGAAATGGAACCAACATACATTGTCATATTAACTTTACTGATTATGTTTACTGATTATGTTTACAGAGATGGCCATTTCACTCTCTTCTATGGGATATTCAAACAACAGAAATGTAAATCAAAAATTCATGGTGGTATGTGGAATGTGTTGTCACCTTAAATGGTCATTTTATTCTTTTTATCTTAAAAAGAATAAAAAGGCAAAAAATAAATATAGAATCAATCAATATGACAACAGCAACTCTTTATGGTTAAAGTTATATTTAGTCAGATTATATATTAAAAGTGATCAAAAAGTTAAAAGACGATAAGAAAAAATTGTCTTTTTGACATCTGACACAGCATTCACTTTTTTATTGTAATGCTGAGTTGAGAGAGAGAGACAGAGAGAGAGTCAGAGGGAGGGAAATCCAGCTTCCCTGTTCTGTTACAGAAATTGCCCTCCACTCTCCTTCATCACTGCAGGTCTGTCTCTCCCTCCTCCTCTCCTGGATGTCCGCCATTAGACACGCTCAATTGGATTCCTGTCAGATGTGCGGCCTTGCCCTGGGTCTCCTTCCTACGGGTGACTGAGCACTGAGCTGTGTGTGTACATCTTTGTGTGTGGGGAAAAGCTAACCAGCTGTCTGTGTAAAAAAAATACACACACGAACAAACACAAAATGACAGATGCCAACAAACATATGCGTACACACATGCGTGCACACGTACACACAAAGTTCAAGGCCCAGCCTTCTTCAAGCAATAGTCTGTAGAAAGCACACACCTATTAGCATGGGCCTTGGCACAGCAGGGTAAACGCTGATACGGATTTGACCATAAGGTTATGGTTCTGAACTTTAGTGTATGCCTGCGTTCATTGGCCTTGCCTTGACTTCGCTCAAGATGTCCGTTTGATGTGACCATTCAAACAAATTGCTGAGGGTGTAAGCTGCTTACACTCTGACCTACCACCAGGGAATTGATAGCGATCTGAGGAGTTTTGACTGCATACAATACTGTTTCTTTTAGAAAAGAGAAACCTGGTTTATTGTCCTGTTACTGCATCACTAATGAAGAGTGTATGTTTTCCATATACAGAACAGAGGAACCATATTAAATAACAAAATTGTGTAAGAATAAAACACGGCTATTTTCTAACTAAATGCAAATATTGTTCTTGCTTAGGAATGCAGGAAATTGAAAAAATGATAAAAGTAACTCATCATTCTGGAATAAAATCCATTTGTGTGAAAGACAGATGCTAAGTTGGGGGCAGGCAGGAATTTTAGTAGGCTAATTAGCTACCATTATCTGTCACACCCAGTGGCCTGCACCACTAATCCTGCCGATTAAACACAGCGAGTCTGCATATCTGCATAGCTCATGGAGTCCAAATGATGAGGCCACAGAGCTCAGTGATGACATTAATATCCTGGTGGGACAGGATCTCATACCCACAATGTTTTACATTGTATTATACCAAAAGCCACTAGGAGTAAGTGATGGAAAATTTTGACAGATAAAAAGTGGTGAATAAATGATAAAAAAATAATGTATTTTGAGGATAGTGTGATGATGATATAAAAAACAGCAAAATAAATAAACTAGAGATGTGTTTCCATAGCTGTATCCTGTTTTGGTATGTCAGGTTTTATACATAACAATACACATGACGTAATTTCAAATCATGATGTCAAAATTCGGTATAAGTTAATGAAACTATATCCCAGAATGTAAAATAAAATAAAGATAATTGGAGTCATGATACCCTTATCAAGAATTAACATCTTAACATCAGCATTAGAGCAAGATTTGAGTGTACTCACAAGAAACATGCTGCGGAAGTTGCTAAGATCAGTGAATAGCTCCTCCACAGAGGTCTTCTTAGGATCGATGGCAAAGTATTCAAGCAAATTCTGATAAAGTGTCTCCATGTTGCTGTGCATTATCTCCAATTTTCCATACTGTTCCCGTGCGATATTGCTAAAGCTGTAGTTTTGTGGTCAAGGTTAGTAAACACTTCATCTTACAGTATTGAGAGTTCTGATCAAACTACATGAATGAGGCTGAATATGAGATGTGCACAAGCTCACACACCTGATCTGAGACATGCCCGTTAACTGAACCTAAAAGAACCATCTAGGTCAGCCACGGGTGGGATTGTTGACAAGTGGGTCTTAAGCAGATGTAGATATAAAAAAAGGAACCCAGGATGGTAAATGAACGAATAATTGTCAATTAGTTTTTCATGCTTAATTTATCTTCAAATTTTGCAGTTAATAAATACTGTACAAGTAAATCACTGTGGTTTGTCTCAGAAAAATTATTGAGAAGCAAAAAGAGAGGCTTTATCCCAATTCTCTCTCTGATCATTGTTTTAAATTTCCTTTCACTGTGTTAGAAAATCGTGTGTGTGTGATTTTAGAATTCCATCAACAGAATTAAGAAAATCATTCAAATATTCTTGGTTTAAGAATCAGCATCATAATAGTAGCAGGTACATCCAGAAGACCTGTCAAATCTCTCTGTTACTCCGAAACACAGCTGAGATTATTTACTTTGAAAGATTCAAAGGGCTGATAATTAAAACATTAAAGGGAAGAGCTAAAGACTAATCTTGGATTGTATTTTTAATGTGCTGATTTAAAGGTGAGTTGACATGGGGCCTTTTTGTTTTGCCAATGCCAAAGAAAATACCTGACTTTCAAAGCGGCATTCCCACAGTACACCCAGAGAACTATCCCCCAGACCTGCAACCAAATGCATGCATGTGTAAAGGATATAGCCATTTTCGTGAGGAACATGTCATTTGGGTCGTCTGGGGAGGCGAAAGTCTCGAGGTCTCGCTCCAGCTGCTGCAGCTGCCTCTCCATCTGCCTGAGGCTTTTTTCCAGATTCTCTGCAGACACTGAAACACATTCACGTACATCAAGACAGAAACCACACCTACATTTGTAAAAGTACACAGAGAAAGCCTAATTCTGAAAAAAAAAAACAAAAAACAAAAAAAAAAAAACAGAACAGGCATAAAAAGTCAACGAAATTGCAGGTAAAATCAAGTGTGTTATTATATGAAAGCTCTGAAGAAGCAAAGGAAAACTGAAGAAGGTATATAAATAAATAAATACACCAAGATATGGGAAAACAAGAAAACCCAGCTCACATGCTTATTATAGACTCACCATGTCTAAGAAACACCAGGGAATAAACAATAATTGGAAATAAGTACATATAAGGTATTGTTGTATTATTGTTTCCCTCCTCAAAGCATGTATGTCATAAAAAAATAATTTATATACTGTATAAGAAGACAATGCCTTGCAAGCACATGAAAGCCCATAATAGACGCAAACACAAACGTATTGTTGTGCTGATGTGCTGGCTTGTATGTGCAGTGTGTACATGGTTCTCAGGAACATTGCTGGGGAAAAGTTTCAGAACTGCCTTTGCAGATTATCAAGTTGCTTTTAAAATAAAAATGTTGTATCCTAGCCTAGACCCTACATCATTTGTCTTTACTCTCAACAACAGGAGAGTTGCTCACACAGGGTGGAGGGCAGGGAAGCCCTGAGAAACTGTCTCCTAAGTTGGTCATGGCTGACACTTTAAGCTACTCACTGAATACAGCATATGGCTTAAATTACCCTGATTAGACCCTGCTTGACAAAAAGGCATAAGCTGCTTATTTAAAATACTTTCAAATGTCCCTTGATCCTTACACATGCCTTATGAAAATGAAAAAGAGAACGCCAACGTACTTAAGCTTCTCACTGAATTACATGAACCTCATTTTCTGATGGAAATATACAAACAGACACGCATTCACAGACACAAACCAAAATATTAGCATAAATGCACTAAATTTAGTTAGGTCACAAAAGACAAAAGAGGAGGCCAAGAAAGAGGATAAATGGACTTTCTGTTACTGGGTAGAAAAAAACAAAACAAAATTAAAGCCTTGTACTGATGCCCTGCCTAAAACAAAAAAGGAGCTTTTTTTGACTTAAGGTTCTTTGTGTATTCAAAGTTGTCCTTGGCTCCTCACTAGGTGTGTTGACCATGAAAGATTTTTATGAGAGGTGAGGTGTGAGCAGCCCTCTGGCCCAGAGGGGTTGAGAACACATAGGATGTTTTATATGAATAGTAATTGAAGACTTTGTGGAGGTCAAATCCTCCATTTACATCATTTTATTACTCTGCCGACCTACTGTGCAATAAATGAGGCAGAGCAAAGCAAACAATTGGGGATATACAGTACATTATGGCTCCACTTCAAATAGGGCTCCATGTATAGATTTTTTGATAAATGGAAATTAGAGGGGAAATGCTAATATGCCCCGTGAGGCCAAAGCCTGAAAGACAAGTGCAGCAGACTGATTTTGCTAGCTGGGATCTAGACCTCCTGATGTACACAACCAATGTGTTATGCATCAAGAATAAACAAGAACACAAAGGTTGCTGCTTAAGTTACAGAGTAGCCTGTATTTTCTTTAAGACTTATTGCTCATTTTATGGTCAAACAGACAGGAAATACATTTTTCCTTCATGCTGATAGTGAATAATAAGAAAACAACTACAGCGTTGTCCACTCCTGGGCATGCAAAAAGATAAAACTGCATAATTTCGTATGCCGCGAGTCCTCAACCCGGATTAAATCTTTTAAAAGGGCGGCAAGGTTTTGGAGAGTGGTGTGCAGTTAGGACCAGGAAGAGCAGAGGGGCACATCTGCTACTCAACTACTGAGGGACAGAGCTGGGGGCACAATAAGACCATCTGGAAGACTTCACACCCACACGCGCATCAGACTCTGCCCCCATCTGGAGTCGGCAGCAGGTGGGTGGAAAGCTTAGAACTTATTTTTAACTTTGGAGATAATACTGTACATATACAAACAGTCTTGTTAACCTTTAGGAAATTAAAATGTATTTCTTACAACTGTTTCTGTTACAGACAGACAACCTAAAACATCCTGATTCTGTGGATTGATAGACAAAAAAGGCAAGACAAATGGACAATGACAAAAAATAAATAGATACTAAAATAGGCCCAAAATGACAAATAAGCATCATACTGAGATGTTTGTCAATAAATGGAGAAATAACAATCACAACTCTGGAAAGATGGAACTAGGTGAAGGCATAAAAGGAAGAATCACACACACACAAAGGAAACTTGAACTAAAATGTTTGGTTTCTATGGCAGAATTGGCAACAGGGGACAAAAAGTGCATGTTTCAAATGTTTATTACTGCTGCTGCCTCCACAACCCAATTTTCATGTTAAAGTAATTGTGCCACTCAAAGAAATGCAGCATATTTAGGCTGAATTGACTGTCAGTAGACAATTTAAGGAGGCCTATCATGAATGAGGTTTTTCAATTCAGGATGTTTGCTTCTTTAGATTTGGAGAGACAAGTGTGGACAAGTATAAAGGCAGAAGACTATGAGCAGTACGCATTTCCACAGTCACCTTCTCTTTTTCCTCACCCATCCCTTCTCTCTCTCTCTTTCAGGAAACAGAGCTGTGGTTGTGGGTAAGGAACACGGTGTGCCATAAAACTGAATACATGCATATACACTGTTCCTGACACTGACTGTTGTGTCTATGCATGACCAATGTATTATGAATAAAGCAATCTATATGCTGTTTTTGTGAATGGTCAATCTGTGCCTTGCATTAACAAAATGTTAAAGTAACCTTAACAGGGCAACAGGAGCACAAAGAATTATATTGCAGGTTGTAGAGCTTCTTAGTAGCTTGTAGAATCAATATTATTATCTATAATATTTTACACTTGAATATACTACAAAAACATAAAAAAGAATTGAGCTAAATACTGTATCTAACAGCTCCTGCACATGAGCTACTAAGTTCAGTATAGCACAGAGCAAAAGCTAAACTAACAATCAATGCTCCACTTGATGTAATCAAGCAGCACACATCCAACCTCATAATAAAAACAAAATAAGGCCAGAATAAAGATCAAGATAAAACAAAGAAATAGAAAAGAAAGAGTCCATCACCACTGTTGATGCTTTAAGCCCTCTAAACCAGACCACACGAATAAATGATTAATCTCACACTACCACCGTATAATAAACCGTCATTGCTCAGTCTAGTAAATGAATCTCCCCTTAAACAGTGTTCAGATGTGGTAAACTACAAAACCTCTGTCCCACAAAAGGATCATGAGTGTAACACCTGCTACAGCTCAATTTAACAGGGGACAAAAAGTCCCCTTGCATTTCTCTGATGCCAAAGCAGGATTTTGAACTGGAAATACACAAAAAACAAGACTCCTAAATGAATGCAAAGGCCAAGTTTTTGTTGTTGATGTTTTTAAGCTTCAGAGAAAGCTTATCACAAAGACCGAAACAAACAACAAAACCTGACTGCTGTTGCTTTTTTTGTTGTTCTACAAAGAATAGTCTACCTACCTATTTTAACAACCTGGTTTCTCATTTGTAAGGAAAGCCTTGATAAGAAACTACACTGACAGCAACAAGATTTTTTTTCTTTTTTAATCTTACCTCTGCTGGCTCGGTCCACATGCACCAGATCATCAATAAACTTCAACACATTTGGAATTTCCTCCTCACATACTTGTGCCAAAAAGTGTAATAATGTGGTCTTCTGATCTGCAGATTTTGTGTCCTTTAGCTGAAATAAAAGACAAAAATAGTTCCATGACAACATGCCACAATCTGTAATGAAATTTCACAAATAGAATTAGAGAAGAGTTTATAGAGTGAGCAATTAAAAAAAAAACTTAGCAGAAACATACTTTGGACAATTATATAAAAATGTAAAAATATTATCATTAGTAATATTAAAAGTATTAATACTTTTCATGGACCACATAGTGAATAATAACTTCATATTTGCTGCATCACAATTCCAAAAGAGATATAAAACAGAGACGATGACCAGTAGAGAAGTGTAAAGCTGCAAAAATGGATAGATCTGACCATCCAAAATAAGTCAAAACAGAGTTGAATTGTCTTTAATTGTCAAATCTCAAAAATGTTACCATTATACTGGTTAGTGATGTAGTTTGTTCCTTATAATAGGAATACGGTGAAGCGTAATAACCTTTATTCTGATTTCCCAAGCCATTTATTTCAAAAAAAGACAGATTGAATGGTGTGACAACGTCTGCATGAAATTTTATTGTACTCAAGCAAATACTCACACCGTAATAGCGCTGGATGCTGTTTTTTCTCCATTCAACAAATGCAATACTTTTTGGAATATATTTACAACTACCATTATTTTTTTATACTGTAATTCTAAAATGTCTCAGAGTTTCTGGCAAACATCCCTCCTGCAGAGTGAATTTCTGAATATATTTGTACGCGATTCTTTGGTAGGCAGCAGTGAGCTCCCCCCGCCCCCCCCGGGTTTAATAATATTTGTATTATCTTCTCTAATCAAACAAAATCTCCCTCTCTGTTTTTGTTTTCTGTTTTTATAGGAAAAACATGTAGTTGCTAACAACAACAGCTACCTCTGAACAAAGATGGATGGTAATCATAGCTGAAAATGTAAACATTCTGCTTTTGTCAGTTGGGATGGGTACAATTTTCCTGTGCTGTGGACTGTGCCGTGGAATTAAGTTGTCAAACGCTGAGCAGGCACAGAGGTGATGTCTTCCTCTGTATATCTAGCATCTGACATGAACTCACACCTTAGTTCCAGAACAGCATGGCACATAACGCACAGTGGATAGAACAGAGTTATAAATGTGCCGATCACCAAAGCCTGTTAATGACTTCGATTGGTTAATTATAACGTTGTAATGGTAATTAAGTAATCCATCATGTACGTGTTAAGTCGTGGCTGGGTATGCACAGGCATTGGTGTTTAAATGAACATAAGTCTAACAAGACAGAGTGATAAATGACTTTAATGGTTGTTACTGTGGAGTCTGTCAACAACTGTAATGTTAGAACAGGAGGAGACCTGCGTAAGATTTTACTGTTGTCACCATGAAATCTAAAGCTGCAGTTATTTACTATGTATGTATTTATAGCTCAGGTGTACCTCTGCAGGCCATATGTCCATTATCCAAAAATAAATAAAATGCTCCAACAAATGGGTATTTGATGCCAGGTTTGAAGTTAAAAACTCACCTTACACAGCGAACTCAGGTCAAAGCCATATGACTGGGCATTTCGAGAACCCGCATTCATGTAATTCCCCAGCAGCAGGACGAGCTCCAGCAGCTGGCCAAAGGCGTGGCTCTTCCTGACTTCATCACAGGCGGTGTTAACAGCCATGATATCTGGACGCAGGTTGTTCACCTGCTCCTCAAACTGTACCCGGAAGAGGATGTGGCTGAGGCGAGGACGCAGCCGCTTCACGCTGCTCATCTGCAAGAGGAAAACAGAAAAAAAAAACTATATATGTGAAAAGAAAGAGTTAGGGCATAATTAATCTTTAAAAAATGTACAGTAGCACTTATGCCACCATCTCACATCGATTCAATCTAAATTAAAACAAATGTATGCAAATGAGATCCTGAAAACTGTTTCGAGGCAGGAGTAATAGATGCTGGCAGTGATCTGATTTGGGGCTGGGGTCTGGTAAGTTAATTGTGGAGTTACTGTCCATACAGGGCAGACAAGAGGGAGGTGGAATATACAATAGGCTGCCTTGGATTACTCATTTCATACAATTAGAGAAAATTGGAAAATATTGCATTGGACCCGAGGCTTGCCCACAGCATTGACTGTGTCTGTGTGTGGGGTTGTACGGAGGGGCACAGGTTCCAATTGTCTATTTCACACAGCAGCTGGCTGTGTGTTTTGATATCGTCCATCAAAGGATTAATTACAGCTCCTGTAATGTTATCAAATTACTATTTCAGAGTCTGCGTCTGCATATGCAAGAGGAAACAAGCCAGGAGGAAGGGGTTAACAAAATTAAGAAACACTCAGGTACATAAATATCCATGGAAATGTCAAATTTTTGCTGAAAGATGAGATAAATGATGTCATAAGTTAAAACCACATGACTAGCAACAAGGTAGCAACAACATGATATTACTTGTAATACAGAAAGTGTGCGGTGAATTTAAAAATTCCACACCACTCCATATCAAAACAAACCAAGCCAAGTAAATATTTTGACATCTTGTGATTATATCCATGGAGCGTCAACAACAATTTTAATTTTAAATGAAAGACTGAATTTCAAAGAAATGCCAATCATGGGGACTGTGTCTAGAATTGAGCCAGCAGGATGCACATGCTGGTAAACAGACATAAAGGCTGTAAATTGGGGACAAAACACATGTACAGCAATAACAGCCACCCTTCTGTGAGGAAGCTGTATAACAGTACAAAAACATAAAGGGGTCTTTTGGAAGTATAGGAGAGTCATTTTTTAATTTAGTTTTGTCACACAAAAGTATTTAACGTAACTGACACAAAAAACCCTTTAGCTTTGTGTTCAATGCTCCCCCTCCGTTTCTTTTTCCTTTAAGTACTGTATAATCACATTTATTGATTAGCAAAGGCAATATGTGCACTGCCATCTATGAAAGTTCAAAGTGAATGCTAGAACCTAGGAAAAGAAAGATGATCACAAAGGAAATTAAAAAAAAATTTGAACCACAAAGACTTTTGAACGGGCCTCCGTGGTATTATATACAGCCCTATTCCCTTAAATGTTTTGTTTTTTTATTGCTTTTATATATGAAATCCTGATTTTAAAAAAGGCATATCTGACAAAAACCCTAGTATAACTACAACAAGAAACAAGCAATTAAATAAAATGAAAATGTACATGATAATGACCCCTTTAAAAATAGAGAAAGAAAATAGTCCATGGGGTAAAGATTTCTGTTTTGTCCTAACATGTATTGCACAAAATACGTCAAACGTGCTGCACCCCACAGGCACAAATCTGGATAAACTTCATTTGAAAAGTCTTTTAGAAAATTATGCAAACATAATTAGGTGGCAGCAATGCTCTTTAATGTGCATAAATTAGTGTCATCCACAGGTGTCTTGTCATTCCTCTTGAAGCTTAGAAAGATAAAATTTTAGAAAGCTGAGGATTAGGATATCCATGTGTGTGTGTGCCTGCGTGCATGCAAGTAAAAGTATTTGAAAGAAATAAGAAAAGTGATGGAATATTAAATATAGTACAAAAACAAGACAAGTTTATATCCTGACATTATTAAACAAAATACAGTAAAGTTCTTAACGGTGTGTTTGTGCATGTGTGTATGTGTGTTTACCCACCACAACTCCAAACTGTTCAGGCTCTGACAAATTTGCGTACTCATTTTCATACTTGGCCAAGGCATTTAGCTGATCCTGCTCTGGCAAGTGCTTCACAAGGTTCTTCAAAGAGAATAACAGAAGTGAAAAACAGAAAAGATAGAACCAGTCACTAGAAAGATAAAGACTAATTTGTGACTCTTTAATATTTGACAAATTATATCTAACTAAAGTGAGGAGTTTTTAGAAACATGCTATGAAATCAGAAATACTTCATTCTGTTTGAATTGGGAATAGGATCACACATTCAGTTAGGAAACAGTGGACCAGCTTTTTACTATTAACTGGAAGGGGCATTAGGGCTTTTCCAGTCGGTCTTCATGTTTTTTTGAAATGTGGAAAACGCTTACAACTGCGTACACACAGGCACCTGTTTGGGGCACCCTGGGAATATGGGGTGAAGGGTCCCTTACTACGTGCCATCCAATCCCTGTACTGTAGAAGTGTGAGCTTGGGTCACCTTGCTGGCAGTAAGTAGAATTCATTCCCAGTCAAGATTGGGTTCTGCCAGAGCTGCCCTTTGTCACCGATTCTGTTCATTATTTTTATGCCAGAATTCCTAGTAGCAGCCTGGCGGATGAGGGGGTTGGGTTCGGTGGCCTGAAGATTCCAGCTCTGCTTTTTGCAGATGGCCTTTGGACCTCCCCTAAATCTGAGACTAAAGTCCTCAGTCGGTAAAGGGGTGGATTGCCCTCTCCAGGTCGGAGAGGAACTGCCCCAAATGGAGGAGTTCAGTTGTACCCAAACAGTGGAGAAATGGAGCGGGAGATTGACAGACAGGTCTGCAGCACTGCAGACACAAAAACACTCCATTTTATGAAGACAAAGCCGAGTCGAAAGGTGAGGCTCACTGTTTACAAGTCAGTCCATGTTCCAGCCGCACGTGTGGACAGGATCTTTGGGTAATGACTGAAAGAAAAATATTATTAATACAAGAGGCCGAAAAGAGTTTCCTCTTGGACTCAAACTTAGGATGGGGGGGTAGGAGTTCCTTCAAGATGAGTTCAAAGTAGAGCTGCTACTCCTCCACATTGAGAGGACCTAGTTAAAGTGGTTTGGGCATCTGGTCAGGATGCCTCACGGACACTCTAGGGAGGTGTTTTGGGCATGTCCGTCCAATAGAAGACCCTGGAGCAGACCTAGGATAAATTGGAGAGATTACATCTCTGCTGGCCAAACGCCTTGGGTGTCCTCTGGAGAGCTGGTGAAAGTGGCGAGGGAGAGGAATGTCTGGGCCTCCCTGCTGAGACTGCTACCCCCCCAGGACCCAGACCCAGATAAGCAATGGAATACAAGACGAGACATTTTATTTTCGTCCAGTTGGTTGTGTTTTCTCCACACACCGACTCGTGTTATTAACTCCAAATTGACTGACTGGCTTCAGCAACTGACTGGCTGTAGCAACCACACAGTTTAATGTCTTCATCCACTGTACAATGAAGCTTCAGAAGCCTCGGCTGGCAGAAAGCATCTCCTGCCCCCCACCTCACATTCTTGGCTGGAATAAGCTTTTAAAAGCAATGCTGTATACTTGGCACTTTAAAAGGTGACACACTGACGTGTCTCCTGCCGTGCGACTGTCGCTGCCAGGGCTTTTTTTTTTTTTTTTTTTTTTTTAATCAAACATGAACGCTTTCAGACATTGCCTGTCGGGAAAGTGCTGAAACTATTTGAGACTATGTTTTTTCAACATAGACAGTTATGCCAAACTATTCCATATACATGCTTCAGAGATATTTGTGAATGAACATTTGCACTGATTTGCACCATTTGAGATGGTCATTATAATCATTATAATCTTTGTTCATTTTAAGTTTTCTTTGATGCACATTCTCTTGAGAATCAGCAAACACTGAGTTAGCAGGAGACTAATGCAAATATAACATATCTAAGGGGGAAAACTCACTGATATAAGAAAGATCAAACAACCACAGAATCATATACCCGAATTACTGTAACATTTTTGAAAAGTTTGAGAAAAATTTACTTGTACAATTAAATTTATGTTCGATTCTTGACAAACTATAAATCCAACCAAATGCTGCTTGCAATGAATATGAGATTCAAAAATCAATTAGACAATACTTTGTTGTCATAAGTCTCATTACTGTATGTTAACTACTGTAACTACTGTAAGTTATAAAATATATAAAATAGAACCAAGAGCACTAAGACTCATAGAATAGACTAAAGAAAGTCTTTCCCCAGAAAGAGAACCTATTTCTCAAAATAATTCATTAAACCACATTTTAATGATTGAGCTAATTAAAAATAAAATTTAGCCTGCAACATAACTGTTCCAAAGCAATTGAAATTAAATTGAAATTTTCTTAATGATGCCCAGAGCCAGGATTAATAATCCTGCTTCAATTACATGATTTTAATTGAGGCAATATAATAGAATGTTTCAGTGACCATTCATTATATCTGCATATTGGAATTACGTTATTGATTTATTCAAATGTAGAAATTGTGCCCAATTAAATTAGCGCAGCTAAAAGTAATCACCATTATCTGAGTGGAAGCATAATAGTGTTAAAAAATATATATTACCTGTGTTGCGTATATCTCAGCACTGTCATATTTATTTATTTTTAAATCTCACAAACCATACTGTGGTCATTGTAAATAAGCTCATGTAATAATTTCAGGCAACTCTTAATCAGGTCTCATTTTTTATAACTTCATGCAAATCTACCAATACCTGGATCATAGGTTCAGTGAGTTGATCCTCATCCACCTCCACAATCATCCGGCGAATTTCATAGTAAGGCATCCGGAATGATCCCAGGAAAATAGCTGTAGGAAAAACAGATATGAAAGGACACAGCTAATGCAAAAAACAAAAAAAAAACAAAAAAAAAAACAATATTGATTCCATAGAGAACATTTGCTGATTAAAAATGTGATGCAATACAAATATAGTGAAAAATATGGTATTAAAATCAACAGAATAAATTAAAACATGCACTAGATGACCAATCATTCATGGATAATAGCATGTTTGAGAGATAAAATGCACTGTTTTTTACTGATTACATCTTTTTCAACTCGCTTTTCAATGTGAAATGCTTTGTGAAGCCATTCCAGTCCAGTCATTAGTCAGCATGAAAAAATACTAAAATAATCAGTTAAAATGTTTCTCAGTTTAAAATGCTATAGTTCAGTAAAACAGGGCCAGTAGAACATGCATGCATTTTCACTCTTTTCCTCTAATAGAGAGTTCACCAAGATATTGTAAAATAAATGCCAAACACTAAGCATCAGCATTAAGAGCTCAGCATTTCAGAAATGGTTGATGAAAGTCATTTATAAGCTCATTTAGCAGGAGTTAGCGATGATGTTTAAGGACGGGTGACATGATCCATGCAGCTGATAGACTTGAGGTACAGATGCTTTCTGTAACCTGCAAGCCTCATGCAAACATCTGTCTCAGTGGTCTACTGCCTGCTGGGGGGAGGAAGAACTTTTCTGCATGTTTTATAAATATAATACAAACATTTCTAGTTTTGTAATTAAAATGGGTAGGTATCTTCTCCGCAACCACTAAATGGCTCCAATGTAAATTTGCAACAAACGATGTGCAACATAACATAACCATGGAATATTACAGTTAAAACATTAAATAATGTACACGAACGTATACTATATATTTCTCTAAAAAAATGCTATCATCATTTAGTTTTACATTTTTTATTTAACCACTAAGATTAAAAAACTCTTATTCAAGGAAGACCTGGCCAAGACTTACAGCTAGACTCTGAACAGTGATGACAAGGCCAAAGTTGTCAATCATGGCCTTTCACTGAACTTTCTCAAAGTATAAAATAACTAGTCACATTATTTAAAAATGTAAGTGCTCAGAAGGTATCAGCTGAGTGTTTGCAGAAAACTCTGACTATAAGTATTTTGACTTTCTTCTTTGGTCAAAGCATCTAAAACATAAAATTCTGAAGGGGAAGAGGTGCTTATTCTTTGACTGCCACCTAAAGGGGTAATCAGAATCATCTTCTGACATTAGAAGAGTCCCCATGTAGTCCATTTTTATTTTAATCTTACAACTCAGCAACTAATAATCAGCACATCCTTGTTACACCAGCGTCAAAGTTTATAAGAAAACATGTAGACTGTGAAGACACTGAAGCAATGAAGGACAGATACACTCAAGATACATGAAATCTAATCCTTGGAAGTGGAAGCGGGCTGAAGGACATAAATACTTACAGAGATTCTGTGCAATCTTAGGATCAAGCACCTTGAGCTCCTTAATTCTCTTCTTAATGGATTTCTTGTCTTCTAGATCCTCCTCTTCTTTTTTGACTGAAGGACACAGACAAAATAGGTGATTTCTATCAGAAAAAAAGAGACTCACTGCTGTGATATACATTAAACACACATAATAAGAGTCAGATGCAACATTACTATAATTTAACTGTCCAATAATGCGGATGATCCAGTTTTTTTTTTTTTTTTATTGTGAGTGTGTTGTCTGTGCCAAGTTGCTCTTTGTTGTGCAAGACGTTTGGACACTTTATATGATTTTTTTGGGTCGACGTTGTGTTGAATTTAATGCTGCTACAATTGGGGTTTAAAGGAGAGTGGAAGCAGTACAGCTGTTCACCTATACAAACAATGCTGCACATACAATAACCAGGTTATAGGTGAAAGTAAATCTGTTCATGGTTCCACTGGGGCAGGTTGTTGGGTTTCTGTTAAATATGATCCAGGCTGATGAAATTTGGACCACAAGCAAGAAAACACACACAATACAGTAAATGGCATATAGACAAAGAAGAGCACAAGCCTCTTGAGCCACACTCGCAAGGGATTTCACAGTTAGTTTTAATTATTTAAGAGACCAGATTAAGAAAACAAAATGTGCATCCCAGGAGCATAATGGGTAATTGTGGGATGCTGTAATTAGAGTGAATATAGTGCGACAACAATTTTGTCCTCATGAGCTTGGCCTTAATTACAAAATTCAGAAAAATAAATAAATAAATAAATAAATAAAGCTGCAACATCCAGAGACGTGACCAGACATGCAATCCACTGTATACACAGATCACAAGCACAATCACACATTAAATGATCCATAGACTTACGTGGCTCCTCTGCTGGAACACTCTCCTCACAGTCTTTCAGAGTGTGAGAGTGAAGAAAACAAAAGATAGAAAAGAGGGTAAAGCATAAAATACATAGGGTACCAAGATGAAAGAGAGCAAAAAAGAAATGTATAAAGACACAACTTTATAAGACAGTCAGTTGCTCAAACCTTAAGTATGTATAATGTTGAAAATTGCAATAATCATAATAGATATATATTAATAATAAATAGTGCTTCAGCTTCCTCCCACAGTCCAAGGACATGCATTGGGGATAGGCGAATTGACAACTCTAAACTGAACTTAATGTGAATATGAAGGTGACTGTCTCTTTATGTTAGCCCTACGATGAGCTGGCGATTTATCATGGTATACCCACCCTGTGACCTGAACTTTACCCAAAACTTTTTTTAGGCTTTCTTTCTTACAAACACAGAAATGTGAAGGATTATCCTGCTCCTTTTTATGTGTATATAAACACGTTGACTTGGCTGTGTTGTGTGAATTATCACAAAGATGTGTAAAAGCTGCATCCATCTCGATTCTACTGTATAGAAGTCAGTTCAGTAGTGTATACTGTGCACATAAACCCATGTTCTACCTCCAGCAGCTGCCTCAGGTGTTATCAGTTAAATCAGCTAATTAGACGACTCCCCTCTGGCATCAAGGCCTTGTCCTCTCCGGCCTTAAAACAGCTCTTCTTCTGGGAATCCCCGCTCATTATATATCAGCCAATTAAAATGTCCCATAGGGGGTCAGAGGTTATTGGTTAATCAATCAGGAGAGCAAATGTTGTAGTTATCAGATTTCACAATCACCCAGGATGCAGGGATGATAAGAGTACACTTGTGAGTCTGACATCACAAGTAAAGGAGAAAGCATCATGTACACTGTGTTGAGCATCTAAAACAGAGTAATTTAAAAGGGGAAATAAGGATTTTTACATTTTATTGCAAAAGCGATCCTAAATGATGACTATGTTTTATGCTTTATGGACAAACACTGTTAATATATCAGTTATTTTCTGAAGTGTAATTAAATACCCATTAAGCCACTTTGGGATGCGGTGGTAAAATTAGATGTATCAGAGACAGAACACCACACTGTGTCACTGAAAAGTCTTCCTCACTGTGTCAGACCACACTCAGAGCTAGCCATCTCTAAATATATTAGAGCTGAGAACTTGATAAATGTCAACCTGATGTTAAAGACAATGATAAAGGTAGGAAGACAATTCAGAAAAGAAAGAAGTGAGAAGTTTTTTTCTATTAACCGTAGTGTGCATCCTATATTTTTCCACACAATAACAAGTGTGATAGAGAGTGCGTCCCTGTCATTCACACAGTGAAATACAAAATGAATCTTGAGATTAAAAGAAAAGGTTGCAAAAATATTCAAGAGTAGATTTGGAAACAGAGCGAGATTTTTGTTTTCCTTATCTCCTCCTCTCAAAGCAATAATTCAACTGAGCGGACTTGATCAAATCTCTGATAGTTTAAAGGCATTTGACAGGCAATAAGACAATGTATAGTAGTGTGCGTGACAGACACACACACACACACACTTCCCATAAGGCAGTATCAGTGAATTGTGCCATCAAAGCACTAAAGGGAATTGTGGATGAAATAAAACTGATGTGAAAGAGCATGACTGATGCTGTACAAGACATGCAAGCTTCTGAGACACCCCCAACCCTTATTTTTTGTCTCACCAGCCCTCCACACTCAGTAGAGCACTTCATCTTACCAGGATAGATTTCCAATCAGAATAAGAAAAAAAAAAAAAGCCTTACTGGAACTGCCCTCGTTTTTATTGATGCACATCTAGACTCACCACACAAACACACTTAGTTAATTATGTCAAACAAACATGCAAATATAAAAAAGTCACCAAGTGAACTACTGAACTGTCAAAATTCTCAACGAGTCAGGCGTGAAATATGTGCTAATTTGTCCCAATAGTTTATCGAATGTCCAGCAATCGTAGAGAAAGAACATCTTTAACAGACAATTCTCTTGATGCAAGTTCATTATTTATGGAACATTGCAGTAGCAAGACCATATCCTTCTGATATAACACACACGTGCAAACACAATTTACAAACCCATACACATACCTGCCTCAAGCAAAATCTACCATGGGACATCTGATGCACAGAAGCAAGTGAAGAAATCCACTTTTTTGACAAATCTGTCAACACTGCAGTCGACAGAGGAGAGATGAACAGTCAAATCAGCCGTGCAGCTTGACTGTTGACTTTCTGTTGGGTTTTGATCCAGCCAAGTTCTGAACTTCAGTCAGACTGACAGAAAGCACAGCAGACAACCTCAATGTCCACCGGCATCTATACAACACCTGCCTCCACCTTTCACTCCCTGCCTCGTCAGTGAATACACACTGATATGACAGCTTGCCTGGTGTGTTTGCGCGCTTCAAAGTCCAGCCCCAGGTCCAGAGTTGCAGCAAAAGTGTATTGAGATAGAGAGAGCAAAAACTTAGAATAAGAGGGCAAGCTGCATTGTGAGTGAGCTAATCAAAGTGAAGCAAGCGCTCACTGTGATCCAAACTAAATGACCCAGGGCCATAATTAGTTGCAGTCTTTACTTCTGATAGTACCAAATTAAGATCATTGGTTTTTTTTTTGTTCTTCTGGTAATTCGTCAATTGTAGAATTGATTGTACATCCAAACCCCCAACATGAGCGTCAGCACCAAAAACAAATCGGTCAACTGCATTTGACAGAGGAATCGAAATATGTAAGAGATAGGATATAGAAGTACACACATTAAAAATAAAATCACACATTTGAAATTATTGCATCAAAAGATTACTGATTCTCTTAATGAGTGTGCACTGGCCGGTGGGAAGTCTGATTGCTTGACAGTTCTATTCTCTGTAGAGCAGTGCCCCCTAAAGGCCTGTTGATGTCCTACAAATTATTTAACTATTACATCTCATCAGTTTTAAAGTATTATAATGATCTTATTTTAGCTATCAGGTCCAATTGTGAAGCCAGGACAAATATTTCCAGAAGACAAATGGGAGCTGAACTTATTCAGCATTGCTTGTCTCTGTCTTGTCAACATGTCTGCAACCCACCAAAAAAAAACCTGAAGGGAACACAAATACAGTTGTAACTACAAAATCTCTCTGGCAACTGTGCATTATTTCTGTGATAACATAAAACTACAAACTCAGACTACATTGATGGTCTGAAGCCCACACAAAAAGGAAAAGATTGTGTTTTGAGCCATTGTGGCTGCAAAGTGGAAAAAATCATTCTCAGAACACCTTGACATGCTCACGTAATAAGTTGAAGTGAAAAGAGCACAGACAGCAACCAGAAGGATTAGAGGCAAAGAAATAAAACTGAATATGTATGTTTATAACAATTTTTTCAACGTATGTATGCTTTATAGAATTTAACTGTTTTGTGATAAAAAATACATTTAGCTTTAGCTGTTTTGCTTTAGATGGGATCTCTCGTAATGGCAAATATTTTCTGCAGACACCTAACAAGTCATTATGGAACTATAACTGCTCTTTAAAATGTCATGAGAAACCCATAAAACGTGGAGGAAAGAGAAGTGTGAGCGTGACAAATACATGACTGGTACAGTATAGAAGCAATACAGGTGTGAACTGAAATCCTGAATGCAAATAATAAATGTTCTGCTGCCTTAACACAAATCTATATTTGAGGTCTTCTTGGTCACCTTGTGCTAAATCTCCTAGGTTTCCTGGGGATAACTGGATGACACACACTTTTAAATGAATTTCCTAATTCAAATGCTTCTGAGAAGTTATGATAATTTAAGTCAGGCACTCTCCCATTATCACAGGCATTTCATTTTTGGAAGACCTACCATGCTCTTTCCTAATGCTTCTGCTCAGTCCCCATAATTCTAGCCTGATAATGAACAGATGCCTTCAGTCTATTTTTTTTGTCCCTGTAATTTAAAAGCCTTACATCTCATTAACTTCATTAATGTCACATTTAAGATACTAATCAATGGTCCTTATACAGAAACAGAAAATTGCACCAAGAAGTTTGCAGGTTTAAATTAGTGCTAATTTATTATATCATGCTTGAAGTTGTGTCTACTATAACGGCACAACTGAATTATATTCTTTCTTTGTTAATAGAAAAAATAAAACTGAAATGTTACTGAGCTTCTCTATTTCTTTTTATGCATTTAAATTCTTCCACATCCAATGTGTCTTTCCGTCTCATATGTCAGGGTTGCTGCTGTGGAGTGTGGCTAAGTCATTACCAGATGCTTGCATCCTGGAGAGAAATGGCAAACAGATTTTTGTGATATTGGAGTTACACCTAATTGGATGTTATTTATTAGCTGAAAGGAAGCCCAAGTTAAAGGGCAGCTCTTGTCAGGCAGTTGCTCATTTTCCCACTTCTGTGAATCCCTGTCTATGCCCTCTTTCAATAAACAAATATGGGAGGAAATAGACAGTTTACTCCCCCTCACAATCTACAGCAATATGTGTGTGTAACAAGAGAATTGATGTTTAATTAGAGTGTTGGTTAATTCTTGCATTCATACAAATGTATGAATGTCGTTGACATACCTCACGCTACATAAGGCTCGCAAGAGGGAAAGGATTGGTGTGTGGTTCAGTATCTAGTGCAAGTGGATGTGAGGAGCTTGAAAAGGAGCTGAAAAATGGTTACCTTGTAATTGCTGCAAATTAGAGAATATTATAGTATAATACAGTAGTTAATATATCAGACATACTGTATAAGACTGAATTAATACATTCATATTCATACATTTATCATCCAAATAGAATTTTCAAGGAAACAGACCTAATGAAAAGAATAGTATGCTGCAGGCAGAGTGTAAAACAATATGTGATTTCTCTCCCTCTTTGCTGCAAACCCTTGTTATAGAGGTTTTAACTCTGTCTGTTGACACTGATGCACCAATGAGACTCTCTAGAGGGTAACTATGAAATGAGAGAAACTACTGAAAATTCTGACTCCTCAAAAATCTCTACTCACCATATATTGTGATTTTTTTTTTCTGATTGAAAAGTTAACTTTTCTATTCTCTCTTTAAATTAAAAATGCGTATGTTTAATAGAACAAATCCCTAAAATAAAATTTCTTGTAAATCCCATATACTCATTTATATTTAATACATTTTATATATATATATATAGAGTCCAGGGCAATAAACAGCTACGCCCTGCCAGTGATCAGATACCCTGCAGGAATAATAAGGTGGCCAAAGGAAGGGATACAGACCACAGATGTTAAGACACGAAAGCTCCTCACCATGCATGGTGGGTTCCATCCCAAATCCAGCACCCTGAGACTGTACACAAGCCGTAAGGAAGGAGGCCGAGAACTAGTGAGCGTGAGAGCCACTATCCAGAACGAAACAGCCAAGCTGCATGAGTACATCAAGGACAAGGCCCCAACGGATGACGTGCTCAGTGAATGTCTCAGACAATGGCAAGATCAGGAGGTGCTGGAGGAGGGACCATCATGGGAGGACAAGCCCCTACACAGGATGTACCACCAGAACATAACTGAAGTGGCTGATCTCAAGAAATCATACCAATGGCTAGAGAGGGCTGGAGTACAGGACAGCACAGAGGCACTCATCCTGGCTGCACAGGAACAGGCCCTGTGCACCAGAGCGATAGAGGCCCAGATATACAACACCAAACAAGACCCAAGGTGTAGGCTGTGCAAAGAGGCACCTGAGACAATCCAACACATAACTGCAGGGTGTAAGATGCTGGCAGGGAAAGCATACATGGAACACCATAACCAAGTGGCTGGCATAGTCTACAGGAACATCTGTGCGGAGTATGGGCTGGAAACCCCAAGGTCAAAATGGAGAATGACCAAGAGAATGACCAAGCGAAGATCCTGTGGGACCTCCAGATACAGACAGACAGGATGGTGATGGCGAACCAACCAGATATCATGGTGGTGGATAAAGGGCAGGGCAGAGGAAAGCCGTTGTGGTGGATGTGGCAATACCAAGTGACAGCAACATCAGGCGGAAGGAACATGAGAAACTTGAGAAATACCAAGGGCTCAGAGAGGAACTGGAGAAGGCTTGGAAAGTGAAGGTGACAGTAGTGCCCGTGGTAATCGGAGCACTCGGGGCAATGACCCCCAAACTGGAGGAGTGGCTACAGCAGATCCCTGGAACAACCTCAGACATCTCAGTCCAGAAAAATGCAGTGCTAGGAACAGCAAAGATACTGCGCAGGACCCTCAAGCTCCCAGGCCTCTGGTAGAGGACCTCACCCGCGGAGGGTGAGAAGGGATTTTATATATATATATATATATATATATATATATATATATACTGTATGTGTGTGACACACACTGATTGAGTGACCACAATAGCATATATCATGTCTCAGAAAGTATACATTTCAGGATGCTAAGGGTATTAAATACAATTGTATGCAAATAAAACCATCAGGACTACACCAATAATACAAAAAAAAAAAAAAAAACTCAGGAGGTCATATTATAATTCCATACAGATATGGTTACTATGGCATTACATGAACCATGACTTCAGAGTTTTGTGCCAAAACTGCAGAGTAGGGAGGTAAAACACAGCCAAATCAGATCAACAGATCAGATGTAAAACAGCTTCAACAAACAAAGCAAGGTTTCAAACTGAAGCCAACATGTTAACAGCTGTTCAGTTTTATCAGAGTATAGAACAAAATAAGAAATAAATAAAGAATGAACCCAAACAGCAGGGACTGACATTGCTGGCAAACATCAGATCAGATACAAAATTTTAAAAAAGGATGACAAACTCAGTGATTATGCTACAGTTTGAAAATATAGAACAAGTTAATCTTGTTGAACTGCTTTGGCTAAAAATGCATTAATATTTTGAATGAATATTTTCAATTTGTTCAATGCTCGAGGTATGACTTATTTGTATATTTTGCCCTGCATCCATTTTTGTACTTTTTTATTGGTACTTTTAATTATTTCCTAATTAATGTAACCAAATAATTACCTTGAAGCAGTTACCAGGCAGAACTTTAGGATGCAAATCTAAATTGTCTATTGACTATACTTGTTTTATGAAAATTAGAGTCAAAATGTAAACAACTGAGTTGTTCAGTTTTCTCAAGTTAAAATCTTAGTAAAGGTGCAATCATCTGTCTGTGAAGAAGAGCAGCTAATTAGTGATAGTAAAAATACTAACCTTTGCTTTCAGCGCCTGTGTAAACATGAAGATAGATGATGCAGCCAAGCACAAGTTGCAAGAAGACAAGTTGCGAGATGAGAAGATGGAAACAAAGACAGAAAAACGACAAATGAGAGCAGCTTGTTAGTGATGTTTAACATGAGCAATATTTCAGAGCAGCATTGGCAAGCAGACACAAAATAGCAAGCATGGCATAAAAATCATGTGAAGCATGGGGCTGATGAGAGTTGTAACCAAACATATTACTAAAGTGAAAGATGCACCAAGTTGGTACAAAGCAGATTTCTTGTTCTGTAGTACTACAGATTTTTTCCTTGGTCGAAATTGGTGTGAAGCTGTTGCAGCAATAAAGTCACTGATGGATTTAACAGTCAGTCAGTGGCAGGCTCATCATCAGGCGCCTAATTTCTGCCGTTCTTTGAATACATTAGTGAAGTGAGAGGCCTACAGATCTTCTGTCACATTTAAGTGCTATGGGGAAAATGTCACACATTCAGTGTCTCCCACTGAACACTGAGGGTGTAAACTAAAAGTGGAAAATAATTCAAGCACTATTTGTGCAAAGGATAAATTTCATGTCCTAATTTGTCAGCTGTTACTAACCAGTGCTCAGTTACATAGGACAAAGTGCAATTAGGTATGAAACTTTATCACGCATGACTACAAAAAAGAAAGATGATTTGACTTTCTTAACACAAAGAGCAGTCCAATTTTTTTAATAGTTAATATGTTAACAGTTATGACAATCCTCCAGAAAGCCAAATAAGAAATCAGTTGAGATGTAGTTAAGTTTGAAGGCTCATTAGATTGTCTAAAAATAAAATAACCAAGATACAAAACTGTAGTAATTAATCTTTTTAATCTTTCGAATGCCTGCTAAGTCTCTACTGCAACCTAATTACTGTGAACAAAATTAACCAAAGTCAGACTGAAAATTTGAGTAGTGGTAACTAAAGGCATTATTCAAGAAACAAAACAGTGCTGATTAAGAAACAAGGACGAGTAGTAACAGTGCAGGATGAAATCAGGAAGAAGTGGACATCTGATGTGGGCTTTACTGGATGGGCTTATAAAGCTTTTAATAATAGCCAAACAAAGTAATATATTTACATTTGATTAAGAGGACATCTACCAACAAAACAACACAAATGTTTTTCATACAACGTCTTCCAAGTCTTCATTCAAGGGATGCACATTTGTGCAAGATGGCAGGGACTCAATTAGGAAACAACAAAGGAAACAAAGGAAATTTCAGGGGAAATAAATGAATATTTAATAAGAAAAAAGTGAATACTGCTGCACACCGAATCCGTTAAATGTTTAATGCGATCCAGATGCTGCTGCTCTTAAGTGAGATGGAACATGATGCTGCACAGCCGTTTTAATAAGAGGACAGGGCCACATTATGATACACTGATTTTGAATAATTTCATTTTTTTGTGATCCATACATCTATGCATACCATCCTCTTAAACACAGCAACAATGGCATCTGTTTTCTCAAGGTTAGAAACATCAATCATCCAGTTCCAACAACGACGGGAGTAAATGACAACTAAGAACAGATTCCAACCCAGATTATTGGCTGTATAGATATTCCATGGCCTATAAATACACGTTAGAAGAAGGGCATTTCATGTATCTACGACATGGGGGAACATGCATGAGCTACCTTAATTAAACAGTAATACATGTCTGCTAATGGACGTCCATTCTCTCCTCTGTTGAGAAAACCCATGCTTGATTGGCATCTACCTGTTGGTCATTTAGTTATGCCTCCATTATTCAACAACTTGACAGTAGGGAATCCTTGTGTTCTTGAAAAACAGAAGCACAAGCTTGTGACAGGTAGATAACAACTGGATGAATAATTCAAAGTGGCGTAAGAAAGCCAAGTTAGTGACAAGACACGAAGGAAGCCCAGAACACGTGAATAAATCATCAGACCACACAGAAGATAAGAGAAATACAGTAGAATCCTTTGCTTTTTCTTACTTTAAATCTTATCATTCCAAGGCCACAGAAAATTCATTTTTAAGACTTTTACCATCAGAGAGGAATGTTCATCATGACTTTGTGTCTTTTCTTGCATAATTACTACCAAAACAGAATTACATTTCATTTCTAATTTTGTTTGCGTTTTCACAGTAGTCAGTTTGATCAAACATTACCTGACTAAATGAGCAATAACATCTGCAGAATCTTCAATGTTGTTCCACTCTCCCAAAAAGGAAGGTCATTCGGCAGCAATGACTTGAAAGCTATTTGTGATCTAGATTTAAATCATTACAACGGTGCAGTATCTTCAACTGCACATTTTCTTCTTAAATAAAATATAAACAAATAAATATACGTGGAGGCTCACCTGTTCGTTGTGTGCAAAAAGTGAGAGCAACTCTGGTTAGCAGTTCTGGTTTTGCATACTGGTCTTCATTAGCCCGAACCCAAAAACAGCCCTCTGACATTTCCTGAGGACGGATCTGAAAACACACATTCGCACTTCAGCACAAACCTAAAATGTGCTTTCCTAACTCATAGTTAAAAATATAATAAACCTGCAATGCACTATTTGACGTGCATGTTAATGATTCCAAAAAAAAAAAAAAAAGGATGGGATTTTCTGCCCAATGCTCTAGTCCAGTGTTTCTCATAGAGTGGTCCGACCCCTAGTGGTCCGCAAGGTGACACATAACAAATCACATTTTAAAATTTTAGATTTCAATATTTAAAATTCAGTGTAAAATCAGTGTTTATTGAACCCCCCCAAGATTTAAAGAATTCACTTTATTGTGTAATTCCTGATACATCTGTCATACCAGCACCTGATCGTTACTTAGCATATTGTTTTGGGGGCTATTTAAACTGAGGTGGTCCGCGAGTGTTTATTTATGGGTTCAGTGGTCCTTGGTCTGAAAAAGTTTGAGAAACACTGCTCTGTTTGGACCCAAGAGTAAATACTGTGTATTTTAACATGAGCAAAAACACATTTTCACTTCCTCTTACTCAGTATAGAATGTTATTCTGAAAGGCTGCCAGGAATTACTTTGCCGTCGCTAGATTGTTCAAATAGTTTATAACAGAAACATTTCTCTATCTGAGCTGTATATTATTTTTTTCGTCAACAATGCTTGACATTTTCAGCAACACTAGAAAGTTTATGAAAAAGTTTCAGAACAGATTTGTCCTAAAAAAGCCATATGTGGAGGTCTCCAACAGCTGTGGAAGTGAGTGTTACTCTTGTCCTCCATAAAAGCTCAGCTGTAATTCTAAACATATGGTTTAATTTGCAAAACACCTGTACCAATTTTGCACAAGGTTAAATTATTAATCGAACCACAAACTACTATCCTTTCTTGTGTAAACTTGTATCGCTGTTCAGAAAACATCTGTAGAGGCCAAGGCTGAAATGACAATAGCGGGTAATCATCTGGTATTTTTGTATTTCTTCCTTTTTTTTTTTTTTTTTACTGAATTGGCACAGATGTGCACAGTTGTTGTTTGGTGTTCAGGAAAACATCTGCACTTTTGAGCCATTGCCAATGAGCACCAGGAACAAAGACAAGAGATCAAATGCTCCAAAACCTTTTTAAAAGTTACGATCCACTCTACTCTGACTAAAACTCTGCTCATTCAGTTGCTTAATGTACTATGAGTTGGGCAGCTCTGCAGTTGTAACCCTTCATTGACTAATCAATCCCAAAATGATACATTTTGTGTCTTGCCTTGGACCAGTTGAGGCGCTTCATAGAGATTTCAGGCTTGAAGTCCTTCTTTGCCCTGAGACCATAAGGCAATGCACTGTGTTTGGGGGAGCCTAAAGCACCACCAAAATTTAGTGGCGGTGGAGGAGGGGCCCCAAATGAAGGAGGCATTCCAGGTGGAGGTGGTGGGGGAGGGCATCCAGGTAAAGGAGGAGGAGGAGGGGGTGGAGGAGGTGGAGGTGGCACACCAGTTGATGAACATGGTGGAGAAGGCCCAGCCTGTAAGGCCTGTCCAACATGGGGAGTAGACAGACTAACTGGGACAGCTCCAAACTGAAAAGGGAAAAACATGTAAATCTGGCTTTAAATGCAGCATGTAATATACACTGTACAACCATCTGAATTTCTACACTAAAGAATCATTAGCATTGTGAAATGCTAATCTTTTCCAGCTACATCTGGTATACTGGGTAAAAGAATGATCTGTAACAATACCTAATCTGGAGAACATAACCAAAACAATTCAAACCACAAAGCTTTGTTAAGTGTATCATAGAGAGCAAATAGCTTACTGATTCGTACACAAATCTTAAATTAAAGAAGCACAGTAAAGATCATCCTGGTGATGATCTTTACTGTGTCTGTGCAAAAAAAAAAATAAAAAAAAATAAAACACCTTCACTGAATTGCCTAGCTGCAGCATATGGAGGATACTGGCTAAGGCAAACAATGGTAAGACTGTGTGTCTGTATTTAACCACAGTGGGCTAAATGTTTTAAGATAGCTACGACTTGAGTATTCATTCTGTGTTTGTGCTCTTAAATTGAAAAATTATCAGTAAACCAGAAAAGAAGTTCTCTTCCCCTCTGACTGTAGTTATCTTACTATGTGAAGGTGTGGAAGCAACTCTCAAGAATTGCGGGGGTGGGTAGCTTGGGGTAGAGAGGTTGAAGGGGGTTGTCAGAATAAATTGCTTTTAGAACACTTTCCTTTTAGGGATAAAAATTGGAAAATGGCTGATGTGGAGGACCAGCCAGCGTTCTCATTAGACTTAATGTCAGCTAGCCAGTGGAGCACCATCTTCTGTACAGTATGTCAACCCAAATGTGTAGGCACCACTAAATAACAGACCCAGTCCCGATTCTACAGAATTAAGAGAACATATCTTATTGGGGAACAGGAAAAGAACTGTGAATATTTTGATGGTAGATTTAGAGCGGTTCAATAATAAAATGTGTCTCTTGTCACACTGAGCTTGTACCTGTGATTTGAAAGCCTGCAGCTCTGCTTGAAGCACAACTATTTTCTCTTCACACTTGGCCAGTTGGGATTGTGCCTCCTGTCTGTTCAGGAATTCTTCATCGTACTAAAACAGAAACATCAAACTTAATCACATAGACAAGTTCTGTAATTACAATAATAATAATAATAAAAAAAAGAAAATAATTTCTAAACTATTTCAAGTCCTGCTTGAAAAATCAGCATTGGTCTTACCTTAATAAATGAATAGCAAAAATTGTACTTAATTAAGGGCTGTAAAAATGTCTTACTGGGGTAAAAATGTTAGAACACTTGCCTTCTGTGCCAGTTCAGAAGACCTTTGTTCATACTCATCAATCCGAGCTTTATCAACACACACATCTAAAATTAAAAAAGAGAAAGATATGAGCTTAAATTTAGACACCTAATCATTTTGTGTTGTCAAATGAGTTTAACTTGCCCAAAAGGTGACTGAAATCCACATCTAGGCGTTTGCGGTAAGTAAAGTCTGGGTCTGTGCCGCTCCGGTGGAGCACAATTTGAGAGATACACTCCTCAATGATTTTAAAGTACTGAGGTCTGAGAAAAGAAATTCAAAAAAGACAATAACTATAGGAGAGGGTTAAACACACAAAGAAACATATTTAATTAAAATATTATCCTCTCATATTATTGCCCATCAAAATGGAAATTTACAACAAATCATAACCTAAAACAGTGACACCGGAGTGACTCTTCCCTCTCACTTGTAGAAACAAAGCAGAGATGTTCTAACTATGATTACGAAGAGCTGCACATTAGAAACTCAGACGACAAAAACAATAGAAATCAAAGGGAATATCGCACACCGTCACCCAAGTTTCTGGTGTTCTTCTCATTACCCTGTGGCTCCTGTATAACGTGGGAATACATATTGACATCAAGCACACTAACAAATCAAGGATCACTACACTTGTCAGTCACAGGAGATACGATCAAGTGAAAATTATTCCTTGTCTGCCAGTTTCAAAAGGTGAATGATATTCATATCGAGAGTAAAGAACTGTCTTAAGAGATCCTGAGAAAAGATAATTTATTCTTAAAAAACAATATCTGTGGAACTACTGCATGAGAATGATGGGGAAGAAAAACACCTGTTCTTATAATTTTATACAATAAATAATTGTGCTTTTCTTTTAGGATAATAATACGTACATAATAATACATATTTATAAAGTGCTTTTCTCTGTACTCAATGACACTTTATAAATGATCAGAGTCAAAGACAAGGTTTGTACAGGAGAGACAGTAACAAAAAAAAAAAAAAAAAAATTGAACAGGTTATGCGTGTATTGAAGAGGTGAGTCTTGAGGGCTTTTTTGAAGGAGCTGAGTGTGGGGGAGTCTCTGATGTGTTTATGTAGGGCATTCCAGAGGGACACAGAAGATGAGCGTCAGCTGAACGGAGAGCACGGGAGGGGGTATGGTGATGGAGGATGATGCTAACTTAGATAACACTAAAGTTAAATCATTTTAAACTTTCAGAGTAGAATTTTTTTGTTTGAGAGCTCATTAAATTTGCAACAGCAGTGAAAAATAGGCAGCTGGACTATTTTCATTACTAACTTTCTTGATCACGACATCAAGTCTTCATTGCCGCTTCGTATCTTTGAATTTTAAAGTCTAAAATTGTATGCGCAAGTTGTAACAGAAAAAGTGGGGGGATAAATAATTGGGAATAAATGATTACGTTGACATGAATAAGTGAAGTTAATGGGAAACTGTCCATATTGTGAATATTCAACACTTATGAGGTATTACTTACAGGTGAAAATGAACATCAGGTAACTTAATCTGTATAATATTTTAGATCTTAAATCATGTCTTAAATATACTCCTCATTAACCAACACAGGTTATTGGACAAATCTTTAAACCACTCCACAATGAAATAAAACTATTAAATGTCACAAAGCGCAGCTTTGACATTACACTGAAGATGTAAATGTATTTTTTTGCGTCTAAGTAAATAAGCATGATAAACATTTGGCTTTGGGCTTCTCCTGATTTTTTATTTTTTTTTTATCTCAAAGTAAATCGATGCATCATCCACTCTACCCTTAAAAGCACTAGTGAAATGACGTGTGTTTCTAACTGCTTCCAGAGAGTCCATTTAATCGAACCATAAACTCAATGTTTTCTTTAAAGAAAACATGGTAACCAACATGACCATCCAAACAAAGGACGCCTCGTCAGGGCAAAAGGAAAAGGAGATTATTTAAAAAAAAAAAGAAAAAAAAAAGGAAAAAAAAAAGAAAGAAAAACAAAAAACCATAAAATTTTGATGTGCACCCTGACAGCAGCTTTCAACAAAAATCTGAATTCTGAATTAAAGCAAAATGCCAGAGTATGAAGCCTGTAGCTCTCTGCAACAGCACCCCTAAGAATTCTGCTTCTTTGTACACAAATGAAAAAAACATCCTTTATTACAGTTACATTATATTTGCGTGCACTTCCAAGTTTACCTGACAAAGTAGTCATTGCGTATGAGCAACAGATGTTGCAGTATAGAGAGGAAATAAGGCTCGGCAGTGCTGTGCTTTACCACGCTCTGCACCATGTTGAACACATCCCAGGTATCAGTGCAGAGAGTAAAGGTCTTGTACACAATATTAAACAATGAGTTGTCAAAAAACGCTAAAGCTAATAATGTCACAAAAATGATTATCAGTCACACAAAACACTGAGTAAGAATTTTATGTATTTTTTTAATGACACTGCAAAGGATATTCCAGCTCACTTCTGATATCCTCCAGGCGGTGAGAAAATTCTATCATGTCCTCTTCTTTGTGTTCCTCAAATACCTTCAGCTGAATGTCAAGGGCTTCGTTCCTGATGTTTGTCAATTGCTGTAGATGGATGTTTAAAAAGAAAATACATACATACAGTACATCGATATCAACCAATATTAATCTAAATCAAGGGGCTTCAGGATTTTATGGGTTGACCTCTGCAACAATTTCTGGCAATATCACAATAATATCTTGATAATCAGGTGAGGACACTAGGTCTTAATTTTACTTTTTTTGTTTTAAGCAGCTACAATAACTTTGTTTACAACTAATAAATATGCGAGGTACAGAAAATTGCATTAAAAAAGTGGAGGTGGCACAATTTATTGTTTTCTTGGCACTGGTACAGAAAAGAAATGAGCTTTCATAATTTTATATTATTTGCTAAAGTAAATCTACATTATTTAACTGAAGTGGACAACTTGTTAAAAACATATTACCAGGTGAGCTAGAGTTAATTTTCTTTTTGTTGTGAGTGTGTATATTAAATCTTACCGGTAATATCTCTTTCAGACCACAGCGCATGTATTCATTTCTGATATGCAGCCTTAAATCCAGTTCATCGGGAGATGTTACTAATGCATTGATGAACTGCATGCATGCCACCTGTAAAAGAAAGGGAAGAAAAAGTGTAAGCTGAAGGTGAGGAAGCCAGCAAGGGAGAGAAAGAGACAAAATAGGACAGACAAATGATACGTGAGTGAACCAGAGAGAAGCAAAGGACCTATTCTTCCAGAAGGTGATGTAAAGCATGCCAGCATGCATTCTAAATATACTCTGTCCCTTGGAAGCAAAGGACCATAACTAATGCATATCTATTTTCTCCAGTCACCAACATGGTAGAGGGAGGGATTTTAATATTAATGCAACAACCGCAGACCCACATGCACGAAACTGGCTAACAGTCAATTTAAGGGCAAACACCGTCTTTTGAAAGTTGTTTTTCACTCCCAAGTGAATTTGGTCTACTGTTCGGAGACTGCTGCAACCTGTGACTCTTCAGCAAGTTGGGCAAACACAGACAGAAAAATAAATTATTAATCAACAAAGCACTCATGAGCGTATAAAGGGTAATAAAATGCAAGAAGAATATTACTATTTTTAAGATCCCTTGTCACTCTGACAATTAAACCATTGTATCACTGTCTATCACCATTTGTATATATAACATCAAATAACAAAAATAGTAATTAATTGATAATTTTAGTCAAAATTTTATTTGGTAGTTCTATTTTACTCATCACTGAGGACCCCTTCTACTCCCTGCACCATTACTTAATGCTGCTGCTGCTATCAGGCAGATGAGACAGAACACCAATGGCCCTGAAAAACTTCATTTCATTTTTCATTCATCCCCTCTGCAATAACTGTTCTAAACAGCAAATTTAGGGTACACTTTTTATCAGTTTTTATCTGTTGTTATGTGTGAATGGGTTTGTGAGTATATTTTCAATATTTAAAGCCGTGTTGAAGACAAATTTCAACAAAGTTTTTATCTGTTAGGAACTGCTCATGTGTATGTACATTGTGGATAAAAATAAAATTGTTATAATCTTGTCATGAAATGTGTAATATAGACCTTCTCTAGCATGAACTTTGTTTCATTTCTTAATTATTGAATTTAAATTCTTACTCAAGTGATTTATTTTTTTTAGTGAAGTCCCTGATTGATATTTTTCAATGACATTTCTCAGATTGTTTTAGGTAAGGAAGGTAGCAAATGACTGCATCTTGCAGACACAAATGTCTTTGTAATTAATTGAAGCAATCACTGGATTCATTTCACAAATAAGATTAATATTTATTTTGAGTGCTGCCAGCAGCAAGAATGTCAGTCTTTGATTTATCCTTGTCCTCTGTAAGCTGAAGGCTCCCAGGGGTTATTGTGTAAGGAATTTGGCCAGCAAATACAATTTTAATAATCTATTATAAAACATTTGTTTCAAGCAGGAATTAAGTCTTGTGGTTCTTGCCTTAACTGGTTGTATTCCTTTGTGCTTTTTCTATCCATGTTAACATAAAAACTAATTTTTTTTTAAAACTTTAATCGCTTTAATATGGATTGCCACATTGTGTCTGTATTGAGGCTGTTCTGGCATGTGTGCAAAAGTGAAATTAACACAGTGCATTTACAGAGGAAAGCCAGTCAGACAATAATGTGGACACAGATAATGACTCAGGCAGCAATATTATCTCTGTGTAGAAAGTATAGGAGACAGACAGTTTAGTCCATGGGGTTAAAAATGTCCAGAGCATCTTTTTTTCATTTTAAATATTATTTATTCTTTTAGAAATACCTTACAGAACGACCAGTAACATTAATCTCAGTAAACTGTTCGTTGGTTATTATTTTCATTAATGCATTATTATATAAATGTTCTTCAGAAAGTTTTGAAATTTCCCCATTGCAGGACAATAAAGATATATTCTACTCTGTATTTAACAAATCTTAATAAGGGCTTGAAAAGTGAGATCTGTATTGACTCCACATTTCCTATGAAAAAATATCTTTGTCAGAACAAAAAAAGTGTCATTGAGGGTTGTCATTATCTCACCACCATTCCATGCTTCAACAGGCTGTTGAGACTTCTATTTTGCACTTACTTGTAATTGAACCGAGCGATCCCGCAGTCCTTGCACAATGGGACTGAACCTCTCAATGGCTCGCCATTCTCCTGCTGTGGTAATGGCTTCAAGGACCTTTTCCAAACTTTAAGAGAACACAAAATATATGAGCAAAACAAAAAAGGGGGAAAAACAGACTTTAGCAGTACTTCAAAAGCTGAAGGTAAGAATTTGATAAAAACCGGTCATACAGTATATAAAGAAACTGAAAATTCTCAGGGTGTTTTGCTGTTACTATATTATGTATTATTACGATAACATGACATTGTAGCACTGCATTACCAACAAAAGGCAGAACTCTCAAATATTCTTCTTGATTGCATAGGGACTCATGAAAAGACTATATTATAAATACACATTCTCATAATATCCCAACTTAAAGGTCATATTCATATAGGACAGACAGATGATATGTGAGTGTCTGATATTCATATTATTCTATGCTTTAAACTTTGCAAAAAGTCCTCTTTGACATCAATCAGATAAACATATGTTAAGAAAAAAGAATAACATACATATTCTCTTCTCCCACAATACAGATGGCTGATAGCAGCTTTACAACATCAGTCATCATGGCAGGCTGGGTGGGATCAATGGCTCTTGCTAGTAGTGCAAGACATTTCTCCTCTCCAAGGATTCTATCCAAACCATACTGCAGAAAAAATAAACCCAAATGCGGTAAAACTGACAATTTGCAATTGTAAAACAATGAAACAATTTCAACTGAACACAATAGGTATGATTAAATTATTCTGGTCTCATTAGCGTTAAAAACAAATGCAGAAAATTTAAGCAAACGTATTAGGTATGATGTATTTTTGAAAGAAGACACTTAACCATATTATGAGGAATTCATGTCTTAAATGCTCCACATAAACTTTAATTGTATGTCCTAAATGATGCAGTTATGCATGACATAGTTAAGTCCCAGTTGCTCATCTTAAAAGCATATAGCTACCATATATTGCTGGAATATAGTTTGCAGGTAAAAAAAAAAAAAGATTAATGACTTGAAGTAATACCTGCTATTACTGCATCTTATAATGCCACTAATGACAGCAGATTGTAACCATGTAAGACATGGAGAGGGGGGTGGGGGAGTGTTGAACCAACAGCTGGGAGATAACACCTGTCTTTTTTGCATTGTGGGTACATCCTATCCCAAGATGCCTCTCAAGCCAAGAAAAGGTCTTTGCTGACAAAAAAAAAAAAAAAAAAAAAACCTACGGGGTAAATGCTGGCATCTGGCACTTTTGGAGATGAAGGCTTACAATAGACCTTACAGCAGACTATGTGCTGAAGTGGCTGAATACAGCTCTATGGAGTTTTAGAACTATGTGGCAAGTTTGTTCCTTAATTTAATGTTATTTTTGACTGAGATCACATCAGGACCGGTTGGAGAACTGAGCGGAAGGGCACATTTAAATACCCTAATAATACTTCTTTTTTGGTGTGTATGTAGTTTAAATGGAAGAAGTAACAGATAACCGATGTAACATCTTCAAAAATGCAACTCATCTATGTAAGACAGGGTTTCTTTGATGAGTGAGGATGAGGTCAAGAATGTACCTTGCAGTATATTACCAAATTGAACCAGTAACTCACAGATTTACTGGGTCAGTTCTGGTGGCATGACATTGCCTTGCACGCACTTTTTTTTCCACAATCTATCTTTTATAGCAGCACGTACGATCATATTGCAGTACAGAAGAATATTCTGAAGACCAGAAACTTGTATTAGAAAATAAAAACCCTTTAATCAACTGTTATGATACTTTCTTTCCAAAGTACAGAAACCAATTTTAAATTTTAAATCAAAGGTACTTGGAGCTTCAAACTGAGCAAATTAGCATCTAAAATGAAAATTACCTTATTGTTCATGAAGGCTTTGAGACACTGAATGATTTTATGTTGGGTCTTTTTGTCGATCTTCTCTTGTCTAGGAAGAGATGAGAGTGACACAAGCCATGGCTATTAATATGTTATACTAAATATGTTACACTAAACATACATAAGTGCATAGAAAACTTATTTAACATTATTTCAGTTATAAATAGGATTAAAACACAATAATAATTGTGTACTTGTTAACATTAATACTATTTTTAATAATATAAAAGAATGCAGAAAAAGAGCAGTCTGGACAGACAATTCAATGCAAAAAAAAAAAAACTTAACTGTTTTTTGAGAAGCAACTTTTCTAATATGTCCATCAGCAGTCCAAGTCCTTCATGGCCAAAGCTCTGCACCCAGCTGAAACAACAATAATGTCACTGTTTCAGGAGTTTGAAACTGTCAGCTAACACCATCACATCAAAAGCCGTGGAAAACATTGATGATAACACACAAAATTCATCACTTTGCACTGGAAAGGCAGCCAGCAGTAATAACTATAGGATGGTATACAGATTTAAAAAAAACAAAACAAAACAAAAAAAACACCTTAATGTTATTGTGTATCTTATACACTGCAAAAAATAAAAAGGAATCAGTGTAACTCCAAGTCACTCAGGCATCTGGATATCGATTGGTTCAGTTTCAGTTTTACTTGCTGGTGTGTAAATGTGACAAGCAAGTCAAAGGGAGAAGCAAGTAGCAAGACAATCTCCATCTACATTGAACACAATGTAATTATTTGAAATTGGGTGTCCAAAAATAATAGTACAATTAATTTGATCATTGAAGAATTTTGACTAAATTATTTTATTCAGCAGGATCTGTGATTGTTTTATATGTTCCCTCTAGTATTATTTTTTTGCAAGTATATACCAAATTTTTGAAGTTCATAAGCATGACAACATCTTGCAAATATTATGTGGTCATTTTATGTCTACAGTTCTGTGGAATAGGAACAGGAGATGTAAAAGCCTTTAATTGTGCATGCAATTCAGGAAATAGGAATGAGTGAGATTGTGAGTGACTGCTTTTCCCCTCCTGATTGAAACTGAATAACATCTCTCAACATTAGCATTCAGTTTAAGTATGATTCTAATCAACAAGCTGTCTGGCTTCCAGCATGAAATCTTCAGCAATCCTCATGGTGACAACAAAATAGGAACCGTTATCAGAATTTAATTTCTTTTAAAATAATACTGTTTGTAGGAAGGTGTAAAGAATAGTAATGGCATATTTTCCATATATTCAAGAGACATTTTGTTTTATTTAAATACCCTTGCACGGTGTTGTCCTGTGGCTGTTTTCCATTCAACATTTTCCCTAATATAAAACTTCTCTAGTGATAATTTCTGTTATCTGGTCTGTTTGGTGAGTGTTTAATGAATAAATGCCTGAGGCAGGTCAGGTGCTTCAAAAAAGTGTTAAAAAAATGTAAAAAAATGTAAATGTGCCAGGAGTATGAGGTGGTACTGGTAGATTCTGGAGCCAGAGTCAAAGCAGTGGCATTATGAAATGTAACAATAACAATGTTTTATCCAATCATCCATATCAATTATTGTGTTGGTCTGCAAAGGACTCATTTCTACTGTTAGAATTACATGATCTTCTTTCTTTTAATTCAGCTAGCATGAGCACTGTAGAGCAGAACATTTTGGCCACGCGAGGCCAAAATAAGAGTCCGAGTTTACTTCAAAGATGTGCTGAAGTAATGTTACGCTATGCACTCAATAAATAAATGAATGTGGGGCCTTAGACCTGAAGGTCAGTTTTAATCTGATATCAAAAACCAATTTCCACTTCTTTGCCAGACCATTTATCAAATCCATTTAATACAATTACGTCTTGTGGCCCTGTTGGCCCTATGGTCAGCACTATGGCCTTGTTACAAAAAGAGGGACTGAAAGCTAGCACAGCTGAGGTGGGTAATGTACTGTGTACAGGGGTCAGACGAAAGGCATTACAGGCTGAAGATGTATGATGTATTAAAAAGGTAGTACAAGCACTCAGCTGCAGACTGAGCAGAACCCAAGCAAAAATATTTGGTGCATGTCCACAAAACGCAACAATAGCAGATGTTGCTGAGCATTTTGGTCACTAACATATGGGAGGGACAACGCTACACGCTACAAATTAGAAAGTAGAAAATATTGACAGCAAATGTACTGTAAGACAGTTCTCTCTAAAGTTATGTGCAAAATCCTGCATGAAATATTCAATAGATATCCCATTCCCTCCATGAAATCACGATGCTGTGAGTGAAACTATTTACTTAATAGTTCTTAATATACCAATCCCTGAGAATTTTGCCGAGCCTTACAATATTGTAAAATCACCACAACTTTTCTGCAATTTTCACCAGTCACGATCGTCACACATGCTGCACACTGGTTGTGATGAAAACGGCAGAAAATGATCACATTTGCTAACAAATACTGATATTAAATACTGAATTATTTGCCAGTTCTTATGCAATTTTATGGTTAATTAAGATTTCTCTTTTATAACTATTAATTTTAAGACTGTTGCTGGACAGTACTTTTGTGTTTGTTTTTGCTAATGACATTTAAATAATCTTCTGAGCGTTTCACAATTACAGGTACAAATTATCCATCCGTCTTCTTCCACTTATCCGGGGTCGGGTCGCGGGAGGGAAGCCCAGACAAGGAAACCCTCTCCCCAGCTACTTCGTCCAGCTCCTGCAGAGGGATCCCGAAGCATTCCCAGGCCAGCCGAGAGACATTGTCTCTCCAGCGTGTCCTGGGTCTTCCCGGGGGCCTCCTAACGGAGCAACATACCCTGAACACCTCACCAGGGAGGCGTCCGGGAGGCATCCTGACTAGATGCCCGAACCACCTCATCTGGCTCCTCTCAACGCGGAGGAGCAGGCGGCTCTACTCCGAGCTCCTCCCGGATGGCAGAGCTTTTCACCCTATCTCTAAGGGAGAGACCAGCCACCCTACGGAGGACACTCATTTTGGCCGCTTGTACCCGCGATCTTGTTTTTTCGGTCACTACCCAAAGCTCATGACCATAGGTGAGGGTAGGAACGAAGATCGACCGGTAAATCGAGAGCGTCGCCTTTCGGCTCAGCTCTCTCTTCACCACAACAGATCGGTGCAGAGTCCGCATTACTGCAGACACCGCACCGATCCACCTGTCAACCTCCCGCTACATTCTTCCCTCACTTGTGAACAAGACCCCGAGGTACTTGAACTCCTCCACTTAGGGCAGGATCTCCTCCCCCACCTGGAGAAGGCACTCCACCTTTTTCCAGCTGAGAACCATGGCCTCAGATTTGGAGGTGCTGATTCTTTGGGTCTGCCGGGTTTGTCCGGCAGACCCAAAGGCATCCTCCCCCACCATTGGAGCCAACTCATTACCAGGTGGTGATCGGTTGACAGCTCTGCCCCTCTCTTCACCCGGGTGTCCAGGACATGTGGCCGCAAATCCGATGACACGACCACAAAGTCAATCATTGAAATGCAGCCTAAAGTGCACTTTTATGCCTGAACATGGTGTTTGTTATGGACAATCTGTGACGAGCACAGAAGTCCAACAACAGAACACCACTCAGGTTCAGATCCCGATCATGCTCCTCCAGGTCTCACTGTCGCTGCCAACGTGAGCATGCTTCGATACTACACAAATAAGATAGAATTGTTACAATGTGGACATTGAACATATGAAGTATTGACATTTTTCAAGATTTTTCGCCCCAAAGAAGTGCAACTTTCACTGCAAAAGTTTGGAAACAGCTGCTGCCAAACCACGTGTTGTAAGTCACAATAAAAAAAAAAAGCTCACAACATCCTGAAGGGACTCCACTTATCAATATGCTTTCACAAAAGTAGAAAATGTGATCATGGACATGTGTGCACCTTGACAAACTACACTGTTCCTTGTGAAAGCAGACTGTTGGCATTTGGATTTCAACTTTACGAAATGCACAACCTTTTACAGACCCATTGAGGGACAGACAGATCCATGAAAGGTGCATTTCCCGTATTGTGGCAAAAATACCTGCTGAGGTTATAAAACAGTGATGCTGATGACCTCATCAGTGTGTTCAGTGGGGTAGGAGGTTCACATATAGCGTTTTGAGCCTTTGACTTTAAAATCAGACCATGGTTAAAAGTTGTAAAAAATATATAAAAGGTAAACATGAGGTGTATCATTGTTAAAAAGGAATGTTTAAGTGTGATTCCATTGTCATGAGTTTGCACTCTACCTGACAGGGTTGCTGGTAAGTGATACTCTCAGTGAATCCAGACATGCAAACAGGCGTTCATCCATCACCCCTGACTTCAGCTCTCCGAGGAACTCCTGGGGAGATATCTGATGACTGCTTCTCAGGCTACCCTGGAAAAAAAAGACAAAGAGAACATTACATACAAGAATGATGACATAACAATAAAACATTAAAGAGAAACAATGTTGAATTTTACAGCAAAATTGGACTTGATCGTGGAGTGACAACAATTACAAGGGTAGATAAAGGCTGCATAGACCTACAATAGAACAATAGACACGATAGCACAAATAAGAAAACTGCCCGAGTAAAGCAAGCTTAAATCTGAACTTTACTACCAGTATTAATTTTGCAAACTGAGGACAATGCAGTTGTTTTCAAATTGTTGAATGTGTGAGAAGAGGTTTCTCTCTACTCTTTTGCACTGTTAAGAAAAAAAATAAAAGAGCAGGAGCCCATCAAGCACATACTGAGCTTTTCTGCCCTTTTCTCCTTGTGTCCAGTTTTCATATACCTCTGCCCTCAGAGACAGACACATGGAAACTATTGTGTCAGCTATTTAATTTTAAAGGATGACTCTGGCTCAGTAAACTGTGACTACTGATTATAAAGATGTATCACTGGTATTTGAAGTGTATACCAAACGCGCAACTGATAATAATCTGCACTCAACTGGCACTAGCAGATCTGTGACAACCATTCTTATATATACCACAACAACACAAGTGTGATTTTCCCGATAGTTAGTCTATCTGTTTTTCTACCTTAACATTTAGTGGAGCTAGTGGAGAGATGATGCATATCAGATTAAAGGCTATATAAACTTTCTGCCCACGCAGAAAGTATTTGGACTCAATGCAGGGGAATAACTTGGCCAAATGATGTGAATATCTTATTTTGACAGCACCAATAAAAACATTAGTATTGAAACGTGTGTGGTAAAAAAAGTCAAAATAGTCTTGCAATTAAAAACTTACAGCTTTCGAGGCAGCAAATATATACTGGGTAACCATTTCTCTCTTTGTGTTGAGGTCCTTATCTCTTAAAGGGGTCTTTTTTTCTTCGTTCAAGTTCATGTCCTCCTAGAAAAATAGAGTGAAGAAGGATTATGCTGGAATTTTAAACATGTATTTCTATTTCAGATATGTTATTTATTTTCAAAAATGGTATGTTTAATTCAAAGATTATATACGCATATATAAATTATTTATGATATATACCATCATTTTTTCAAAGAGAGCCAGTATCTCCTTTTCTGAGGTGATTTTTGATGAAAGCTCCTCAAATGGATTTGTGGTGGATGATGAAGAGATGGACCAGTCACTGGCACTGTGTTTAAAGTGAGATATGGGGGGGCGGTCCTTCTTACTACCAGGAATGCGAATACTGGCAAACCTGTCCAGCTGCACAGAGAAGAGACAAAGATATATGGGGGATGAGTACACAACAAAGATATACGGGGAATGACAGATGAGATGATAAGCATCTAAAAAGCAGAGGCGTCTACTGGTATCTTAGAAAACAGCCCATATTTTCTCATTGTTAAATGTGTGAACAAAGCGCTTACACAAAATATCAAAATAATACAAAATAAAATGAGGTATAATGCATCACTAAATCTATGACCCAATAAAGAGAGAAGAGCAGGCTGTGATGAAAGAATGAATCCAAGATCAGTCAAGGTTAGACAAGAAATGCACTATTACAGCATTAGACTACAATGATTTAGTTGTAGATATAAGAAACCAAAGAAAAGCAAAGCGTATACATTTCTGAGGTCTTACCATGTCATCTGTGATGTTTTTAAAAGGTAAGTGCTACAGGTGGGGAACAGAAAAATTTAAGGTGGATTAAACTGAGAAAATGGAATTAAACCTTAAATTACATGCACGCGTTGCTTCGCTGCATTTGGCTTTAATGGCTTAAATGCTAAGCACTGCAGCTATTCATACCGCATTGCCTATTACCTGCTTATTGTTATGGTTGTGGGGTTTTTTTGTTTTGTTTTTTTTTACCCCAGGTCCCCCTTATGCACCAGTTATGTAGGCACACAATAATGAATAAAACAAGAAAAATACCAGAAGAGAAGCAGGCCAATAGCAAATAAATCTGAAACAAAATGGAGCAACTGTTTTACTCTGCAATGCTGTGTAGGATTTTTTTTTCTTTAATAGATTCAACAGGATAACATACCTACTGTAATTTGTAATTGTCACTGAATTCATTTTATTTTCTACTATCACAGTGGTCACTTAATTAAAATGTGATTATATCTTTTTTCAATTACCTGAGACAGGCTCATCAGTAGCGGAGAACACAATGGTAAACACTGTAAGCATGTGGTTCAATGTATAACAGTGAAGGTTTGCCAACAAAAAAAATATATATACAGATATTAGCTTTCAAATTCCTAGTGAATTTAGTGTGTATTTCTCTGTTTCCTGTTTCTGCAAGAGTGTCCGTACGTGCTTGTGTAAATTTGCTTTAATGGAAAAGGCATTTGAATGAATTGCACTAATTTATAGTTCTTCACTGACGCATTACAGATAAATAATATTTCACAGATATGACTATATTTCATAGATACAGCTCTGGAAAAAAGAGACCACTGCAAAATTATCAGTTTTCTGATTTTCACTATTTATAAGTATGTGTTTGAGTAAAATAAACATTTCAGCTTCATTCTTTAAACTACTGCAAAAATTTCTTCCAAATTCAAAAAAAAAAAGAAAAAAAAAATGTAAACATGTAGAGATGCTGATTTCAGAACAAAATTGAAGTGGTTTCTTATTTTTTCCCAGAGCTGTATATTCAATAAATACACTCTTTTCTCCTGATTAAGAAAATATATTTTTTAAACTCATTTCATTAACTACAAAACCTTTTTTTATGATTAAACTGACAATTCAATTAATTTGGCTGTGACATGTAACAGGCCATTTTATTACTTTGTTACCTGAGCTTAAAAGGCAAAAAAAATTAATTCATTTATTTCACATTATAATACTCTGTATGTGCAGTCCTCACATATAAAGCTTCATTTAACTTAAGACCCTTTCCACCATATTTTTGTGGTACTTCAGCGCCACCTGCAGAGATAAGGAGAGCAGACTACTCATAGAGTCTGTAATGCAGCTACTGTATATTTTTCTTCAGGAGTGTGTTATTATAATAGCTTTTTGTTGTTCTTATTGGTTTCAGTGTGTTATACAAGTTGTTGTCAGATAAGCCTCAGTCACAGTCAGTTTGGTGCCCATTTTTGGTGGAAATGCGCTACTAGAAGTTCTTCGATTCTGTTCAGATTCATAATAGAAGATGCGGGCTTACCATGGTATCATTTTTGTTACGGAAAGGGGATAAAAGCAACAACTGAAATCCCTGGAAAACTATGTTTTCTCTTTTCGGTTGTGTATATTAAATAATAAAGTCATTATGCGAGGATTTTGGTTTATCTCAACATATAATAACATTAGATAGAAATCAGGACAGAGATTTTTTTTAAGGGTTTGTGCATTCCTGATAATTGGAAATTATGGTACATTCACAAACTGACCCACTACAACTAGAAAACAAAAAAAAATGACTGCATTTTTGTTTGCTACTGTGGCATCTTTGTCTTCATCTTCCAATCCCTTATCTGCCGGGTCCTGGTCGCAGGGTAACAGCCTTCCAGATGGCCTGTCCATACACCTTTTTTGTATGTTTTGTAAAATGCATTATAGTAATAAAGCTTAAATACAAACTGTCCATCATTCAGAATGACTGTATACATCAACCACCCTGAATAACATTTCTAACAACTCAAACAACACGGTCAAACATTCAGTTAGAAGGTAAGCACATTTTTCTGTTAGGGATTAAAAATATTGGAATTTCTCTGAGCATCTTATCAGATGGAATGGACACTATAACATTTTAGACTGAAAAATTATGGTTGAAGCTCTTTATTCTGTAAAATATTGAACCGGTGACAAAACATTTACTGATGGTAACCATTTGATCAAAACAAGGGCAACTGCAGGTTCAGCACAGTTTAAGTGCACAACAAAAGATTTTGTATAATCAGGGTTCATGCATTAATGAACACCTAACTGTTTGAAATTGACATCACTAATAAATAAATAAATATATATATATTATAAAGAGTATTTTGTGTAAGGACATCCTTCACCCTTTTGGCCTTTTTCTCCACAAAGGAAAACAGAAGGTAAGACTGTAAGCAGACAGCAGACACAATGGTGGTAGGGCTATAGTACAGTAGTAAGAAGCACATGGATTAGTGTAAACCCTCTGCTAATTTTAACCTTTACTTGCATCACAACGTCAACAGACAGCCAAGGTCACCACTGTGCACAAAACATTGTATTTCAACGCAGGCTAAAACTATACCACCACATGATGAAAACCATTCTTGTAAGTCTGCAAGACAGACAATTGGGAACATGCAAACATCATCTTCCTCGGTCAGTTTTCACATAGAAAATGCACAAATCTTCTAAATCCATGAATGCATATTATCCATATCTACAAAGTATTAATGTAAAAGCGAGGACATGTCATAGCGACAGTTAAAAAAAAAAATCTGCCATACTTACAAACTTCGGTTTACGTTCTCCGTCGTCATAATAGGAGCTGTGATTTGAAGACTTCTTCTTATAGGTTTTACTGTCTCGTCCGTTGACTGAATCAAAACGATGACCGTAGCTGTCCATGTTGACTTGGTGCCTTCTGCACAAGCTGAGAGACTGGTGTCGACGTTAAGAAACGACGTTACAACTCAATTTATGATAAACAACGAAAAACGTAGATTCGTCTATATTAGCATTATCATTTTTCCTGACATGAAATATAATACTGGTAAAGACCGAAAGATGTAATTTGGCCTTACTTATACCTTGTAAGATAAATAGTTAGCAAGGAAGTTAGACTAACATTGGTGGATTTACTTAGCTCTAATCCAATTTGTGGACTGTCGCGTAGTTTCCGCTGAAAGAATTAACAAATATATAAGGGAACAGTTTACGTCTCCGATAGTTGTAGCTAAGAATGAAGAGAAAATTCTGTAGCTAATACACGTAGAAGGTAAGGCGTTGCTTTGATATATATTTTTTAAGATTTGACAGACCCGCGCGATGGACATGTCAGTTCCGCGTTTTTAATTGAGCCAATCGTTTGTGTTCTACAGCGGAAACTGCGTCACCATTTGGTTTAATGCCCCCTGTGTACCATTTTAAATGCTCCCAATTGGCTGACAATGCTGTCAATCAGTTTTTCACGGCACGTACGTCCACACTAAGACATTAACTTTCGGTACTATTATCAGATATTATTATGATGGAGACCGGAAATATTTCAGCCATCTAAAACTATGCAACAACGAATTAACGCGTCGAATTTAATTTAATTTAATTTAATTTAATTTAATTTAATTTAATTAAGTTTTATTTATATAGCGATTAATGTATATATGAATATTTGAAAAATATTGCTATTTCTATAACAATTGTTTAAAAAAATAATAAATTCGATACAGATTTAAAAGCCAGCATCTTAAAGAAAGGGTTTTAAACAGTCAAGAACAATAATAATACTAATTACCGAAATGCAAAAGTATTAGGAGGCTGAGGCCATATTTGTACTTTAGTTTAAGAATTTTAATTAATGAATCAATCATGGGAGACCTAAATCGCTAAAAATGATAAATATAATAATAAATACAAGAGTAAAACTAACTTTGTTAACAATTCTAGGTGGACATTTACTGCCATCTGGTGGTTTAATCTAAAACAGTATCGCCGGCTAGTTTTGAATTAGTGTTTATTACACTGTATTTTTAACTACAAATTTGGTGCACAGTCATACGCAGCTTTTATCAACTGGATGGATGATTTTACTCCACTTAGAAAAATAATTATTATAATGATTTTGCAATGATAATAATTTTGCATTAGACTTTTTTAAAAGCCTTTTTTTTTTTTTTTTTTTTTTTTTTTTTAATTATCATCAATCAGTCTGTTGTTTAGTTCATGCAATTCCAGCTTGAAGTCCATGCAGCTGAAGATTTATCACCATCCTCGATATATTTGAAGCCGAAATAACTCATGAGGATTGCATGATGTAAAAAGGATATTGACTATCCCGGGACGCCGTACAGGGTCAGCGGATGTTACGTACACTCAGCACTTTCGTTAGCTAGCTTATCATTGTTGAGATAATTGTTGTAGAGAATGTAATATTTTAGGGAATTAGGTTAATATTTTTGAACTGCGCTTACATACAGTCTCGGTACTTGAAGAGTTACGATTAATACGAAAATGGCCGACTTGGCATCTTCTCTGGAAAAAGAGGGCTGGTAGGTAACATTGTAGCAGACGTCAGTGAGCTAACAGCTAACTAGCTCTTCGTTGTACCAGATTGGTGTTCACTCACAAAACAGACCGTCATCATCATTGCTATTAGTGTTATGACAGCTACCAGAAGGCCGAATCACATTAAACTTGTTAGCGATTTTCTGATTTCGGAAATATTAATTATGGGTTTGCCTTTTGAGGATTTTGCTAGTGTTTAATACAATGCATGGTAAACTGTTGGCGTTAATAGTTTGCACAGGTTGTGTAAAGAGATGTAATGTGCAATGAAATAGTGCCTTTCTCTGTTAAAGAATAAAATAAATGAGCAATGCTTTATAGAAACCATCTTCCCAGCTTCACTAAAGCATATAAAAGTCACTGCACTGTCATTGTAATGTCCTGGCTATTGCAGTTTGACATGTATCATTAAGGTATTTTGTCAGAAACAGGTATATTTAGTTTATTGTTTCAGTTTATCCTTTTGTAAGGAATTAACTATTTGTGTTTCTTCTGAAACATGTATTCTTATAACTATATGAGATTGACAGAGCACTGTAAAGTGTTTTGTTGTGCTTATAAATTGTCATAATATTTCTAAAATAAAGCTCACTAAACTTTGTCACCTTCTTTGAATGTGACCTTGCAGGTACCTCACTGAAGAAGGCATCGCAGAACTGAAAGGATCAAATGAGAAAATAACACTTAATGAGATCATTCGTATCGTTCTTGATGTAAGTTTATAAATGTTTATATTTGCTTAGCAGTTTAGTGACTGGACTTTTGATCTCCGGATGATTAAACTTGATTTGAAATATATAAATAATGTTCTGAGATAGATTATAAACTGCCTATGGTGATAACTTCAGGTTTAATTTTGTAATATCTGCAAGTAAAAATAAAATATATGGAATTGAGAGGTCGTTCTTTATGCAGCGAGATACTGAACTACAAATTAATGCTAAACTGCTATTCTCTTCATTGATATGACTCAAATGTTTTTGATTTTGGAGTAAAAAGGCAGTGTCACTGTTTTAGCAGATATGTAATTTGTCTGCAATAAACCATTCCACCATTTTGTTTTGTAGAGTGATCTTAGACCTATTGGAAGAAAATTTCTGCCATCTGATATCAACAGTGGGAAGATTGAGGAGGTAAGTGCTGATGAATATAAAGTAGATGGTAGAAAAACAGTTTGGCAGTCCTTGAAGCCTCTTCGTTTGGTTTAAAACAGTTCTCATTGTTACCACTAGATGGCAGTAATATACCGAGAAATAACGCTTCTAGACTGGAGAAAAAAAAAATTCTTTTTTTAGACCAATTATGCATGTACATTTTTTTTTTAAATAATCTCTCAGACTTAAATTTAAATGGCCACTTGTAATGCATGATGCTTTAACAGCCTTCCCCCATGCTACTGATTTACATATTTAATAATGTGAATTTAACTCTTTTGCACTTCTCCAGTTGGAGGGTCCATGTGTACTCCAGCTGCAAAAGGTGAGGAACATCTCAGCTCCTAAAGACCATGTGGAGTCCCAGGGTGCGCCACGAATGCTCCGGCTGCAATTGACAGATGGGCATACCACCTGCGTTGGTGTAGAGTACAAACACCTGTCTAAGATCAGGTAGAATTAAGGCTGCTATAATTTAACTGTATTCTATGGCAATATGTTTGTTTAGAGAATATTCATAGAATAATAATAATTATAATAATCAACATATTCAACACACTCTCTACACTGTGTTAACAATCTCACCTTAAGAAACGCCAGTTTTTTTTTTTTGAAACACACACATCGCAGCTCTCTAACAATTCCCAGGCTTAATTATTTTTCTATCCCAGCAACAGTGGCCCTGGTGACTGCTGCCATAGCGACTAGCTATTCCGTACAGGTGGAGTGGCCAGAATGTGGGCTTTTACTTCCTGATGGGTATAGAAAAGAACAAATCCTTTTTTTATGAGGAACACACATGTGCTGGTGACTGTGTGTGGCAATGAAATGTAGATCACAGTTGCACCTACAAGTGTGCGCAGACATGATAGCAGTGAAGTAATAAAGCGGTTTTTCTTTTTACATTTTGTGATTGAAAGAAAAAGGGACAGCCTTCCATTTGTGCCTTGGCCACTAGCGTCTGTTTGGGGTGAAATCCCTAACTGTTGCTTTCGGTGTCCGGCATCAGTAGCTGGAAAATCCCTCTAAGCTTTCTTAATGAGAGAGGCCTTATCAAGCCTGATGAGATAGAGGGGCTTTCAGTTTATCGTGAGGGTGGGTGAGCAGCTGGGATTGTTAATAGTCCCACTCTAACTCATCACCACTGCCAGGCATGGCTCCGTGTCATTTAGAAAGTGACGTGGGACAAGTTGAGATGTTACTGTATGTATTTTCAAGCCCTAATCTTTATTATCCATGCATTTTATGTTTTTCTTGCTTGTGTTTTTCAGCCTTAATACCCCACCAGGAACAAAAGTAAAGCTGCTTGGTACGGTCCAGGTTAAAAATGGTTTTGTGTTGCTCGATGACTCAAAAATCTCCGTTCTTGGAGGAGAAGTTGATCACATGGTGGAGAAATGGGAAATACAAAGGGTGAGGGATAATTTTAGAATGTTGACTCAGCTGCTTTCACCGTACAAATAATCTTAATTACATACAGTATAATTTAAATCAACAAACATTTTTTGAAATTATTATTTCTCATGAAATTTACAGAGTCTGGCCAAACACAGCAGGAGTAATATTGGAGCTGAAGGTGGGCCACCTCCGTTTGTGCCATTTGGTCAGGTGAGAAGAGTAATCTTTTGTCTTCTTGTCAATAGAGGCTCCAAACAGCAGACATAACACAAGAGTAAAGTAATATACCAAAAAAATCTGTCTCTTCCCACTGGACAAACTATCCTCTGGGGCTCTTTACTGTGCCCCTCGCTGTTATCTCTGGGACATTTTATAAATAATGGTTTAGAATGATAGTTTCTAAAGCAACTCACCATAGCCTATACTTTAAAAGGAATTAGATTAGGGGTGTCAAACTGATTCCACAAAGGGCCATGTGGCTGCAGGTGTTTGTTCCAACCAGTCAAGCACACAGAGTTTGACCAATCAGCTGTCTGAAGACTCAGATCTGTTGATTAAATGACTTCAGTCTGGTGTGCTGTTGCTTGGTTGGAACAAAAACCTGCAGCCACACAGCCCTTGACACCCCTGAATTAGATGTTTCTTTTCACATCTGAGTGTGAATTACTATTATTTTTTTCTGTATGGTGTTTGTTCCCACATCACTGACTGAATTCAGCAGCCAATTTGGCTCTGTGACCTGTAGTTATCAGATGCTCCGAGGTCTCCCGGCTGTAGCCTCTGGACACGCCTTGGCCTGTCAGTTAGCTTGACCTGCCGAACAAGGTCACAGAAGATGAACACGCGCTCGGAGGGGAAACACTACTTCTGATTGATGGAGTTACCTTCATTACGTCCAGCTGGTCTGCCTGTGATTATTCTAATCTGTCGAAATGACAGATGGCATCGAGATTTTCCATCATTGTCAAATTCAGTCAGTACAGGATCGGTGTTATTGATGCACACTCTGCTGTACCATCGGAGAATGAATTTACTCTGTATACCTTCATTATTCCGACAAATCCTCCAAACCGACGACAGGCATTTGTCTTTTGTATCTTTTTCTTCTGCGTAAAGATGTTCCTTGAGCTGCACAGGTGGTGTTTTTGCCGAGACATTTCCTTAAAAACATTTCAAAAATCACACTTTTCCAGTTCCCAATTTCCATCGTCCTACTGAACAACAATGTGCTCATGTAACTTCACAAATTCCTTTTAATTAGTATTCTCGCTCGGTCTGGTAATCGAGACCCTTTTGCCGAGCGTTCCTGTCTGATGTGTGGCGGCACATGTGCTAATTTTTAAACAGTCTAGTGTTACTGCATGTGATTAAACGAAAGGAATTCCAACATTTGCTGTGGTGATGGAGGTCTGCTGTGGTCTGCGTGGTGCTTTCAGAGGTTTCCAGAGATTTAATAAGCAGACTTTTTTTCCTAATGGGGTCAGTCAGAGCGGATGAAGTTGGAGACTAATCAGTGCTTCTCCACATTAAGCCACATGTGTAGCTTTCTACGTGATTTAATTTAAGACGATGATGTCACTGCAAACGTTAATGTCTTGAGGATGTATACACGACTGAACGGGATGTTCAAAATAAATTTCTAATTCTTTTTTTTTTTTTTTTGTCACTATTTAGAAGTGTGCGAGGAAGGACGATGTAGAGAGCAGATCGCTGGACCAGAGGAAGACTCTTCAATCTCAGATTGTAGTCAAAAGTTCTGACGAGAATAAGGAGTTTGAAAAGCAGCGCACAGCAGCCATCGCTGAGGTGGCCAGAACAAAAGAGGTAAATGTGGTAACTTTTCACTGCAATAACTTTTCTATGAACTTGCAGTTATGTAGCTTATGTAGCTTTGCATGTAATTATTGTTTCTCCTCTTCGCCTGTATTTAAAACACGTCATGAGAAGCGTCTTCATCTCTGTCCAACCCCTGTTTCTGCCTAACACGTTAGGGTCCTCGTACTTTTGGTGGTGGAGGAAATGCAGGCGGTAATCTGTCGAGTGCCACTTCATCCTCCCGGAGCCGAGACTCACACCAGCAGAGGAAACGAGAAGAAAGAACGGAGAGGACTGAAAGGACTGAAAGCAGACAAGATGGAAACTATCGAGAACTGGTGAGAAGATAAATTTGGGTTTGTTGTATTTAAATAATAATTAAATGGACACTATTACACAAGTGGGACTACTGAGTCACTACTTTGTAAATAAGTAGTGCTGAAATCAGCCAGTCTATACTTTTGCAGAGTTTGAATTGTTTTAAACTTGGTTGTGTCTGTTTTTTTATTTGTCATGAAGGTGGATGAAGGTGCTCTGAGAGACATCATGGAGATGGGCTTCAACAGGGAGGCGGCTCGCCAGGCTCTGATGGATAATAACAACAATCTTGAAGTGGCGTTAAACAGCCTACTGACGACGTCTGCTGGTAGCAGACCTTGCCCAGTGGTAGCTGAATCGAACAAGCTCCAGTCCAGAGGTTCATAAACACACACACTCTCACACACATCAATACTTTCCTTGAGGAAGACAAGTCTCTTAAACGATTTGTGTTTGTCAAGCTCGGAGAGGGATATGGAAACCGTTTAAATGCACAGAGAATCACCCAGAACCTGTTTAAATGTCTGCAGTGGTGATTTTACCTGTGTTCATCCATTTATGATAAACTGCGTAGACACTTCATCGCCCGCTGTTTTCTCTGACACACCTTAAGGCTTCAGGCCGATGTGGCTCTTTACCAGCAGTTATTGTTTTGTATTTGTATTAGTGCTTGCAGCAACTAGAAATGTCTTCTGTTGCGCTAAACTACGATCAGCCTTTTGTTGAAAGCGTTTTTTTATTCATAATGAGTTGGTGCGGCTGTGAGCAGAGACCGTTAGTTCTGCTCCACATAAGGATGATGCTGAGTCGGCTACTGGACAATAACTTCTTCATTTTCAATGTGGGCATTAAGTAGAGTATTGTACTAATAAAAGCAAATCTAGAGAAAATATTGCACTGACATAAGTATCCAGGCCCTTTACTTAGTACTGTTGGCAGCAGTTACAGCCCCCAGTCTTCTTGGGTGTGATGACACAGGCTTTGCACACCTGGGTTTGGGGATACTCTCTGCAGATTCTCCAAAGCTCTGTCAGGTCAGATGGGAACCATCGGTGGACAGATGTTAGATTGGATCTAAGTCAGGGTTCAGGGCAGGCCACTCAAGGACATCCACAGAGCTTAGGGTCGTCGTCTTGTTGGAAGGTAAACCTGCAGACCAGTCTGAGCCCTCTGGATCAGGTTTTCATTAAGTGTACTTTGCTCCTTTCAGCTTTCCAAGAGAACAACCACAACAGGGACCAATAGAGATGGTATTGAGCAGGTGATGAATCCCTGCTTTCCTCCAAACAAATTGCTTAGAATTAAGCCCTAAAAGTTTAATTTTGGTTCCATCAGTGCAAAGAATCTTGTTTCCAAGCCCCTTTGACAAACTCCATGTCTTTTACTGAGGAGAATTTGCCACAGACAAACTCCACTCAAGGTGTAGAATCATCCCAAGGATAAGGAGTGGAAGGTCTCCACAGACAAATTTCAAGTGTCATCTGAAAAGCTCTGAATATTGTAATAATTTATTTTTTTCCATTTTTAAGAAACATGCAATATTCTGTTTTCACTATTTTATTCTGAGGTTTTGAGTGTACATTAACAAGAGAATATTTCATTCTAATAAAACATAAAATGTATTTATATTTTCAGCCAGAGGAAAGGGTAGAGGCAGAACCAGAAATGAAGATGAGGAGAATGGTGCAGGAGGAAAACCATCTGGACCAAGCACTCTGTTTGACTTTTTAGAGTCTAAGATGGGAGTATTATCAATTCAGGGTGGGTAGACTCGTCTGATTCTATTCTTAGTTGCCTCAGTGTATCGCTGAGGACCATAACTTGCATATTTTCTAAACCTCTTTTTTGATTGGCATTTTTAGAGCCCAAGAGTCAAGGACCTCAGAGGCATCATGACAGTAAAGTGAATTTCTCCAACTCTGACCATTACCCCAAAGATACGCCTCTGACCAGGTCTGCACACGGTGATCACAGGCAACAGAGGAACGAGAGACCCCCTCGCTTCTACAGAGATGCTGATTTTCCAAAACCTGTCCAGGAGCCTCTCTTTAACTGCACTGCATCCTCAGTACCGGCTCAGGGTCAGCAGGGGAAAGGTCAGGAGAGATGGGCGCGAGGAACATCAGAGAAACTTCCGAATGACAGAAGAGAGGTTTTTGATGGACAGAGTTTCCCCTTATCTGCCACCACGTTCACACGATCCAAAGACCCTCCGCAGCAAACAGAATTTAGCGGATCGCATCAGCAACGACCCAGAAACGGAGACGGAGGCGGGAATGTGACTGGGCCAGTTCACAGGAAGGGGCTGAAAGACGGTGCCCCTGCTTCCAAACTGACCAATGCCACAGGCACAGAGCCAGACAGAAAAGGAAACAATAAACCTTCAGACAGGACTGAAGAGCGGAACAGCAACAGGAGGAAATATGACCGTCAAAGTTCAGACAACCCCGATCGACATAGAGACGGCGGCGTACCGAATGCTCACTTAAGGGGAGCGGGCACGATTCAGGACGCTGGGTTTTCACAAGATAATCGAATCACGCCAATGGAGCACACTCATTTACATAATGGAGATGTAGAACACAAGAGAACCGGTCCAATTAAACCATCATCTGCCACCATCAGAGAGCCAGGCCCCAGGAAAAACCCTTCAAATTACCCAGGATTCAAAAGAAGGTCAGGGCCAGGAAAAGGTCCCAGAGGGCCAGACAGGGGCCATTATGTGGATCACTCCTGGAAACCAGGAGACCAATGTCTGGCATTGTACTGGGAGGACAGCAAGGTAGGCAATGTTCCACAGCTAACGTATCGATAAGTTCGAATCAGTGACACACCACTCTGCTAGTCCTTTGGTTATACTACTATACTAATCATTTTGTTTCTTTTCTGTGCTGCATTGCTTGAACCATCATGTTCAGTTAAAAATTAGTTTGGCTATTATAATAGTTAAAAATAGATTCAATTCACATTTAACACTCAACAACCAGCACATTTTGCATTTGGCTTATTTACAATGGTTTAGTTACATAAAATCTAATTCTGTGTGTGTCTCTAAAGTTCTACCATGCCAGAATAGACGCTCTGCATCCGTCAGGCTCCACTGCTGTGGTTGTGTTTAGTGATTATGGAAACTGTGAAGAAGTTCTGCTGCACAACATTAAACCAGTTACCGCTGACATGTTGGTAAGAAAGAAAATACGACACTAGACATGACTACTTTTTTATTGTGTAAGGAAAGGTTAATAGCTAATCTGGTTGGCATTTTACGTATAATGGCAGGAGGAAGAAGACGAATATTATGACAGTTCACTGGAATTCCGCCGTGGCGGAGACGGACAGCCCCGACGCACCAGGCCGACACAGCAGTATTACCAGCCTCCGAGGGCACGTGACTGATGCGCCTGCAGGTAAATGTGACAAAAAAAAAAATCCTCAGTGATTTTATGGTGTTTCTCTATTAGCTGATTTTACATTCTTGTAATCATTTTCCTGTTTTTTATCTATTCACCAGCACGTTTGTCCCTCATCCCCCAGTGGCAGACGTACTGACTTTCTGCAACAATCCAGAGTGCTTCCTGAATTTTAATGTGTCCACATTAGACAATAGAAAACTTTTCAAAGGGCTTGGACATCATGTAAAAATCTAAACTAACGTGCAGCTGTCGATTTTGTTAAGACCATATCTGCTGTATATGCTGTGAAGATTTATTACATTGACTGAAAATAAACAGCTGTGGTGAGACGTAAGTTTGATCTTGGCATCTTATAAAACCTGCGATGTGTTTATTTTTGGACTATAGCATCTCTTCGTTCTTCGTTGATAAGCGAAGACATTACAGCGAGCACCTCAGGCTCTTGTTATATTCTGTGAAGCAAGTTCAAACAGTAAGATGATCTCTTCTTCCTGTAATAGAGATGGCTACACTGCAAAGAGATCAATTTGCACATTACAAAAGGGACTGTAGCTACGCACACACACACCAACAAAACTACAGTTTTACGGCCTTGTGCTAGGCAAAAGCAGGTTTTTGTGCATCAAGAACTTATATTCTCCTTGGCTCTTCAGTTCTAGTCCTAGTAGCAACCATGAGACAAAAGACAGTAGACCAGGGTCCAAGCAAAGAGGGCGTAGCTCGGTTCTGTGCGATTGATTAGAAGGATTTGCTCCATTTTCCAGCAGAGACGCCAAGAAACCATAGATAAATAATTAATAGCCGGTAATATGGAAACCTCTCTGCTTGGTAGGAACTGAAAGTGAAGCTCTCGTCAGTGTTCTTGGGACCTGACTGTGATGAAAACAAACAGCCAGATTATCAAAAAGGGATTGAGTTTCAATCAGAAAACAAGTAATATTCTATGGTTGCAAACCCTGGTGGTGTAGATTAAGGGAGCAGAGTTGGCGGCCTGTGGCCTATTTAAATTCTGGGGAAAATCCAACACAGAGTGAGCAAACCAATATTAAGGGCAATGTCACTGACCTTTTATTTCTTCAGTGAAACTGAAATGGCGAACTGTGTGAGAAGGCGAGTGTGTGTAAGTGTTTATGTAATGGCACGCTTGACTCAATCTCCGATGCTGTGATAAGTGTCTAAATCCCCCCCAAACTGTACGTGTTTTTGTGTGACAGACTTCAATTTGACTTGATTCCAATTAAACAATAATGTACATGCAGCCAGGGGCGTCGATTGGATTTTTGCATGACAGGATTGGAATTACTGAGGGCTAACCCTAACTTTTTTTTTTTTCTAATAAACAGACTTGCCGTGTTTTAGTAGCAGTGGTACATCTGTTGATGTTGGTGGATTATGAGAGAAAGGAAAGGCTGGTGAGTGGTTACATCAAGAATCTTAGGATCTTGCCAGCTTTGTTTTTCGCGCCCTGATGGAAACTGCGACTAGGCGTCCCATTTAAACTGTCAACCTCCTAAATAAAGATCAAGAAATATGGAAAGATGAGATTTCAACAAACGGTAAGACACCAAACAGCTGACCAGTGATGCGGGTTTATTGCGCGTTTGACATGGATTAGCACTGTAGTAGTATGAGAGGAGCCTCTGCATCAACCTTTCCAGGTCTCTCAGCCTGCAAACCGATAACCTTCAACCATGTGAAGAATGCTTTTATCCCTTTGAGTGGGGATTCTTCCCACATTAGCATCCTTTTTCGCCAGGCCTTCGCCTCCCACCTGCTTGCCCCTCCTTGTATTGCCATTCACAGCTGCTGCCATTGTCCCTCCTGCCGGTCTGACCCCTCACCCTCCTGGTACCATTGTGCTGGTGACATTTGAACCCTCGACATCCCGTGGACTGGACCTTTTCTTACATCATACCTGCACTGGCCTCAACAACGCATGCTTTCTGTCCTTGTACGTGTGGAGGTGAAAAAGAGGCCCGAAGGGAGGTTACATTAATGCCAGTGGCCAGAGTTTCTTTCCTGACATATGGAGGTGAAACAGAGATGGACAGCTTCATTTCCTTCATTACAAATGGCTTTGGATCATTGTACAGCAATTTAAGACAGCTGAATTATAGAATTCATCCTTTATTGTAGAATGTAACAATATATCAGAAGTCCAATAAAACAAAAGCCAGTGTGATTATGCCCATTTTAAAAGAAATACATGTAAAGGAGGAGAGGAAGAGTCAGCCATCCATTTGGTATACCGGTACAGCTAGTCAGGCCTTCAGTGAATCTACGGAAAAACTGAATAGGTGGTTCACCATCAAATCTACGTCTCTGATTGTATAAATATGATAATTTACTAGCTTGTTCTGTATTTGTAGTCATTTGCAGGCTTCGGGTTGTTGAAATCAAGAATTTATCACTCCGCCATCTGGTACACGCTACGCCGCATGCAAACTTGCAAAACAAAAGCCAGCATCGGTGTGTTTTGTTAGGATCTGTAGGCAAATGCCAGTTTGCATTGCAAAGCTTGCAAAGCTTCGCGCTCTGGTGAAATTATAACAGCTGCAGCGTCGGAGATGACGCTTCGGCTTTTGCATGCACTCTGCCGCAATCACAGAGGAGCTCTCTGTATGAGCGCACACAAAAGAACATTTGGACAAGTTTCAAGCACTTGTTATTACTTGAACTGCAGCTGAGAGAGTGGACGCTTAATGAGCACGATAGGTGCTGCTTGTCAGCAGTAATGGTTGTTTTCCAGTGTGCAACAGACCATAACCTGAGATGGGTCATTCCTCAAACGTCCTGCCAGCATTTGTTGCCAAGCGCCTCTTGTGTTCCCCATAACATATGACAAAGTAATGGTCAAATGGGGCCAGTTAGCTTTGACCTGAGACGGCGAGAGCGTACGCTGAGTGATGAATCTACAGCTGGGTATTGATCTTTACCATTAGCACCATGGCTCTATTCAGCAGAGAAAACAAGACTAAAAAGCACCTTTCAATCTCTGATATGGATGCAGCCCAATTGCCTGTATTTGAGGCAGGTCCTGTGAAGAGCTCCTGCACTCTGCAACAACCCAAAATGAAAGCAATAAAGTTTAATCAACAAAATGAAATAGACTGTCCCTGCAGCACCCATTAATAATCTTTAAAGACTGTGTTATGGAAGAAGCATGTAACTGTTAAAAGGCGCTAAAACCAGGCACAACATGACTGACTGGTTTGTAACTGTGACTGCAGATGACAGGCCTCTGCCGCAACCTTCCTTCCAGTGTAATAAAAGAAAGATTTTTTTTTTATTGAAGTGTCAGCAGTCAAGGCATCTTTAGCTTTGGTGCTGAAGGGCATCATCAGGTTTCTATTGTGTAACAGAAGTGTTAAATAATTATAAATGTTTTTGGTAGTGAATTCTGTTAGGGTCTGGCTTGCTGGCCCTTTATGGTGTGTGTGAGTCACTCCTGGTTTTCCCTGCAGAGGGCGCGGGTTCCCGGGATCCAGCAGTGACCGCACACCTGTCGCTGATCACTTCATCAGCGACTGATATAGGGAGGCTGCCAGCTGGTCCCAGTTGCTGGATCATTGTCATTGTGTTGGTTGTTCATCCTCCCTTTTCCTGCAGAGTGCCACAGAAGGTACTCAGACTAAAGCTTTCTTGTGGCTCTTGGATTTTCAACTCATGAGAATTTTTTCCCCGGTTCCCACGTCGCCACACTCCTGAGTCTGAGTTCGGGTCTCTGGACACCCTGCAGTGGAGTCTCCCCGTGAAGTGTTTAGACTTGAGTTTGCATGAACATTGGTTTTCTTCCCTCCAGTCAGAGAGTCCTCTGTTTCTCTTTTTGCTGTCCACCCAATAAAGGGTTTTTTGTTCTTGGAGCGCCTGCTCGTGTCTGTATTTGGGTCCTCATCACACAAACCGTAACAGAATTCAGTGAATTCAGCAGCAAAATCATAAGGCTCTGACCTTGGGCTTCAGTATGACCTATTCAGAATTCCCCATGTGATACAGACAGAGACGCTTTGCACCACTAAGATGGCAAAAGAGCCATTTGGCTTCGTTCAGCTTCTGGCTCTGTGATTCTCCTAATTAGGTGATCACTGTATGCTTCAGAGGTACCGAATTGTGAAGCCCCATTCTCATTTGGACTTGAGGGCAAAGCTGCAATTTGACTTGTAATTTCTGTAGGAACATCACCTGACCTGTAGTTAGATGTTTTATGTCTCCATACGATTGTGTTTGTATAATATATGATGGTCTGTTTTCTTTTTTTTCTTCTCTTAGGAGCAGGTGATATTTTGTGTTTCCTGCTTAGAAAGCCTTTTGTTGCGCGAACACTCATTTTTACACCCTGGACATCCAACTTAGCATCCCAGTTAAGGCTGGGAGATGCATACAAGCCAGTGTATGCTGATATTTTTGACACCTAAATAACTAATTTAAGGTGATCCAGCACCCATTTAAAAACCTGACCAGTATCTTAAGCTGTTGACAAGGATTTCTTGAAATCCAATGGGATCTAGCAGAGAATCCAATTATGAAATCACACAGCTGCCCAGAGGTTTGCATGTGTTCCAGCTCATGCCTGCTCAAGTGTAACCTGGCATCATTTGTGAATCAAAGATGCGTGAAATTGCCAACACGGAGATATGAGATGAAAATGAGTGCTAGGCCCCTACAATTGCAGAGCTTGAATAAAGTTGTATAAAAACTTGATAAGCATGTTTCAATGAGCATGTGTGAGTGTTCAGTTTTGTGGAAAAACAGAAACACTGCAAATGTTTTTAATGACAGCAGCTGCATTTGACTCCAATTTACAAGTAAAAATTGTGTTTTTAATAGCATTTATTAAGATACACTGTGTAGTGTAGTGACAACACTATGCATTTAATGTGAGCGAGTCAACAACATGAATGTTGCTCATTTTTCAATTGTAGTGTTTTCATATGCAAATATTCTCAACATTAACATATACACTATAAATCCATGCACTGCAGACCTTAGGTATTTTATGAACCATAAAATACCTAACAAGGCTTGTGTGGAAAATATTTGCTCTGATGCATATGTTAAAACTGTTTTAATATCAAAATAATCCCACGTGGATGCAAATTTTGTGTCATGGCCTTGACACATCAGCTCATTCAGGAACAGTTCCAGAGGTCAGAGGTGAGGGGATTGGCCCACAAAACACATGACATCAGTGCGGAGTTATGATTATGACTACTGCTTAATTAATCCATTTGTAGCTAAGAAGAAAAAGAATTCTGTTTCTGTTCTGGGCTACCCGACATGAAGTAATTGATCCAGTTTTGTGTTGCGCAGACACAAATCACTGAGTTAGAGAACTCTGTGGGCCGATCAGAACTGCTGAATGTGGAAATCAGAGTGAAAAAATGAAATGTGTTCTATCAAGATGCCAAGGTTTTCATATTTATCTTTTATTCCCACTTCATGTGCCCTGCTTCAACCTCTGTTTTGCTCTTTAGCTCTTTTCTCAGTTCAAGCACGTGGTATTTGTAAACCACCCTGTTGGTGCAACTGAGTCTGAACTCTGACCTTCACACCTTTACTTGTCTTTGCCTTTATGCAAATTTAAAGTCAAGAAAATAATCATGAGAGACAGGAGAAAAGGGCACATTTAGATGCATACATACATGTTTGTTTTCCTCTGAACACGTGACTTTTCAGTTACAGTGTTGCAGGCGGGACATCAGCATCAGCCAATGGGAGAAAATGCGTGAAAAGATAATTTACTTTTGTTTCCCCCTCACCAAATTAGGTTAACAGACTTAGTTCCTCTTGACAGAAGGAACACATTTCCTGAAATGCATGAGTGGCTGATATTAACAAGGAGCGCTCATCTGGCACTTCATTAACTCAGGCGGCGCAACAGCTCAGCCAGCCAGATACTCGAACCATATGGGGCACCTAGGTTTTAAAGCCTTTTAGACCTCTTTGGCAGGAGTGGAAGAAGACTGTATTTGGGCAAACCTTCTCACACTCAGGACAGTTAATCTGAACTGAAGGGGTAACAACAACTTTCCCACTCACATAACTGGGGCTATTTTGAGTGTGGATTAGTTATTAAGGAACTGGAGCCATGGTTCTTTTCCATATACTTTGTGCGTGTTCCTTCAGAGATTATTTTCTTTGATGACCTTTGTGACAAAGGTAAACTGGACTGAGTAAGGAAGAATTCTTGTTAACAGTATTATTCATTACTGAATTAGAGTAGAACACTTCCTGCTCTACTACCCATAGCAAATATAGCAAATATCTGGAAGCTGTAATTGAATATCTAAAAGAAGAATGAGTTAAAAGCAGTGACTGTGATTAATCACTTTATGTTTTCATCTTCGCTCGCTTGTCTAGGTCTGGGTCCTGAAGCAGTGTTTCCCAGACCCACACAAAGACCCCTCTGACAAGAGGGTGTCCCACTTAAGTACTGACCCGCATCTGCATCTTACAACTTGTTTCTTCACTTTAGGAGGTTTCACAGGGGAACGTCTATTCTAGCTAATGTAGGGTCTGTGCAAAGTGTCAACTAATGCTAATTATAGACACCGGGCAGCATTCCATAAATGTGAAGAAACATTCCAACGCTGGAACCCAACACTGTCAAACAATTTCAATTCAAGATCTTTTCCAGAACTCAACTATATTGGGAAACAAAGTGTTGTATCTTGCCAGGGAGATTCAAACTCACCTTAAAGAGGTGCGTTTACAGTTTTTATGTTCCACACTGTTATATAGTATGTTAGAAATGGACAGAGATGGGCATGAAAGACAAGGGGTGGGGTTAACGTTCCATTGGATACTGGTTGAATTAAATAAAATATTCTGAATAATTATTTAACTAATAATAATTTTCAAAAAACATGACATATCCAGGCACAGAAGTCATGGTACTAAGATAAGATCTTGGTAGTTCAAATCTTACAACAATTTTTCTCACTGCTCTTTGATTAAAACAGAACAATGAAAACCGCGAGTGACTCTTAATGTGAGGCAAACATCTGGCTGTATAATCTTCATCTTTGTGTCCAACCGGAACATATAATCTGCTGTAATGACACCGCGTCACAGGCTCAGTACAGACTGAAATATGTCCCTAAACAGAGCCATATTGTATCTGAGTAAAGTCATGCTTATTGTCGCAGACAGAGAAGAGACTTTCTTTTTACTTGAGCTAACTTCCTGTTTACCACAGCGTATACTCGCAGTGGTTAACACAGCAACCTCATAGAAGGAAGGTCCTCAGTTTGCTTTGGCTGAAAAAAAAAAAGAAAACGTAAATCTACAGCATCAGATAATCAGACAAAACATTCAGTATAACGATGAATAAAATCTGTGAATTAAATGAATAAAAATGAATTCATATATCATCCATGATATATGGGGTGCATAAGAAAAAGAGGAATAGAGCATATTAGTAACATAATCCACAACAGGATCAAAAGAACCTGGATTATGTTGGGTCTCATCAGAGAAGTGTTTGGATCAAAGGCAGTGATTTGGGCTGGAGGGTGTGTGGAGATGCATTATTGAAGGCGGTGAAGAGAATATATACCGTGGAGGGAGTGAATTAGATGTCATAACCAGAGAAACATAGCCCGGTCCATTCAGCAGACCAGTGTAACCCTAGCTGGGCCTGTCATTGTGTCTGCATTTGTTTGATTTCCATGCAGGGACCTCAGAATAAAGCCAGTCTGGAAATGGGATCAGGCTGTGACTGATGGTAATTACTTGCTGTCTGCACCATTAACAATTTAATGTAATTTTAGATAGTTAGATAGACATAAGAGAAAGGGAACTAGAGATGCGTTTACACTTTATTGGCATATTATTATTATGTTTGATTGTAATGCTTCAACTGGACTCAATTTTAACACTAAGAAACACATCAAAGTTGAAGAGAATATTGAGAGAAAGACAATGGAAAAGTAAAACTTATCCAAATTACATACTGCACCATATAAATCAAGAACGTTAAGTGCTTAAAAAATAATTCAAAATGAATATTAACTACACATGTTTCCTTTATATACATTAATGTAGATTTGCACCCTTACAGTGTTTTATCTGTATTCCAATTAGAGAGATCCTCTGCATGTTAGTTTTCAACCAAGAAAGGCTTTGCTGTGCCTGTTGTTGTCTATTTTTATTTTAATTTATGCATAATTCAAAGGTTTGAAACACCCTTCTCACATCCATCCTTGTTTAGGTTTTACTTCCTGCATCAATAATGGGACTGGACAGTTGAGGGAGAGAAAGAGTTAAGTCAATTCATCAGGTGATATACATGTTACACTCATCTGGCCATGACGCACAGTGATGCTGCCTGTATGGTCAACTTTTGACCTCACACTGTAACCTTGACCTTCCTGATTGCAAGTTGTCTGAGATGCATTCAGGGGACAGATACACGTGCGCTTACAAACAGAAAGTCCACGATCTGTATCAAAGGAAAAAGAAAAAAAAAAACATTTTGCATTCTAATTTGCCAAGCGTTCACCTTCCATTCGATGTCACGTAGCTTCTGCGTAGTCTTCTGCTTATGTTGTTTTAATAACCGCCATATAGTATAAAGTACACATCCCTAATCCTTTAGGTCACAAAGAGTTTTAAAAACCTGATTTTCCCTCCCACTGTTTATTCAGGGCTGGTCAGAAGGCTCCAGACTTACTGTCAGAAGGATTACCACATCAGGAGGTGAAGTCATGTGGGAAAGCAGCACCCTCACCTCCGTTAGCGTTTAAGCTACTCAGAGTCAAAATTCACGTAACGAAACAGAGATGTTTAATGCTACTGTCAAAGGTCAGAAAATAATTAACACTGGGTTAGAGGTCATTTGAAGGATTATGTTGAATTGAGAAACATGTAGATGAAATTGTTATTTAATGCTGTATCATTCGACATTATTTTACTAGAGGAGACCCAGTAGATTTTCCAGAATCTGGATATATAAAAAAAAATATTACCATGAATGTATAAATGTCACAATTATAGACATATCTATCGGTGGAGTTCCTGTTGGCATTTTGCTCATCTCTGTTTCATATATATATATAAAATAATAATGGGTAAATGTTAGACAGAGATACCACCTTAATCCAGCATTCCTCGCCTCCTAGGTTTACTTTCTGTGGTTTGGCCAGCTGCAGTGGTGCCTTTTTCACCAGTTACACTTAGGCTATTGAGTTTGACGACAGGTCATTTATTTAAATCACTCCTCTTGGCTCAAGAAGGGTTTTGAAAATTTAAAACCCTTAAAGATTAAAGGGCTAAAATCAACCAAGGTGTCCTGACACCTTGCTTGAAAGGGTTGTACGGATGTTTTAGTGTGGACGCAGGACAAACTTTCGAGCCTGTCATTTGTCACGGGGCAAACAGAAACATCTCCTGTAGAAACGAAATGGAGGAGAGTTCTGAAAGTTCTCTCAAGGTGGGATGCAGACAGTGAATGAACTTTCCTTGAGCTATAACTCAAGCTACATTTGTTAGCTTTGTGTGTGGATAATGTCACTTTATGATTTAGACTTATCCAACATCAAGTCCTTACACAGTGGGTTACTGCTGTCATCATCAGACGTACTCAACAATTGCACAATGACAGTTTGCTCAGCAGACATTTTCACATTGTTGCTGTTGCTAATATTTTATCAGTTTTCATATATATTTATAGTAAACACTACAGCAGATTATTGCATAAAACAAGTGGGTATATATCCATGTATCTATTATTTTTGCTCACTGTAGAAAATGAGAACCACACATTTGTAGCTAAACTGTTACATTCTGGTACTGTAGTGATACGTTTGCACTGAAGGAGTTGCTTTTCATCTCGTTGTACATGTAAAAAGGTGTATAATGACAATAAAAGGCATTCTATTCTATTCTATTCTATTCTATTCTATTCTATTCTATATGACATCATGATCAGGATTAACCCTTTGTTTGGCAGTTGTGATTTCACGCTGCAGCACTTTTCACCTTCAGTCCATGAGGGGCCTGTTCTTCCTCCTGTTGAGCACTGATGAGGGAAAATCACTAAATGAAACACTCTTACCAGGGGAAACCGGAAAGGTGATATGGGGAAAGTGTTATTACAGCATTTAATCATAATGTTGTAGCTGTTTGCTTTGTGTTAAGAAAAACAGAAAAAGTTGCATGACTTTTCTAACCATAACCTGAGAAGCAGGACTTGTTTCTTTTTTTCTTCTTGCAGCAAAGTATTGATTTATTACTAATTCTGCACATGTTCAGGCTTGTGTACCTGTTAGCAAAGCCTCTCACAATTCAAAACGCACACCCAAGCTAATGCACCTAACATGCAAGTGCTAACATCTTCTCAAATTGAGGGTAACTGGACTCTTTGCGCATCAAATAGTCCTGTTGTGTTTATTGATTCAAAGTAGCCTTCGTGCTGTCAACAGCCTGGAATGATGTGCATATACTGTCTAAATATGGTTGGCATCTTTCTGCCTGTTTGTGTAATGTACAGTTGCCACCAGTGGTGATTAGTGAGGATTACACTGAGCTGTTTCGAGCCCCTGGTTTGGTTTGTGTATCACACATTTTTTGCCCCGAAGTACCGATTGTAGCTCCAAAAGCCGCATGTGGCACTACTCTCTCGTCAAACAGGCTTACGCTTTTCCTGTTTTGCAAGTGGCAAACCTGCAAACATTTAAAACAACATTTCACACAATACAAAGTTCCTCAGATGGGAGTGTGTGAACAAAGAGGAGTAAATCCTCTCTGTCTTCATTAACTTTAGTACAAACAGATCGGAGCTGAGGGAACATTCAATGTATAAAGTGACAAAATCACTTTCACGATTACTTTGAAGATATGCCCTTAATTTGTGCCTGGGAATGTATCAGGTGTGGCAAAATAAATGTTTGGACTTGATTCATGTTCTCGAGTTGATGACAGGAGCAGGTGAGGCGACGTGTCAGCGTGGGGATTGTCATTCCAAGTCTGATTGTGGGTGTTACTGCACCAGCTCTGACCTGTGGTGACAGCAATACAGACTGGTGATCTTTAACTGTTTTCCTCCCCTGTGAGGTAGCAGTTATTTGTTTGAAGCTCAACTGTAGTAATTACCATCTGGATGGAAAATGTGTGCTCTAAAATCTGAAAATAATACATAATAATACATAAATAACCAAAGACCTGCACTGCATTAAAAAGAGAACAAAAAAAATCTTTACAAATTCTCATGGTAAATATTCACAACTATATGTTGTCAACAATGAGAAAATCCAAGATATTATAAAAATAAAGCATCTTTAATAGTTAACTTCATTTCTGTTCACAGACAGCATGTTTTCCACAGACACGTTTAGAGTCACACATAAGCCTAAAGGAGTAATTTGATAGCAACATATAAAAACAAAAAGTCCATCACACAGTGAACCTTCATAGAAAGCAAGATGTGATATTAAACCATGGCTCTAAGACATGATGTGACTGTGCACCGGAAATAACCTGCTGCCATTTATACATACAACAAATTAATCGTATTTGTCATGCTAAATATGCCATAAATGAAAGACATAAAACATCATCAGTATTTGTGAGCCTTCCACACATTTAACTGAACATGGAAAGTGTTGTTACTTTATATAGCTAAAGATTTATTTGATAAATAAATAGATTTTAAATAATTTGCATCTAATATGAGCTGTAATTGTAACTGTGGTCTCCATTTTCTAAAACAATTAAAAATATATATACAAGGCGCGTAAAGTTGGAAAATATTTTTGTACAATATCTACATACAATGGACATAAACTACATAAAATGAGCCTGCTTTCTTGGTTCTCTCATACTGGTGTGACCTCAGTACTAATGACTTCCTTAATTTGGTTTTAGTAGCCTATATAATAGCTTTGCTGTGGTAATCCTGTGACAGAACAAGTAACTTCATCGAATTACTCGACTTGTTATAGTGAGTTTTTGTAAACATTTATGTAAACGGTGCTGCTTTTAAATGCCTGGACAGTTCAGATGTTTGGGATCTGCCTGATCTTCCTGTTCACCCCTTGTGCTAAGTCATTCTTCATTTTTAGTGGTATTTCTGCTTCAGATTGTTTCTTTCTGTGCTTCTTGAACCTCCGCAAGCATATGAACAATGTCAGCATAACAACCAAAAAGAACAACCCCAGACACATTACTGAGAGAACGATGAGGACAGGCTGACAGTTGAGCGACTCGTGCCGCTCTGGCCCCTCTCTCATCCGGCTGATGTACCAGGGCCGCTCCTCTACCTCAATGTCAGCCTCCTTGGTCAGCAAGCTCTGGATGTAACTCTCATTGCTCACTGTCTCATTCACAAAGAAATTAACCATGACTGTGGAGTAAAGCGGTTCAGGCTGACCGTGATCACTGACCTTTACCAGAAGGCTGTAGAGGCCCCGGTTACTGAGCTCCCTCTTTAAAGTAATATTTCCTGTCTCTGGGTCAATTGCGAATGATCCTGGGTCGCCCCCCTTCCTCTTAATAATACTATAAGCGATCACTGCATTCATGCCGGTATCTCTGTCCACAGCGTAAACTTCGGTAATCGATGTTCCTGGTAGCGTGTTTGGTAGTACCAACATATAAGACTGATTGGACTGAGGAAAAAGGACAATTGGTGGGTTATCATTTACATCCAACAACAGCACCGTGACCATAGTAATGCAGGAAAGAGCTGGCTCTCCACCATCCACAGCCTCAATCCACAGCTGGTATGTTCCTTGCTGCTCACGGTCTAGAGAAGTCTTGGCCCTCAGTGTCCCTCGGCCTGTGTCTATCATAAAGGTATCACTGCCATTGATGATTGAGAGGGCCACCCAACCATTTTCGCCAGCATCGGCATCCGTCACAGAGATCACTCCAATCTCGCCAAAACCTGGGAAGTTCTCTGGTACAAAGAAGGTAAAGTCCTTATTCAGAAAACGAGGGCTGTTGTCATTGCGGTCCTGAACTGTTAACACCACAGTTGCAATGGACTCCCTCTTGGGAGTGCCCTTGTCAACTGCTCTCACAATAAATCGGTAAGTCTCTTTCTCTTCACGGTCCAGTGACGTGGCTACAGTCAGAACACCTGTCACACGATCCAGTACAAAAATCTTGGGAGCATCACCTCCAAGGAGGTAGACGACTTCTCCTCTTCCTTCACTGTCCTGGTCTGTTGCTTGTAGCTGGGCCAGGAATGTATTTGGCGAATTGTTTTCATCAATAGATATTTTTACCAGCGACTGTTCAAACACGGGAGCATTATCATTTTCATCCAACACCTGCACCTTCAAGAAGGTTTTGATAACAAGGTCCTGGGTATTCTTAGCGACCACGATCAGCTCATAATCCTGGATCTTCTCATAGTCCAGGTTTTCTGTAGTCTCCAGCAAGTACTCATTCCTCAGCAGTTGGTAAGGGCTAAGCCTGAAAGGGCCTGTCCCCTCTAGATAGCATTCCACTTTTTGGTTTATGCCAATGTTTTTGACAGTAAAGAAAGCAATTGGAGAAAATGCTGGTTCAGATTCCTTTATTGTCACAACCCCATCTTTTTCAGGAGCAATGTACCGTGTTATAACAGCAGGGGGTCCGGTGACAATTTTGATAATATTGATGTGAATGGTGGAAACAGCAGGGATACAACCAGGTCCATTGGCCAGAACTGTGAGTTTATAAAATGTGGCAGCGCCAGTATCTAGCTTTTTTGCTAGTTTAATTACCCCTGTGATTCTGTCCAAATGGAACAGGCTCCTGGTGTCCCTTGGCACGCGTTCACTGTAAGCGTAGCTGATCTGTGCATTAGCGCCAAGGTCAGGGTCAAAAGCATGCGGGCGTGCCAAATGTGTCCCTTTACTGGCATTTCCATGTAGCGTAACATTAATCTGTGAGTCTGTGAACTGAGGGCAATTGTCGTTCACATCTGTGATGACGATTTTTAAAGTTGCTGCACCAAGCAGAGGAGGTGTTCCGCCATCCTCTGCAATGATGTCAGTAATATACTCAGCCTGGGTTTCTCTATCCAAAGCCTCCGTCACGATGACAAAAGGTGTCAGCTCACCTCCCTCGTTTTCCTCAACATCCAGCGTGAACACGCCAAAATCATTAACAAGCCAGTAGGTCTGCACTCCATGAATACCCACGTCTGGGTCCATTGCAGACTGCTCCACAGCGTAACGAGCGTTAATGAGAGCATTTTCCGGAATAGTTATGGAAATCTGATCCACAGGGAACTTTGGCCTGTTGTCGTTCACATCCTGGATAAAAATTTTAACTTTGACCAGCTGAAAATATTGCTGCGGTAGAACAAAGACATCCAGAGGGAGGATGCATCCCCATTGCTCATGGTTGTCAGGACAGAGGGTCTCCCGGTCAATTTCTGTGGCAGTTGTGTAAAGCTCACTGGTGGTATTATTTAGAAATATATACTGTTCGCTGACCTTCTTTTGTGCAAAACTGAATGAAAAGGGGGGGTCACCAGTAAAATCCAAATTCAAGTCCAGTCCAATGGCCCCAATGTAGGTGCCCTTTGGTAATCCCTCCTTTATTTTATAGATGAGCTCTCTCGCTTGGTTGAAATTTGCTAGACAGGAAGGGGGGCTGCTGTAAAGCAAGACGATGTATAATCCCTGTAACGAAATAAAGATAAACAAAGCACGTAAAATAGTGTAAAATAGTTGTATTATACTGTATAATAAGGTTAGCAAAATTTGTAGAAATATTCTGTTAAAAAAAATAATAATAATAATGTAACTATTTAGTCCTACTACCAGTGTGGATGCTTGGGGAAAAAAAATCCACACTGATTACTTGCCAAACATAATGGTTATTCAGCATTTCAGGAAATTTGTTTAATTGTTTAATAGTATTTTACACAGCAGCTGGTTTTAAAATAAAAGAGGACATTTTGATTAAATGTAAAACGACTTCCTGAATCTGGCTTGGAAAGTGTATCTCTGTTGGTGTATTCTAAAATGGTACCACAAGTCTTTGAGACGTTACTTTTAGTTGTGTAAAAATAATTTGTGTTCTTTAACTGAATTGTAAAGACACTTACCCATATTACTCTTCCATTGTTAAAGCTGGAATGTCTGTAGTTGAACATGTTTATGTCCTGTTAGAGTATTCCACTCAAAGGAAGCATGACAGCTTAGGAAAACTCAGCATTTTGAATTTTAAACAGCGTAGACGTCTGCTGAGTGCAACGCCTTATTGCTGTCTGACTTGAACAGGTCATTCATCCCAGTGTACGTTTAGGACACTCCCCCGTATGCAAATCAGTCCCTGGTGCCCACCAATAACAGCAGATGGGCAGGAGGAACTCAAGGCTGCAGATTCATTTTTCATTGTATGCACACTCATGCACTTCCTGCACTTTTTTTTTTTAACACGCACACACAAACAAGCATGCTGTCAAAAGAAATAGCATTCCTTATAATCCTGTGGTAGAGTGAAAGCGTATGATTACCAGATGAGCTCATTATAATACATGAGACTTAGCAAGATGTAAGATATCCACGGCCAAGAGATTACTTTAATCCAGCATTAGTTCCAAAAAAAAAAAAAAAAAAAAAAAAAAACTTTGGAAAACAGAATAAATTAAAGTAGCTGTGCAACAATATTGTGATGATATCATGATTTCTGAGATTAGTCATGGATAAAGAGGCTTTAAAATTGTATTTAATAAATGAAATTATAGCTAGGATAATTACATCATAATTACATTAGATAGATAGATAGATAGATAGATAGATAGATAGATAGATAGATAGATGCAGAATCAGTGAAAATATTAACAGCAGGCCCACAGAGGGGTGGTCTTGGCGTCATAAGTGGTGCGATGGTCTGATTCCGGATTGAGCCTTTAACTAAATCAACCCTCTAATCCTCATGTGTTCTAAATGCTGGGCCAGCTGTTTGTTGGGATTGGAAGCATACTGCTCAGAGAAAATGAGTGATTGAAGTTCTTTGGAGGAAAAAAAGGACAGAATGAGACGAGTCTCTCTCTCGCTCTCTCTCTCACACACACACACACACAACACACACACACACACACACACACACACACACACACACACTTTGGTCTTAGGGGACTGCGTCATAAACACCATAGAGGCCTATCAGTTGATATGAATATCAATGTATATTAAATCTGTTATGTGTTTTCTTTGTGGCACTTTGCACTGGGTGTTTGAGTGGCAGCTGACACATTAATATGGATCTGGAGTTGTTTGGATCCATGCTCGGAGCTCGGAGCCTGCCGTGACATTGGAGGTGAGGATGTGGGGGAGCAGCAGATTCGTAAATTTTCTGTTGATCATTTGTGAGGAGTCTGTACAGAGGATTTAAATCAAGTTACACCAGAAAGCTCCAACAATTATTATGATGTGAACCAGAGAGGAGAGCATGTAATGCAGCTAATCACATCTTTTATGTTGCACACACGAGGGGACGAAGAGTAAATTTCTACTAGAAATGTGAGTGACATGCACACCACAGCTTCAGCGCCAACTGGTAGCCCCTAAACAGCAGATCATTGCTTTCTTTTTTTCCTCCCGTAAAGAGTGAGTAGTCAATCAAAGGCATCCTGTTTGCATACATTACATACAGCTTACAGGCTTTACTGTTACTACATTATTAACTCGTAGCAGATGCTTGACATGGAACTAGAACCGTGTCTTTCAAAGAACCCGATACTGTGACCTTACTACCTGACCTTCTTGTGTGCTAGTTTCCTCTTCACTTACTATCACTTCACTTTTTCTTGATTAATATGGTTTAAGATCAGATAAACTCTAGTTTAAATTAATTTGAGTTATACAATTACAAGTTTAGAGCACATGCAGACACACCAGACTTGTGCATCACATCCACCATGGTACATTACACAATTGTTTAATGTCACATTAGTGCAGTGGGAAAATAAAAGCACACAAGTGTTTTTATGATTGTTATAAGGTGAATTTCTTACAGTAGTTACAGTAGTTACAGTAGTTACAGTTTAACAGTAGTTACAGTAGTTACAGTTTAACAGTTCTATCTAACAAAGAGTCAACTGAGGTCAACAGGCAGTATGTCTTAATTACATCATTTTCAGCTGTGTGAGTTGTGTGAGATGAGGCTGGGTAATCTCTCCCCAGATTTCCTCATGTCCTCTTAACCTTAGTCTTTCCTGTTAATCAAAATGGTGCTAAGCTATCGTGATAGCTCCAGTATGACGGAGCTCCGTTGCTGTTAATTAAGATGGATAATGATAGAGGCGGCACGTGGGAAATACATTAGTAAGGAAAACCTTTTTGTGCTCTGAGGTGAAAACATTGTTTTAAATTGTGTGTGATATTTGGCGCCATCTATTGGCAAGAATGTAGATTTGGGACCGTCTCATTTCAATCCCAGACACTATGAGTGTGCAAATATATTACAAAATATTTTTTTTAAATCTCCTCAACCCCTTCAAGTCTTATAACCTGAGTTTATACGGGAAAAATATTATCTGTATAGATTTCATTATACATTTAAAAATCATGGCTGGAATTTGTTCTGGACAAGATATAAATTACAGCCAAGAAATATTTACAAATACTTCAGGTCACAGTCACACCTTTTTGTCTGTTCTATACTGCAGAAAGAGACACAGACGCCTCACTTATCACATTCATGTTTACATGAATATGTTACTCCTGAATTAACAATAACAAGGCAAAAAGTGTGCTGAGCTTATTACACACAAAAGCTTGGTGATTTATCTTTTTGAAAAGAGAATATGAAAAATCACATCCAATGGAGCTTTTGTGACGGATGCATCATGACAATAAGCTTTATATATTTTGATAAACAAATAAATAAATCACACTGCGGTCAGTGGAAGTGTCATGAATGCTGGAAACAGCATAAATATGGATGACAGAAATTTCATTTTGGACTACTCTGGACAGTTTCACTGTGGGTCTGCTCTCAGGAGCTGCATCATTCGCTAGATAAACAAAAGTCTCATATGTGCTGGAAAATATGTGCTCTCTTTCAGCTGCGATTTGGATGGAAGTCAGAACTGGAGTGTGCATTGCAGCTGTGTTGTAATGAAACAACTACCTAATTGCTTGTCATCAAATCAATACACTGCACTCAGAAATATTCCATTTTCCAACCTCTGATTAATCAAAGCTGCATTTCCTCTGTTTATCACAACACAGTAATTGCTGGAAGTTAAACATAAATTTGATTAAAATGGAGTTCCAACAAGCAAGCAGCTTTATCATTGTGGATGTCTCATTTAGGACTCATATATTACATTAGTTGGACTCAAGTGAGGCCCAAGTGAGAGGCCATGTGTTTTTTTTTTTTTTTTTTTTAAAAAATACATATTTGCTATACTGGAGTCTGTTAGCGTGCAGTATGTGTTCTCTCTTAGGGAAAATGTTGTTGCACCAAGATGTACTTGTATAAAGTATAATTTAAGATGATTTTCTGCTTGTATTTCTGTCTTAGACCATTTTTTCCCAACCTGATGATTCAGCTATAAATGGCTGCTTTGAGTTGTTGCTATCTCACTGCAGGAAAGCAGCACCGTAATTTATTGGGTATATCCACCTTTGCCGAGTGGGAAGCACCGCATATAAGAAGAATATTAAATCCATATAATTATCTGAGAATAATCAAACTCTCCTTTCTTTTACGTCTGCATTGAGCTTTAATCTACTGTAAATCCATCAAATCGCGTTCTTGCTCTGTTACTGCCATCTACTGGTTAAAGTTTAAAAAGAAAAACAAAAACACAACGTGCACCCACTTTGGGGACTAAAGCTACAGCTTTTGTTTTCATTGTGCTTTGTTTGACACCCAGACTAGATATTCCATCATTTTTCCCGTGAAGACCTAATTTACTCAGATGTAAAAAGTGTAAAGGAAAAAGGATGAACCCGTTATTTATCAAGAATGAGTGCGCTCACTCAAGTTTGCAGCTCTGCACTCAAACTGAGCTCATGGAACCGATTTATGTGCAAAATGGAGCTGTCCTGAGAAAAATATGATGCTGCTTGAAGGTCTGTTTCAATTAAAAAGGAGAAAGCACTCAAGCCCGGAACCTTCTTCCTCTCTTCACACCTCCACAGCCTGATCTGTCATCAGTTTCCTGCTAGCTGCTATGTGAGAAAACGCTTCTGGGAGATACAAGGAACAAAAGAGGGAGGTGGTATTAAAACATACCAAGAGACGGAGAGGGTCACCTGGAGTGGTAAAGCTGGCCATGTTGTGATTGTGTCTTCTTGACCTCTTCAGGTTCAGGTTTGATACTCCATCCAGAGCAGCTGTAGTGATAGAATGTGCACCTCTCACCGCTGTGGGCAAAGAGATTACTAGCCGGGCTTCCCGGTAATGAAGTTTGGAATTGATCGGCCCACCGCAGTTGCTTGTTTCTGTTTGCTAACAGCATAGATGTTTTCAAAAGATCAGAGTGATGATTTTGAGTAAACCAACCAGGTTATCGAACTGAATTTTTTAAAATGTTATTAGGGATAATGGAAATATCAAAATCTTACCAGCACGAGTGAAACCTTGCCTCTAATTCATTCTAAAATCACAGTGTATATGATTATAACAATCCAGTCATGCTGTAGGAACAATTTTATGAAAATAGATAATTTCATTATCATTGTGTGCTGTGATCTCTACTATTTTTCTTGTTGTTTACAATTGCAGGCCATGCATTTGCCATTCTGTTCTAAGCTGAAGTGCAAAATAAAAAGGGCTTCTAATTTTGATGTGTACAAACATTTTAAGTAAGCAATTTTCAGATTGGTGTATTAAATTGATCCAAAACTAATTTTAATGCAAAAAAATTTTTGCAATTTGTTGATGTAATATATCTCTATATAGATTTTGTGACAATAAAAATAAAACTCAATGAGGACGTTTGGATACGTTGCATTGAAGACGTCTACTTGCAGGTGAATAAAGGTGTGTGGTCACGTGATCGAGGAACTTTTTCCGGGGAATAGGAACCTCCCCACAACGCACCGCTGCTGCAGGTATGCAAAATACTGACTCCTTTATACACTCCTGGTTTTGTGGGTTTTAGCCGTCTGTGCTTTAGTCCTCTGACTGCCAAGGGCGCATCGAGCTCCCGCCGGAGAGTCGAGGTCCCCCGGTGTTTGTGTCTGAGTGCGCATGGCTGTGTGCATGGCGGTGGGAGTTCATCGGCGCTGTTTTTGTGTCCCTATAATAATAGTATTAGTATTTCATGTAAACTGTGCCCTAGCTCCTTTTTATTACATTAACCTGTTGGTTTTTGCTGGAGGGGATCTACTTGTGTATTTTTTTAGTTTTGGTTCCTTTTTTTTTAAAATGCCCGTATTAGTCTGGATGGGGACTATTTTCTTACAATAGCTCTTTTCATTTTTATTTTGCTCTTTTTAAAAAAAAATCTCTCCACTGTCAGGTTTGTTGTTCTTATACTTCTCCTTTTTACATCTTTTTTGGTGCACAGGCTATTAAGTTCAGTATTGTTCTGTGGTATAGAAAAAAATGTTGTTTGTTTGACAAATTATTCTTTCATCTTGCATTTTTTTGTGTCTCTGGCTTGGAATGTGTCCTTGCCTGTCAATATGCGATGCACGCCACCATTTATCCTGTTGAATAGCATTTGACAATATTCTGTGATTTTCACGCTCAACCTCTAGATTGAATCAAATCTAAGATCTATTTACTTCCACACACTGACTGACGTTTTAAAATTCAAACATCTTACAGCTTCTTCATTGCAAATTAATCATTGTATTCATTAAATAACCCTGCAGTATCTCAGCATTTCTATGCTACTGTGCACTTTACCCGCCCTATTCTCACATTTTACAAGACCCTCAAGAATTCTGAAGTCACCACAGATCAATCGAATGCAGACTCCTTGGAATTTTATGAAAAGGAAAGTTTGTACTGTGAATGTGGGGAGAGTGGCAACTATGTTGTCACATCAACACGCACCATAACCGCTGAGGAATGTTCTTGCCTCTTATTGAACCCACAATGATAAATTCGCAGTGTCAGAGAAGAGACAGGGATTCTTCTGAGTAGAGGAAAGGTAAAGGAGATTGACATTTACTCTTCCATGCCATGCTGACTAAATCACAAGTCTCTCAGGCTCAGTGGATGCCTGTTACCTTCTCCAGATCAGGAACAGCTTTTGTTCAAAGACCATTAAGCTTCCTCAGAACTGCTCAAGCCATCCTCATCCAACCATCCATTCATCCATCCATCCATCCCTAGGTCCTTTTCTCTATCCCTCCCAGGTATATCCACAGATATGAAACCTACCAGCACCAGATCTGTCACAGGTATTAGAAGAAATGGTATTTAAATGGCTAATTCCACAAAAAAACTGAAACTTCCTAAAAATGCTAACAAGGTAACAAGGTACCCCTGCCAGCGTCATCAAGCTCCTTGTGAGTTAAGATGTGCTGTCAGTCTTGACAAATTTGGATAGCGTTTCACAACCTCTGCAAGCAGAGAGGTGCAGTCCAGCGGCTCACCGAAAGGCTGACAGCAGAGCAGCCATGTGCTGATGTTTCAACAACTTATCAATCATTAGCAAACTGAAAGATGTGCAGAATACATAGAATTGCTTTTGTATAACATATATATTGCAAAATAAAGGATCAGACTTCCCTTCTGTAACTAGCAACCTTTCCTATGCCTTCAGTGTATGGGCATTGTTATCTTACACAATACATCAGTAGGCTGGGAATATTTACTGATTGTCAATGCTTTTGCAGAGACAGCTGTGATGCATAATGGAAATTCCACAAAACATACTAGAGAACATTTGGAGCCTCTACAGCGTACGACTCCCTTAATTGGAAATGACAAATCTGTCCGGGCTGTTTACTAATGCAGCTGACATAAAGCAAGCCATCATGCCGCTCTGCGTTGCTTTTCATTCCGAATGCTGAAGCGGTCAGATGTGACATGTGAGTGAGGCTCCTGCGAGACAATGGTTTCCCTCAAGGTCGTGTCTGAAGGGACGTTATGTCCATCTGGTGGAGAAAGGGTCAGAGGGAATAAATACAGTGCGCACCTTTTCTTCCAGTCCCCCGTCTCCCACCCCTGCCCCCGCCATCTCTGTGGTTGGCATTCTGATTAGAGTCTTCTAGGAAATGTTTTTCTTTGTGTTTTTGATCCCTAAGTAGCCTTCTCTCAGTGGCTACTTGCACCGTGCTGTTTGTGCTCGGCACGCTTTCTATTCTTTTTATGTGCACACGATTGTTATGCATTGCGAGAGGGTTGTTAAAAAAAAAAAAAAGCCTTCGCTTCACAACATGAATGTATGCCTAAAAGCACAGAACACATCCTTTCACACTATAGTTACAAAGGAGGTGGAAGAAAAGAATAGGGGGGTAGTATTTTGCCTAATAATATGTCAGCTTGTATTATTACTGATTTGTGATGCTGGATTTAGAAACTTCAAGTATGAAAAAGGTCGTGACTTTGCTTCCTGTTTTTGCGTGTATGGGGAAAAAATGATGTACACACGGGCCACAACAGTTAGAGGTACCAGTTTGTGATCGGAGAGAAACCAAAGGTTAAGAAAAGATGAATTAGACATGACAAGAAACAAGAAGCCAAAAAGAAATTGGAATGGAGGTTGGGGGGGCGGGGGAGCACAGGAGGAGGATCTGATTAAAAAAAAAAAAACGTATTCTCTCTCCCAGGGGTCAGGTTGTCACTTGGTGGCATTTGCTGTCCCACCTTTCCACTGTGACCTTACATTAAGTCAAGGGGAAACAAGAGACAAGAATACTGACTTGTCATCAATATCACATCTGACACCATCTCACATCCCCCCCCCCATGTGGCCCCTCCATCTCCGTAGAGCCGACACTCTCACACTTGTTGTGTGTTTACTGAAAATGAAACCTAACAGTTTGGACTATTGAGCATATTTAAACATGCACTTACTGATTTGGAGTAATTCATTTTTTTTTTTTTATTGATTTAATTTTATTGACAGGGCTTTAAATAAGACAACCCACAGACAATAACAAGATAGGTTGACTGAAGCAGATCCTCAAATGAGGGCACAAAAAAAGTCATAAAGCAAAGTTGAAATATAAAGTGAATAAAACATGGAAAGCACATTTTGTTAATCAGATGTTTGCATTTTTAGCTACTCGTACTTCATTTCTTATAAAATCATTTCAAAGCATATTTTCATTCAACTGGTAATGTTGGAAATCCATCAGTCTGTCACACAAGTATACTGCAGCTCCCACAGTGTCCATCCTCTATTACCCTTTGTTTGTGAGAGATGTGAGAACGATGACTTCCCGGGGACCCTGTCTCAACTGTCCCCCTTCTGTGTGATTGTCAGTATCGTTTACCCCAGCCATATTTTCTCACTTTGCTAATTTACCCTCAAGGTGAGACAACAGGAAGCTCCTGAAAGTCTTCTGGCTCCAGATGTCTGGAGCAGATGTCCCATTATTTCTGCAGCAGTCCTGTGATTTCATTTATTACCTGTTTCCAGCACTTTGTACCTTCGACCCCTGTTTATCTGCATGCAAATATACTGCCTGAAAATTAGCCTGGCCTAGGGATGAGTTCATTTAAGCAACCCTAATTAAAACTAATCATGTAAAAGCTCTGTTCACAGTATTTATTTAAATTCCACAAATGTTCTTTTACAAGCTTCAACCTGACACTGTAAATATAAACTGTTTCTCACCACACTGTTAAAAAAAAAGGTATTTACACATATTCATAGGCCAAGTATCATACAATGTGTGATATATGTTACATAGCATAGCTATCAGAGCTATCATCTACTAAGCTTTATTTACCAGAAAGTTAGAAGCAAAGTCTGATTTCTTCCCCTGAGAGTTTCACTAAGACAGAACAAAGACAGCCTTGCAGCATGCAGACATGAGAAGTCATGCTGTGCAAAGGTGCGCAACACCTTTCAGACTTTTTTTTTTTTTTTTTCATCACCGTGCTCTAAGGTAGCTGACTAACTAATCAACATCTCTTGATGGAGCCGCTGTTGAGACGGACACCACCAGATGGCAGTGAAGAACCGTGTGAAGGAGGTTCCTCTCATCCGACACTTGGTTGGTTCCACCTTATCTTTCCTCGGATCCCTCTTTCCCATTGTTGCACGGGAAGATAAAACCCGCCAGTGGTGACTGGTATCATTTAAGGATCTCTTGCTGTTGACAGCACGTGGATAGTTAGAGCCGAGACGGAGAAAGTGAGGGAAAAGTGAGAACAGAAGATGGATGGAAAAGGAGGGGAAGGAGCTGAGTAACTGGTCTGAAATGTTCTGCTAATGCAGCCTCTTCACTGGTCTCTTTCCTGTCTCTTCCCTTCGTTGTTAACCTCGCACACCCTGGTTCTCTCCTCGCCACATCCTCGCTCTCCGTTTCTCCTCAAAGCACTTTCTGTCCTCTTTCACCTTCTTGAGTTCCTTATCTCAGCCATCCCACACACAACTCCTTTGCCTCACATTTGGCCCCGCTTGTGTGACACGTCTGGAGAATGAACATCAGGGAAGAGCACCTAAAGGTCGAAGGGCAGAAGAGCTCCCCATGAGACTCGAGCTTTGGCCCCGGGGGGCTGTTTGGCTGTCTGGTGTTTAGAATGGGCATCTGTGAAAGGGTTCATCATCTTATCATAAACAATAATTTGACTGTACAAAGGGCTGTACAAAGAATTTTGATTTTAATTATCTGACATTACTTTTGAAATGTAATCAGACAAAAAATGATCAAAGCATCACTCTTGAGATTCAGATTGTTCTGGACTCATCTAAAGGATGTGCATGCAGGCGTGACTGCACACACAGATGCATCCACACAATGGACCCTGCTGCTCACAAGAGGGGACCCATCTGGAGGGGATGTTTATGTGTGCATTTTTGTGTGTGTTATAGGGTACATTTCTCTTGCAGTCCACCCTTAGGCCCTGGGCTATATTTGCTCCCATCCATCAGCCAGATGAGCTGTGTCCTTTTAACATTGTTGACAGCACGGGAAAAAAAATGAACTCAGACAATATATTTATTTGTAGTTTAGGACTCCAATCAATAACCTCTTTGGAGACAAAGGGTACAGTTGCTAATGGAAACTGCCTCTAAAAACAGAATGTAATAACAACTTCCGATTTTACTTAACGAGCACTTCATTCCTTGCTGAGAATGTAGCGAGAATGGATGCCTGCATTACTCTCGTGCACATGACCCGCTGCTGCAGATGTATACTGCGCAACTGTGCTGCAGAGCTCTTTTTCAGTCACCTTTCACACCCTATTACCTAGCATAATCGTTGTTGTTGCGCGCAGCCTTCGTCATTCGGAATTATGTGTTATTCATGCGTTGTGCTATGCTAATATGTCGGCAACATTGTTTGCATGTAGGCCAAGCAATATTAATCAGATGTTTACACGCACTGCTTGGCATCTGTCTTTTGGGGTAAGGGTTGAGTGTGCAATCCTGGAAGAATGTATTTTTTTCCTGAGGAAACCCATGAATTCTATGATGCATTAATGGAATTTGTTTTCTCTACATTGTTGGACATTTGTGATGTACTATTTTCTATGAAGGCTGAAGACATCACATTTCCAAGAGCATAGTATAGCGTTAATATATTTGTGAAGGGAGCTTAATGCTCTTTCTTACCTTTAAAGCACTATTTTCTTAAAAAAGGGTCATCATTTTAATTTTTCATAAAGATACTGCCCACCCACAATGGCTTTTCAGTCATACATTCCCATCTCAGCGGTGCACGCCACATGTTCTTCTGCAAGAAAACTTGATGTGCATCTATTTCCCTACCAATTCTGATTTGCTCTGAGGTGCCACCACTGTGTACAAGTTTGTCCATCTTCCAAGTGGGTGTGTACTTCTCCTAAGCCTTCTTCTGCTCCTCTCTGTTTCTCTCATCAAACACTTTCTTAAATTTCAGATATCTACAGTGCTGTAAAAATAGAAAAATGCAGGAAAAAAAGACCGATGAAGTCATGTACACCTCTAACACATCAATAACCCCAACATCACCACAGAATACAAATGACACTGTGGTCAAGTCCACTGGTCAAGTGGATTTAGCCATGGCTGTCATCAGTCTGAGTAAACACACTGTCATGGATGAATGGTCAGCCCAGCAACTCATGAATATACTTAACACTGTGTGATTTGATGATGTACTTTTCGTATGACGTATGATATTTTAGGTTTGTGAGTGCAAATTCAGATAATGACAATGTTGATGTTGAGCAGAAGTGCTGGGTGCTGTGGAAAGGACCACCCAACGGGCCTGTCTATTTAACAGCACGCTTCCTTTTTCCAGCATCAACATTTTTATCTTTTCACCTATTTGACTTTCTGTCAGGCATCTTTTTTAAGAACACAGATTCATCGTTGCTTTCACCCTTTTCCTCCCCCTGCACCTCCACGTCCGTACCTCGGCTTTGTTTACCAAGACTTCCCTCGTGCTCTCGTCCGTACACACCGTGTAACCAATTTTCCTCACAGTCTCCTTTCCAACATCTAGTTTTCTCTCCATATCGCCATGTGATCTGCCTTTCATGCTGGGCTCCTAAACGGTCTGACGCCCCGCCCCCGTGTTTATGCTGCATGTATTTTATTTGTATCCTCTACCTTAAACCCATTGCTCTGTATATAGCCCCGCGAGCCACACCCCAACCCATTCACACTCGGCTGAGTGTCACAGGCATGCGGCCACTGAAGATCACACTTGACCGAGCAAGTGGCCTGGCTGCAGGTCCGCCCGCAGCAGCAAAGGCTAATGCAGCCTATTTTCAATGCACCCCGGTGTGTTTTCTCCACATCTGCTTTTCCACATCTTTTTATTGTTTGAGTTAAAATGCAGTCTTCGATGTGAAGAGAGGTTGTGCATACTGAGGAGAAATCGTCTGGTTTTTTGAGGTGGGTGTGTGTGTGTAATATCACCCGTGGTCATTTTCTCAGTTTCCTACATGTCATGCTATCGTAATGTTGCGTGACATCTCCTAAGCAATACAGCCCAAATGGCTCAGGCACACAAAGCCGGGAAATGATAAATGGCATCAATGGAAGAATACAAAGATGCTGGCTGGATAAACATGGCCTAATGGCTGTTTCTAGTAATGGGCTAAATTCCCATTTTAATGCAAATCCAGCAGTTATTTGTGTTTATGTTTTACTTCCTTGAAATTTATGATCTTTCCATCATATTTTATTATTGTGCTTATTTCAATCAAGCATATAGCCTATATAATTTCAAATTGAACAAGCACTATGCGTCAGATTAAATTATTTCTAGGATAAACTGACCAATGGTTATCTACACATACAATTATATTACTCCATATTTGGTGATTATTTCTATAAGTAAGGAAATTTGAGGACTTGGTATTGGACTAGCAATGGCTAAAAGTGGGTGTGTCAGGTCAGTGTACAGTTATATATCTATGTATAACTTTTTCTGTAAATGCCAATAAGATGGAGATCTGGAAGGATGTATGGTACTCTACCAGAACATTGCCATGGAAAAGGAAGTGAAAGGTTAACTCCATGATGGCCTGTGAAGTAAACCTGAAACAGGTTAGTAGGGTCATTTTATGAAGTTTCTTATCACATGCTGTGGCCATCTGTTTGGCTCTGTGCTCACCATCCACTGAGGCTTTTTTTTATACCACACTAATAAATGAATGGATGGTTCATGTCAAATTTTGTCCTCAAAGGAAAATCTTTTGGATAAAACATGCCGAGAGAAGGTGTGGAAAGAGTGCTGTACGTAGCCTTGCCTCTAAAGCATCCCTCACAATGATCTAACGGTCGGCCTGTATGTGGTCAGGTGACGGCTTCAGCAGTATAAACAGCGCTTGACTTTCGCATTGCTTTTGCCCAGCACTCTGGAATGGAACTTTATGCTTTCAGGCACCTTTTCATTGGGGAAGGCTGCTAATTGTGTGCATCTTCAGTATAACTAATGTATTTGCATGTATGATGCATGTGTAGGCACATGTGCCTGGTCCTGCTCAAGGTTTCCTACCACTGTTGTTTGCTTGGGGGCCAGGCACTTGCAGAGCATCTTGATTGTAACAGATGCTATATAAATAAAGTATGAAATAAGTATACTGTCCCATTCTGACTCCCCTTTAGTGTGGTTTCTAAAAATGTCCATGTAGGAATCTGTGAAGGTTTTCGTGTGGTTAAAGTTCACAGCCTTGGCAGGGTTCTTTTGTTCAGAATGAAACAGTAAAATAACTCAAGGGCCTTTCTCTGCTGTCTGAAGCAAAGTTAGTTTTAACACTGAAACACTGTACAGGTCAGTAGATTCTGACAAAGACTCTGGAACGGTAGAAGCTAGTACTGGAAAAGATCACAAATACTCTTTTTAAACAACCTTTTACATGTGGCTTAAAGCGGATGGTGACAGTGAATTCATATGGTGTCTGTTGACATTCTGCTCGTTAAATGGTGCATAATCTACTGCACATTTAATTATTCATAGGTGTGTTTTGGTTGTAACATGAATAAAACATCAGTGTCATCTTCCATTTTCTTTAAGTGTCAAGCGAGCCTGTACAGAGGGCAGTTTTGCTTAAATAGTGGTATTCATCTCACTGAGGTACTGGCACAAACTCTGTGGTTGTTAGAGCGTCTCCGCCGTCCTGGACTCATCTGCTCCAAAGCTAATGAATTCAAAAAGTGGCAATGATTGCGATTGCCACATGAGATACCAAGCTGTGGCTGAGACGGACATGAAATTGTATTTGGCTGGTCAGGATTTCTCCTGCCATTGATGAGCTGGCTCTCTTCCTGTGCAGAAAGAGCAGGTGTCCAGGAAGTGACCCAGTTGGCTGCAGTGCAGAGGGAACATGGAATTTACTTTCTCTGGGGTTAATCGGACTTGAACCAACTCCAGTTTCTCTGTCTTGGGACTGCTTACGGTATCATGGCGGGTCTCGGACCTACACAGCACTTGACTCAGAGGGGCTGGATAGGTCAGATGAATAAAAGAGGCATACTATTGGAAAGTGGGGACACTGTCAAAAACAAGCTAAACATGTTTTTATTGACTGAAATTCAGTATATTTACATGCAAATACTGTGAAATTACCAACACTGTATATTGACTGGTTATTAAAATGCTGAGCATGAGGGTCATGCTCAACGTACTCACAGCTATTTTGTGATGTTTTGACATTAATGCACACATTATTGACACTGTGTCGGCTCAGTAATCCCCAGAGTTACCTGAGCATGTAAGAGATTGAAAATAGAGATTGAAATAGATTTTTTTTTTATTTATTTATTTATTTATTTATTTTTATGATTAACAACATGCTCTCACTCAAAATCATCCTAATGCATCTTGTCTGAGGCTTGACACAAGGCTGGATGTATAGACTCTTTAACAATTTCTATCGGGTTGATAATGTGTGGTTGCAATTAAGGTTAGTGGATCAGTAATAAGGCTGTCAATCTTTAAAAAAGCTGTTGCCCCGCATCCGACCTACAAACAAAGAGTATCTGCACCCCATCAGTGTATAAAAGTGGCAGACTGCACAGGACAATGGCTGCAGAGGCCACAGCCTTGTGAGAGATAAACAGGCACTGGTACTTTTGCAGATATCAGTCATCAGCTTATCTCTGCTCTGTGTAATGAAAGCTGGCACTGTTTATATCACCTAGGCCCACTTCAGACAATAGTGGCATTTAATTGCATTAGCCAGGTTTAAACCGCAAGAGGCAAACACAATGCATTTTAAGCATAATATGTAGACCCCAAATTCTTGATTGTTAAACAAGACTTGAGCCAAACTCAAATAATAACACCTTTAAATGCATTTGCATTCAGCCAGAAAGCATTTTTAGTTACTCTAACGGCACCATTTTCTGCCACAGCTGAGGAGAAACGGCAACAGGGCAAAGGCTAAAGTCAGGGAGGATTGGTCATAACTAGAAGGATGTAGAATAAATCACAACAGCACCCCAAACAAATGTCATGGTGAAGGAAAAAATATATTGTGTAGGAAAGAAAGGAGGGCATGAAACGGCAACTGATGCCACTCCTGTTTACTCATGGTTGTTCTAGGCCCCCTGGAATGCCTGAAGAATTTACCTGTTCTGTCTAACAAATGAGCCTTGCTGGGTTCAGGCAGAACCTTTTTTGTCTGCTGGGTTTGACTCCACACCCAGACAGTTATGTTTTAGCAGAAAAACCCATTGCAAATGGAGGAAGATAGGCTGAAGCAGAGATGTAGCTGAAGGCTTGAAAGGGAAAAAAAAGTGCTTCCCACCAGAATCAGGATTAAGTAGATGATGGATTCCAGGAGGGCGAGCATGAAGAGCCTCAGGTGTGAGACACAAGACCACTGGTTACTCTTTGGTAGTGGATTATTTGGCTTTGTGGGTCATCCACTTCTTAAACAGATATTCATTTCTAGGACCAACCGCATAAATCTAATGAAAACTAATGACATTTGAATTTTCTTTACCTTTTAACTAAACAAGTAAGCATTTTACTTTCAAGTGCAAATGAGATAAATAACTGTTAAAAAAAAAAAAAAAACAGCTGAAATCATCCTTAATTACCATGGCAATAGAACACATCTTGCCCCCACTCTTCTTGAGCTTTGACTACAAATACAGCAATGTGTGAATGTTTTATCATTAGCCTGGAGACCTGTGGTTGATGGCATCAGTAAAAGTCCCTTTAGTTTATTTATTAGTTAAGAGATTACCTGCCAAATGAGATGGTTTGCTTACTGGGGTGTCTCTCTTTCCACATGGCTTCTGGCCACAACATTTAAAAACACTGAGACACTTGATTTTATAAACAACTTAATTGCTCTGTCTGAGTACAGAGTGTAAATCCTGTTATTTATATGAGTTTTAAGAGACCACAGGTTGACTACTTGCAAAAAAATATTCATCATGTCTAAGGTTTAGTGGGCAGTCTCATGTAGTAAATTAATTGGAGTTAATGTGTGGTAGTTGTAAGAATGATGCCCATGTGTGAAAGTATCTGCCCTGTGTGCCACATGAAGTCAGTTAGTCTTCACACACTTGTGCTCAACGTCTGAGGAAAAACGGCATATTTGACCTTGTTAAAGTGGCCATGCGCCGTGTTTTACTGCAGCACACGTCATGACCAAAATTGGCCATTCATGTGGTGAAAGAGCACTTCTGCTTTGTTTTGCCAATTTCTTTGTCTCAAAAATCCAAGGGAGACCACCAAAAACAATTTTGCTAAAGTTCATAATTTCGGCATGAGGTAAGAGGACGAATGTGTGAAGCAAAACCATTTTCATTCACCTTGGATGCATCCTGGCATCAAACACGTCCGCTTGATTTACTTCAGGGTGGTTCTCAATGTAGTAAAAATAAACTCGTGCAGATGGGGGCTAAGGGCAAAGCAGTGAGTGGAGACGGGCTGGGATTAAAGCAGGGTACACAACCACCTGACAGTCGGCCCTTGGGTCTTGTTAGGAGTCATCGATCCAGGTTGGACAGGTGTGTCCTCCACCGCTGGTCCATCTGTGTTTGTTGATGTTGTTTTTGCTGAATCAGGCCCATGAATTGGAACGGCTTCCTCTCACTAAAACCGCATATCGCTGAGTTAAAAACAATTAGCAAAGTCAAATGTTATGCCATCAACATACGTAAGCTGCATTAGAATCTGCATGGATCTCCAATAATTCTGAGGGTCAACTTCTTATTTTTTATTTTAGTTTTTTACCATTTTCTTAACAAGTGATATAAAACAATCCAAGCTGATCATGCCGACATGCATCAACAAGTTCTCACTAGAATTTAAGCAGCAAATTTTGACAGGGCCAGTAGAGGCAGAAGTAAAAAGATTGCTCATTTGTTTTTATTCTGGAAAGGCGGTCTCGGTGGGAGCCCACTAATGCCTGCCACATGAGGACAAGATCCAAAATAATCTTCTTCTCTCCAGGAGGGGAATGAAGCATGGTGAGGTCAATGCCACTGTTTCCTCAACTCTTTCCTTCGTTGCTTTGAGACCTCGTAAGCCTCGTTATTGTATTTAATAAATACCGGACCCTGCCCGCACTGTCTCTGGTGTCTGGACCTGGCCCCTCTCCCAGTGTATTAAAGCCATTACTCCTTACTCGACTGATGTATCCCACATGGTTAAAAATTGACAAGCTTCTAATTGCAGTGAAGTGTAGCGTGGCGAAGTACACTTCATTGTTAATAAAATAATTTGGGATGTTGGTAGCGTGGCTTGTAAGATAAAGTGTTAAGCAGTAACAGATTATTAATGTAGTTCATTAGAATAGCAGATGCGTCTAAGGAGGGAAAAAACACAACCACTCTTTGTTTAGCTCATCTGTGAATGATTGACAACATGGCATCGCACAATATTCTCTGCTAATCTGCACACATCAGTCACATCATTATGTGCAGAGCGGGTTGTGAGCATTGTCAGTCATCTCCAGCTGGAAGAGAAAACAGAATGTAGGAAGGAAGACATGTTCAGACAGCCAGCGATTGTTGCAGCTGGAGTGTTATATTTCCACAGAGTGTGGTCTCAGGAAGAATGAGAACAAGACTTCGGGGGCGGGGGGGGGGGGGCACAGAGGCCAAGTATTTTCATACCTTTCTTCATTTCCCTTGCCTTGTGTGATGGACTCTCTGACAATAAATGTCTCCACGCTTGTTGGGAGGAAAGAATCTCCATGTTGTGCCAAAAACAGCTGGGATGCCAGTGTGAACGGAAAACTTTTCTGTCATACGAGTGATAGAAGCGCAGGAAGCCACTGTTTATTTCTTCAGGTTTAGTGTGCATCTAATACACCTAATGTAGCAAATGTTCAAAATAACATTGTACAACTTGTTGACACCTGAATATATTTTAATATTTATGATAAGAATAAATGAATTAAAATTTAAAGAAACATAAAATATCTGTATCACATCACAGTTTCACAGCATGTACAAGACAAATATTTGATGTTTTCTGCCAGAAGGCTGAACTTAGGTTTAGTCCCTAAACCTTTCTCATTTCATAGTCATTTCATAGTAAAATTAATGTTTCGTTGAGTGATATCATCATATAAAAACCTGCAAGAAAAGATACATTTTTGTAAGATAAATTCTGTTCTTGTTAAAGCAAGTAAGGTTCCACCGACTGGACTGTAATATCTGCTGTAGTGGTGTCTGTGCCCCGGGGCATGTATGTACTGGTCTTCAGAGACCTGCGGATTCAGATCAGCACTCTTCACACTTAGTAGGAGAATGTCCACTGGATCTGAGCAGGACGTGCAGCAAATGCATCTCGTCTCATCTTGCCTGACAATTCCATCTTCAGCCTGAACCGCCAGATGCTCCAGGATTATTGTTGCACAAATATTACTTTCCTTCCCCCGTAGTTATTAAGATGCTCACTTTTGTCAATCACCGTGCTGCAGCTGAGCTCCTCCTGTGGTCTGCCGACTCACCAGAACCAATGAGAAGAAATCTGGGTAAAGACACGCAAACGTTTGTGTTGACACGTACAGTTCTTGCAGAAAACAACCCCGGTATGGTCAGCATTACAGCAAATGTGTGAAAGGTCATTACTGCCAGTGGAGTGCTTTAAATATTCTACATCAGCCATAAAATGTCATTACATCAAACAGCTTCAGTTACTCGGTCATGTCTAGTCACATATTTTATCTGGAACTCAAGCGGGAGCCCAGTTTAAGGGCCTTTCACTCTTTTTCCCATGATTTTCGCAATGCGGACTAATTACCATGCATGGTCAGAAATGGCTTTTGATGCTCTATCCAGCGATTGCCACAGTACTCTGTGAGCAGCTGAAGCTGCAGAAGTCTAAACAGGAGGAATATCCTGCATTATTAAACTAAAATATGAATGTACCATGCGTTATGTGAACCCAACTAACACTTATGATCTTTTCAACTGCAGTGTGGATGGAAGTATTACTGTTTGTATTGCAGTTTGTTTGTTTGTTTTTTTTTACATGTAAAATAAAAAAAAAGAATCATAATTAGTCATATTTCATCTGTCACAATATTCCCAGACTAATTTTCTTGATTAGTTAGAAAAGTGCTCAGTCAGTAATGAACAGAAAAACTGTTCAAAACAAATATCCCAGTGAATCTGCTTCAGTAGCGAGGCCTGAGAATGTGAACATCTCAATCAGATGGAGAGAGTTATTACCTTTCGCTGCCGACTGATGAAAATGTCTGTCACTAAAAATAAAAGCATAATTTCCATCACACTTGTTGGCAGGCCATGACCAGGCTCTTGAACTCAAAGCGATTCGGGTCCATCATTCAGGAAGTAGTTTGATCCCCCCTCCCCAGAGGAGAGGCATTTTTGGATAAAACATTTTTTTTTTATAGGAGATACTTTTTCTTTTTACATGTTCGTAGCCCTTTTTCAGGACAGAAACGCCCAGGGCGTCTTTCTCAAAGAGTGATTCTCTCTCATATAGATGACTGACTTCAAGTTGTAATAGAGGTAAAGCTCTCACTCAGATAGACAGCGTGTCCTTTTAAGTCTAAATGTCACCCTGCTGAGATATAGTAATTAATAAAAGCATTAGTCAAAGTACCTTTAAAGAGAAAAGCTGTCACTTGAAAAACATCTTGTAATGCCCTTCTGCAGCAGCCCTGTTGATAAATTTATTAATTCCAGGAGAACTCATGGGAGCAGCATTTGGCTGACTAACTAGGTAGGTCACAGCAAGATTCTTTATTAAACCATGTCTGTCCACATGATTTCATTTTCCACATTTAAGCTTCACTGTAGCTGCAATGAAACTGGGGCCAATGGTTACTTCTTTTCTTTTCTATCATTTTGTGTATGAAAAGAGTTGATTCTTGCCAAGTTTTAGTTTTTTAGAGGTGATAAACTATGATGCAGTAAATTGATAGTTCATCATTTATCTATCCAGGTCAGATTTCTTTGTATCTTCTGTTTTCCTTTTGTCAAGTTGATTTAGCGTTTAAAGATGTTTGGTTTTTTTTTCTTTGTGAGGTCTCACTGTAATGACAGCCAACCATTTTCCATTGTGATTAAAAAAAAAATAAGGCATGATGGCAAAAGGCTCCAACAGTATCTCACATTTTACTCGTGTGTGTTGTCATGACAGTGAGTGAAGAGAGAGCGATTGCATATGTGTATTCACGTGGCTGACTAGCTTGGGGGCATCAAGCTTAGAGAGGGGTTTTATTAAAAACCATCTGCTTTGCTGCAGAGTCAGAAGGCTGTGGACGCTGTGGACACACTCTCTTAACTGGCCTTGTTTTCCTAAATGGCTGCAGGCAATGAAAAATGTTACATTTATTATGACTGAAACGATATATATTTGTGTTTATACAAGTCTGTGTGTTCGGTTAGATTTATCTACAGAACAACGAGACGCAATCTTAACTCCATATTAGCTATAGCATTATCATCTGTAACTGCTCTTCTCCTCTTTGTCCTGTCGTCCCTTGGAAAATGCACTTTTTCCTCTGGGCTTCTGAAAAACTGACGGATAATCTTGATTTAACATACGGCATCTAGACACAAATGAACTAAACTAAATCGAACAGTAGCGAACATGGTTTGAAATTGAACTGTAGCATTTAAATAAAGGAAATTATTTGTTTGAAATGACAGCTGGTAATTGAATCTGCCCCAATGATTGTGCTTCTCTGGTGTTTTCGCTCTTCTCTGGATATACTGTAAAATACAGTAATGGCATTTGCCTTTTTCCTCTCCGTCACCGGTGGTTGGCGTGGCTCAGATTGACAGCTCCGCCACATGTGAGCTCAACTTGTGTAGCTGAAAGCCTTTTTCAGCACTAGGGTTTGAACTGACAGAATCTTCCATTTACCTTTTGCCCTCAGGCAATAAGAGGAAGGAAATAAGGTTAAAGCCACGCTGGCAGTGAAGACTAAATGGAACATGATTCTGGAAAATAAATAAATAAATAAATGGGTCCCCGTGAATTACATGGTTGGTTGACTCAGTCCACTATTTAGAAATGGATTTTTGATTGCAGCATCTGTTTTTGCAAAGGGATTGTTTGAAAGATTGCCGATATGTGTTTGTATAAGAGAGTGTGAATACCATCACTGATTAAGAACCTGGCGGAAGTTCTAATTCTTCAAAAACAGAAGCTCCCTCTGATTTGGCTGCGCTGTTTATTTATTGAATAATTATTTATTCATTCATTTCATTAAAGTGCATTCAGATTATTTCCGCTATCAAGAGATCTGTAGTAGTTGTTTTGCACGTTTCCTTGCTTGGCAAACTTTCCCTTTGTACAGTGTGTGCTCCAGCCATTGCTTCAAAGTCAAACAGTTGTGAAGTATTATGAAATATTGGATGAACCAAATACAGGTTTTCATACCCCCTGGACCCCACCCCAGTAAAACAAGATGGAACATCAGCAACAGTTACACTTCATTTCTTAGAACGGTTTATTAGAAACATCTGTTGTAGCGAGATGATGCTCAGAAACTATCTCTGTCCTTTGTGAGGCTTTAGATCACCTTGTACCGCGCAGGCACACACGTGTGGTCTGTTTCTGATAGAAGAGGTTCGCTGAATTGCAGCAGAGATGTGCGCAGGTAGCAGAGGAGGGCTGTCATTGTGTTCCTGCTGATGCTTGAAAGATCTCACCGAGAACAGAAGCAGTCTCAGTTGAAATGTATTCGAGGCTGAGCTCGGGGCGTCAGGCGTCAGCCATTCAGCCAAGTTGGCTGTTGTCAAAACAACGTGCCTCACAACACAGTAATGAGAAGAAACATTTATATATGCAGAATCATTCCACAGAGATGCCGGCAGCAATTACACTCAGGTGAAAAGGAGGATTTGAGGTAATCAGGAATATATATACTGTATATTTAAAAAAGCGACATGAATTCTTTGGTACTGATGACAGCGGCCCGTCTGATGATGGAGACTGAGGAGAACGGTTCTGGGGTAATAAGTGAAAGCAGGCAACATGTCAACTTTCATTTCTGTCAGCATCCCACTATTGTCATCAGCAAAGTCATTATGCAGCCACAACAAGGTGCCTGAGCATATTCAAAAGCTTTTTTTTTTTTTTTTTTTTTTCAAATTGCCCAGAAGTGTAGTTGACCATATGGGGAGGGAGAAAGAGGGCTTAAATATGCAGTTAGTGGGTATGTAAATAGGCAAAGGATTTTCATTTTAATTAACACGTTTTAACACGTGCTGTAATGAGAAAAGTCAATTAAATGCAGAGCACACAGAGTAACCATCATAAAAGATGCAAAACAAAGCTGATGAATCACCTTTTTTTATATCTTGTACATTTTAAGGGGAAAGATTTGAAGCAGTTTTAAACTCATAAAAGGTAGCTGACATGAAACAGGAAGTTGAGGATCTAATCTCAATTTAGCTAACATATAAAGCTTCTGTTAAAGACAACCACAGTCGCAGGGAAAACTCATTTTTTCCTTGAGCAGGACAAAAGAGGAGAAGAACAGACTCACATACATTCCTACCACCATGATTCGGTGGGATAAAGAACGTATAAAAGATCGCACATCTTGAAAACAATCTGCGGCCACAACAGTGCCAACACTGCGTTACTCTTACAACCAGAGTAAATTAGTGATGAACCCAGTGTTGACAACAAAAAAAGGAAAGAAATAATGGAAGTGTTGCTAAAATATCCTGATGCTCTGTCAATGAATTAAGTGGACCATGTAAATTAAATAATGTTATCTCATAATTGATTTAAAGCAAGCAAATTAGCGGCAAATATTGGGATTACTGGGAGAACGGGGCAAGGCCGTGAAATGAACACACCATCTGGGGTGTGAAACATCTGTAGCCGTGGGGGGTAGCAGCGATGGATGGAGTGCCATTATTCCCCTGGATAAAACATGATTGTGTTTGAATAAGTAAATAAACCATTAAACATCCTAAAATGTTCTCTAAACACTTAATAAAACAATCTCCAAGGCTTCAGAGGTTCCACGTTTCAGACACCACATCACTCTGTGATGCCTGGCGATGTTAAACGGACAGGACCGTCTTCACTTGCAGGTTTGATGCAGTGAATCACAGTCTTCAATGGCACACAGAAGTCACGGCACACCTCTGCCTCTGAAATTCCAAACTTTAAAAGATATGATGTATTTGAAACAAAAGACAGTGCAGATTAGAAGTTCCTTGGATAAAATTCTGAAAAACTTAAAAATAAAAACAATCGTTTCATTATCTTGGCTTCAAGCTAATGCAAAGTAAAAGTCAATACTGAACTAAATAACACCTTCCCCAGTGAAAATACAAAATATTGAACACTTTAATAAATACTTGAAGCTCCTCCACCACTACTGGTCGATGAAATGTGTATACCAAGTGCCTGTGGTTAATCCAGACACCATCGGGGATACTCGCACTGCAACAGTTCAATAAGAATACATTGCACATTTTAAATTAATAATGTACATGATAGTTGGTGGCATTGTTTAGTCTAATATCAGTGATTTAAAAAAGATGATTAACAAAAGGATAATCAGCTTTAAACAACTGGAGTTTTTGCACACTCCGACCATATAACACAACCTCAAATTACATCATTTCACTTAAATTAATATAATATGACAATTAAAAAACTGAACTCAGCAATAACCAATAAGTTCCTTAGCAATGTCTTATAATAAACACGCTATCAGATAAAATCAATAATAATAATACTAATACTACTACTACTACTAATAACAATAATAATAATAATAATAATAAATTGAAGGTAAGTCTCAAAATAGAAGATCATTCATCCTTTTTTCCCAGGCTGCAAGGCAAAGGGTTTAATTGCCATTTTGTGGCCAATGTTTGCTCACTGAAGCAGCCCTAGTCAATGCCAGCTCTTCATCTGGAGACACATCAAAGAATTATTGGACAGATTTTAACCACATTTGTTCACCAAAAACACCAAGGGAGGAAGCCAATTGAAAGGATTATTGGATCAGCTGTTATAATCAAATGTGTTTGTAGTTCAAAATTATATATATAAAAGAGACTGATTTACAGCGAGATACAAAAAAAAAAGGGCTAGCCAGGATTTCGACACGATTACCTTGTCCAACAAGAGCCTGTTCCTGCTCCAATCTCAAACAGTGAAGCTGTTGATCGTAAATCCAACACTAATCTTTTTAATATATATAGCACAGCCTTGGATGTATAATTTTGTTGTGTTATACATATAATTTTAATCAGAAGTTGAGGCTATTGATGAACCCTTTCAGTGGGTTCAGCTTGGACGCGTAAAATAATGTGGTTCATTAATGTTCTAAGAGTTTTTGCTTCATCTAGTTGAAGGGACCCCATGCATATGCATAGTGTGGAGTTGTTTGGCTTTGTCAATATGTTTATCTTAAAATCTTTTTTTAGCTTAACTCATGATATCGTGTTATTCCGAAGTAGATTGTGTTAATGTAGGAAATTATAATGAGATTTATGTTTCTAGGACACCATCAGAAACGAGGCTTTAGTCTCAGTAGGATGTTTGAAGCACTCTTCGCCTTTTTCCTTTTTTTCCCCCTTGTTTTGAATCGACTAACAAAGGAGAAGATGATAGACAGGGAGAAAAAAAACAGAAAAACAAAGGAGATTGGAGGCCTCATTTGAGTGCTAAATTACCATGGATTGAACAAAACTGAAGAAAATATTGAGAAAGTAGCCTTGCTGGAGGGGGTTTGACAGAAACAGTGCTTTCAGTGTTTCTTTCTTTTTAACTTGACACAAAAAAATGAAGGTTTATGAAGACATCTATCACTTCTTGTTGTCAGATAACAAGTGTAATATGCAAAGACCTGCTTCTTACAGCATATCATAACATTAGCGTGCTAATCGATGTGTTTTTGTTAACTTTGCTGGGTCCTCCTTCAAGGGTGTTGCCCTGCCATGTTTCTACATCAGGAGATGGACAAACAGACTTAAAAATATACTAATTATTAATACCTGTGAACCTGGAAATACCAAGACGGGATGTGGTAGTCCGCGTTGATACCCAGTCAAGAGTGTGTTGTACGGCTGCACCTACGTCGTTGTGATGCAGTAGTCTTTTGGAAGATGCAACATCATTTCTCCATCTAACAGATGTGTTTTTGCCCAGATCTAAAATGACAGATGTCCCATAGATGATTATCATTCTCAGTTGCATACTAGAGTTTTCTCCCCGAAAGCGATGGATCTAAGGGCCTAAAAACTACTGAGAGAAGGACTGTCTTAAAAAAGAAGATGCCTGACTCATGATGCTGCTGCTGCAGTTGTGCATGATCAGCTAGTCCTATTATTGGTCCGCTTAAGGTTGAACCTGTTCTTAGAGAAACGGAGCATGTAATATTAAAAGACTTCCCTGACAGATATTCTGATGAAGACACCACTCGCACAAGTAAACCAAGGTTATACAGTTTTACTATGAATGAGTTTTGTCTTGCCTCTTGCGCTTAGGGAGCGGTGTGCAGTATCCTTGTGTCTTCTTAATCAGCGCTGGTGTTGGGCTGATGCATCAAAGAATCATCCTAGCCTTGAAGTGAAGTGCACTTGACTAGCTGCTAGGGTGATTGATAAGCAGAGAGGCCAGCAACAACATCAACAACGGGAATTTCACCAAGGTTGAACTGTTTTTAAAATGCCTCATTAGCCTCTGTCACAGTCTGCTGTAGGCACATGATCGTGTATTTGCTTGATCTGCAAGTATATAGCTGAAACCTGTGGGTGGGGTAGCAGCTCTCTTGGCACTGCAGCAATATCTTTCTGGTGATGACCTCTTGAACCAGAAACGTGATTATTATATCTTATAAGATTATGCTTGCATGGTCATTTTTATTCACACGCCTCTTCTTTTAGACCTTAATTAAATGGGCACAACTACGCTGCTATGTACTAAGCAATGCTTCTAAAGTTCAACTTCAAATGATCTCAAACAGGGCAAACACTTCAATAATGAGGTAAATGTATAGCATCCTTAACATTTGCCTTTTTTTCTCTACCTGTCAGCTTCGTTGCTTAAAAAAAACACAACAGCTTTAAAGCTTTTTTCCACAGTGTTCAAACAATAAGAGGACAAGTCTATCAAACTGAAATGAACTATGAAATGATTTTGAAATTATTTCTGAAACTTCCAACAAAAAGTCACAAATTTTATATATATATAAAAAAAAGAAAGACAAATTAGCCCTTCAAGGCGTTTTACCATGTGGTTGAGTCAAGCTGCCTCAGGATACCAACTAGTCCCCAGACTCAGGGGAAAGTGCACCATATAGCAGATGTTAATGATACATCAGCACTTAATTTTTCAGGACCATATGCAGTCACCGAAGTAAATACAAATGCTCCAAGGTTTGCAAGTGAGCTTTCAGATGGACTGCGTCTGCTTGCATGCGAGACATACAGATGTGCCTTTGTTCCCTTCAAATGCCTGCATTGTTCAGCCGTTACGAAGAGACGGCATATTTACACAGCGGGATGGGAAGCACAGCCGAGCGGGGGGAAAACAGTCATCAGCGGCGGGAGTTGCCTTGAGTCAAACATCTTGAGTAGCAAATGGAGAAGGTGCTGCTCCTGCGGCGCCTGTGGAGATTCAGCGGGGGGCTGGATTCCATCTCCCCCTTCCGACTCTTGCAATAACTCTGTCCCATTTAGTTCCCCGAATGATCACAGCCTTAATGGACTGATAAGTGTTGGGGGCACTTGTAGAGAAACTCCAGACGTAAATGTACTCGCCCGCTCTGGAAGCCATTTATTGCATTTTCTCTGATGAGGTAATCACTCTTTGTTTCCATACTGTTACAGAATGTAAATAACACGTCGTATTCAAAGCCAATTTGTAGTGTGGGATAATAGCCAAGTTTGCACAAAGAAGCATTAATGAGTCAATTTTTTCTGCTTCTAATTAGAACAAAATCTGGTGTAAAAGGCTTATCTTGCAACAGATACACTATTATTTTTTTCTTATTTTTAATAAAATGAAGGCAACCATTACTACCGTTCCTGAAGCTATGTTCAAATTTAGTGCTGAACACCTTAACATAATAATAATAATAATAATAATAATAATAATTTATAATAATAATAATAATTCTAATGAAGAGTTCAGGGTACCCACATTTGGATGTGTCTTCATTCCCTGCCCTCTTTCGGCCACTGTTTTTCATTTCTATGGCGAGCACGAGCTGCCATTTACAGACGAGAACAAATGTTAATTTGCCCCATGTGCATTTCTGTGCCAGAGGAGCAATGCACGGCAGTGACCCAGAAGGGGAGCGGGTGGCACAGACAGAGGGGGTGGGGAGGGGCACCTTGGGTATTTACATAAGGCAATGTGATTGAGTCGTTCTCATCGATTTATCATTTCCCTCCAAAACCCTGGAGTGGAGCAAAGAATACAGTATGAGAACTGCCATCAACTGTTGCACAGTTCCTAAAGATTCCACAGCAGATGAGAAAAAGCATCGCCTCCTATTGAGCCAGCAAGACACTTCCAGAGATTACGTGGAAATTTGCTCAAATTACATTTCTAAAGCTGTATTATCTCTGATTACGCTGAAATTAACCTAGTGTTTATAGTGATTTGCTGTTCTGTATTGGATTCCTTATAGATAGTGAGGAATCCATCACTATGAACTTCTTCTCTGGTTAATTGGCTTTACTATGATTACAATTCTAACAACATTCACCACTGCGGAATTTAATTTTATCAACCAGACAAAGACTAGATGTTATTTCACTGTCAAAGGAAATAAGATTGTGAAAGGTATAGAGAAGGGAACCGTTTCTGGTTTTAACGAGGTCCTTACTTCACTTCACTCATGTGCATGCATCTGCAGAATCACACACTCTAGCAAAGCTCATTATGAGTGTATCCTTCATCACCCACAATATTAATACCATATTTATATATTTTCTTTGCTTGACTTGTTCTAGCTGTGAAAAAGCATCTCCAGTTGTGCTTTGCATTACTCCCCGAGGCTTAATGTAAAAGAGAAGAGACAGACTATTGTACAGCTTTGCACAAACATGTCAGACACAATGACAACAAGAAGGCTGTCACATTTACATAAAAAGAAATATAGAATAATCTCACCTGATTGAGTTACTTAGCTTTACTGACTGAGTGCGGCGCCATGGTGGCACGTGTGAAAATAGATGGCTTTGAGAGGCCGATTGTGATTGATTATTTGAAATCAGGACAGCGAAATGGGTGGATGTCGCAACCAAGACCAAATGGTTTTTACGCAGCAGAGTAGGGAGAAGTGAGAGAAGGACGAAAAGCAGGTCAGTTGTTGACACGGACAAATGTGATACAGCAAAACAGGATACACCACAGTGACCCAGATACACACTGTATGGTACAGCACTGTATGGCCCTCAATAAAATTCTAAAGACATATCATGGTACACACACGTAAGGATAGCTAGCATCAAGTCTCTGAAAATATGCACTGATGCATCTATACAGACACACATGCATTTTGTATGTTTGTGTTTGATAGTCTAGTTATCCAACATGAAGTCAGTCTGGGGTTGACGAATTCACATTAATCAGCTATTCTGAGTCATTTCTGTAGCAGCTCAATCGTGAAAAATGACCTCTATGCTGTGAAGCCTTGGCCCTGTATATCAGCCACATGATGGTGCTGGTGGTCTGCTGACCACACCGGGGCATTAGTTCTCTCTCTCTCTCTCTCTCTTTCTCTCTCACACACACACACAATCATGTTCTCACTCACACAGCCTCCTTTCAATCACACATCTTCTTCTCACTACCCCCTGTTTTGGCTTATCACATCCTTTGCCGTCTCACTCTTCCTCGGTGCAGCGTGAGACGAGCCAGTGTTTTACGGCAAATGCAGTAAAATTTCAGACAGGGAACGCCTTTGCCCGCCTGCCTTTTTACCCCCCTACCCCGGTTTTAAATTTTAGCCTTCACAATTTTAGCCACAGGTGAAAGTCTGGAGGAGGGTGTTGACGACAGACAGTGGACCGTGAGAGAAGTGGGAGTGTTGCCTCCACAGTGCATTATCATTCACTTTCAGTGGTTTGCTTTGTTCTCCTTTCATTTTCACGCTATGTTTCCCATTTTTCATCCTCTCTCCTCTCATATCCTTTTCTTAGCTGTGTACACTTGTCCACGCGTTTCTTTGTCGCTCCCTCTCTTATTGGCTCTGCACTTGAGCGGTTCCTTGCATCTGAAATCTTCAAGCCTTTCCACAATTCAGCTGTTATCTGGCCACCAACACCCCCTGCACCCCTATCCCAACCCCCCACTCAGCGTATGCCTTTTCGTCATTCTGCCATGGAACCTGTCTAATTCCCCTTGTACCCACTCTGTGGTGCCACTCATATCCAGCTCTCTTCACCCTCCCCTTCTTCATTTTCTGGCTCTTTCTGCCCTGGCAGCCTGACAATTGTTGGAGCATTCGCAGCTAAGCAGTTATCACCGGCTCACAGAGGTGTGCGAGAGCGCGTGGATGTGCAAATGTATGTTTGGGAATAATAGAATGAGTGTATATATGTGAGTGTACGTGTGTCACCGCAATCTTGTGTTTTTATTGAGGTGTTCGGCTCCTGTGTTCAGTAAAACAATACAAACAATGTCTGAGACAGGTTTCTATTATACCCCAGCTTTGTATGACTCTTCTACTATGATGTATCTTTTTTTTCCGTGCAAGGATGGGGACTAAAATGATACTGAAAGGCTGCAACTCTGCTCCACTGCCTCCTCTGGCTCCACTGGAATCATATAAAAGACACTAATTTCTTTGTCTTCAAGGATTTACTGTTTTGTTGCATTGTGTGCCATCTGTCACTGGGAGAAGGTTGAAAGAAAGGAGGAATGAACCCAGCTGGATTCCTTTTTCCACTGAAGGTAGATCACATTGTCAGGAGACCGGGACAAGGCCTCCTTGGCCTCTGGGTACAGAGAGACATGGGACATGGGCCAGACTCTGGACTCCTGCAGCCACAAATTTGGGAGGAAGGGTTTGAGTGGTTCCTCGTGCTTTAAAATCTGATATTTAGGAGGTGATCATGCAAAACCTCTATTTCACTTATTCACCAATAGACACGTCTCCCATCTGCTTTTCTCTGATTTCTACCGCTGCAAACATTGTTTCTAGTGCAGCCAATCTTTCGTTTTTGGCATGACGATGTGAATAAAAGATTCCATGCGGTGCGTCTCCGTCCGTCCGTCCTGATTAGATTCCATTCAAGTCAATGCGTCAGTTTCCACTGGCTGCGGCTCTGTCCACGGTATGGCTGGGGGCCTCTGTCGCCCTCCGGAAAAATATGCATCGCTTCTATTTTGGACGGACAGGCGGAGCACGCCGCAACAATCTAGCACCACGTGAGCGATCGTTTTTTTACGTTATTACACGCATGAATCATCTTTTTCTTGTGCTGTTTTATCTCTTGTATGTGGGTGTGTGAAACATCACAAGTTAACTTATTGTTTGCAGTATATCTTCAAATATATTAAATAAATAACGTAAATAACCAGAATTTACAAGAAATAATCGATCTATTAGACATTTTAGGAAAAATTAATAGAATTACCCATGGTAGAGTCACCAAAATCCGAAGAAAGGGGAAATTTTTACTCCTCTAGGAACAAAGAACGTTTTCTTCTGTGGCTCGTTTCAAAAACTACAAAGTGATAATATCGCCATTGTATGTGATTTCGTTTTCAGCGCCCTGTTGAAAAAGATTGCTCTAAATACGGGACCTTTTATTTTGACAATTTCCCAGATGTTTTATTTTTCTCTTCGCACCCAACTTCCTGTCCGGCACGTGGTGGATTGTGCTAGATAGTTGCGGCGTTCTCTGTCCATCCAGACGCATCCAGTAGAAATGGCCGGACAGTATGTATTTGTCTTCTATGGAGCAGAAAAGATCAGGGAAATTATTAGAATCAGAATCAGAAAGGGGTTTATTGCCATTGTCAGTGAACAGAATTCACAAACTAGGAACTTGCTTTGGCGTAAGGTGCAACATAAAACACAGAATAGTATCTAAAATATAGTCTCTCAAAATATATACAACAAAATCAGAACAGTGCAACTGCAGTGCAAATAGAACGTTTATAATGAAAGTTCTGTTTTGTTCGCTGAGAAAAAGCTTCTAATTCTGAGCCATTGTTTCCTCCCTCCAGGAGGGCGGACATGATTTCGTCCTCCTCATATTGCCCACCACTTCTCTGCAGTTATCTTGCAAGTGAGAAATGATAAGTTCCACTGTTTAATAGCAAGGATTGGGACCTAAATCACTTTGTGTGAGTATCTGTGTGTTCTTGTACTTGCTACATACTGAGTACCAAAATACTCAGTGAGTACATTTTTGGGAAGTGAGGTAATTTTGGCTGGTCCTCACAACTTCAAAGGCTTAATTGAGGGTTAAGACGTGATTTCAAAGAGTTAGAATTTGTTTTAGGTTAGGGTTAGGGTCAGAGGGTTAGTTGGGACGGTTAAGGCACCAGGTATTAGGAAAGGAAAGTCCTCACAAAGCTGGGAGTGTAAGGATTGTTTTGTGTGTGTGTGTGTAGAGAGAGAGAGAGTTATGGGAGTAGTTTCAGTTTCAAACACACTGCAGGGGTCCAAATTTATTTGGATGAGCTCATTTTTTTTCAGCGTGTACTTTAAAACTGTGAGACCAGTGTTTATAACATGCAATATAAGGCTCATTAAAAATTCATTTCACGGGGTGAGCTGCGGAATCTGAAGCTGTGACAATTTAGTCCGCTCCTTTAAATGAAGACACATCTCTAGTTTTGCTGTTACAATTTATTTTTGTTTCAATGGTAGATTTAGCTCGGATACAACTACTGTAGGTGGCACAGATGATAAAACATACATAAAAATCATGTGAAGATTTGTTTGCTTAGCAGTAAACGATTACATTTAGCAGTAAACGATGCCTGTTAACACACACACACACACACACACCAGAGTATAGTTCATTAGTTATAACTATGAAATTAGTCGAAACAAACAGATGTTTGGTGAACTCAAGTTATTTTTTTTTATCGATTATTCCTTTATTCTGGCTTCATTTGTCCATTTTTATCCTTTTTACCTAAAGACTTGTCAAGACTTCACATGCAGTTCATAGCAAGGAGGAATTCTGTGTTTTATGTGTTCTTTTAGCTTTTTGCTAAATATAATAAAAGCCTGCATCCAAGAGATTTAAAGGATATCAATTATGGTCACTGTCTGCAACTAAAGATGCAGCAGAGTGATTCCTGCATCAGAAAAACAAAATAAGCTCAAATGTCTTGGGACAAAATGGAAAAGAGAACAGCATTAGGAAGGTGTGTCTTGTGCGTAACTTACAAATTATCAATGTTTTTATTTTTCCCTTTTGCTACACATTGGCTGGGAGGCCCAAGAGACCTATTAAGGAACCAGGGGAAGAAAAACACCAGATTTTGTATGATTCTCCAGAGGGTAGAGTCTTACAATGCTAAGAACACTTGCTGGAAGAAGTTCAGTGTAGTACAAAAGTTTTAGTGGAAGGGTTTATTTTTTTTTTATCCGTCGTATTGATCCACTTAGCATTTGCCCTCCCTCGTGTCTACAGCGATACCACAAATTGGGCAGGCCTTGGATAGCATGTCTGCCAGTGTAAGTTACACCGCTCCGAAAAGTTAGAAAGGCTCCTGAGATCATAATTACAAAGAAAAATATAAAAAGCATCCTTTGGCGGTTAAAGTGCTAATATTTTCTAGAAAGCATAGTAAGACAAGCACTCACATATGCATGATGCTAATTTGCAGTATGTACACACTCTCAGCCAACAAATATGGAAATAGCTGTAAGATTTGTCGTTTTAGTTAGTCACCCAAATGCTTTGTTTGCCTTACATCATGCTGGGGTCTTATATCTACAGAGGACATGTCTGAACATCCTGCCTGTTTGGCAGCGTGATACTCCCAACAATAATAATGTGAAAGTGTCTGCTTCTATTATTGACACTCATAAAAGAAAGCAGTATCAAAACGTGTCATTGAAGCTTGTCCCCTGAAAGGATTAGTCATCCTCCACATGGCAGAGCAAATGGCAACATGTGAGGTTTGAGGAATAAAAAGGAAATGCATAATATTCACAGTGAAGCTGTGTGTAGTGTATGTCACCAATCATCAGAGATTGGACAGGTTGAGTGACGGCTCTATCAGGCCTCAGTTTATGATAAATAAGAGAGTAAACACATTTTAATGGAACATTATCTCTTACACTCTCTTTCATGTTAGCAATTCAGTAATATAGCTGTCATTCCCACAGCATTGCTCAAATTAGAGAGATGTTGGAACGAGAAGGTGTGGCCTTCTTTAAGGGGATTTAATGTCCACTGAAAATGTGTGCCACTCCTAAATATTTATCGTTAAAATCTACAAAAGCATTTCTACATTATAAAGCCACTTGTTGGCTTTATAATGTAGAAACACAGTTTCATGTGGTTTCATATGGTTGGAAAAGGTAACATACTAGGATGCATTTTCTAACAGGTGAATGGCGTAAATGCTAAATAGCCTTCTCTAGTCATCTCTGAGCACGCCAAGCCTTCCAAATTCCAGGTCTGCATTCGCTATTCAAACCCACGACACACTGGTGCCACATTCTCATTAGGAAGAATCAGTCACTGAAGATTTGGCTTCAGGAGCCAAAGGGAGGCCCGGGATCAAACCCACAACCTTCGTATCACTGGGAAAATCAGGTAATAAAACACTTCATGAGAACTTGGTGGTGTACAGTGAACTTTTATCACAAACAACATAAACCAATTTGTTCACTTAAAAGGGTGTTCCCACATGCTTTGTTCCACAGCCGCTGGTAAAATTAAAGCGGATCACCCTCAAGCAAGAATCAAGTTAGCCTGAGAGGAAAGAAGCCATCTCTTTAACTCCAATGTGTAATTTAGAAACAGACAACTGAGTTTGACAAATGTGTTTAATTTTAGTTTGACTGTGCTAAAACATACAGCATACACGTCCTGCATTCTGTAGATGATGGAGCAGGGGTCACCATCGAGGTTTGAGAGGTTGCATTTCATTTCATTTCTTTAATACCAGTGATGGCCTTTACACACGTTTTTTTTTTGTTTGTTTGTTTTTTGTTTTTGTTTTTTTTGCATGCTGGAACATTCGATTTTTATAGGCTTGCATTGTATAATAACTTTTAATATGCATAATAACAGTGTCTGAGTATAAAGAAAAAATGTTGTGGCTGCCAAAACCACTAATACACACAGGAAAATGTCCAAAGGTTCACAATGGAGTCAAAAAATCGGGTAAAAACAAAAATAAGGATATATAATTACAATAATACACTGAATCGGTGCATTAGGATGTGTAGAATAATGCGGGTGATTAAAGAAAGGGAATCCCAAAGAGAAACCAAAGCAAAACAAAAGTGAAACCTGAAAGGAAACCGGAAAGGAAAGCCCTGGTGAATATAAAAGAAGAAATCCAAAATACAATACATAAAAAAGCACATATCAGTTGCAGTAAACCCCTGTGTTGTTGGGAGGAGAAAATAAATAAATAAAGGATGCAGGTGCATGAATGGTTGTGGGTGCAGAGAACAGGAGACGCTTGTTGGGTTTCTACCAAACTCAGTAGGGGGGCGCGGTACACCACCACACTACAGCCGCGTCCTGTCGCTCCAAACCCCTCCCACTTTTGTGTACTAATTACACTAATGTTTTGTGTCCTAACTTGTGACCTTGTCAATCGCATGCCTCAAATAGCTCAAAATAAATCAAATAATAATAAAACACATTTTGTTTCAGTTTGGCCAGTCTTGCAAGAGCTGAATCCAAAAGCGTTAAAAGTGCATATCCCCAAGTTCACATTACGGAGATAGAGACGTTTGAAGCACAATGCCGCAGCGTTTGCAATGTCAGGAAGTGTGTATTTTCCTGTCAGTGTCAGAGGTTGAAAGCAGATGACTGAATCCTTTGCAAGAGAGCATTTTGCCCTCAGGATTAAGATTGGATGGCTGGGTTTAAACCTGTCGAAAGAGAAGACTCAAATCCCTCACTCACAAACACTTCATGCTTCTTACTTGAGGTGCTTGTGTGCAGTGGTGGAAGGAGATATTACTCTTTCATGCCACTTACTTTAGAAACCATTCAAGGCATCAACTGGATTGTGGAGGATTTGTGGTGCATCGAGCAAAGAAGCTAAATTCTAGGAAATTAGTAATCGTGTTTTTCTTTCACGTTCGTGACAGGTCAGTTACATTTTGTTCTAGGGAATTAGATATACAGCACAGCTGTGAACTAAAGGAGTAGTAAATCTGTAAAACTGCATTTTCTGCAGAACGAAACAACCTAATTTCATTATGATCCTCTGCTCTGTTGAGGGATCAGTTTTACTGAAGTGAACTGGCCGTCATGTTTGATCCGGCTAAGATTTCCTCATCCCTCCATCCTGTGTGGATGTGACACCGAACAAAAATGAGAAAACACAAAAAAGTTTTAATTTTACAGGCCATCCAACCTGTTTTGATCCAGCCATCACACATTCTGAAAGTGTCATTGAGCTAACAAAATGAAATCATTCTTTGGGACGCCTGTAAAGTGATGGTGAGCAACCAAGAGGGAAATTGGAGAGGGCAAACTGATAAAAACAAGGAATCATTTTCTGTGAAGCTACTCGAGAAGAAATTCCAATGTGTCATTATTTTGCAAAAATTATGCTGTTTGCATAACAAGTATGACACTGGGGAATAGCCTTGTGTATCATGCAAATGTTATCTTGAATAAATACCCAGCAGTTTCTGCACCAAATCCAAAATGTATTCAATTACTTGAATACTGATTCATCAGTAAACTTTTGTATGTTGCAGGATTTTGCTGAAACTGGTTAATTGTAAATAGAGAAACCTTGCGATGGAATGGTTATTGAGATTTCAAACAGTCGTAAAACACATTAAAATGCTGTATTTGCATGCCTTAAACACTGTTTAAGGCTATTTATGGACAAAAGTAAATTTGAAAGTATATGAATTGGTTTTTAGTTTATGTTTGGATTTACAAACTAGTTGTCAAATGTTACAATTTTGTGCAGGAAAACATATGATGTCTGGCCATGATGCATGATGATTTTTGAGTGAACCAAATATCCAACATTAGGCCCATCATGACGGGCTGTACACAATACCACATTCATTTTATAAATCCTATTTGAGTTGCTTAGTTTGGTAAAATGGTCAGAGCAGAACTGTTTATTCATTTGTCTTATTTATTTTATTAGAGAAAATAAGTTCTGACCTGGACACAAAATATCTGCAATGATGAAACGATGTCCCACTGTCCAAAAAATACAGATATATTCTTAATCATATAAGCCGGTTTAAAGATCAAAATGGCTGGGTTCTCCAGCATCTGCGTTGCTGTATATTCCTTAAGAAATGCTCTGGCAAACCAAACACCTTCCTTTTGACAACATCAATAAAATGTTGTGGCATGAATTCACTCACTCCAAGCAATTTCCCTGAAGAAGATGTTTGCTGCAGTGCAATAGAAAAGTAATGACAGCCTAGCAGATATACTCGAGGGAAGAAGGTTTTTCTGAATGCAGAAATTCTCAGATAATTAGACAATTTTCACAAGTTCTGCAATTTTTTGTTGATAATCTTGCAAATTTGACAGTCTTGTATCAAACCTTCTGACTACTGTACTCTGATTTATGTCTGCATTTATTGTCAGCAGGCAGTTTTTAATGCACGCATGAGAGACTAGCTGTAAAAGGGCAAGAACAGGTGCTTCCTCTGTCATTAATGATGACTGCTCATTTAAAAGTCCCAGCCGGCATGACGAGGAGCCGGCAAACACAAACCGGTGTCACGGTATTTGCACGCCTGAATGGCTTTCAGCTATTCCTAATTACACTTTTGATGTCCTCGCTTTTGCATGTGGGGGAAAAAAAGTCTGCCATGAAAGGTAGCTCTGCTCTAGTTTTATTACGGTTTCAGCAATTTTTTTTTCATTCTTCCAAGCTGTCTTTAGATCAAGGTTAAACTTTAAAAATCACAGCATGCACGGTGAGTGAAAATCTGTAATAAAGGTTCCCGCTTCTTTTCTCTTTCTGATTCTAAGTGTTAATAACCCACCAAAGAAAAATCTATTAACTTATTGTGTTATTTAGGCTTCATGTTTGCTGTTTTTTGGACATGCAGCAAGCAAAACACCCCTCAGCCTTAATTGTAGCTAACTTTGGGTGCTTAAAAACAGAAAGAGGTCATCAGCAATTTTAGTCAAGAAATAAATAAGTCCCATGAAATGTGCATGCTCACAAACACAAACACACACTCTCTTGCTTCTCCCAAATAACCTTGTGTCTCATTACCCTCTGGTGTCGGACTAGGACTGAAGTTGCAGCTTTAAAGAGAATCCGAATTGTGCGATATTTGCAGCTCTTTCAGCAGTTCCACTGCTGGTACAGACCAAAGGCTCCCGAAGAAAAAAATGGCAATAAAGGGATTGTTACCTTCAGTCAGCTAATTGGCATAAGCAGACACAGCGCCACATAAAGCTGGGCCCGATCGATTCTGGCCATTGTTATGATGATGTTCATATGGGCATTGTCATAACAAGCGAGGTCAGGTGTATCTAGTGTGACTTTACATTTATATTGAATTGCAGCCTGGAGCCGCCCTGTCGGAATAGTTATTGATTAGGACAAGCTGAAGGTAGCTGGTTTTGATTATTCATTCTAGGACTTACCTGGGCAAGATCAATATGACCCCAAGGTGGAGAAGTACACGTGTTGATGAGGGCAGGTGCGTAAATAAATAAAATATATATTATCATTTGTTTTGCACTAGTGTGACAGTCGCTCACTTTATCTGCGTTACCAGATTAACGTCTGTTTTGATTTTATGATGCACAAACTTGAAAAGGGGCCTTGATTTTTTTTCCCCTGATTTTGATATAATGGTGTGCAATCTACAGGGCGCTACTCTTTGCAGACTTCCAGACAGCGTGTCAAAGCAGTGTTTTCCGAGAATCTCACGAGCAAGTTTGCAATTAGGGTTTTAAGGAGCATCTTACATTTCTTTTGACAGCAATGCATCAAGCGACTTAAACCCATCTTCGCCCCATCCAAATTCTTGCTGCCGTTGTCTGATGATAATAACAAACCTGCCATGCTAAAGAAAGTAGCAACACGGTGAAAGCACAAACAGCCTATTACCTGGGGAAGTTACTGGGTTTGTGCCCATTTCCTCCAGTGCTGGTCGAAAGCTAATGGGTGGACGATGATTGCTAAGAAAGCAATCTCCTCATCATAAATGAACATGCATCTGATGGATTGTCTCCCCCCAAAACAAAATCAGAAGAAAACAGCTCATCAATTAGCAGCTGCACACAAAAGACTGGTGTGGTGTGGATGACCATAAATGGAGTCGTCTCTCATCCGGCCATTGCATTCAGTGAAACTCGCAAATGAAGTGACTACCCTCCAACAAAGCACAAAGATAACAGGTCGCTAATGCAAAAACGAGAAAAATATTCATGTGCAAGTGCGCTATTGAGTTCAGCAGAGCGCCTGAAGGTCAATATATGGAAATATGAAGCTTCAATATGTGTGTGTGTGTTTCTCTTTCCATCTGTCTCTTGCCCTGTATGCTTCCAAATGATAAAACGGGCACACAGAGCAGCAGGTGAGCCTACTCCCACCTGAGGACCTTGTGGTGAGGTTCTAGATTTGGCTCAGGAAGAGCAGGAGGCCTTATCAGAAGCTTGGGTAACAACAAAAACCTCAGCTGCACAAAGGACTCCACAGAGAGAGAGAAGGAGCTCTCATTTTGAGATAAGACTGCAGCATCTGTTTTCTCTGTTTGTTCTGTGCAGCTGAGGCCCATGCATTGTAGGAAATTTAAAATAAATAGGAACAAACAGTTTTCCTAATGCCACATTTCCTGCATTGTGGTGAAATGCATTATAAAGTGTGCAGTCTAACAGATAAGGTGCGTAAAAGATGTCATGCACATAAATATGTATTAACAGTCTATTTACTGTATGCTAATTGGCTGCATCACTTAAAGTTGATGGATCTGACATGACTGCTAAATTCTTTATGCCCCCCCAATCCGCATGTATTTATGTTTTCCCTTAGATGTTTTCAAGTGCTGTGTTTATGTGTCACAGAGCTTAACTTCAAGTGGATTTCTCTTTAAAAATATGCTTTGTGAAACTCAAAAGGAGGGGAATTTTCGAGACCTGCGTCACAAGTTCAGGACGTTTGTTCCTTCTGCATTCACTCGCTATTATTGCGCCATGGCCCAGGGAAATATTTAATCCAATGCACAGGTTTTTCAGATGTATTTTTATGCAAGTTCATTGCATTCTGCACCGCCACTCCGCTAATCCTTGCACGCTGTTATTCATCTTCCGCTGAAAGTGGAGGCTTGGGCATGAAAAACAGATTAGAACTGGAGGAGGAAATGGAAAATAGCCTCAATTATTGTAAGAAAAGGCCATCTTTCTGACAAATTTTAGTATAAAGACATTGCGATTAGCTGAAAAAAAAAAAAAAAAAGAGTTACGCCACATCTTCCAGCAAGACAACTGGTCCGACAAAACAGCTCTAATAAAGACAATAAACTTGCGACAAATTCTTTCGAGCCCTCGTCCGTGTGAGAGACAGCAGCTACACATTTTGATCTTCACCCTTTCAAATAGTTACCTCCTTCCTTGAAGTGCTGCATACTTTGTCCTCACCCTCACTGGAATGCACACTTAGTATCTTCCTGGCAACTCTTGAAGCACATTGCACCCAAGGTCAGTTTGTTCTCCATGGCAACAGTGCGGTACATTTGGCGCATTGTCAGGCTATTTAATCAAGACTGGCTGTGTGTGTGTGTGTGTGTGTGTGACATGTGCACGGACAATTCTTTTATCTCCAAAAGTGCTGAGCAGGGCTGACACCCCTCACAGAAAAGTGCAGGAGATAGAGAAGGGAGGAAGATGTGAGGAAAGAAAATGGGGAAAGCATAAGTGTGAGGATCTTGACAAGCCAGTATGTTAGAAGTCCTTGATGACGTCTCGGTATCGATCTGGCCGAACCACGGTCAACCGCAGCAAATCTATTCACAGATGACCCCTGCGGTTGAAATGCTTACTGAGATGGCGTAGCGGGAGGAATATACAGAAAATATTCTGGCAAGTGATTTTCAATCCACTTAACCTCTCTTCTCCCAATTGGAACAATAATGGAGCATGAGGCATAGACAGAGACACAGCGGATGGCAGGAAGGGACAGGGGCAGATGGGAGGTGGGTAATTTTGCATTTCATCTGTTGACAGCCAAGCATGTTGTTATCATTGCGCGCTGCCCTTTAGTTTATCTCCCTCTAGAAGATAGTTGCCCGCTCTTCGTCACTATGGGGCCAGACAACCAATTATCTATGTGCCCTCTATCAGATGTGATTTATATCACCAGGATGTCCCTACTCTGCTGTCCCCTCTCCACCTGTGATCAATCATTCCCCACGCAAACACAAAACAGGCCTTTAACAGAACACGTTTAATGTCCTGGATTGCCTGCTTAGGAGGCTGCAGATATTAATCGGCTCACATCTCTGCAGGAATAAAGCGGCTCTGACATTGAGAAGGGGCACACGTCAGAGGCAAACAGCGGCTGATACCCTAAGCATGCCTGGCTGGTCAGGACCTTATATAATCTGTCCCAGTTCATACCAGTGAAAGTATTTTGATAAAAACAAGTCAGTCATCAACACTCATTTGTCAAAGCTGCCACAAAAGAGCTTCCCATGTGGAAATGATTTGTTAGGTTCTTAATTCTGACCTATACTCTTTCTGTTTTGGTCAACACTGACCTTCCACGCCTCATGTGATAGAAGTATATATAATTCTAAAGGGAAATGGCAACATTATCAGTATTTTACTCTGAATGAATGTAGTTACAAGTCTTATATTGTTATCTTGGTAAAGCACATTAATACGTTTCGTATTCAAAAATTTTGCGTAAAATGTATCACCCTGAAATAGCACTGTTACTCTATATATATATATATATATATATATATATATATATATATATAAATATATTAAAAAATAATATATATATATAAAATAAAATATATATATATATAAAAAATATATTTAAAAAAAAAAAATATATATATATAAAAAAATGGGTCAAAATGGGAAACACCTCCAAAGGTGGTGGAGAATGACCAAGCGAAGATCCTGTGGGACTTCCAGATACAGGCAGACAGGATGGTGATGGCGAACCAGCCAGATATCGTGGTGGTTGATAAAGGGCAGAGGAGAGCCATTGTGGTGGATGTGGCAATACCAAGTGACAGCAACATCAGGCGGAAGGAACATGAGAAACTTGAGAAATACCAAGGGCTCAGAGAGGAACTGGAGAAGGCTTGGAAGGTGGAGATGACAGTAGTGCCCGTGGTGATCGGAGCACTCGGGGCAGTGACCCCCAAACTGGAGGAGTGGCTACAGCAGATCCCTGCAACAACCTCAGACATCTCAGTCCAGAAAAGTGCAGTACTAGGAACAGCAAAGATACTGCGCAGGACCCTCAAGCTCCCAGGCCTCTGGTAGAGGACCTGAGCTTAGAATAGAGGAGGAACCACCCACGGGGGTGAGAAGGGAATTTTATTTATTTTTTTATATATTTTATATATATAAAATAAAGTACTTATTATTATCAGGGAAGACTGATTCAAAATGGATAACACCTTTAACAGAGTTAACTTCAACACAGCAGAGTTCTTAGCCTGCATCCACAACATGGTTTTCTGATGAATTCCAAATGCCTGGAGGGCTCCACCTCCAGACTTTTGAGAATCCACTAGACTAAATAAAGCAACAACTCCCAAATGTGTTTTTTTTTTTTTTTTTTTGAGTTATTGTGAGTAGATTTTGAATATTTCAGTATCGTCAGGTGATCAATACTAGAAAGGCTGGCTGGTTAATGATGTAGAACCTTTGCTTCGTCTGAGAGAGGGAAAGACGGGCAGAGTCATACTTTAGGTCTCTCCTATCATTAAAGATGTGATTGGTGAGCATAATATGTCTCTTCGCCCAAGGGCACCTTTTTAAGAAGATTCATAAAAAAGGAAAAGAAAAACTTCTACTGAATGTATAGAAATGGGAGAACATTAAATGTTACATGTGGGGAAGGAGTAAAAAGAGAGGAACATACTAGATGAAGAAAGTGAAATGCTGAAAGTCTCGGTGTGCTGAACAGAAGCATTATGTGAGATCAGCTGAAAGCCTTGTTAGAGTTGTCACAGCAAACATTTCTGCCCACAGGGTCAAGTATTTCTAAGATTCAAGGCCATCACTTGTTTTTCAGTTAATCGTCCCCACATAAATTTTTCTGTATGCACCACATGCACCAACATTCCAGGCCAATAGGGGGCAGTGCTCACCATCTGACAAAGTCTTGTTAAATATATTTTGATAAAGACTGATGAATCTTAAAAAAAAAGAAAAACGTTAATTTAAAAAAAAAAAAAAAATGTTGGTTTGAAGGTGCTCTGAGTCTGAATAATGAAGGTAGAGGATTGTGTAAGAGTCCGTGAAGGACCACTGAAGTAGGACCGCTGAAGTTTTTCAGCAATTATCTCCTTTTGTCTCTGGCTGCTACATTCTGAGATCTCTTTCTGACTCCGGCGTGCCCTCGCACTTTCAACACAGAAAACACGATTGTCAGCTGGGAGGATTGACAGAGCCATGCTGCCTATTACAAAGTTTGCAATGATAAGAACAGTCACGCTCGCCCACCCCCACGCTAACACAGCGGTCAGACTCAGAGTTCTTCTCTGTTTGAGGTGACAGGGGAAATCTGGATAATTGTATGATTGATTCTCTTGTGTTTTTCCTCCACTTCAGCGAGCAAGGTTTATTTGCAGGGAGAGACATCCTTGAGAAATGCTCAAGACTGCAGAGCTGCAGGCACACTTAAATGCACCCCCCCTTCCCCCCCACTCCACTCACACACACACACACACACACACATACACACATATATAAAGCCACCAACTATTTTTGGAGTGCGGTCGTGCATCGCTGAGTGTGCGCGTGCGTGTGTGCATCGATGAGTCAACTGACTCTTTCCTTGCCCTTTGTCTCTCTGCCACTTTCACCTCAGAAAGCCACTGAAGATCACATTAAGTGGGGCCGTTGTTGCGTATCTGCATTTAGCTGAGTGCTGAGGGAGATATGGGGCAAGGCATTACTCTAAGTCAGTCCCTGCACACTGCAGCCTAGCCAGAAACAACAAGGCCACTGTAATTCACAGAGCCGGGTATGCTCACTTCAGTGGTTCAGGGCCTGTTATAAGCCTGTGTTCTCTTTTCAAAAGGGGACGATGTCAAGGACTGAGCAATGCCTGTGAGTGTGTATCAGCCAGCGTGTGCTCATTAGCTTTTTTGTATAATGGATTTTTAAAGTCAGCTTGTGCGTCATGTGAATATCTTTTGCCTGGCATGTCTTAATGCCAGCAATTTGAACAGTTAGCTCCACAAAATGCGTGCAACATACCACATAACATGAACAGTATCAACAATTTTTACACAATGATCTCAAGTTAGCCTGTAATTGTTCTGGCAATAAACGAGCTGAAGGCAGCTGTTCTTTGGTAGTAGAACTCAACACAAAGAAACTTAGGAAAACAGTTGGTGGAACAGTCGGTGGAAGCTATGAGCTTGAAAAAAACATTGACAAACACATCTTTGTACAACAACTTAAACAAGTATAAAAAAAGAGTAAATGGGGCACAAAGCAAGGGTATTCTGCCAGCCCATGGTATTCTCCCTTTACTCTCATCTGTGCAATTATATGTGTGTTTTCCTATTTGTTTATGCTGTTAATGTTTTTTTTCCCCCCCCTGCAACCAGAAATGCCGTCTTAGCTGTGATAAGATACAAGTATGTCCTTGGTTGTGCATTACTCAAAGACGGTCCCTACAGACAAATAATACGAAAAAGAACTTCTGGTCTGACATCCAGAGGTTACATCTCCCCGCTGGTATCCAACGGGGACAGGGCAGTGGTAAGACAGAAGAAAGGTCAAAAGGTCTGAAAACTATGGCAACTTAAGGAATGTAAGTCAAGTTAATTGTCAATTATTTAGACTGGCCCTTCTCAAAGATCAGTTCAAACTGAAGGGTCTAGAATCCAAAGAGCACAGTTCGAATCTATGAAAGGGAGAGTTAATTCATCCATGTGAAAGAACTCAGCACAAATATTCACATTATGACTTTAATGGGTAAAATCAATGCGCTGTTGCTGACAGCTCTAGCATCCTTTATACCTGGGGCAGGGCCATTCATTAAAAGCTCTATCAGTGTTCATGTCAAGAAAGTCTACCGGGTGAGATGAAACACAATTTTATTCACAATTAAAACAGGCTTTGTGGGCCAATAATTGGCCGGATATACAGCTAATTGTGTCCCATTTCATTGATAAAATGCATTCCTTCCTCAAGGGTGAAGCCACTTTCTTTTCCTCGATCAATATTGCTGAACCTGTATCAGGATGCTTCCAAATTGATAAAGAAAAGCCATTAAAGAATAATTTGCATCAATGCAGGCACCTCAGTGAGCTTCAGAATTTAACTCTGTATATTAGGTCAATTTTAACATAATGTGGTATAAGATCTAATGTGCCATATGCTTGAGATTTAGTTCTTGGTTATGTGACAGCCAGTGTCTGTCTGTCTGTCTGTCTGTCTGTCTGTCTGTCTGTCTGTCTGTCTGTCGGTTGGTCTGTTAGCAAAATAACTTGAAATATTATGAAGGGATTTGAATGAAATTTCAGGAAATGTTCAGGTAATGGGCCAAGGAACAGCTCATTAAAAACACAGACACCCACCCACCCACACACACACACACACACACACACACACACACACATTTCAGGACTGACAAACTCTGTAATATGTGCCTAATCACACATTTAAATGTAAGGTGTGATTTTATCAAACATTATTTTTTTTAAAAAGCAATATTTAAATTTGTGTGAATAAATACTTATCCCTGGGTTCCACTGTTGGCCATGGTGCTATTAATACCTCAGCCAACAAGGAGACGATCGATGTAGCTTAAACTTGCATGATGTTTGCACGTCTGGATAACCGGCATATCCATGGATTCAAGGGGACTGTTGGCCTTGACAGTGGTATTTATTTATGTTTTTAATGCAGTCCTAATCTGATTAGCAAGATTTGTCTTTAAACAAGACTGAATTAAAAATCCAATGTGAAATAAATAAATGAATATGCAAGAGTATGCTTCAAGGTGAGAGATTCTGTTTGCATTAAACCATACTTAGAAGTGGTATAATTTCATATTTTGTACTTTTCCTTCAGCCTGGTTAATGAATATTTAATCATTTCAAACTGCTCACTGAAATGACACATTAGATGGTTTAAATACTTTAGTTTGTTCAGTTTAAGAAAGATATTTGTGTCCCTGTAAAAATAGATTTTGTTAATTCAGTTGATTTTATTTGGAAGTCCACATTCAGCTTATGTTGCTGTTTCTTTTGTGAAATCTTTCTGTATCTTCTTAGCACAGTAGATCAGAAGAAATCCCAGACTTCAGCAGTGTGTGCGTGTGTGTGTGTGTCTGTGCGATTAGTTGCGACTGTTCCTTTTAGCCTATTTCTGTGCTCCTTTCCTCTTTTTTTTTTAACTCAGCACGTATATCTCTTGGAGCTCCCAACGACTAATGCTCCTATCGCTTTTCTGAACAAATGGGTCACAATGCGTCATGTTGTCGCTCAGATTACTGCGACACCAACTGAGATGCAACCGCTGGGCAGGAATAGTGGGTATACTTTGTGCATCCCCTTCAAGTGCAGGGCATCAAGTAACACTGCTTTCACCCTACAGAGGCAGGGCAGTGCGTCTCGGGTTGAGGGGATGAGAGCGCCGCTTCGCCTCCACCACAGGATTTTTTTTTTTGCCTCATCAAAGTGTTTCAGCACAGCTCAGAGTTCTCTGTCATGAAAGGTCTGCAGCCAGTCTGCTCAGTCAGACGCTGCACCACTGGTTAGTCCTCGGGGCTTTTACACTGAACAGCAGTGATACGTCCGAGCTAATGTAAGGGCTGTCTTTACGGTGGCTTTACACAGACCCCGAGCTGTAGGAATGGCTGCAAATATTTACCAATAAAGGGATTATTAGGCTATTTTTAAAAAAGCAAATACACATTTATTTGCGTTTCGTTTAGTGGAAGTCAGACTGTGCAGGGCGGATTTAGACACCCTGCAGTCTGATTTTGGTCAACAAGAAATCATCAGCACTGACGCGGCAACACTCACTAAAGGACGTGAGTGACATGATTTTATTTACATTAATTTCCACCAACAAAGTCAATCAATACTCTCAGTGCAGGTTGGGAGGCAGACCTCCCTCATGCCACCTTCTTCTTTGTTGTTGAATAAATGTCACTGTCATCCTGCTGCGATGTCACCGTTCTTATCTACATTCCACATCTAGTGTGAGTATCAATGTTGGGTCGTAACATAGAGAGAGCTTGAGAAATGAACGCAAAGGAAGAATTAATGCAATCCAAAGGTCCCTCAAACTTCCTTTCATGTCATATTGGTGAGCACACCCTCGAATAGAGCCATATGTCTTGTCATACTAGTATTCTTTGGTCACCTTTGAAAATATGTCATTGCACAATCTCAATTAAAAGCTTTACAAATACGCATTTTACTTCATTAATTCCCACTTTAAAGTAACACCAACAAGACTTTTATTCTGTGTATACATGGTGAGTGAAGTGGAGACAGCGGTCATGGTGCATGAGGTATCTAATGAGGCATGTGATTGCAGGAGTAAATACAGGCGAAAGCAATATGAAATGAAGACGCACAACAAGGGCAACAGCAGAACTAACTGGTGTACTAGACCATTATTATGTTTTTATGGAGATTGTTTTTTATTAAAATAATGTATCTGATTAAAACGTGATAAAGTGGACACCCGACAGATTCTGTTGCCTGGGTAACATTAATGCAGCACATTTGCTGCTGCAGCCTTGAGTCTAAGCAGGTTAGAAGAATTAAAATTAATTATTTTCACAGCTTCAGCTGTAAAATTAAAAGGGGGTTTTATGTATTATGCAGGTTTGAGTCCAGAGAGTGACATCTCTTTCTCGCATGCTTGTGTGAACGTTGAACAGTTGGGAGGAATCACGATCCTCCTGCTGCGCTTTCTTTTTGCATATGCGATGCTGTAGTGTGAATTCTTTCCACAGTAGCTTCTATCTATACTATCTTCATAGTATCTTCATAGTATCTATCTATCTATCTATCTATTTGAGGTGGAGTTATTTTCTCCACCTCAGAGCTGATTTCACTCCTTTAACACGACAGTGCAACAACAGTCTTGTTTGCTCTGGCTGCTACCTGTTGTCCTCTCAAACATAATTATGTATTCATTAAACTAAAAGAGTGCATCCAGTCACAGACAAACTGAAAGAGAATCAACCTCTTGCTGCAAACAGACCCTCTTCTGTAAACAAACTTTTCTGCCCTTAATGGTTTTAAAAAGCAAAAGTACAAAACACTTTGAAAACAGTTTTCATTTCTTAGCCAATTTTAAACCATGGCTATAAAACAAAAATGTATCATGGATTAAATTGCTTACGCAAATGTTTTGGAAGAATGTTTCATAAAGTCTGAGATTAAGAAGAGTTGCCAGGTTACAGATGTTTGTGGGTTGCTGATTGTGTAAATTTCCCACAGAGGCGTCCAAGAAACTGTCCAGATGGTGAAGGTTTAGTTTCATTTTAAATCACTTTAGACCCAGGTTTTCAGTTTACTTTCACCTATAAAACGATGCGTTGTGGATCTTGAGGACACTGGAGAGCTGTTTTACAGGTGTGTTGGTTTAAATAATCTGACGTGTATGGGTAGGTGTGTTATTTATCATTCAGTATGGAGACATTTGATTTTGAGGATGAAATGGATAAATCTGCTTCCTTTACAACTGCCACACAGGCTTAGGTCATCAATTTGTATCATAATTGTACCACTTTGGTCTGTACTTCTACCACAACTACATTAATCAGCACTTTCAGTGTTTTAATTTTGTTGTGGATTTTTTTGTATTTTGTTTGGATGTCGATGCAAGCCGGGCAGCGGCGATGTAGAGTTGATGTAGAGTTGTTGGAGCCCCAATCCTGTTACTAATCCATTTAGTACGTTAACGTGAACCCATAATTCATGCAGTAACAAATACTAGAATTGTTGTCCAATCCTTCATAGACATTTAGATAATCAGACAATATACTTTAATCTGATTACTTTGAAGGAACACATGAACTAGTGAGGGTCACATGCACGTGATACTGCTGGAATCTGTGTTTGCCAGCCAGCCGCATTGATCAGTAGAAATATTCTGCCTTCTGTAGCCAAGGGACATGATTCCTAATGAATAACACATAGCTTGTAACTGGAGGAAGTCCATAACACTCTTATCCAGCAGGAAGTTGGCGTTGACTCGCAGAGCAGTGTGGCTCAGAAGAAACAGCGGAAACGCTTCAGGGCAGTTTTGATTAAAGAATTTATATCTGTGGCCTGAATCTGCAGTGCACCAATTCATTACCAGTTTATCCAGTTTGAATCAGTTCTAAGAGGGGTGTTTGGATACAATTACTAATCATTTACGAGGGTTCGATGATGCATTTCTTTTTTTTTTGTGCCACAACAAACGTGAGTTATGAATAAACAAATTCATGAATTGGAATGCAATAATGGTGGATCTGAGCCGTGGCCTTCCTATTGAGGGCTTATGTTCCACTGTCTGCACCGCGGCGTATGTCAAAAGATGCTCGTCCTTCTGTGGGGAACACATCAACTCTATTTTTACCAGAAGCAGCAGAGCAGACAGGAACTTAATGTCTAAAAAATAAAGTGAATCTTCCCAATTTCCAAAACAAAATGCCTTCTTAATCACGATCAACATGATTGAAAAGTGCGAAAAGAGGAACCCGTTCGGATGGTTATTGAGGAAACTGAATATGCATGAATCTGTGGAATTTGCAGTGGAAAAGTTACAAAGGCCAACATGCAGAAAGGCCTTTCATGCCTTCATATTGTCAAAGGAAGTGCTGCCAAGTAAGCTGTCAAATACAGATTTTCCCCTGAAGTCTCCAAGAAGACCCCCGTTTAAAATAAATTCACCAGTGGAACAAAAGGAAAAGTGGACAAATGAACCTTGTGCCTTGTTGTCGTAACTTATAGAAACTTCCAGACCTTTCAGTGAAAAGAGAATTCGCCTGCTGGCTGCCTGACCATCAACAACAGCACCGTGGCTGCCATGCAGAAAGCCAGAGAGGCCTTTATTTCCTCCACAGGGTGAAGGTGGACACCTCAGCTGCTGCCAGACCTCTAAAGAGGCGCCATCGGGAGCAGTACTCCACTGCCTTTCTGCCTGCTCACACTGGTGCTGTCCTGGATGAGATAGAGCAGTATCAATGCAGGGACCACTCAGCTGTTAAACAGCTCCTTCCTTGCAGTAATTACATTGGTAAATAGCTGAATGTGGAATCTGTTTACTCATGTTATCCATACTAATTATATATTTTAAGCCTATTTATTTCCGCCAGTTCATTATGTTGTTTTTATGAGTATATATATTGCACTGAGGCGTATTTATGAGAGCAACCTGCTGAGTGGAAGGTTTTATGAAACTAGTACACAAATGCTCCTCTTCTATTCGACTGACAGAGATTTTGTTGTTAGATGAAGCTTCAGCTCGACTGAGCGTTTATAGAAAATATTTCCAGGATGATTACATGTCTACAGTCCCCAGGACATTGCATGGTGCGTGATTGTTTTGGAGAAATCGTTCCTTTGCTGCTGTCCTGCAGTTTCAGACTTTTTGCCTGTTTTCCATATTTTTGTATTTTGTATATTTTGGCGCTATTATCACACCGTGTGCACTTTTCTGTCAAGCAGAATGGAAGGTTTGCTCCGTGACTGCTGGTTTGAACCAACATGCGTTGAGTGAATTAACGTGGAGCAAAAAAAAGGGGAGTAACAAGAACAAAATGTAGCTGAATAATGCACAAATTATGGTCAATGCATATCTTGTAGTAATAGTAGCATCAGTGGCTTCTTGGTGCCAGATTTTAATGTTGTAGATGGAGGAAGTGTGTGAAGCCCAGAGGTAACTGGAGCTGGTCTCCTTCGATGTGTAAATGTGGTATAATAATAAAAAAGGCACTGGACAGGACTAAAGTCTGACAGAAGGGTGAAGGTAACATCCAAGGTGATTGGATGTAAAATCGGCTCAATGTGACTGCACACACTACTCATGATACCTTTCTGTGGTTACGATTTTCAGCCTAATACATCACAGGAGCACCAGCGTGGTGCCTCTGATTCACAGCGACTCTCTTTGGAAAATGACACGGTGCCGGGGATGGAAGGCACATCAAATGAGGTGACACTTGGGCAGCATTTTTCAGTTTCTTTCATCAGAGCAGAATGTGAATATTTAATAATACATTTATTTTTTTCAATGATTTTTTTTTTTAATATGAGGCCCTGGGTGGTCGTAATGTTTCACTGTATTAAATACTTTGACACTGAATTTCTAACGTTAAGGTACCATCTGGTGTTTCTCAGTCCAAGGGCAAATTTAAATAGGTGTTGTTTGTTTGTGTAGTTGGTAATGAGTTATCATAAAGTGTGTCTGCCTGTTTATCTATAGTGTTTTAAATGTCGTCTTGGGCTTTGTTTAGCTTGGCTTTCCCCATTAAGACTGAAGGTATGATATATGAAGCAAGCTTAAGAGACTAACTCATGTGCGCTTTGCCTGATCCCAAGACAATCCTAATTTAACTGCGCATTAAACACCACGTACTGCGTCATTTATTACATTGTTTATTTAGACACCCTCCCCCCACCCCCCAATTCCTGTTTGAGCTCTAATTAATCCTGGGCAGAATGCTCAACTTCATTAACTTGGCAGCTCGAGGCCTCAGCAGGGGTTAATTGCGAAAATAAAAATGGAAAGATTTTTGTTACGTGCGCACAAACAGTGGGTGTGATATAATGATGAGAAATATTGTGGCCAAATTTAAAGGTCATGTTTCATTTTTTCCCCCCAGTATAAAACAGAAAACTAATCAACAAATTACAAGAAATAATTATGTTTCAGAAAATTGAATAGATTCTAAGCCTTTAAACAGTGTTACTCAGCTGTGTTCTTATTGTGAGTCAGATTAAATGTGAGCCAGTTCAAAACTTCAATAAAAGCTTAAAGAATGCAGCAATCTGTGCTGTAATTTGGTTTATGTTGTTGAAAATTGATTGGAATGGGTTACTGATATTAACCACCAAGAGGACAAACATCAAAAAATGGGTGAAAATTCTGAATATTTCCCCCTCATTTACATTATGCATGTGTGCATCAAATGTAATTTAAAAGCCACAAACAGATTACATTCATCATTAAATCTTTAGTAATCTACAGTCTTCTTTAGTAATCATATATATTAAAGTCTGCTCTAGAAAGACGTTGCTATTTGTTCAGGGTGTTATTTACCTTTAATTACATTCAGTGGTTATTTGCTGAAAGTAATTGCAACAAAATCCCTACAAAGGTCACAACACACATGATAGACCTTTTAAAAAGAGACTGAAAAATCAAGAATTTTTGGTTCTGCTTTGACAATTAACTGAGTAAAAATGCCTGGAGGAACGATATACTGATGCTTTTTTGTCATCAAGGTTGAATCCTTCATCTGCAACATCAGGCTCTGCCTGAAAGAATGTACATACATACTATTACACACACACGTGCGCGGGCACACAAAGGCTATCCAAAGAAGTGGGATAGTGGGGTTAAAAAAAAAAAATTAAAAAAGGAATTGACTCACAAGTCAACAGCTGTATAATATCTGCAATATGTCTCAGTAGATTCCTCCGTAAAGACTCAACAATTAATTATCCTGCTGCAGATTCCTGGCAGCCCCTCATTTTACTGAAGAGTGCACTCCTGCTGGTTCTTCAAAGATTAACATTTAAAAATTCATCAGTTGGCTGTTCCAGAGTGCGCCAAAGTCCACCCCCCGGGTTACTCTGCAGGTGTACGTTTTGTTATCCATATGTACTCACTTTCACCACCAAAAAAAGGCCCCAGTTGCTCCAAAAGTTCAAAAGGAAAAACAAATAAAGAGCCTCAAATACTTGTTGTTCTTCACCTCACTTCACATTCATGGAATCAATTGTTTTATTGTACTTTGCTCTTTGGAAGTGCATCAGCCTGCTAGTTTAACGATGCACCTTGCAGCATTTAAAAGAGACAGTGCATGTTTGTGCTGTGAACAATAAATATCATCTTTTATTGCCTGGGTCGTCACACTCCGTGCAGCTTCTCAGATGGCAATGCAGCTCTGCACTGCAGTCAAGGTTAAAGCTAATAGGCTTTCTGCTTTATAGTCGTGCACATCTCATTAAAATCTCATTGAAATCAGTATCCGAGCAAATCTCACACGTGACGGAATCAGAATTGAGCCGGATTCCTTGTGAGACTGGATAACTGGAAACGTAGTGTATAATACCTTCTCCGGGGAGACAGGCATGTACAGGCTCCTGGTTCCCTGGATGATGGACTTATTGGCCTTAGTCTCATGTGAGAACATGTTTCAGCAACGAATGAACTTAAGTGTCATGTAACATTTCCCTTTAGGTTCGTTTATTCCTTGCACGGGCATTAAACTGTGAGTATGGGTAGCTGCTCTGATCAGTGACACCCCTTCTCCTGTGCCACTGTGCACAGGAGCAAAGTAATAAATGGACTTTTTCTTGTACATGCTGTTTTAAGGACGGGTTTCCCAGGGAGCTATACTGGTAGGAGCAGATGGTTTTTCAGGCTTTGCTTTAGCTTCAGGTCGTCTGAACTAGTGCGTGACACTTAACATCCTGCTAAGCTATTCAGAGTATCTAGTAACACCAGTTGGCCTATGTACACTCCAAGAGAACTGCAGGCCCTCATCAAGGATGTCCTTAGAGATGATCTAAATAGATTTGTCTCTGTTCCATGTAGATGATATTTTAATCTTCCCTAAAACCATACAGATCATGCGTTTCATGTCTGCCATGACCCTCTATGCCTCGTTGAGAAGAAGCTGAATGTGAAAGTGGAGAAATGCTAGTTCCGAGAAAGTTCCCATTGTTCTGTGTGGCTGCAGCAGTGACATGAGTCCACTGTTAAAGAGACTCAGCAGACACAAACAGCTCCTGGTCAGGGTTCTCCCATCTGCCTGTTTGTCCCTGATTGTGATTGATTCAAGGTTCTGCAGCTGTGGCATTGCTCTAATTTGCCTGCCACCCTGTAGGGACAAGGTTCCATCCTCACCCACCACGAATGGTGATAATCACTGTCTGTTTCATTTTTTGTTCTACCCAAAAGTCCTTCAGATATTAAACCCATCGATTTGTTCTTCTATCTTCAGATTCCAGGTGTTTGTACATAAAAATGTTTGTCTGTACATTTGACTTCTCTCAAAGCAACTGCAACAATAAAAGGAGGAACATGTGGCCAAAAAGTTGCTGTGATGGTTAATGTTCCAATATAAAGTTAACAGTTTAGCCTTGATTATATTTTCCTGTATATATATTCTTCAGCACAAAAAAATTCTTGATGTGACAAAGACAATACAAATGCCGGATATTACGACTTAGTTAGTTATAGTTAAAATATTTGGATCAATTATCACAATCTAGATCAATGAAAATCTGGTTTAATTTAAATGATTAGACAATCACCGTACAAATAGTCTCACCACTGTGTTTTTCCCTCTAATACCAAAGGCCAGTGTTTGACAAGTTGCAGCTCAGGGCCTGAGGCTCATCAAATCAAAATCGAGTCCTTGCTGTTTTGCCACCCCTGGGGCCAATGAACAGCGACACAAGCCCATTTAGTTTAGCAAAATGCAGTAGCAAAACAGCTGCGAAATAAGAACGCCCGTGGACGTTATTAAGCCACCCACTCATCATACATGAGGCATTAGCCCATCCGTTGGCTTGGGCACGTCGCCACAAGCGGCCAAAATGAGAAACGCATAAACAGGCAGTCCACCTACGGCTGCATGTAGAGGGACGCTGAACCAGTGATACACGTCGCCTTACGAAAATATTTCTTTCAGTTCATTTTTGTTACTTATTTGTTTGGATTCAGATCCAGAGATATAGTAGATTCTCTCTGTGTATGATAATGTAACGCTTGCTTGAGTCTAGGGAAACAGTTTGTATCCGCCTTGTCAAATGCTAACACTAATGTTATTGTTGTTAAGTTTATTTTCCTTAAACCACTCAAAGATAGCTTCAACAACGTTTCATATAAACACACACACACAGGCACACACACAGCATTGCACTGTATTCTCCATGAATGTTGCTAACACGAGGATGCCCCTAAACTGTGGAATCGGCTAATTGGCTCTCAGAGGCTTTAAACACAAACCTAGCGGCAGGTGCTGTAACTTTGTAACTAAGCAACAAATTATTAAGGAGAACATTGCAAGTAGGGGCTACAGGTCTCTTAGACGACCTTACGCCGAGTACAGGTGACACCGTTGATGAGAAAATCACACAGACTACAACCTTAGCGGGTCCTGCACAGCTTTAGTCATTAGTATGTTAGCCCACTGAAATCGACATGAATATCAGAAAAGGAATGCAGTGTCCGCTGTTACCAGTCTATACTGGAGTTTGGCATCAGGACGCCCCCTGCAGATCCCTTATAGCACCTAGGTAGAGGCTACAAAGGAAAACAGCACATATACTGTATTTTGTGTTACACTGACATCTGTACTCAGACTCTATTGGTCACCAGAACCAGCAGTGGTGGCAAATGGTCAGCCTTGCAGGCCAGCTGCAGACTGACACATTTGAGCACAGGTAGCAGTGGTAGCACATCAAGAGGGTACTTTTAAAATGTGTGTGTGCAGAGGCATTAAGGCCATTATAAACTGTAGCAGCAGAACCTCACGGATCAGCCATGACAGCCCTACTTGACAGCCTCAGTCAGTTCTTTTTAGCACAATTTGACAGCCAAAACAAATATACAAGAATTCAAATGACACTGCCAAAGAAGGTCTTTATTCAACCAGTAACAGCTTTTAAGATAAAGTGGGACGTCACAAAAGTCTTCTGTCCACAGAGCAAAGTGGTTGCCCAAAAATGGTTGGACAAGAATGGGGGATAGTATTTGTATAGATTTTCTAGATGTTGAAGTTCCCATCTTGAGAATTTGAGGAAGGACTGTTTAAATTTGAAGAACTGGGCTTCAGGTGACAGTTGATGGAGCGTGCAGCGAAGGATTCCACCAGTCTGGCTGGACACGGATGGAAATTGGAACTTGATTGGTACCATGGAGGCAAACAACCGCAAGGCAATAATTTTAGATTTTTATGAAGACCTTCATCCACTTGCACTGGTATCTGACCCGAGGCCAACATTTAAGACAGCAGTGCTAGCCTTTTCCTTTTATTACTATTATAAAAATGACCAGCAGTATAAAACGCAGAGAACTTCCACAATAATAGTGCATCAGCCCCAGGGTCGGACACTTTAATAATTAAGAAAAGGGCAAACTACCAGTAGCTTGGAGAAATAATGTCAATCAGTTTGTTTGTTTGCTGCTTATCAACTGTCTGTAATCTCTACTTGACATGCAGTTGTCCCATAAACGAGCATGTCAGGAAAATACTGCATTACTTGTCAGTTAATATAGATGGAGAAGGGGCAGTTAACGGTCACACACCAAAAAATGAGACATTAATTTAGAACAGCTAACAGACTGAGAACACAGTTATGTGCGCAATATGAAAATATGCCATTTACTATGAAAATAGACAGTATTACATCATCTAAACTGAATATTCATTCCCTTTAATTACTTGTAGAAATTAGTAAAAAAATTAATATGTGGCACAGGACATCAGTGTAATCTTCCAGCTTTGGGTTGTGACACTTGATATAATCAACGATTCTGAAAAGCTACAGCCTGTTACTCTACATAAAAAAAGTGCTATCCAAGGTGCTAACAGCCCACTGTGGTTTAAGACTGTATGCATGTAAATGTCGGAAAAAAATACCAGATTGCCTAATTAAGGTTTTAATAGTATGGTGCAATTATCTTGGAGAATTAGCAGCACCGAAATAGAAGGAGGCCCAGACAACACAGTGGAGACATCACAATTTGCTTTAAATCTCTGGTTGAACCTTCCACTTGAGACATGACAGTTTCCATCCTCTATTCATTTAAAAAGACACATTCCTCCCATTTTTCCAAACGCCACTTACAATTTCATTTTTTTGTGCATCGCTCTTGCATTCTGCAGTTTTGTGTGGCGAATGAATGCCCAGTGGTGAACACATTATGCCTAAAGTGGAAAGCTGCAGGGTGTGGAGCTCTGAGTTAAAGTCGCTGTTTAATTGCGTGTTAATGAATGCAAAACAATAGACCAAAGGAGAGGAGAGCCTAACGAGCAGAGCAATCAGTCTACATTTAAAAACAGGACTCTTAATGTCTGGATATTGTGCTCCTTAGGTGAAATATGATAATCCCATTTAACTTGTTAAATATGATGATGATATCAATTCTGCACATGTGCAGTATTATTCAGGCTTCTCACCAGCTTTTAAATGAACAGACACTGTATTTATTAAGATTCTAAATTTAATTAAATATGAGTCTCTGTGGATGTTTGAGCAGCTGCAGAGTTTGCCAGTGCAGTGGACCTTGTGGGAATGTTGGGTCTAATAATTTTAAGATTGGCAAGAGCAGAACTTTACAAAAACAGGTTATATATGTAATTAACAAAAGACTGGACAGCAATAATAGCAGCAAAAGGTAGTTCTGAAACTTGGATTTGGTTGGACAGAATGAAATATAAAGATGATAAATGCGTTGTTTTTTTATGCTATTTTTTTCAAGATAGCGGAATCATAGAAACTGAAACCATTATGAAGCAAAAGGCATGTTAAAGATGAGAAAGTACACTGAGCTGGAATCAAAGCATTGGTGTGCAAGTAAAGCACAGGGGGGGTAAAGCCAAAATCTGCTGTCAAACTTGTATTGTATTGTTGTTTTTAACTTGGAATTGTAAAAAATGGAGGCTCTTCTTCTCTACCAAGTTAAAGGGCAACAAGAAACAAATGTTGGCCAAGTTAAAAACTATGCATAATGTGGTCATAACATAAGAAATAATGGGGATTAGCAATTAACAATTGATTTTATTGTTGTTTGAATGGTTTTCTACCTGAGCAAATGACCCAATATTCTTAGCGAAGCAGCAGTTTCACTCCAAATGAGAATGTTTTTCCTGAAACTGCCGCTGTAACGGCACAACCACAAACTCTGGAACGTGAACCATCCCACTGTGAACAATGTCTGGCTCCTCCTCAAGCAGGACTACAAACAGCTCACACAGTGGCCATCAGAATTCTTTAAGCAGACCTGAATAAAATCTCATGAGAAGAATCTGAATGTACATCACATACATTCCGGCATTGTCAGATACCGAAACGGACATCCAGCAGCTTCAAAGCCTCAAATCTCACCAAAAAATGGCAGGAACAATAGAGATGCACACTCTTATTACTCCATGTATCCTCTTTAAAACAACACTTGAACTGTTTTCTGCCTGTCACGGTGACGGTTCCAGAGGGCCGAGATCATCATTATTCCTGACAGTTGATGGTTTCCCTGTGACTGGAGGAGGATCTGGCCCTTTCTCCCTCTTTCTCAGAGCCAGTAGGTGTCTGGACTCCATTCTGCCACCGCATCTCCTTAGGCCCTGCTGAGTCAATAGTTTACGCAGCTGAAACAGTCCTGTTGGCGTACGTGTCACTGTCAGGCCCAGATGAGCGACCCTTTTTACTTTTAATCTTAAAACTAACTAATAATTACTTGTCTGTCTTTTAAGCCAACAATAATAAATCTCAGTTCTAGACTTCATCAGCAGTCAACAATCCCAACAAGTTTTAGTGGTTAGTTGCTAAAGTTGTTGTTTGTACGTAATAAATGTGGTGGGCAGGCAGTCTGTTATTCTGTGCCTATATATAACCCAAACCTTTCCAGTTATTTGACGCCCAAACAAAGCTTGGGGAGCTTCAGTCTGCTGCTTTGATTGATATATGAATGTGAAAACAGTCTGCTTTTTCCCTATTGTGTGACTATTCTATAAAAAATAACCCAGTTTAGATGACTGGCGTTGATAAGCATGGTGATATCCTGTCACCACGTCTGTCTGCTCCTGTGTGAAATGACACGCATTGCTTTTTTTCTTTTTTTGGTATCCATCTGTCCACAAGTGAACACTGCAACAGAGCCTGCTGCCACACTTCCTTTCTTGGAAAAAAAAAAAAAAAAAAACTATTACAAGAATTCTTATTTAAGAGTTGCTCTTGCTGTTGTTCCCTCGAGAGCTGTTCATTTGATACAAAGAGTTTGGCAGACAGCGCAGGTTAAAGAAAAACCAGAAATCACAGGCTGCACCTATTGTTGCATTTTAATCTGCATTTTTATGAAAGATGAAAAATGCAAGTGCTGATGTAGTTCCAGCAGGGTGCTGCAAACTGTAAGGAATTCAAACATTACATTAAGTCTCAGAATGCATTACAATGTGTTTCATCACCTTTTTCATACTTTGGAGGGAATTCTGTGACATAAAAATGTGCCAGAAAATCTAGTTTTAAATAGATGGCCAAGAAGTATACTTAAAAACATACAAAGTCAAGTCTTGGCTCCTTTTTCATCACAATTCTTTCAGCACTTGCTCCTCAGGTTAACTTGATTAGTGCTGCTCCGATCAGCTGGTGCCTAAAAACAGCTATGAATGGATTTTCACTATGAAGAACATGCTAAAAAAAGAATCAATAATTACTTTGACAGTTTTCCATAATTTGGAAACTGCTGCACACAATTGTTTCCTACAATTATTTAACACATTTAGAAATTATAAAGTTACTTTTCTTTCTAAATAGATCCTATAAGAATAGAGAGGTTTGCAAAGAGACATCATAGATTTATTGCCACAGTGCACAGCTAACGTTGCCCTTTGCATCTGCCATTATTACTGCAGCCACTAGAGGGCTTCCTTATTGATGTCACACAGAATACCAAGTACAGCCTCGGAGGTCTGACCCCTCGAGTAAACCGCTGCCCTATGTTAGAAATCTACAAGCGCAGAGCTCCAGGGTGTGATCTTTTGCCCTTTGCTCCTTATCTGCAGTGGGTGAAGCCTGGTTAAAAGCCCCCAAGCTTAGCAAAGGAGGAAAAAAATTGGTTTCTTTTAAGAGAGGGAAGGTTGAATCTTTGACTCATCAGAGCTGAAGTGCTCATACAAATAAGGAACCTAGAAATGTCATATGTATTATATATGATGCATGAACAATGTAAATAAGACACATTCCTGGCATTTGCAGCTATAAGATTGGAATGTTTTTTTTGCCTAAGATAACCAATGAACAAGTGAGAATAGTTCTCATTTTGGACAAACAAATCTTTGATGGACACTTTTAGATAATGATGCAGTTGGACCCGTATGGATTGGTTGAGCAAGATTAATACAGTGTTTACTTCTTTTCCATACCTTGACAGCTTGTCTTTTAACCAACAGAGACTGATTATACCATCAAAATACAAGATTTGAAAGGCAGTATGTGTCAGACGTCACTGCAGATCTATTGGGCATTTGTTGAACTCTGCAGTTTAAACATATTTTTGACAGCGTCTCTACTCATCTCGGTGTATCACTCACCTCTGAAACTGGCGTCTGAGATGAGGCCCTGGGTCAAAGGGTGGCAGGAGAGGATACATCAACTTTTTTTTAGTTGTATTGCTACCGATTCACTTCATTTTGTACTCACTCTGACATTCTTGTGTTTGCTGCGTTATTATTCAGTGTCGGCACAGGACCGACGCTCCAAATACTTTGTAGGTCAGAGGAAATTAAAGCGATTGAAGTGACAGTCTAAAGGTTGCACGGTATCAGTGTCAAACCTTTTGTTTTAATCTCACCGTAGGTAGCGATGCACTCGGAGACATGCTGAGCCCCTGTGGTTTTCTTCCCTGCTTATTATCATTTTGATATCTCCTGCTTACAGCACATTAACCTTCACCTGTGGGGGCTTGGCTTCACGTGTGCGCTCATGATGATTCGGCTCTTCTGAGACAAAAATTTACCTCGAACTAAATAACACGATCGATGTTTTCGAAGTGCGTGACAGAGTTAAAGAAGGAAAAAAGATCTGCTGTGAGTAAATACATGCATATCACCTGTACATGTTTTCATGCTGTGATTATTGTTTCCATCAGAACGATTCCATCAGAATCGTATTAGCCGCAACAACAAAGACACCCACCGCCCGATCTCCAAGCCAATGAGAAGCTTCTTAATTGCTGTGTTCATAATGAAAATCAGGGCCTGTACTTTGGTTCAGAAAATCCATATGTTACCGTGTAACAGAGGGAAGTCAATGAAACGCTGGTAAATTAAACACATTCTGCTATCTTCATCACAACAAGCTTATCCGGCTTGTAAATATGCCAGATCAATGTCAGCATGGCCTGTGAGGATAAAAAGAAATAAACATACAGCATCGATAATGAGGTGACACCTACAGTAACTGAAGTTTTCTGAGATCCATTGAGCACTTCATGCCAAGTTCCATTCATTGGCTAATGGAAGAATGCTGAAATGTCAGTCTGTCTGTATGAATCGAAAGCATTTTGAGAAAGTATGGATTATAGAACACATTTCTCCAGATGACCATCAGTCAAAGTGATGAAACATTTCCAATGCAATCAGCTTGGTTGTAAACATTTACATGTCCACGCTGCAACATTCACTTCTGTGAATCATCGTCCCATAACTCGTCATTACTTGAGAAATTCAGACTTGATTGGATTTGCTGCTCTTTACATTTTCAGGTTTTTTTTTTTTTTAAAGCAGCAGCAGCATCACAACACAAATCAGCATATGGCTGCTCCATCTTCTCTCACCCCGGTGAGAGACGATGGCCGTTCCACATCTACGCAGCAGCCCTTGACCATCTCGAGCCTCTCTGACAGTGATGAAACGTGGCTCACTGAGACAGCTCAGGTAATCGAGGTGTTCACAGCAGCAATTTATCAAGCTATCTGCGAAAACAAAGATGACAAGTTGTTTCGCTGCTCCAATCAATTTTCTGCAATTTCTGGCTGCCACATGTCTCATGGTTGAAATAGAGCGATGTCATCATTAGTCTGGTCTTCCAAGCAGCAGAATTAAGGCCGAAGCGATCATTAAAGTGGCGATCATGAACAATATAAACTTATCGAAATGACAGAGAAGGCAACGCCTCTGTGGTGTGTTTATGAAGTCAGATGTCTCCCCGAGTTACCCCCCAAGTACACACACACCCTTTTATTTTTCATGCGATGCAAATTTTCCATTCAGCGGGAATATCGCTGTGGGCGACGGAGCACCATTAAGATGAACAACAGCAGCCGTGCTGAGAAATGCCACATAAGTAATTATCAATAATCGTTTCTCTTTAAATGGAATCTAATTAGCCGCTGACGCCAACAGTCATAGAGGAAAAAAGCAGACACAGAGGATTAATTCATATGAATAAAAAGTGTGTGATGGAAGAGGCAGGGGGGGGGGGGGTTGCATGAGGGACCAGAAGGTCTGGCGTGTAATGTGTAAGATCACAGCTTTCTGAGTGAAAGAACGGATGTTACTGAGATAGCCTACAAGAAGCACATTTCTGCCCGTCCCGCAGGATGTTCTTGCTGCCTGCCCCAGTTACGCACGCTTCAGTAAAAGACAACATAATCATTTATTGAACCAACATTAAAAATTGATGTTAAATGGTGCTCCCACGCTGTTTCCCATTGTCTCGTCAAATGACTTGATAGCCTTCTATTGTTCCCATGTTGCTTTTAATATCCAGAGGTATTGTGCAACACCTCTTTTGTGTGCAGGGTCTTCTTATTTTTTCCCTTCCTCCCGCCTCTCTCTCTCCTGCTGCATCCCTTCATCTCTCCCACCTGCTGTTAGCCTCCATCTGTTTGATTTGCACTTATTTTCTTGCATTTTTTTTTTTTTTTTTTTTTTTTGGCCTTACAAGCTAGATCGCCCTCAAGAGATTCTGAGGCGATATTAAGTTAGATGGTTACAAGGCAATACTGCGATGGGGTACCTGAGGGAAATCTCTCAGATTTTACTGTGCTTTCTTTTTCCAGTGCAGAGGAAGCAGGTGTCTGCCTAGCAGAACCAAACAACAGTATATTTCATTTTCAAAATGGATACCAAATTCAATCCCAGAGAGATTTCCAATCAGGGATGAGAGAATCGAGCTCTCTTGTTGCGCCATACCCGAGGAAGATGTTAATTTTCTGGAAGAATGAGGTATGACTCCAGCGGCAACAGGTGTAGGCATTAGCAGGTGCCGCCAGGCGATACTCCCGAAACTTACGTCGCCTCTTGCAGCGAGGGCCTCATCTGTGCCAGCTGCAACAACCTTGTGCGTAGAAATCTAAGAGGAGTGAGAGTGCCATCAATTAAGCATCGGTTCAAACTCGCATCAGTGTCTTCCCCGAGCTTGTCTCTGTCTTGACTCCTCCCCTTAGCACAATACAGATTTAAGTGCCTGTGAATTTACTCTGGTGCCTGGTGGGAAAAGAAAAGCAAATTTGTTAATTTGATGAATGACACGTCTTTCCTGAAAACCGCTGTACCCCATCCTCCAAGTTCAGCTCAGCTCATTTTCATCTTTGATCTCAGACCCCCACAGGGGAGAATTGTGTTTGAAGAGGAAGACCCCTGACAGCTCATTCAGCAGGCCAGGATTTAAGTGAGATGTGGATGTGCGAAGCAGATTAGTCTCTAAACGACTTGGGGGACAATGGACGGAGAAATTTCCTATGAGAGGCACCTTTGCACATTACTCTAATTTATTATTTTTCCCTCTCTCTGTACAAATGAGATGATGAAGTCAAAACTCAAACTTGTAGCAGGGCCCCTGCTGCCGAAAACGGAATAAAGATGTGTGACGCGTGCAACTTTCCCAGATTTATCCTTCAGCCAGTGGTTATTAATAGTTTTCTTCCAAAGCAGACATGAAGGTTCTAATGAGTGTATGGCATATTGGGTTCATCTGTTCTGTTTGTTTTAGAGGAGGGTAGATTAAAAAGATAGGAAACTTGACTGATGGAGAATAACACAAACCAGTAACTATAAGGACAATTTCTTTGGCCTGAGCTGTTGCTGTTTAGCCAAAAATGATTTGGTGGAAAGTGCGACAAGTTGTTGATTAGTGCACGGTATTCATCTAAGCGGGGTAGGGAGGTCAGCTACACAGATGAGCAGCAGGAAAAGGTGACTGAGTTCTCAGTGACTATTACCCATGCAATCATGAGACATTTGCAGCTTTTTGCATCCTTTCCATTCAGGCTTTTGGAGTGATATATTTAGCCAAAAATGCACCAGTAGTGAAATAATATTAATTTTCAAATTTATGGTTGAATATACTGTAGTTTCCTTCTACCACAGCCTTCCTAAAATGGCTAAAAGTGTGTGTGGTTGCATCTCTCTTCCAATAACTTTTTTTTTTTTGCAGCGGGCAGGTGTTCCTCTATCACTGGTGTGGCTAAATTGCCTCCTCTCTGTTGAGATGAAATGATAATTAGAAGAAGAGTCTAGACTTCCAGTCCATACACAGCTGCATGACTTCATTTGGTAAGCTTGTGTGTGGGCAGATTTCCCCCCTTTTTAAAGTTCTATCTATATTATTCATATTTTATTGCACCCAGACCTGCAGTATTATTCCACTGCTGCAGTCCACATCATAGTATTGAATATGGAGGTTGTGTGAAAATCATTAATATCTGACTAAAGTCTGCCCCACCATGAATTCATTATCAGTGGGCTGGCACAAAGAGACGAGCTGGTAGTCTGAGTAACAAATTAGCTTGCCGGTCCCTTTTCACACCCACCTTATGAAGGATCAGAACTTGGTCCGAGCTATCATGTCAGAGAATGACTTTTGAAAAGCCTGCTATGTCAGAGTGAAAATTAAATGAAGGGTTACGTTTCACTATGATTACGCATACATTTGTCAAGCACTGGTTGACTATTACAAAGTTAATTCCTAAAATGTTACAAGATGAGCCTGAAGTTTTACACAATAGTTTTTGCTGCTTTATGATACATCTTTGGGAAGGGGGAACATTGATGAGAGGTGACAAGCATCCCTGATGTCACCATTTTATGGGGCTCAAAGTGCTATATTGCATTTATGAAAAACTCTTGCTTCTGAGTTTCTTTTCTCAACTTTCTTGTGGGGGATCTGAAACTTTTATATGCAATCCCTAGATTATACGTCCTAGATATCCCTCTGTGGTTATGCCAACAAGAATGGTCAAATCAGAATTCATGTGTCTTTTTGGAATGTCACTTTAACACTGGCAGCCTGGAGAACGGAAAAACACAATCACATCACCCTCCCCATGCTTATCTTATTGTATCTGACAGACTTGGGGGGATATTGGTTTGTGGAGCACGCTGCCTCGCCTGTGGTTGTCATCTCAGCACAGCAACAATGCCTTGCATTTCATTTCCCTCTTAATCTGTCATGTTGTGCCCAAAGGAAACCAATCAACACATGTGTGCGTCACCCAAACTGCAGGAAAACCAACCTTGTCCTGATTAGATGAGTAGGAAAATGACAGCTGAATACCTGGGGAAAACCCTGAAGCAGCATGTGATTCCTGTATTCCTCGGATCCTTCTTACCTCTGATTATGGTGTAGACCACGGGTGCCCACACTTTTTCAGCTTGCGAGCTACTTATAAGATACCCAAATCAAAATGATCTACCTACAATAAAAATGAAAAACACATATGTATTTATAATATATATTATTTTTATTTTAATTATTACTATTATTGGATATTCCCTCTTTTTCCCCTTTTAGGATAAAGTATGTTTTTAATTGAATTTGAATTCAAGGCTTTGTAATCAGGCTTTGTAATTTACTATTTTCTAGCCTCTAGTTTTGATTAAGGGGGCATGATTTACAGCATCTGACAGCCAGAGCACACATTTACCTGATCAGTTAGTCGTGATATTTGTAGTTTTTATGTCTGCAGAGAGTGAAGTCTTTCTTGTTTTCATTGTGTACACTGTAAAAAATTATTGTGGATGTGAAAAATTTCAAAGATTTGCAAAAACAATTCTCTAGATAGTTCTTCTTTGTGACAATCTCCCCAGTGCATCTTAATGCAGCTTGTATCAAACAGTCCTTCTACATATTTAGTATGAGAGAAATTAACCATCAGGGACAATCTCAACACTTGCAGTGATAATGTCGGTGGAATGTCAAACACTAAAATTGGTGTAGATTAGCTCCAGTGGCCTTGTCCGAGCTGTTGCAAGCTGTGCAATTATTAATTCCACAGAAAACTGGCACTTAAAGCTCACCGTCACTGCCCAGCTATTATTTAAAGCATGTGAACTGGCATGACGCATCATTTTTAAGCATAAAATGTGGTATAACTTTAGCTTGAATGTAAGCAACATTGCCTCATGTGAAGGTCAAAAGGTCAAGATGTTCTTCGCCATGTCCAGGAGACCAGACATTATAGGACAATGCGGCAAATACGAATGCGCTTGTGAACACTTAATGAGCACATTTTGTTGTTTTGCCCTGCGGCTGTTTGTAGAGAAATACAGATTGAATTGAATTCCTGAGAGCAGCTCCAGATTTTTTTTTTTTTTTTTTATCAGCTACCTTTCTTTGATATTAATTTTACCAGTCATTGACCCTTCAAATATGAAACATTTACAATAGTTTACTGTGCACAGTCGAGACAGCAGCTGTCTAAACTTGTTGCTGCTCCTATGAAAATGCATCTGTCTCATAGGATCAACACTGCGTATTGCATTAATGATGTTGCTTGTAGCATTTGGATATTGGAACTCTCTCCTGGATGTTGCCACCTCTTTAATACTGTTGCAGATCATCAGTTTTTTGGGTGGCCAATTTCTTCGGCGCAGACATGATGGAGGATATGATCACTTGATCTTCACCCCCTCTCTTTTTTTTCTGATGCAGAGCTTTTTCATACTTCCTGTCCTTATTCAACATCAACTTCTCAGAAATGAACAAAGCAAAAACCCAGCAACAAGCCAATGTTTAAGCAATGACATTGTGCAGTCAGTGAAAGCTGGGTTTCTATTAATTATATTAGACAGTGAAATCCAGTAATCGCACATTAAAGTCTGACTCATGCCCACTTCTTTTACTTTGTTTGCCTGGAAGAACAAAACAAAACATTCAATATTGCCTCATACACCCTGCTCGGAAATATGGATTTATCTGATGATATTGGTCCTCATCAGCAGTGTGTGAACACTTCTGGCAGTACCTTCAGAAAAAAGGAGGCATTTGTTTCTGTAACACTGAACTTTCAGTTTCAAGAAGTAATTGTCCAAATGATGTAAGTGGGCAAACTTCCAATGCTGAAGGCAGATGGTAATAAAATCACCTGTGTGGCCTGAAGAAAGTTTGACAAAGAATCCTTTAATGTGTTTTGCTTTATAAAGGATGAGTGCATGTGAAACGCTGCCTTAAGCTTCCCCTCAAAACAGTAAACTCATGAACTCAATCCTGTAACTCACAAGCATCTGTGGAAACCATTTAGACTTCACTGAAGACACATCTGTGCATCTTCTGTGTTCTTTTGTAGCATAACAGAGTAAATAGGAAATCAAGTTTACAAAATTGAGTTGAGGAATTGAGTTTTGAGGTTGGTAGAAGAACAATGAATGGGAAAAGAAACATCAGCTGACTCTGGACCTTCAGCATTGCTCAGACTGAATATGGAAAGGAAATGACTGCAGAGCTGCCCAAACACATCCAGTCTAAGAAATAACTGCATTTATTCTATCAGTGATATCAGGAAATTACAAAGTTCCCAGACTGTCAGGGAATTGTGAGGAAGAACAATTGCTGCCAGAAAAAACGGCAACAGTCGTGTGTGTCGCAGCTTCCCTCAGAGTTAACCTACGTCAGTGAAACCCCCTAAACAAAGCTTTGCCTTAATAAGAACATGGTGCTTCATCAGAATATGTAATGCAGTTTTATTAGTTGACCTTTGAGAACTGGAATTATGTTTTGTAATGTTTGTGATGTTCTAATCTACAAACTTTAGAATCAATACGCTCTGTTCTTCAAAAATAGGATCATTTCTTGATTTGTTCTCTCTACCCTAATCCATTTAAAATTCTCACCTTTCCCAGCGTCCCTGGTGCCTTTACTCTTTTGTCTGAGTGCCTTTCTTCTTCTGCCTCTGCTGCCGCTTGGCCAGTCAGCCTGGTCCCAGCTCTGAGCAAGACATGGGCATCTCATCGATCCAGGGTGGTGGAGCACCTCTACTTCTCTCTCCCTCCACCATTTTTCCCCTTAAAGGAGGGATGTCAAATTGTGCAGAAGTCATTCAATTAATTTTCTGTGGAGCCCGCACACTTGAAATTGCATTATCCATCCAATTTCTGTTAACCGGCAGTTATTGCTAATCAGGGTCGCGAGGGGTGCTGGAGTCTATCCCAGAAGTAAGAGGCTGGAAAACAGCCTGGACAGGCCCTTCAGCGTCTGCTTGTGCAAAATAAAAATCTGAATTAGGCTCGTTAACTAGACATTTTTTTTCTCTTTTTTAGGGCCAAAAAAGACGAAACAGATTGACAGACCACATTGTTTAATGTGAATACTTATTTTAATCTTAGACGATGTTATGGGTTTGATGAGCATCCCTGCCTTAACATTTTTTTTTTTCTTTGAATTTTGAACTCTACAACTGTCCCAACTCCAACAATCTGTGCTCTAAACAACACCACCACATTTCCAAATTAGGTTTAAAGAGGTCACATTTTCAAATTACTGTGAATGCATGGTCAACACTAGCACCATTCAAACTAAGGTTTAGCTGTTAGGGGTTTTCATGTCCTCTGCTGGTGCTCAGGCTTTTCCTGAATGGTTTACATATTAGGTAAAGGTAAGATGGGCATTTAACAATGTGACTGATTAGTGCTAAACTAGGTAAAATGAGGTCAATTGAAATGGCTTATTATATTTTTATAATATGTTCTGTTATTTATTTGTATCATTTAAACTGTTTTTCAGTCCCAAAATGAAGGCATGTGCGCACAAGCTTTGTCGGCAGTTGCGCCTTCAGTGCTGTTTTTGAAAGCAGATGCCTGCAGCAGCTTTGACTGCAGGGAAAAGCTAGTTCAAACAACATTCAAATATCATTCAGTGTCATTAATTACACATCATATGTGTGTGAAGGTTCTCGTGGCTACAGATACAAAAAATGGTTCCATTTAAAGATTTAGATACTTCATTCATCAGAGATTGCCAAAGTCCTTTAAAATAAATTATACAGTTTGAAGTAGGAAAAAAAAAAAAAAAAAACATAGTTATTTCTGACACAGTTTCCTCTGTTAAAGAAGCCAGATTTTGTGATACAATCAGACACAGCAGGGAACAAAAAACTGACTGAGGATTTATTTTTTCAAGAACACCACCAGCAGTGAGTCAATGATTTGGTAAATTGTTGTTGGTTTAAGCCTCCAGCCATGTGCTGGAGAGCTTTTAAGTTTGTTTTCCATGTACGCGGCAGCTGATGAGGAGAAGAGCCCTTCATAATCCAAACTAGATTCATTTAGGAAATCTATGCACACCACCTAAAGATCCCAGTCTGCCCTCTTGGACTTTTAGGATTTGCAATTCTGCTCAAACAATCGAAGGATTAATTAGCCGACTGTCAAAAGAAACCATCTGCACGGCTCCCTGATTAATGAGCAGGTGGGGCAGGAGGCACCTTCTTCACTGTGTGCGCTGAGGCAAACAAAGTTCACTCTTCTCCCAATTCCAAACAAAGTCTTGTCAGTGCAAATTGTGAGAGCAAATACCAACTGAAATAAACAAAGTGTAGATTCACATTCTCAAGTGCCCGTGCATTATAGCCTAAGCCTATCCTCTGAAAGACAAAGGAGTCATCATTAAATGATGGCTCAGCTTGTTTTAACAGAAAACCTAACATACATTTATTTTGTAAAAAAAAAAAAAAAAAAAAAAAAAAAAAATCAGGCAATATAAAATAGATTCTTATATAAACAGGGTCATGGCTGCTGGAAATAATGGGAATAACAATGCTGGGGGTGACTGTGCTTCATTATTTGATAAGAAAATATAGTTCATGTGCACAAATACTATATTCATTTAAGACCTGCTGTAGTTTAGAGTTTGAACATGAATATCAGCAGCATTCACTGACGTGGGAGTACAATCAACCCCCTGGTGAATACAGAGCAGGACGTGGGGCAGACATCTGTAACGTGGGATTGCATATGAGGCAAACTACAGTATGACATTACGAATAAGATTAATAAGGAAGGAGCAGATATGGATTCTGTGGCTGCAATTTTTTTCTCATGGTTGCAGCAGCAGTAATACACCTCTTCAACTTTATTTCCTTTTTCACCTCTTTGCCATTATAAAGGTCTGTTTTGACTGAAAATACCATGTTTGATGTTCATATTAATGCTTGTCTGACCAGTATTGAAATGAAACTTGTGAAGAAGTACACAGCTGGAAATGGAAAAAAAGAAAATGGTGTGATGTTTAGATAAACCCAAGTTAGGCTCCATCAATATCACGCACAACTAAATCCATCCTAATTCAAACAGCACAGGTGTTTCTTAGTCAGGGAGGTGTTATGTAATAAGTCAGGGGCTCGGCATTTAATTACCTTTGGGATCTGCTCATTTTCATTCTGCTTATGAAATCTTTGGTTGATATTGAAGAATGTGTAGGTCAGAGAGTGCTGCATATGCTGGAAAATTCTTGATGAAGGTGTTGGTAAATCAATACAGATTTAATAGGAAAGGGGGTGTCCTCAGATAAAAACCAAACTAAAACACTGCATGAAATCCAATCTTTATAAATTACTTTACGCTGCCTGAATGAAAGCAGAAAATGTACAAGAATGTGTTCTTTTACGTGTTACATTGCTGTCCCTGAAGGTTCGGCAGATTTGTTTAAGTGGGCACACACACACAAGACCTCCATGGGTGGAGCTGTTATCCTTTTAACCTTACAACCTCTAAACCCAAGTCTATTCATTGGAACATCAACATGCACAGCAGCTGATGCTCAGACACGAGGTTCCAGGGTCAGTTGTCTTTATCCTCTCACAGGGTTCTTTTTCGCAATCATGGTCTACAAAAAAGTAGAAGAAAAACCTATTGAAAAGACAGAAAGGCAAGAACAGACACAGAAGGTTACCTGCACAATTATACAGCATATAGAGTGCAGCATGAACCAAAAATGTCCTTAGGAACCAGTATAATCAACTAATCCCATGCCGATTATCCCATTTTTACATCTGAATGGCATTAGAGACAAAAGAAATCTTGACTTCATTTTTATAACGGCAACGAATGGCAGCCTGAGGGGTCCAATGGCAGCAGATGTGACCCATCTACAGCACATTTTAAAGGCATAAGACATAACGGTTCATTTAATATCGAAGAATGGTCCAATGATGCCTACTGCCAAGGCTCCCAGACACATTTGTCTGCTCTAATGTATCTCCATTCCCTCATATGGGCTCCACCAAACATGAAACAGCCGATCAGAACGCTCAGTAGCTTTGAGAACATGCATTCTTAAGGCTGTTACATACTCCTGGGAGGCAAGAAATTTGCATATGCCTTTGCATATGTGCCTGCCTCTGCATATGTGTGCAAGTATTACAGCTATCACAAAAATCTGCCATTTTCCATCCCAGAAAGACACAGAAAAACAGGTCCAGACATTAGGCATGCTCAGGCTGCACGCCCACGTGCACCAAACAAGTCTCTAATGATTCATCACTAAAACTGACCAAAGAAGCCAACAGATTACATTTCTCCCATAGAAACGTCTACCAGAATCTGAATCCACTGGCCAGAGACCATGTGCTTGATCATATTAAGTGTTTGCACTATCTTCTTATAACCTATAGATCTTCATTCTCCAGTGATGAGAGCTTCTTGACATCTCCAAAGCCCCCAACAACACAAAGGGAGACAGAGTCTTTAGTTATGGAGCTCATCTCCCGTCAAATCATTTTCCAATAAAAGTTACGTTCGATTAAGCTTATTGGACTCCTCATGATATACTGAGTACAATTTCACCTTCCACCACCACCCTTAACCTCAACTGGTCATGGCCCAGCAGGTCCAAGATTTGTTAGGTTTGTGTTTTAATTGTTTTTATTTCGATAACTACGGTACTAATCAGAATATGAAAAACAAATGAAATAATAATTCTATTTTTCTAAATTTTCTTTTACATTTTATTATGACTGACTGAGTTTAAAGAAAACATTTAATGTTTTTTTTAATACATGTATATTATAGTTATGAATCAAAATGGATTATTAATTTCTAACTCTGGTAATGAACTGAAAGGTAAGTGCATTTTTATGCTAGTTAAGTTGTTGCCTTAATTAGCTGTTAATAGAAAAGAAAAGAAAAAAAACTACTATTTTAGTTTGAGTAAATAAACACTCCCTGATGGGTACAGTCTGTATTCAAATGGGATGTTCAAAAACTGTTGATCACAGAGTATTCAGCCTCCTGCAGGAATTGGACTTTAATTGCTCACCCTTAATCAGATATTCCAAGGGAGCTGTGCATTTGCATAGCCTTCATATGCAAGCTGAGCCACAGTCATGTCAGCTGGGTGAAAAGGTTCCTCCTCACAGATAAGATGTGAACACCATAAGTCGTTGCAGCCTCTGAAGGCATAAAACAACCTTTGTTACAGCGTTTTGTCGGTGCTAACCTCAGGCTGGCTAGTTCATGCTGTAGGCTGCATGAGTGACAAAACATATCTGCATCTGCAGACAGGCCGAAACAGCCTGAAACATCAGGGAATGTTCACCAACAGTTTTTAGTAGAAATATTTGGTTGAAGCTTCAATGAAAGTTGAGGAAAACTGTTAAACTTTCTCGTTTTTGTATATTATTCAATTAGATAAAATTTTAAAAAGTCCTTGATGCCTTGACCAAAAATGTCACTGTGCAGAAATACTCCTTTGTTGCTGTGAACATTCCAGCAGTTCCTGACCCTGAACTACTCAGTATTATTCGTGCTACGTTGACGCTTTGTGATGATGAAATATAAGTATAGAAATGTGAAGCACAGCGGAAGACAATAGAAATAGGAGCATTAGGATGTCTGTCTCAGGTAAATTCTTCTCTGCCTGCTGAAGTACTCTGCAGTTACCATATTATCCAAAACCCTTAATTTAATTTTGAAAAAAATCCAACTGCAGTCAAAAATGGAGAACTAAATCCAGCTTAGAGTCTGAATGTGAAAACATATGAAACTGAGCTGTGTTGTATTTTCTTCCTAAAGTTTCCACAGTGTGGAGCAGCCACTGACTTTCGGGTGCTGTAGACACAGCCTTTTCTCAGACGTACAATATCTCCTCTTTTCTTGTTTTCTTTGAAATCCCCGGGGCGAAGGAGGCCATTCTGCTGTCCACAGCACATTCCCCTGAAAATACCTCTGGGGATCTTTTCTGTGTGACAATGCCATCACTCCTATCATCAGTCCCTTGAGTGTCACCGAGCTCTACCTGTCCCAGTGCCACATAATTGCTTGCTGCAAGGGATCAGATTATAATGCTGTAACATTCGCAGAGGGGAAAAGTGGGTTGTGTACGCTAGTACCTGAAACATGAAACAAAACATTATATATATTCTTTTGTAAATAACAAAAACGTAAATTTTTTTCTCTACCTTTTTCTTGTAATATTTCAAGCAACTGCAGTCTGATCAGCGCAATTATTCAAACTAAAAGCAAAAGGAAGAGCTGTGAATGAACAGTGGTCACCTCACCTTCACCTCCCCCTGCTGTACAGTTGCAGGAACTCTCTTTGTTTCAGCCCCGCTGTGTGTGTGTGTGTGTGTGTGTGTGTGTGTGTGTGTGTGTGTGTGTGTGTGTGTGTGGGTGTGTGTGTGTGCGTTTGCGTGCGTGCTAGCTTAAAACTAGTGTTAATATTTTTTTCAGGGATTAAACACAGATCACCTCCTCAAATACCGTCGACCCTAGCCTCATTCAAGGGCAAACCTCCATATCTCTGCTGAGGGGAAAATGAGATAATATTAATCCTTTTTAGGCTCTGTTATTGGGTTTTGTCTTATTAACAGGTAAACTGATCCTGCACAGATAAACACAGTTGAGACCAATTTTGCCAGTGCACGAGGGAAAAAACCCTTGCTCTCAGAAAGGCATGGGGTCAATGATATTTTCACATGCCTGCACACTATTAGTTGCACTGATAGAATTTTGTGCCATTTTATGTCCACAGTTTTCTTGAAGATCAATATATCTTTTCCAGTACGTTGAGGAGGCACTATTGCTTTTGAGGGGTTGTTAGTGCTGGGCCATATCTTCAAATCCACTCAGTTCGAAACGGTGATTTTGTTTTAGTAAATACAAAGCATCACACGGTAGCATGCACGCCACTCTTGTGTACGCTTATTTCAATTTATGTTCCTCTGGAGTGTTTGTGTGTGAGACACATGGAAATAAGGATTCATTTTTATAAGCTCCTTGTGCTACAGGCTGCAGAGAGCAAGAGTTTTTTTTCCACCTTAATGTGTCAGCCTCATGCTTTACACCATTTCTCTGCAGCGGCCGGTACAAAAGACAATTTGCAAAATATTCATATTACTAACTAGAATGGAAAATGTCAAGGTAATGGCATGTGCAGCTGTGGAGGACAGGAATGTGTGTGAAAGCGGCAGAAGCAAAGGTGAGTAGAAGAAGAAATTTTAATCAAGGTTGTCTCTGTTGTCAAGATCTGCTCTGCTATTGTCCACACTGTTCTCTGTAACGCCTCATAACACCAAATAATATACATGTGCCAAGAGACGTGTTGCTGAGAAAGGCCAAACCAATTACAGACATTTCAAATGCTACACACACAGTGTGTACACACTGCAGGCCTTCATAACAGCAGTGGAGTAAAATGTTAAGATGCTGCGAAAAGGCCGAATTACACGCTGTCATTTGATAGTATTTGCTACGTTGGGACACAAGCTTTAGCTGTGGCGACAGTTTTCCTCCAAGCATTTACACTCTTCATCATCATTTTACATGTTCTTATGAATAAAATAAGAATAAAGATCCCCCACCCCACACACTTTATCTCTGGAGCACAAACAAAGAACAGCACATAAAAGTGTAAAAATAAATACAAGGTTTGGACACTTATGGGCCTCTAATCTGCACAAAATGACTGCTGACCATCTCAACTGATGCGACCCACTGACGCAGATATCCTGCCTCTGCCTTAGCGATGCCCTTGCTTAGAGCAAAGTCACGGTGATGAACAACATGTGCAGCCCCGCGTCTTTCACCAAAGGCTTTGGAAAGTGGCCAAGAACTTCCACTTTATCAATAAACCTGCTGGACGTGTAGGTCTGTCTGGCCACAAAGAGGTTCTTCTTGTTTTTTATGCTTTCACCAGCATTAGTAGCAGTGTTTCCGCTCCAACATAAACAGTTACTGTGTGGTAAATAATAAAGTTTATATAAAGGGTTGCACATTCCTGTATGCTAAACAAAATCCAAACATACTTGGCTTGTCTTCTATTCTACACTGGCTGATTACATCAAGTAATTATTGATGTGTCTTTACAGAAACGTGATGCCAAGCTCTTCACATGTGAGTATATTCAGACAGTCAGCTGGGTGTTTAGCCATACACTTCATTTAGATGAGCTCCACACAATGGCATAGAAGCAAAGATATGGAAGTCTTTTTAGAGCACTCCAAGAGATTTTGTTTATGCTGCAGCACTTCATTTGTTTCATTATTGCTCGGTGGCTTCTAAGAACAGGAAGCGACTGCAGCGGGGATCAGGCTAATGTGGTATCCAAAGATAACTCTGCCATTCAACACGCTACCGCACAACTGCTGCCTCGTCTTTTGTTTCATGGTCAAAGTTAAGTTGACTGAAAGTTAAAATGTCAAAGCGAGCGAGGGATATGAAGCAGGGTTAAATGGAATGATTTTTGATGGAACGACATACACCCAGAATTTATTAAAAAAAAAAAAAAAAAAACAGACGAAAACAACTCAGTAGTGCAGGAATATGTAGCTTTCTTTGCTCTGTATGTCCTGGAGGATGTACCTTATTGTGAAATCTATAATATATAAGAAAATCTTAGAAGAGAAGCAATAAAATCAGTCACGTGTTGTGAATATGCATCACACGTGCTGTCCATCCATCCATCCATCCATTTTCTGTACCTGCTTTATCCAACTTTGGGTCACAGGGGTCTGCTGGAGCCTATCCCAGCTGTCAAGGGGCGAGAGGCGGGGTACACCCTGGATAGGTCGCCAGCCTATTGCAGTCACAGGTGCTGTTTGTTTGCTAACCACAACAAGCTACAGCAGCTGCAGGAGCATCCCTCAGCCATGACGACAGCATGCTAATCTGAAGCTGATCTCTGTCCAGAATCAGCTATGTACATGCAAATGTCAAAGATGAGAGCTGCAAAGAAAACAGCTTCCCAGTCCAGGAAAGCCATTTAAGGATCATTATCCAGCAGATAATACAATGACATCCCCTCAGCCACATATAAAAATCAGAAAAGCCAGTGAAAAACAGCTGTAGTTCAGAAATGTGAATGAATACATCATTGTCATCACCTGAGGGAGAATAAGCCTGCTCTGTGGCTCTGCGGGCTCTGTAGGTGGTATGACAGCAGGTGTCTCTGTATCTTCAGTTAAATGGCAGCAGAGTGGGCTTTCTTTAGATGTCATCAGGCCTCATCTGGACCAGCTGTGCATCCTGTGATGTTACGGGTGGTGTGTTGAGGATCCAAACGCAGATACGAGGGAGGCGATCAAAAGCAAAAACAACCCTTTGTTGGGTGTACACGGGGAAACAGAAGGCCCTCCGACTGAAGGAAAAACAATGTTCATGCAAAACTCAAAGTCCAAACTCTTCATGGGGAGGCTCCATTGCAGGGTGTCCAAAGACCGGAACTCAGACTCTTCTCAAGGAACGTGAAGACCTGGGAACCGGGGCAAAAACTCTCATGAGTCACAATCCACAAAAAACACAGGAAATATTCAGTCTGAGGAAGTCTGGTACCACTCTGCATTTGAGACAAAAATCAACAATGATCCAGCAACGGGGACCAGCTGGCAGCCTCCCTAAATCAGCCGCTGACGAGCCAATCAGCAACAGGTGTGCAGTCACCGCTGGATCCCGGGAACCCGCACCCTCTGCAGGGAGAACACAGGACAAACCACACATACAATAAAGGCCTGGCAAGCTGGACCCTAACAGTACCCCTCCCTCAATGGGCGCTCCTGGCGCCCTACCTGGTTCTTTTGGACGGCCCCACGTCCATCATCCAGGGTGGGAGGAGGGGTGTCAGACGGAGGGACCAAGTTGGACTCCTTACCCAAATTGGACCTGCGGGCCTCAAGAACTGCTTTTGCTTCTACAGGGGCAGCTGTAGCTTCTACGGTTGCAGGTTCGGCTCGGGACTCTGGGACAGCTTCTGTCTCCTCTGGGGCGGATACAGTCTCTACAGGCTTCAGCGGGATGGAGATCCATGAGAGATTGGCTGTAATTTCTGGCAACGCAGAAACGTCGGTGAGATCGACCGACGCCTCAATAGTTAACCGATACTGCAAGAATCACACCTGGACCTGTCGTCTGTTTGTGACCAGTATCCAGCTTCAGTTGAGGTCGCTTTAAGATTCGCACTGTACAATTTCTGGAAATCTCTACCAGAGTGGTCCATAACTTCTCGTTAGAAGTCCAAGATCTGTCTCAGAGAGCTAGACAGAAACACAAATACAGTATCTCATTGGCCGTCCTGCAGGGCAGTAAGAGCCACTGTTGGAGATTGAATCAGGGTCTGGCTATATTTCTCTGGATTTTTGCACTTTCTTTGTGTTCCATTTCCCCCATAAGTGATCTGTACCTCGGTAAGAAATGTGATACACAAATGGATTAAAAGAAATTGTCATCATAACCATCATAACCAAAAATCTTAAAAATATCCATCTATAACTATCCTATAAATGGATATAATCAATGTAGAGATGATAGTAGGATGGGTCACTATAAGCAAATATGTATAATCTGGGCAAATAGATCCAATTTTTTTAGTTTTTTGAAGCAGCATGAAGGCCTGAATTTCAAATAAAGGATACGCGTATGTAAACTGCTTTTAATTAGCAGCGATAGAGCTGCCTGGTTGCATGAAACATCACCATCTGGATCCGGATTATCTCCCTGTAATCCACCAGCTAGCATGAACATAAAATGATGCTTCATACTGCATGAACTCTTAACAACGAGGCTGCAGGAATAAAAGCCACATACCTCAATCATTCCCTCCTGCATAACATAACTAAACAAAGAGGAGGGTTTTTCCTTTGGTCATTGGGAAATAGCTGTGAGCATTTTAAGCAGAGGAAGAGAGGAAAAGAAAAGAAAATGTTATTGGAGTTAATACAATATGTGGGAAAAACACAGAAGCCGCTTTATTGGAGCAGCTGCCTTTTACATAAATCATTCAACCGCTCAGAATCCCAGGGTTCCAATCCCAAGACCTTTATTTGATAGAGAAAATTAGAAATTTCTGATTGGCAAAACTTGAGCACTTACATACCACTTTCAAGTTCGGGGGATCACTGACGCGTTTCATGTAACACTTAAACTTTTCTACACATTTCTTGGCATAAATGTAATCAGGAATGTTGTCTGACTGTAGTTTTTTTTTTTTTTTTTAGCATATGCAAACATTTAGCCAATATTTAGACCGTTACATCTTAAAATAGAGGCATTTATGAGTAAAGTATCAGGTATGTGTGTGGGTGTAAGCCACCGAATCATTAGCTCGCCTAGTCTGGTCTGCTTTTTCTACATTCTCCATGAAACACCGAAGACGTGGGTGAGCAAACACATCCCACAATGAGCAGGGCCGTCAGTAGGGACAGGTAATTTGGAACACTGTAAATATAAGAACTGCTGTGATAAGGAACAAATTCAGTTGCGGAAGGTGTGTGAACTGACTGTCAAAGGTATTCTATTCCAAATAATTTGCTCTTTATTCTCTAAATCTTAATAGTCTGATTTAGTCCGCGTCAGATATTCATCACCATTATTTTACCTATGTGGGCATAATTGATGGGTCACTGTATGCAGAGACAATTTCACGTGTTGGTGTAATACATGTGTATCTGATGTGGGTCCCTTCCTGGTAATCTACTTCCTGTCAGGGACAGCCGTGATCAATGGTTTGTTTATTTGCCTGTGTAATAAGCACATTATGCAAAGCAGGAGAAGTCACCTCCAGCATTAACCTGCTAACATTTTAATCAATGACTTAAGTGATTTTTTTCAGGACGCCACAGGCAACAAGGGTATGGAGCCACTTTCATACCATAATATGTCCCTTTAATGTCACAGAGAGACAGTTGGATTATTTGCTGGTTCTGTCCCATAAAGTCACTTTTCTGGAAATCACTCGTCCAAGAAAAGACATCCAATACAAGGAGATAAAAGGTTCAAAGAAGGAGGCTGCATAACTACACAAATGAGATCAATGGCTGTGTTTTTTCCTCACATGTATGAACTTTGATCCTCATTTAAAGATGTCATTTAAGGAAGTGTTTTTCTTACAAACAGCTTTCAGTTCTGAGGAAGATGGTGGGTGCTTCAATCCTTTGCACTTTTTGAGTTTGACCAGAATTTCGAAACTAATTAGGATTCGTGGAATTGAAAATCTGGCACTTCATTATTAACAAAGATGAGTATAAAAAAATGTACTGATAAAACAGCATATGAAAGAAATCATATTTTGATGTGATATTAGAATTATGTGAAAGATCATAATACATTATTGAGTATGTTCATAAAGAAAAAAAAAATTCAGTTTAGAATAAGTTTTAGGTGTGTATATAACTTTAAAGCATCTCAAACTGCTCCCAGGCCTTTTGCTAAACTACAATAGGAATTAATTTGGATGGTTCATGGAGGAAGAGTCAACAGTCCACCAAGAAAGAAAACCAGTGCACACTGGGACTGCAACTCCCTGCCCTGTTATATGGAGGTGTTTATAAATTGATGCTAATGTTTCTTATTTTACATTATGGTTTGTCTTTAGTTTGTCTTTGTTCGTGGCGCATACCTGGCGGCCCCCCTGCCCCCACTTGGCTGTTCAGACCACACCCTGGTGTTCCTCAGAACATCTTACACACCCCTGGTGAAGCGCCTTCCCCCCTCCCCCAGGTCTGTGAGGAGGTGGACAGACGAGTCTCTGGAGGTGTTACACAGCTGCTTTGAAGTGACAGACTGGGCGGCACTCACTGAGCCCCATGGAGAAGACCTTGACGGGCTGACGGACTGCATCACCAGCTACATAAACTTCTGTGTGGACTCAGTTGTCCCAATAAAGACTGTGAGCTGTTATCCAAACAACAAGCCATGGATAACCAAGGACATAAAAGCCACACTCATTAGGAAGAGGAAGGCCTGCAGCTCGGGAAACAAGGAGGAGGCCTGGGCTGCTCAGAAGGAACTGAAGGTGCAGCTGATCCAGGCTAGACGGAGATATGGGAGGAAGCTGGAGTGGAAACTTCAGCAGAACAACATGCGGGAGGTGTGGAGCGGCATGAGGACCATCATGGGACACAAGCCGACCCGAGGGGGAAACGTTGAGGGAGATGTGAACACAGCCAATGAGTTCAACATCTTCTTCAATCGCTTTAACACTGCAGGAACTGTCCACCTCCAGCCAGTAGCAGGCACCCCCCTCCCCCCCCCTCCCCCGTCTCCTGTGAAAAACCCAGCTCACACCTCAGACTACACCACCACTCCCCCTCCTGACACCTCCACACTGGCTATCACTAAGGAACAGGTGAGGTGTCAGCTGCAGAGACTGAAGGCTGGTAAAGCACCAGGACCTGATGGAGTGAGCCCCAGAGTCTTGAGGGGCTGTGCTCCCCAGCTCAGTAGTGTCCTGCACCAGATCTTCAGCCTGAGCCTGAGTCTTCAGAGAGTCCCCCTGCTGTGGAAGACATCGTGCCTCGTCCCTGTCCCGAAGACGTCGCGCCCCAGCGACCCTAAGGACTACAGGCCCGTGGCACTGACCTCCCATATCATGAAGACTCTGGAGCGACTCGTCCTGGAGCAGCTGAGGCCCATGGTCCAACAACTGCAAGACCCTCTCCAGTTTGCCTACCAGCCCCATCTTGGTGTAGATGACGCCATCCTGACCCTACTCCACAGAGTCTACTCCCACCTGGACAAGCCGGCCGCCACTGTGAGGATCATGTTTTTTGATTTCTCCAGTGCGTTCGATACCATCAGGCCGGCTCTGCTGGCTGAGAAGCTGGCGGTGATGCAGGTGGATGCCTCCGTGGTGTCCTGGATTGTGGATTACCTCACTGGAAGACCACAGTATGTGCGTCTGCAGAGCTGTGTGTCGGACAGAGTGGTCAGCAACACCGGGGTTCCACAGGGGACAGTCCTGTCTCCCTTCCTCTTCACCCTCTACACCACGGACTTCAACTACTGCAGCGAGTCTTGCCACCTTCAGAAGTTTTCTGACGACTCTGCAGTGGTAGGATGTATCAGGTGGTGACGAGGAGGAGTACAGGACTGTAGTGGACAACTTTGTCACTTGGAGTGAGATGAACCACCTCCAGCTCAACGTGACAAAGACAAAGGAACTGGTGGTGGACCTGAGGAGGACCAAAGCTGCTGTGACCCCCATCTCCATCCAGGGGGTCAGTGTGGACGTGGTGGAGGAGTACAAGTACCTGGGGGTGTACTTGGACAATAAACTGGACTGGAGCAGGAACGCGGACGCAGTTTACAAAAAGGGCCAGAGCCGCCTCTATTTCCTGAGGAGGCTGAGGTCCTTTGACATCTGCAGGACAATGCTCAGGATGTTCTACGAGTCTATGGTGGCCAGCGCCATCATGTACGCGGTAGTCTGCTGGGGCAGCAGTCTGCGCGTGAGGGACACTAATAGACTCGAGAAGATCATTAGGAAGGCTGGACATGTTGTGGGGGAGGAGCTGGACTCTCTGACGGTGGTGATGGACAGGAGAATACTGGACAAAATCTGGACTATTCTGGACTCTCCCTCCCACCCCCTCCACAAGGTGCTGGACAACCTGAGGAGCTCTTTCAGCCAGAGACTGCGGCTGCCGCGCTGCTCCACCGAGAGACACAGGAAATCTTTCCTGCCTGTCACCATCAAACTGTTGAACGCTGCACTTTAATCTTACAATTCACATTGTAGATAAGTGTAAATATGTAACTAATGTAAATAATTATAGTGAGATCTTTTATCTTTTATTTTTTATCTCATGCTCTGGTTTGGATTGCTTCTGTAACAAAGGGAATTTCCCCTCGGGGATGAATAAAGTAACTCTGTCTGTCTGTCTGTCTGTCTGTCTGTCTGTCTTTATTCTTCCCTCCCTTGCCTGATGGGGGACTGCTAAAGTTTAGAAATCCTGCCTCAGTGGCACCAATGTGTGGAAGAACTGGTTCTTTGGATCTCTGGTTGATACCCAGAAGTGACAGAACTGCTGATAATGTGCTGATGAGCTGCTAGAGGTGATGTGATTATTTTCATGCTTGGCAACCCTGAGCGACACCAGGGTGCCAGGCGTGAGACCCGTTTTCTTGACACAGAAATGAGATGATATGCAGCTTTATCAATTTTTCAAACATTCTTTGTTTGGAAATCTGTCCACCCTTCTTCTCTCCTCCAGTTTCTCCAGTTTGAAGAAAGGAAACTTCTGCTTCACTGGAGTACATCTGGCAGAGATCTACTTCCTGCCACGCTCTAAGCTTGTTTTTTTTTTCTTCTCTTTTTGGTCCACAATACATTTAATCTACTTCAGATTCTCTCATTCCCATTCCGCACACATACCAGCAACTCCTTCTTGCCCTCATTTGTTCTTTTTCCTCTCCTGATTGAAATGCCAGAGGCAGTTTGTAGACTTACGCCAACAATGGATGCCAGAGAAAAGTCTTTGGCAGCAACAAAATTGTAGAAAAATTAAAAAAAAAGAGAGACGCATTTTAGTGTTGACAATGACCAGAAAAGCTCCAGTAAATTTAGCATAAACGTCTACACCCCACCCATTTGCCTAAATACATTTCTGCCAATGCAATGGTGTCGGCCCAGAATTGATGGAGGAGCTCGCCTGTTTTTTTTTCAAGCTGCATCACCGAGACAGTTGACGGCTGCTGAACTGCACCGAAGAAGACCAAACAGGGAAACAGACTGAGCGACTTCAGTCAGTCAGTCAGAGTTGTTAGAGCCACATTCAAGCTGCCTTAAAATCTGAAATGGCTGAATTCAGACAACTATAAAAAAAAAAAAAAGCTGCCACTTCCTCCGTAGGATCAGACGCTGACACAGAGTTCCAACACATGCATCCAACTCAAAGCGCCATGTTTGAACCATGAACGCACAGGAAAACAGAGCTACACATGCACTCCTGTTAGTTTCCTCTACATGCTTTTTGGGTGTGTGTGTGTGTGTGTGAGAGAGAGAGAGAGTGTGTGTGTGTGTGTGTGTGTGTGTGTGTGTGTGTGTGTGTGTGTGTGTGTGTGTGTAAAACTGCTGAATGTTCTCCCAGAAAGACAGCGGCCTGATATGGTGGAAATCTAACTTTGGGCCTATTTTGCGGTTATAGGGTTTAATGTCACTGGCGCATTTGGAGAATGAGGAAAGTCTCAGGAATAATTATGAAACAGGAGATTGGTTTTTCACCCTGTTTAGCACATTTTCATTCCCAGGGCGTGAGCGTGGTCTTTTTTAGAAAGCTGCCTGTCTGTCATTTCAGCAGTACACTGTCATACTGTCGAGGGGGATGACTTTGGATATATGCTGTTCAAATCAGACTAAAAATAGGGCCCGCTGCCACAATCTGACAATGATAAGGTGCAACCTGAAATACGATCTGTGACAAGCCAGACTACTGTCTATATTTTGTTGCTTTCAAACCCAGATTTTCTCATATGTGCCATGTTAAATAATGATATAACACACACGGATGCAAACTTTATAGCTGAAAACACTAGCGCTGGCTGTGTGACAGGCAGCATCTCAAAGTAGAATTTAAACCTCCTTCACGCAGCGATATTAACACAAAATTACATCAACTAATTACTGATAAGACATTTTCGCAGAATTGCTGCTGACTAAATTTGGACTAAATGGGATCAAATGTCAAACTGAAATTAAAAATGCTTTTACCCATGATGGAAAATAACATCTCATTGACAGGATTCCTTTTTCAGCCTCAAATATTAACAAAAACAGACTAGTCGAAAATAGAGCATGCGGTCAACATTTCATTCTTTAGTGTTGTTGTATTCTTTGGCCTGCAAATACACACACACACACACACACCAAAACACGCATACACACCACTGTGGCACTGGATTCAATTATGAAAGAATGTGTTGAATCATCACAATTTACTGAATGGAAGTAAAATGAGATGCAAATAATTGTGCTGCTATGCATTTTGAGGCATTTTGTCACACCATAATAGTATAACGTTGATAAGAATAGTGTACTGATGGCAATAAATTTATCCCAAGTAACAGAAATAGAAATATTGAGAAATACCAAAAGACTTGTAGGTAGCACAGAGAAGCCAATTTAGACACAATTATAGGCCATAAATGCATAACTCAGGTGATTTATGGATAGGCTGATGACACAAGAGGTCAATTCAAAATTCACTGGACTGGGAGTTGTCAACTCAGGTGAAAGCAGACGTCTACCTGGTAGGACAAAAGCCTGGATTGTCAGCCTTTTAGGACGGGGTTTATGACCACTGCAATAGAGTACGATGTTTTAATTTTCAAGGTTATTATACCGGGATTGTGTGACAGACCAGTAGAGGATTTAAATGTACCATTAACGCTGAGGTTTTCAGCCATGTCTGTCTGCCATTCTGTCTGCCATTCTGTCTGCCTCCTGTTAAAACATGGCGACTGTGGAGCAGCGTGAAGTGCGACAGGATGCTCACTCGGCTCCATAGTGCTTCACCCTGCTGTTTTTTACTGATCGCAGCATTGCCAAGGTGTCAGTACCTAGTTAGGCGGTGAAAAGCCGCCACATCTTAACCCGGGACGTCTCCAGCGTTTCCTCAACGAGACAAAATGTTCAGTGGTGTGTGTCTGTCTGCGGCGTTCATCAGTGCCAGCGGTGGTGCCAGAGACTTCTCTCCCCGTTAGCTACAGTCATTTGCATATGTCCTTGCAGTTGCTGGCACATACGCATAATGAGAAGACGAGGCGAGAAGATTTGTAAGAAAGCAAAGACCCAGTTATAATAAATCATGTCTGTCTGATCTGATTTCATGGTTCTCTTGGCACAGTTTAAAGAAGGAAATGTGCAACGTAGCAATTAAATCACCAAATTATTGTTGCTAATGTGAAATTATTGCAAAATCACAACAAAAATATTTTTGAGGTAAAAGAAGAAAAAAATGCTATCATATGTTTATATGATATACAATAAAAAACAGGTGATTTTGATTTGACCCTGAGAGAGGTTAAAGTCGTGATATTTTTTGTGTTATATATCATAAAAGAAAGCCAGTAAAACCCTCTGTCTGTCTGTCCTTTTATAAAATGTCTCATGTCTCATGTTGGGGCCTTTTGAAGGTAGTGACCTGTCTCTGGATTTATGCTAACTCTTTCCCTTTTTTGTTCTTTCCCTTGCTCAATTTCTACAAATTTTCCACTGCAACCCTGGAGTGATGCTTTCAAACTGACAAGGCCGTATTGCAAATGCACTCCATGGCCGCGTACACCCAGTGAGAATAAAGAATCAATCATTTCTACAGAGGTGAAAGGTATCTGTGGCCTCTGCTGCCGACAAGGATGCAGCCCACAAAGCTCCACCGCTGATACAAAAACTGCCACATTTTCACAAAAGAAGGGAGTATGCACCTGTACACAGGACTTGTAAGCTGACCCACATAGCATAAACCTTGCTAACAAAGCAATGGATTATCCCCTCAAAGGTACATGTATCTGGATCGGAAAAGATGTGGTTCCTTGTGCGAGGCTGTCGTGTGCCTGTCCTGGAGGTGTACAGTGTGCCTCCTCCAACAGGCGCTCTCTTCACTTTGAATCCATCATCGCCCAGTAATGTAAGGGGAAAGGATAACATCCTGCAGTGGTTCCTGTTTATATGTCATGACTACTGAGCAGGGTGGGAGAATAATGTGAGGTATTGGACTGGACAGTGCCATCTGTAGGAAGTCCACCCCCAGGCACCCCCAGAATTCATGGATGGATAGTACTCTGACGTTCATATCTTTGCACCCAAGGTCCATGTGCATGTATGGACACATTCTTGTTATGTGAATGCTAATACTGTACAGAATATTGCTGTGAGACCATCACTTAGTGTCTCTAAATTACCCACAAATTTATAGATATGTACGGTGATGTCTTTATATGTACACAGTGGTGTGTTTGTGCAGCTCTGCATCTGAATCTACTTGACAAATATGGAGATAAAAAATTATTATTCCTGGAAATGTTTTGATCTAACACTATTTGTGGACTTTAATGACCAATCTGCAATGGTTAGCATGTTCAGGTTCTTGCATCAAGGTTGTGGGTTCTTGTTAAGAACTCTACATGCTCTCCCTGTGTGGATTATCTCCAGCTACTCACAGACCAGAAGTGAATTTGGTTGTTTGGATACTCTAAACCGTGGCCTCTGCTGGAACAAAGACTTGTCCAGTGTTTGTTCCTGCCTTTTACCCAGTGACTGCTGAGACTCCACGTGCCCTCGTGACCCTGTGATTAGGAACCAGTTGAACAATAACAAAAGAACAGATAGACCAATTACTGCTGTTGTGGTCTGTTTTGACGCAGCACATCATCACAATTTCCTAAATGTGCACATCAGGCTGAGGGTTCCACTCTGAAGCTTCAGCTCACCCATTTTGGAGGAGAGTAACCATTTGGCCTTGAGGCCATTTCATAGAGCCCTCATCTACGTTTGCTGCTCACCCACCAAACAAGTGGCAGGTGGGCCAGCTGATGATTTGTGGAGCTCCACCTGAACTGCTGTGTCCAACCAGGATTGAGCTTGAATCAAACAAATGGAAGATATCTATAAAACATGATATCACATATATCATATCATGTTGTCAGTGTACACAAGAGGAGTCCCAATGATGGATGGATGGATGGATGGATGGATGGATGGATGGATGGATATTATCTGGCAATTTCTTTGTTGCTGTCGTTTGATGGAAAACAAGGGAGTTAAAAATGTTTTTGTTATTTTATAGAATATAATGTTAAAATTACTCTCGGTGATTGAGAGTCAGTGCACAATTTCCCACTTCACACTCATTTGGGAAATCCAAAGTGTGGATTGGGAGTGGATTGGGAGTGTGTGCTGTCTTATGTCTTTATTGTCAACAACATTTCGATCTCGGTGGGGGGGGGGATTCAAGCAAGGAAATGCTGGAAGTTGTAAGAAATATGACATTATTATTCCTGCTCCGATATCCCGGCGTCAATTTGCGAGAGACATTTTTCTGAAATAATAGCTTTGTCAGTTATGTCATTGACTCACCATGGGAGATAATCAAGGACGGATTACATTTTTGTAGGTGTTCTATCATTACAACTTGAGAACTGCTGACTTGGATATTAGCTCACAATAGGGGAGAACGCATTCTGACCCTCCCACAGTGTATACCACGTTTCGCAGAAATGGAACAAAATCCAAATGAATCCAAGGAATTATTTGGTGTTTACATAGAAAGACACATGCCAGAGAACTGAAATAAGTTTAGGAAACAGGCATGTCATGTTTTGTTATTTAAATGGATGTTTGTGTTTGATAACGATACAATAAAGAGTCAAATCGTCAAATTTAAAAAATATGAAAGTGTATAGAATAAGTAACTGCTCTTGCAACAGTCAGAAAAGTGGATATGCACTGAAGCAGTTTTACTCCTGACCTATATTAAGTTCTATTTTGATATTTAAGACCCAATTTCATGCTTTTTATTTATGCTCCCAGTGGACTCTATTAAAACAACATGGAAAAAAAATTCCATATATCTAGTTCTAAATACTCTACAACTCTGTGTTGCTTTAAGTCTTTACTGATGAGGGGGTGAAGTGACAGTTTTCCAAAGCAGTGTTGCAGATAGGAAATGTTTAAGTACCGGCGTGAAAAATGATCATATTTTGAGGCAAATTATCGAAGCGCCCTTTTGCATCTGACATGGCTCAGGGCCATCTGCTTTAATTACACATTATCCTAGACCACACAGATTATAACCTATGTTTTAGGTTTAAATAAACTGACTAATTAAAGAATTCAATCACTTTGGATTTAGCCAGGTTTTAGCCAGCTAGGTACAAAGAGACATTTGCTCTACCATTCTTAAACTAGCTAATCGTCAGTGTTTTGACACCTGACTTGTCTGGAGCAGGGGAGCATTGGCACTGCTCGGGCATATATGTAAACATCAAATTAAGAAGTGGTATTGATTCATACAAGGATCGAAATTCCAGTCTTCCTTCATTTCAATGCAAAAAAAGAAAAAAAAAAAAAAAAAAAAAACGTCCTCCCCAGTCTTGGCCGCAGGCAGTCGCTTCCCTATACAATCACTCACTTGACTATTTGTTATTCTTAAACGTTTAACAATAAAATCCACCTAAGTCATTTGGCTAGAAGGTGCAGTAATTTACCCTCGGAATACCTGCGGGCCTGAGTGATTCAATTCTTATTTAGAGTTTTCATCTGGGTCATTTGTCTAGTTCTCTGCTCCTGGATTTAGTGCCGATTGGCTTTGTGTTTGTGTAGCCTGTGTCTCTTAGCAGAGCTGTTTTCACATTTAATGGCCAAGGTCTTTGCTTATTTATCCCAGTTAAGCCACTGCTGCAATATATGTTAATGCTTAGGCATCACTGAAGGCTTCCTACTGTCTGATCCAAAGAACAGCGGCAGCATAAACTAATGAGGGGACTGCGCTTTGGATCAGACGTTGATGGTTAATGTTTTTTTTTTGTTTTGTTTTGTTTTTTGAAATGTAAATTTGTTTGGTCTGATTTCAGTCTGGCCTATGTGCCACTGCATACATTTAAAGAGTGATGTGTTTCTCCACTGTGAACTGTACTTGATCACTTTCTGATTTTAATGATTGCTTTCATGTACATTTATCTGACAAGAGCTGGAATATTCTATATTTTCAGCTGCTGCTGTTATAAATTAGCTTAGCACTGAAAACACACAGGTCTCTGAGAAAACTGGTGACAAAGTCAGTCTCATATCAGCTTCCACCTCTGCATGTGCAAAGATGAAGAAAGGGGAGTTGCAATCCAGGATGAATCAATAATTCTGCAGCCGTGGGACAGAGTAAGTCAATGCAAGATGCCTCGAATAGCCTAAACTGGAATTATCTAATTTGAGGACAAATTGGCTTGAGCAGTGACTGCTGTGGCTGTTCATCACGCAGGCATAACTCCAGGGACATAACACAGGAGCCTGAGTTTACACCTGCAAGACTGGAGCTGAAAACAGGCAGAATGCTGCAAGCTGTTTCCTTTAACACGGCTATTCAGTGAAATTGTGCAAAAATCTCAGTTTTTGCATCCATCTATCCATCCACCCATCCACACAAGTTGGCATAAAAAAGCTCAATAAATTAAGTATTTAAAAACTGGAAGTTTACTTGACATCAGGTCAAAAGCATCTATGCAAGGTTGTCACACAATCTAGAGCCATCATTTGCTTCGAAAGCATGTTAATTGGCCACTTTTGGCACATCATCCATGTCCTTCGATTTGTGACCTTTGCTGGTGCTGAGTTCCAGGTTCTTTCAAGCATCCTGAGCATTTGTGAAATCATAACAGCCGGTTCTGATGCTCTAAAGTCAGTTTTAATACAAACAGGTGCAGGAATGAGGAAAAGCTATTATCATGACACTAGAATAAAAAGATTTTTGATAGTGGCAGAAGAACAGAAAAGAGTCCTTAAATAGAATTCACTTTTAAATCAATAAGAAATAGTTTGTTTTATTATGAGACCTGCGGTACTCCAGCGAAAATTTGTGCAATCATTCATCGTGAAGCGATTTGCCAGATTTATATTTTAAAGTAACAGTTGTGTTTGCCTTGTGGATAGTATGATGCTGAGTATGATGCTGGATAGTATGGACTGAGTGATACTCTCCTGCAAGTAGAGGATTAGAAACTATGAAAAATGTCATTGCATGAAATGTGATGACTTTTCTGAAAAAAACAGTGGAAACAATGCTCTTATAAATATGTAATGTATATAATAAATTAATATATTATATGGTCACATAGTTAAGATACACATTCTTAGTCAAATAAAACTAATAAAGTTCCTATAAATCCTCAAATTTTGTGTTATTATTAGCATTATTAGCATTATAGAAAGCATGGTTTTAGTTTCGTTTTTTTTTTTTTTTTTTCTTTTTAAGACGGAGAAATAACTTGAAATGTACACCATTCCAATTTGGATGATTCTGTTATTGAGGGGTCTGTGGGAGGAGCCCAGATCTATGCCCAGCACGCACCAGACAAAAATCAACACGGAAAGTCAATTTCTTTTACACGGCGGGATTCTGAAATGTCACCAACCCCACTGTCGGAATGCAACGATGAATTGATACGAGTGAATATTTTATAGATAATTTTATTCACCAAAAAGAGAAAGCCACTCCATTAGCAGCTAATCTGCTTGGGATGTTTAAAGACCTGTAAAAACCTGTTATTCACGGCAGAAGCCAAGGTGGTTCAAAAAAAAAATAGTCTTCTGTGTAATCAATGCTGATGGGCTCAGTAAAGCCACATTCACTGGCGGCCTCAGAACTGTTAAGAAGCTTCTTGCTGCTACTCTTAGTGGTAAATACTTAAAGCAATTTACAAGAATCTCAAAATAAAGAATCAAACACACCGGGAAGAGCTTTCGTCTTTGCAGTTGCAACCTCACGCAGCATTTGGGCTGCAGAAGAGGAGCTCCATCAGTATTTATGCAAAAAACCAAAACGTTTCAACAAGAAAGGATGAGCTTCGGCTGACTTTTGCAATCAAAAAGTTATATATTTGACACCCAAAGACAAAGTTCAGACATTTGCTAAATCCTTCTATATGTAACCATGATAGTCTGGATGACTAGATGAACATTTGTTGGGAATGACGTTGATATGAAAAGCCTGGGTGGAAAATGTCATTGGTGAGAAGGCGTATACCATCAGAGTGCTGGACCTAAGGCACCTTCTCACCACCCTTCATCATTTGACAGAAACCTTCAGTTTTTATATTCAGGAACATTTACTGAGTGTTATTTGGAAAGTACCGCATGTTGTGACCTACCTCCATCCTCACTAAACATTTAAGCCTACAACACATTCGCTCACACACACGCTTCCAGCCCTCATGTTGTCCAGTTTGGGCGTCTGTCCTCTGGAGTAGACCATCTGCTCTCTCCTGTTTACTGCCGCTATCCCCAGTTGTGCTCCATCCTTCTGGTGGTCTTCCACCCCCACGCCAAAGCGGAGACCAATTAGAGAGGTTTGCATTCGACTTTTAACTTCTTCCTGGCACTCATTATGTCATATTCAATTAGTTTCTGAGCTATTTTCCATTCCTCTGAGCGCTTTTAAGGCTCCCAAACACCCACAAGTTCTTGCAAGAGATGAAAGTAGGTAACAGGAGCAATAAACCATATGTTAGCTCAAAATGTTTTTAAGTTCCCTAGGTTCCCTAAGTATCGGTTTTTAACATAGAAATGCATGTTTTGCTGCTACCTGTGCTTTGTTTTTCCTTCTTGATGTCAGCCTTCATCTGCTTCAGTTTCTGATGTTTTTATGACTCTTTAGTGATATGAGGGTTGATGTGCTTGATACTGTCAGTCACAGCCGTTGTACACTTCTGCGTTTGCTGGGTTTGTCACGTACCAACAAGCTGCAAATCAAGCTAGAGTAGGTTTAATGCTGACAGTTTGAGTCAGAATATCTGTGTTATACGACTCTTTATCCCCAATGATGCAAACGTCCGGTGGCTGTTTAAAACACACCTTACAGTTGCATATCAGCGTGGACAGTCTTGGCTCTCCATGCAGCTGCGATTCAGTGACATTCACAGTGGAGGATTGCAATTAGTTTGGCAGATTTAAAGGGTTTTGCTGTTTTTAATGTTTCATATCTTCGCACACAGCAGACAGTGAGGCCGGCTGATTAAAAAGAGAAACGCCACATGTGAAGGCCAGCTTTCAAACCTTGTTTCAACAAATATATTGTGCCACATTTTCCAATAAAGTAACCACAACAGGAGTTTTAAAGTGAAAATGATGTTAATCCATTGGTAAAATGCTTTTCACATGATACTCCTGATATAAACTTGAGGTTTAACTGAGAAACTGAGAAAAAAAATCTCCCTGAAACACAAAAAGTATGTGTTTATACACACATCATGGCAAGATCACCTTCCTAAATGCAATTAAAGTCCTGTGGCTGCTGATGTAACTTTCTTTCTACTGTCCAGGGAGACCAGTAAATTGCTCCTGTATTTGTCACAATAGAAGAAGCCAACAGACTCTCAGAAGTCAGTGTGTCGAGGAATCCTGATCGTTAACAGATGCTCATTTAAAGTGGTAGTGCACGAAGGCAGCCTCAACTGTAGCGCCATCCCTTTGTGAGGCAAACACTTTGTATTTTCCAGTGACAGCGACACCCGACCTCAGCACCAGGGCTGTGGAACTTTTGTTGCCTTCTTTTAATTAATTCTTCACCTGTATGTATGCATATGTGCAGCACATTTTTTTTTAATCCACATAGTGTTGTGTATTCCATGAAAGACAACAAAGCAACTACAAGAAACTGTGTTTTCAAAGTGATGAGCTGTATATTTCTGTTGAAAAGGAAAAGATTAAAGGTAGCCCCTCAACAACTGTTGATGAATTTGAAATGTACTGTCACAATAAACCTGAGTCCTGTGCCTGGGGACGAGTTTCGTTGAAGTTAGAAGAAAGACAGCTTTATCAAGCATTTTGATCCTTGTTACTGATGGTATCTGGGGGATGGGTAACTTTTATTTATTAAGCTGGAAGCCTAGCTAAAAGGTAGGCTTGATTTCAGCCTTGAGTTTTAGCCTGTAGCACCCTTTCGCTTGGTAGCGGCCTGAAAACACGAAGAGCTGAGTAAAACTGGTAACCATCAGCAGCCTACAGTGGTCCTAGCATGGCTTAAGACTTAATTAGATAAATTAGCACTACTTGATGCAAACAATTGACAAAAGGACGACGGTCCAAGGGTCACAACATTTAATCGTCTGAACATCAGTGACAAATGTAAGAGAGTTCGGATCGATAATGCCCTTTCTATGCTTAAGCTCCAGTGTAACAATGTGTCATTTTTCCCACTCTTCCCAAGTGTCCGTCATCCGTCAGTGGATGACGAAGATCATTCCGGTTGTCAGGTCAATTTTAGCGATTCGGAGCACAAGAAGAGAAAAGGGAGGAGGTAAGAGAACAAACTGCAAAGTCAAAGGGACACAAACGGGAACATATAAAATGGTTGGCTCAGTGCCAGGCACATTGTATTGTGATAAACAGCAATCCATCAAAGTTAAGTGATCTTGAAGGTTGTTAGGTAGAATCGCCGTGGCGTTGGGTCCAGTCAGTGCCAATGTTCAGATGTCTGACAAAAATAGCTTTGATGCTATTTAAAAATATTATATGTGACAAAAATGTTGTAGAAAACATTTTTTGAGAAACCAGGTTTTTAAGAATCTTCTATCTATAATTACATTAAATGAAGAGCAGCATAGTCACATTTTCACTGCTATTCTTACTTATTTACTTTAATTACCATTTGTATGCAGGTGGTTTATTTAGTCTGCCAGCTCATAATCACATCTATGTAGATCAGAACAATGCTAATTTGTGCATATTTATGTTAATTATTTTCAACTAAAATTACATCACAAAGAAGAGCTGCTGAGAAGAAAAGAATAGGAATGTTGTCAGTGGGTGAAGGACACCGCATGGATAAAATTGGTCAAGTTTTCCAACAGTTCAAAACATGACCTGGGATATTTTTTGTCCATGCTGGAAATGTGATGATGAGTAATGAGGGCGCTAACGCATTCCCTGAAAATAGTTACACACCCGATTACTTATTTAACTCACTCGTCAATGTGCGTGTGTGTGTGTGTGTGTGTGTGTGTGTGTGTGTGTGTGTGTGTGTGTGTGTGTGTACAGGTGGGGGAGGGGGTGGGGAGAAACTGCTCAGAGGAGATGTGTCCGAACTGTGCTGTGCCTTCATATTCTATTTGGCTGCAGCTTGAACTGGTAGACACCCATGAGTAGCACTTTCCAATTTGCACCCAGTTGCTTCTCCCAGGTGGGCTCAGGAGGAGGATAGATTGGGGTGCTGACCTTTCTGTGATGTTTTGTTGACAAGTATGATGGCATTTTAAAATAGATAGTGTGGAAAGGTTGCACAAATGCAGCGCAGAAGTATAAAGTCTTTTTTCATGAGGGTTTGGGGGGACGTAAATTAAAGAACACAAATAAAAGAGATACTTAGATTTTGTGGGAAATTGCTGTACATGTCCGGTTCCCTTTAATAATCCTATAAAATATGTTCACAATAAAAAATAATTGTTGGGCATTATTTCAAAGCTCTTCCAATTTTATATCAGCCAGCTATGTGTGATTGACGTGCGACAGGCTGGGCCCATGCAAGGGTGACAGTGACAGACTGCTTGTACTTCACAAATGAAGTGCTGACAGCATTATGTGAAATTATTGCACAGTAAATGTAAGGACCTCACCAGTGATCCGACTGACTGGGAATTTGCAGGTAACTTTCAATATATCCGACAGCAGCAGTATAACTATTAAGTCACTTGTTTGGGTAAAGAGCTTAAATTTGCATAAGCGGGTTGTACTTCAACAAAACACTGTCTTATTTGATTTAGCTAGATAGAAAACTTACAATGTCATATTAAAATAATTTTCGGTAAATTAACACATCATCTGCAGGACATTGAGACACTGGAGAATATTTCAACTTTCCCATTTTGGGGTAAGAAACCACGACACTATGAACGTGGCATTAAATAACAGATAATAGATGCATTCCCACCGACGTGCAGATGGAAACTTGACATGAGTTTGACATGACAAGTTATATATATCACACTCTTCATGGGAACAAGTTGTCCAGAGTTTGGGACCTGCAACAGCGCTTCAATCCTGGGACTGGAAATCCTGGAACTGGAAAGATGGATGTTGCATGAATGTTATGAAATGTCATAACAACATGTCCTCAGACCAGTACAACCCCTCATGTCACACCAATTAGGTTGTTTGTTCCAACCCTGCTGGTAAGTGTTGTGATCAACATCCAACATTACATTTTGTACTGCTCTGCTGCTGGAAAATGTTAATACACACACACACACACACACACACACACACACACACAAATATATATATATATATATTTAAACACACCACACACACACACACACACACACACACACACACCCAGTTGTATCATATAAAGTTTTGTTATCTACAGCCGGCGCTACATCAGATGCTACTTTGTATGCTAATAATCTAGCTGCTATGACCATCAAAAGCCTTTCATTTCAAATACTTGTAAAATGGCCGATGGGACATTTTTTATTGAAGGACAGTCTCATTAAAAAAAAAAGTTATTATGGCATAAAATAAATATTTTGTGTATAATTTTTTTTGCAAGCCTCCAAGAAAAGAAATAAAGAAGAAAAAAAACAGAGAGAGCATTTATGAGATCCATCAATGTGCTTCTCTTTATTTCAGAATGCTGCATTTATCTCTGCTCCGTGCTTTCCATCCATGTTCTGGAACTCTGCCGCTCCACAGAGACAGAAGCAACACACTATTTTTCTGGAGGAAAAAAGGAACTGGAGGAATATACAAAGGTATCATCAGTCCCAAGTATGGAGGTTAAGGTCCAGACTTGCCCATCTGTGTGATTTATGAGAGGTTGAACATTTACACCCTGGCTTTCCCTTACTGTCTGACCAAGTCATTCATCAGGCTCTCTATAATGAATGGACTTGTTCTTTGCACAGAAGCTAACAAGACGGTGGGGTCCTTAGAGTTCAGTAAAACAAGATTACAACCACTGGTCAGGCTCAGGAAAAACGGAACAACTCCTTCTGGGTTGGAGCAAGAGCATGGGGCCACTGTGAGGATTGATCGAAGGTATTGTTGGAGATGAGGGCTGTGTTTCTAAAGGCTTCTGATTCGATTCATTGTTTCCAAAATAGAAACGGAAGATCACAGCCTAAAGTATGTGTCAGTGGAAAGAAATGCTGAACCCGACGGCAAGGAAAAGGAGAATGTCAGTATTGCAAACAATATTTATTGACTTTTGTTGGAATATTATTCAGTTGAGGGCTTCTCCCTCAGTGGGGTCAGGAGCCAGGTAGACCTGCTGCAAAAGCATACGACCCTGTCCATCAGAGCCACTTTTTCTGTAAAGGTCAGCCACAGTATGTGTGGCTCAACAGTTCCAGACGGCAGTGAAGATAGAGTGATGGATCCACTCCTAAAATAAAATCCAGTGAGGTGTGACTTTTCTACCAGTGACGCTCACACCAACAGCTGTAACAACCCCCTAAAAACTTCATTTCATCCGGTCACTCACCAGACTGTGGAAATCATAGGGAACCAAGCAGATCAACAAATTTCTAAGAAAATGTTTCATACTTTCATTTAGTCGTTTATGTCCCAGTCAAAAAGGTTATGCATGGATAGCCATTTTATTTACCTTTAACAATGTCTTCAGCCCTCCCCTCTCCATCCTCTACAGGGACGCGATTAAGGAGACAGGTATCCATTACCTTGAAGCGAGCAGTACGCAGCAGCTGTAGGCTTTATGTCACACTCTAATATATACAAAGCCCCGTGAATCCACCCTCTTGAAATCCCACGTGCCCTTTATCTGCCAATCCCGTGACTTTCATTGGCTGACTTGAAGGATGATATCCCTAATGTTCATGACAAATTAATCCACAGGGGAAAGCCAGTGACAGTGAGCTGCTAGTGGGTCACCCCTTTGGCTAAGTCTGTCATTTCCCATTTGCAGGAATCCGTGTGCAGGACTGCATAACTAAGCACCGCATTTGTACACCCGGAATGAAAGGGGCCGGCGTGTGAATTTACCATAGGTACCGACGGGCCGCAGGAATCCGAATCCCCGGAGAGGTAACACAATTAAGCAGGGGAGCTGGGGTAGTGGGGTACTGATTCAGAAGCAAGAGGGTTTTATATATGGAAATATTGGAATGAATCTGTGAAAGGTTGGATAGCAGGACTGCATGTAAGACAAGCTCCTGGCTGCCCAGTTATCAGAAAGATAATCCAGTCAGATCCACAATAGAGAAAGATTAAGCCGACCATTAGCAGTCATTTGTCTTATGCCTACCCTTATTTATTTATAGTGAATTTCTTTCTGCATCAAAGTCTTAAAGTAGCAAGTGCACACTTATGCCTGCTCGTGTGCAAAGGTGAGGTAGGAGGTCAATCAGAAAACTTGTCTGCCGCATCTACCTTCTATCCTTGTTTGGGAATTTTCTCAAGTCTGACTTGTTATTTAAAATTTTTATTTTTAAAGTTTTGGGTCAGTTACATACTGAAGTTGCTGCTGCCAACACCCTGTTCTTTTCTCAAAGTAAGAAAGTTAGGGCAGTATACATGCTAAGCGGTGTTCATGAGTATTATCTTCAGGATTGTGTTAAAATCTGGCGAGATTTTGATCTTGCAAACACTAAAAGATCCTCCGCCTGTCTGTTTATTTGCTGAGCACCATGCCTAAAAGACAAAGTGACATGTCGGATTTGCACACAAGGTGCTTTTGCTGCCACAGTCGGGAAACCTGCTAACATTTACATCAACCTGAGAAACAGGCAGAGTGTTGCGATAGTGCTAGCAGGCGCTTGTCAAGACACTCCCTGCATGCAGCATGTTCAGAACTGAACTAACCTGCAAGCAGCACAAAGTTGGCAAAGACAGGTGTAAAAATATTGCATGTCCCTCATGTAAGGGAGGTGTGGGGGGGGGGCCTGTAAGTCGATATACTGTATGTGTGAGCTGATACTGATTGTCAATCTTCATGACACCAATTGAGACAGGATGGACTAAATAGCTGAACCTACTGGTAACTTTGACAGATGGTGCATTAATTTCAGAAAGTTACAACAGCTCCACGGTAAAAATAAATCAATATATCTCCAGATCACTTCATCCATCTGTCTTCTTTTCACCTCAGCTCGTGATTGATAAAGGTCACATTGGGTTTTCTTGAGCGTGTTCTCTCCAGATAGGCTGCCAGTCCATAGATGCTCGCACCTTGGGGCAATTTAGACTCTCCAATTATACTAACAGACATATCTTGACTGGGAGGGATGATGAGAAAACCCACACAGACATGGAGAGCATGTGGGCGCCAGGGTTGGTGTCAATGTGGTGTCACCCAAAAACCCCAAATAAGCATATTATTTCCAACATTCGTGCAGCTGATGTTTCTTAGTGATTCGTTCAGTTAAAGGTATGGCTGTAAGCAGATTTCAGTTGAAATGTCAAGAGCATTACAAATTTTTCCAACCTAGAGTTGACCACATGGTTCAGCTCCAGCGCCTGAAGTTCACACCTGACAATGGAGGAGCTTTCTATCTAGCATTTAGCTGTGTGAATTGACAAATTTAACACAAAGTGAGAGCTGATGTGTTTGTGCCCAGTGTAAAGACACTTAAAATCAGTTATTATCAGTGTATTGTTTTGTCCTTGTTTCTGTTTCCAACATAAACGGTTCCATCTGTGGGTGATAGAATATGGCAATCCTAAGACCCATTTAATGTTTATTGACAATGATTTGTTCATGTTCATACTCACAATATGAAATCTACAAAGCCATTTTTAACGCTGTGTTAGCATTGTTATAAAGTGAAAAGCATGCAAAAATTACTTTTAGGCACATTCTGAACATTTTGCCACCAAAACACTGCTCACTCTAATCAGTCAGTGGAACAGAGCATTTACATTGGTCGGTGCCAGACTGAGATATCGTTATTCTTCCTCAACAAACTCAACTCCATCCAAGTATGCTAAGCAATTGTTATTTGCAAAGAAGGAAAATGCAGGGTGATTGCTAATCAAAGTATATACATATATTTAGTGGGACATTTTATTACATCATATTTTTGTGTTTTACTTAAAAACTTAAAAAAAAATAATAATCTGACGATGTTGGCCTACCATGCACTTTCCTCAGGTCAAAATCTGGCTGCTCTGTAACGACGCAGCAGGGTTTGGTTATGAACTTAGCTTTCACGCTGAATTATTTAGAGCAGTTTTTGATGGACCCTGAAACTGCTTCTCCTGTTGCAATATTAATTGCCTTGCCAAAATGTATTACAGATTTATTTTCAATCATCGACGGGTGTCAAAACTCTGCTGCCCCCTGAAAATTAGCAATGCAAACTCAGCGGGAAAGAAAAGGCGATTACTCACATGGTACGTGTACGCTGAAAAGAGATGACAGAGATGAAGTTTGTGAATTTATGTTGGTTTTTAATTAAAATCTGACTACTTGTGTTTTAAGCAAAAATTTAGTTTGTTTATTTCATTTTTTGTGACAGACCTAATACTCAAACCATTAAAGAACATGAGTCTTACACCAAACTGCTGTTAAAATAAATAAAATGTACTGCAGAAAAACTCTAAAAAAATCACTCTGCAAAAGCCTCTTTACTAATTTATTAATAGCAGACTCTGCAGCATTGTGATCCAGATATCATTAGGCAGCTCAAGAAGAGTGTCAACTGTTCGAGTAGTCTCCTGATAGGGGTCTTAAGTGTCTGGTTTCATGCCTGAAAAATACAGTGCATCTCTCCCGTGACCCTGACTGCACTGATGAATCATGCAGCACTGAAACAAAATGTACCCTAGGACCTGTGTTAACAAGGAGAGGGAGAGGAACATGGAACACAAGTAGCATAACCTTATGCTGAGCATTAACAATTAAATAACAAATACTGAGGGGATTCTCTTCCTCAGTCTCCAAGATGAACCCGAGCAGTGGATAACAAGAAATAAAGACTCATCAGATAATACCAGCTTGAGTCCTTTGTGAGAAAGCAGAAAATCAAACCAGCTGGAATCTCTGTTTCATGGAAAACGTGCTGGAGAGAAGTGTGTTGTTTGTATTTAATGTCACTAAACCAATGGGCTGTGAAGATAACAGTACCCATCTCTACCAGGTGAGAGCAGCTCTAGAGCAATCAACAGAAATTGCTAGTATTACAGTTGCTTTCTTTGCTATGACTGATGGATGAAGTAGTTATTATTATTATTATTATTATTATTGTTGTTATTGTTATTATTGTTGTTGTTATTGTTATGTTATTACCCACATTTTCCTCTGCTCTGCTGCTGTAAAATTAATTGAGCATTATTGATCTGATGATATGCTTTATAATCTAAAATATTGATTTTTTTTTTTTTTTTTTGCTATTCCCTTTCTTTAAGGTAATGAATATTGAAGAATTTGGAATTGCTTCACTAGGCTTAGATTCTTTGGCATCTGTGGTTTTCTCACCTGAGTACAAATGAATAGAAGAATTAAGAATGGCCATAGCTCTTGAGTTTCATAGTTTATTATCTGATTAGCTGTGTTGTAAATGAGAGCCCCGCCTCCATTGTTAATCCTCACAATGTTTGTATGGAGCTCTTGATCACTCTGCGTTGGATTCTCACACCGCAGCCCAGATGGTTGTGCAGTCTTGCCCCTCGCCATCTCTCATTTTTTCACATGCTAAATACACCGTTGGAGTGTTGCTCCTTAGGCGTTCCTGGTGCATATGGCCGCCATGAATACCTGCCAGGGCTCATTATGACACTCACACACATCTCTGGAACAAATAAGAGAGGAAACATGGTACGGCAACAGCTGGCTCCCCATTCTCACTTCATCTAAAATTCTGTTAACGATTAGCATAACTGATAAGTTGATTTCCAGTTTCGACCAGATTAGAGGAGTTTGGGAAATTATGAAGCCCTAATGTTGACGTCGGCCCTGCTGCTTTTTTATAACAGCTGACAGGTTCCTTTACTATTTGCTCTGAGGCAAGTGATTATACAGTTGGTTGATGAAATATTTTTCTAGAAGGAGTCAAAACCAGAGGGAACATATGGCGCGTGAATAACAGCAGGTGAAAGGACAATTCCCCACAGTCCATTACTTTGTCAGATACAGTCTTCCTCTTGTTTCTGTCCAGCACAGTGCCCTCTTGCTAAAGTTATAAATATTGACACCAAATGGTATCTAATTCAGTCACTGTTTATACAGCAGTGATACTTCAAGGTTGGAGAACGTCCCACTCCGAGATTGATCATTATGAGCATAATGGTAACAGATCAGTAGTTTTTAACTGCAGCCAAATCCTCCACCTTTGCCAGGGAAATAGACGTAAGCCGTCCTTGCCGGGATATCGTATTAAGTCTGTCTCAGCGTTAATTCCCAACCTTACCTTCGTAATATTCCTAATGACCCCCTAAGCCCCGAGATCCCCTGTTCTGCTGTGTTCCACGTTCCCTTTGATCCTGACGATCCCTTTCCCAGCATCCTCAGGGGGGTCCGCGCACAGCTTTACCTGACGCCGTGGTGCTAATTCGTCGAATATTCATCCACGCTTCCCCGTCTGCACTTTTTGTCCTTTTTGATAGGGAAAAGTAAAACAGTTTTAGGATGTTTGAAGGGGAAATTTGCATTTACGGACGATGATTACTTTAGAGGTTGAAACGATGATCAGGAAGGAAGATATAGGGAGATTATTGATTGTTTAGTTCATGATTATAGGCTGAGGACCGCTGTGATTAGACTTTAACACTAATATTGAGTGCAAAGGTCAAGGTTTTTTCTAAAATATCTACCTACAGACAGGTCTGAATGCAGAAATGGGGCATCTTGAAAATAGTTTTTTGCATTTTGAACCTAATTTTAAAGCAGTAATTACATGTTTCAGGGCATATTGGTGGATAGTTAAGGCAGAAAAATATCGTCTTTACAATAAGGTCAGACAAACTAAACTACAGAAATGTGTCATGCATTTTTATACTGAAAAGAACTGGTGTTTTTTTTTTTTTTTCTCTTTTTGCATTCATCTAACAAGAGTCTAAAGGCACATTTATCAATGATGCAATCAAAATGAAAAATGCTAAGAGCATGCACAGAGGAAATAATAGCTACTGTGCTTTAGAAGGCGAAGTGAAGTGTAAAATGAAGGCGTAAAAAAGTCATTTCATTAAGTTAAAAGTATGTGTATTCCTTTTCTTTCTGCTCATTAAAGCAAACTCACCCAAGAGAAACAAAACAGAATTCTAAATACAAATCTGGACAGAAAAAAAAAAATCCGTTCATTCAGAGAGAGTACCAGGGTGCAGACATCCATCCTCCATCTCTTGTATTATTCTGGTGCCGGCCATGTTGGCCTTTCATCACAGCGTACACACACACACAGCTCACACCTACTGTATGGGGGAATTCAGAGTCGCCAATTAGTATTTGGACTGCGAGGAGGAAGGCAGCTGGAGGGCACCTGCGAAAACATGCAAACTCCACATAAAAAGGTCGCGACCTCTCCGGGAAACGCGACCTTGTCATTGTGAGGCGAAACACTGCTGGCTCACCGGCGAGCATGTTCGACTCATTGCTAGGCAACAAACGCTTGTGGCTGCCGTATGCATGTATGAATGTAGGTGCGTGCGTTTCTGGTATTGATCTTTTCGGACCTTGTGATCCCACATCTGGCCTTAGCAAACTTCCTGTCTTGGATCAGCTCATTAGTGTGTGAGCGTGTGTGTCGTTTGTCATATTTTCGGGGTTGCTTTCTTCTGCTTGTTGCTCAGGTCACTCAGGTTGCCGTGCCCTTTTGTAGTTGGTGGGTACCTGCCTGCCTTCGTGTTTCCAGCCTCATAGCTGACAACAAGCACCAGAAAAGCAAAGTGAACTAACCGACTGCACCATCACATACCTTGAAAAAACCGTACCTTGATATGTCTTTTTAAACATTGTTGTTTCTTTTTTTATATTTAATATCCTAAAATACACAGTGTGTGAGTTTGCAATTGCATCTGGGAATATGACCTTGTGTCTCTCCATCCATTTTTCAAAACTACAGTTCTGGATGTCTTAAAATAAGACCTGAAACAGAAATATTAATAATCAGAAACAACATATTTCCCAAACAGTCTCCGAGAAAATAGATGCCATCAATTCAGTCCACAACCCACCACAATAGCAATTTCCCCACTCAGCTGCTTTCCTTCTCCGTTCTCATTTTCTCGATGTGAATCCTTGAGTTAAATCAGCACTTAATAAAACGAGCTCGTGGCTCACAGGCCACTTTACCGTATAAGGGATTGGTCCATTTGTGCATTTTGCACATGTATTAATTTTCTAAATGCTCCAAAGCTGTTCTTTATTCCAAATGAGTCTCATACCCTCTTACCCCTCTGTTGTTTGCAAAGCTTGCCTTAAAATCATTTGAATTATCTTCCTCATTCAGCTTTCCTTCTTTATTTACATGATTAATTCAAACGTATTTATTCTTATATTTGTTTATTTTGCCGAATCTGTACCTGTCCCTGGTGGTTCGGTGGGTTTAAATAAAAACATCTGTGCACACATGCCAGCATAAATGCAGCCCCTTGTGCCTTTTATATAAACCTCAGTACAAAAGAGTTAAATACCAGGACGCAGGTGGTCTACGAGCATCAGAAGCCTCCCTTCCTTTCTCACACTGTGCCTGCCGCAGAGGTTTCTCCCAACGTAGGGATGGAGAGGAGAAACGATGCTCCACCATGGGAAAAGCGTTCAACTCAATGATACAACAGTGTTGGTGGTTTTTATTTTCCTGTTGTGTAGCATGAGCCTGCGAACCTTCCCAGACCTCCTTTCTCCGCCTTTCCACCCTTCACAGACTCCTCTCTGCCTTACCTCAGGCGGCCCCGCGTAATTATTCCCCGATGCCACAAACCGGTGAGATGAGTGTCTGTTACGCGCTGCATGCAGAGCTAAGAAAAACAACAACGGTTGGGCCATTATTTGTCAATCAAACCCAAGGCCAAAAAACAAAACAGTCTGCCACATCCTGAGTCCATCACTGTGGAAAATCATAGAGCCAAAGAGCATTGTATTGATTTATTTTCTTGTTTATTTATTTACTATCTTTTATCACATTTCTGATTTGTGATGAGCTTTGACGCTCTGTCCCTCTAAGCAGGGTTCCAACACTGTTTCCAGCCAGTAACATGAGGAAAAAGATTTTTTTATTTGTTTTCTTATATTTAGTAGAGCCAGAGACGTGTTGTAACTGTAATATGTTCCCAGTTCATCTCTCTGTATCTGTCTGCAGGTATCTTTGACTGAATGGTTGGGCGCTGACCTCCGACCCCACTGACCCTTCATGTTTGCATTTACGTCTTCAGGATAACAAACCGTAACAATCACATCTCTGATATTGCACGTATTACATTTAGGTAGATTTTATTTTTTACTTTCACAGCACGTGGCACCAAACGCGCCACACAAGTGCAACGACCTCCTGTTTCACTCACCGTCTGAGACACAATGTGTTTGTTTTCAGTTGTGTTAGCACACCAGCGATCCACAACACACATTAGCACATCTGAGCAGTCGTTTGTGGGACAAGCTGCTAATTAGAGCAACCCACAAACAGTTTCACTCTAAACTTATAATCAGAACTGCACACTATTAACGAGCACGTGCAGCATCCAAGGAGGGCCTGGAAACCAAAACTAAACAGACTTGATATTATTTTTTATCGCCAATGAATAAAAATGAATGTTTGTTTGCAGTCACTTCAAAGTTCATCTGTGGTCCATTTGTGATATTGAAACAGTGCAGTTGTCTCTAATAACTAATTTGTTCATTAAATTAAATATTGTTTTGAAAAACTGTTATTCAGTTAAAGCACTTGAAAGATTTACTTGTTTTATAGTACACAATTTTAGATGATCCTTTTCAACAGAATGCTTCATTCCTTTTGTCAATAAAGATACAATGAACCGTAAACTGTGACTTTCAAGGACTGTATGGGCAGCAGGCCCATCTTGCTCCTGCATGCCCCCCCCATCAAATCTCTTTTTTTTAACCTTACAGAACAGGTAAGACTGTGATTTGCTGAAATATTGAAGATAGAAATATTGCAATAGAGTTATTAAATGCTTAATTTGAGAAAACAATCACGCTATGTGGGGTTTTAGCTGTTCTTTTGATGGATATGGGGCTGGATTAAAAAGAGAGATAATCGACTGAATCTAACGTGATGAAATGCTATTGGTCAACATCACAGTTGTGCCCCAAACGAGGTTCGGAGTTCAACCAAAGTTCTGCTGAGGTGTGGCAGCCCGAAGGGCTCCTCTCCTCTCGGAGTTGGCGTTTGGCCACCACAACATGCCAGACTGGGGAAAATACCCAGGACATATCGCGGAAGAAGCGTGAGACGGATCCGGAGTTAAAACTTGGGTCGCCTCTGTCCCTGGGGATGATTGTTAACGTTCGTTGAGAGCAATGAAACTCAGAAATCCAAACGCGACTTAACGACCCAATTCATCTGGCGCGTAAAAACAGCCCACGCAGTTTGCCTGTGTGTCGAAGGGATTAGCAGCTGGTTAAAACAAAATAAAAGGTGACCACAAACGCCCTGAAAGAATTTCAGACACTTGACTCCCTGTCGGATATTTTCTTCAAGTGGAGGTCCATGTGTGCGCCCTGGCCTCAGCCCAGTCTCAACCTTCTGCTCAGATGCTGGAAGGCTTGACTCGTCCGTGAAAGGATCCACTGTGCAGGTAGGAGCGTTTCCATTAATAGAGCGCTGTGTGTTGTTGGTTCATTCTTGGCTGATCATCTTGAAAACGCTTTATGGCTTTGTGTGAGTGTGTTTGAGAGATTTACACTGCGTGTTGGTGTGTGCGGTTTTTGATTGCGTTTGGTTGCATTCAGGTGTTTGTTGCTTAAACTTCATGTTGGCATTGACCGGCTTTTTGCGGCTGCTGGCTGCTATGTCGTAGTGATTTGGAGGCCAATCTGTTGTCTTTTTGTTACTTGAGTGTACTTTTGTGGATTATTTAGTGCAATTGTAAAGCTGTTTGCTCTGTATTACGCACACGTGTCAGGAGAGGTTGTAATTTGCGCAGGTTTTGGCTGGAAAGACTGACAGATCTGGCAACCTTGGCCTCAGGATGAGAGAATCTGCATGTTTGTATTTCTTTGTTGCAATTGTAAATTAAGAAATATTTAGACTCACACTTTCTTGCTTAAGAAAAGGGGGAAAGAAATCTATTGGCAATGTTACCGTCACTTTTCATGTCCTTCAACACAGACACCTGCATATGTCAACTTTTAGAATCAACTTCTCTGTGAAAAGACAAGTTTATTTTTATTACATTTGTCATTAATAATCATTAAAAAAATGCAGTGTAAAATTAATGGCTTTCCTTTAATGTGCTCTACACGTAGGCTATCCTGCACTTACAGTGGATATATTATGAAAAATAAGTAAATTATGCAGCTCTGATCATAATCTCTGAATAACTCCATTAGCAGCCCTGGCCATCAATAAAACCTGTCCATCTTTCCAGACCAAGGTATGTTTTATTAGTCCCTTGGTCTTTGCAGCTCAGGATTTTCTTTTATCCATTTTGTGCATTTTTAAGCACCATATATAGTATCCTAAAATAAAGCGTTATGATTTATACAAGGCATTTTTGAATTGAAATTATTTCAGGAAAAAATAACAAAGACACATTTAAGTTAAATTTAGAAAGAGAATATGAACAAAGCTGCAGAGATGGAATATCCCCCTACTCCCATACGTCCTTTCAAATGTCTGTGTTTCAATCTGATACTGAACAAAATGCCAGTAGACCAGAAATGTCAGTATTTCCACATAAATCAAGCTCTGGATGAGAGGGTATCTTTAATGGAATTCAGTAAAGCAGCAATAATTATATTCTGAAAGTATCTGAACATTCCATATGAAGAGAGCGCCTTTAACGAGATGTGCAGCAGGTGCCATTGGGAGTTCCACATTCATGGCAGTGAAGGTCTCTGTTCTACGTGAAGGAAATGTTAGGAGGAGGAACACAGGCCAGCAACAAGCCCCCCCCCACACACCCCCTCAAACTTTCATCCATCAGACTAAAGTTGCTAACAGATGTTTAATAGCAAACACGTAGCATGTTTCACACAATCAAAGGGGGGTCGTGAGACTCTACTGCTTTTACAACAGGAACATCAAAGCTCTGCTCAGCGGCTGATGTAGCAGAACGCAGGGGAGAATACATGCATCAGTATTCAGAGACGCTGCTCATGGAGTCAGCGCTTTGATAACAAGCTCCTCTGTACACCTTCCATCCATCCATCCATCCATCCATCCATCCATCCATCCATCCATCTTCTTCCGCTTATCCGGGGTTGGGTCGCAGGGGCAGCAGCCTAAGCAGGGAAGCCCAGACTTCCCTCTCCCCAGCTACTTTGTCCAGCTCTTCCGGGGGGGATCCCGAGGCGTTCCCAGGCCAGCCGAGAGACATAGTCTCTCCAGCGTGTCCTGGGTCTTCCCAGGGGCCTCCTACCGGAGGGACGTGCCCTGAACACCTCACCAGGGAGGCGTCCCGGAGGCATCCTGACTAGGTGCCCGAGCCACCTCATCTGGCTCTTTACGACGCGGAGGAGCAGTGGCTCTACTCCGAGCTCCTCCCGGATGGCAGAGCTTCTCACCCTATCTCTAAGGGAGAGCCCAGCCACCCTACGGAGGACACTCATTTTGGTCGCTTGTACCCCCGATCTTGTTCTTTCTGTCACTACCCAAAGCTCATGACCATAGGTGAGGGTAGGAACGAAGATTGAACGGTAAATTGAGAGCTTCGCCTTTCGGCTCAGCTCTCTCTTCACCACAACAGATCGGTGCAGAGTCCGCATTACTGCAGACGCCACACAAATCCGCCTGTTGATCTCCCGCTCCATTCTTCCCTCACTCGTGAACAAGACCCTGAGGTACTTGAACTCCTCCACTTGGGGCAAGATCTTCTCCTCGACCCGGAGAAGGCACTCCACCTTTTTCCGGCTGAGAACCATGGCCTCAGATTTGGAGGTGCTGATTCTCATCCTGGCCGCTTCACATTCCGCTGCGAACCGATCCACTGTGAAATCAAACCATAGCCTGTGTGACTCCTGATTTTGTCTTATTGTTTTTGTTTTTGTTTTTCTATTCAGCTGTTGAAGTTTGGCATTAAGGTTAGCAAGTGGCAAAAATATTTCACCACAACAGAGGATGTGTATAGTCTGCAGCCTCACCCACTGGGATGCTGTTGGTTTGCATCGTTTTACATGAGTGCTAAAAGGCAACTGAGTTAGCTGTGACCTGTATTTATCTCAGAATGTCCATGACTCCAGTGGAATTGTGGGATCCTGAGTCAAAGAAATATAACTGCGTAATATGATGCAAATGAACCATGCATATGTTGCACTGATTTTTAATCAAATGAGGGCAGTTTTTTTTTTTTTATGGTGTGGATACATGAAATGACAACTATACAGTAAAAAAAAACAGAGTGTCAATTTAGCTCTTAGAGAGTTGAATTTAACTTTCAGATAATATTTGGTCCCACTCAAAAACAGAGTAAAAGTAAATCCGAGTGTCAGATTTTCAAAGTTAATTCTACTCAGTTCAGTGTCAAAATTAACAATCGGATGTGTTAAGATAATTAACACTGCGTTGCGTTCACACTGTTGAGAGTAATATGATTACACTTACAGTTAATTTTACTCCAAATTTAATTTTTCAAATGACACTCTAATATGTAAAAATATGTATTTCTCTACAGTGATATTTTTTTACAATTGCTATTTTACTTTTATGCTGCATTACTGAATTGTTGTGATCCAACCTATCAAATGGTAATAAACACAAACATTCAATGTTACAGTAACAGCATTTATTGAATTCAGCTCCCCAAGTATAACACGTTGTTCTTTGAAATACAAAAACAAAAGCTTCAATTCGTACTGGGTGACCCCTTCCAAAATGTCATGCATCAACTGAGAAGCTGTGATTCAAATGAAGTGCTTACATGACATTTGTTTATTTAAAGCCTGAAAAACTCCCAAAAGAATGTGAGCATCCCACCTGCCCACATTTAAGATAAAGAGTCCTGCCAGTACAGAGATCATGAATTATTTTAAGATGCCTTATAAGGCTGTTTGGTCGACCATGGTCAATTTTGAAAAGAAAACATTTCATTGTGTGACCTAATGCAACATTCTTACTCGCAACTCTAGGAGTTTCCTTTGTTTCTCCCAAATCAATGTTGTAAATGGTTGTTTGCAAAAAGTAAAAAACTGGCCAGGGAAGAACTGTATGACGTACCAAAGACATAATGGGCCTTAAAGAGTTCATCAAGGGCTCTCACTGAACCTGTCGCCTTACATGAAAGTTCATGCTTGTCAATCACAATGAAGAAGGTATGAATGCTGCTTCTTGTGGGTCCCTGAGCAAGAAGGTAGGGCTGATTGCTTTGGGTGATGTCATCAAGATGTTGTTGTACACTGGTTCCAGCCTAGAACACATTTAACAGCGGTATTTAGTAACAAACCTCTGACAATAGATCAGATCATCTACTGTGGAGAAATTTGAGGTGATGGAATGTAAAAAAAAAAAAAAAAAAACTGTTCAGCATACTTTGGTGAATCTGATGAGGTGATCCACAGCTTGTGATGCAGACATCTTTCCTGGCCTCTTCCGTCCTTGTGCAGATGGTGGTAGCAGATGTAGTAGCAGCAAGATAGCACACGTCATTGTCCCAGCCTACAGGAAAACATCAGTTTAGCAGAATGCCGCATGTACCTTAAATTGGCACAATAACTATATCTATATAACTAACAACAACAATTACAGTTCCAGTCATACCATTCTCAACACCAGCAGCTGACTCAGCATTGCGCATTAATTCCAAGAGTTCTGTGGTGGGCACCAGTCCATGGCTTTCCTTGATAACTTTTGCTTTGAAATTGGTGGGCCACTTTTCCAATAATTTGTTAGCAGTGACCTCACCAAACAGGAGCCTGAAATCTTGTTCCATCTGTAATGCAAACTGCATAGAAAGGAATCATAAGTGACACATGGGATATTTCTGTTATTCAACAAATGAAGATGTCTTACCAGGCCTGGTGTGTCCAGAATCTGTGGAAAGACTGAAAGAACATCTGTTGCTTTTTTTCCATCATTGGCCAGTGAGTGATGATAACTGAAGGTAGCCTTCATCGTCTCACAAACAGTGTTTTCATCAGCAGTGTGTTTCAAAACAGCAATAGCTTCTTCCACATCCTCATTTGATAATACTTTGTCAGCTGTGAAGGCTCTGGGCTGACCATGGCCTGGCCCACCAACTTGAGAGAAAACACAATTTTAGTGACTCTTGCCAAAATCAACAGAATTTGTGACAAGTAAACTTACTTTTGGGAGATTTGCTGACTGAGGCACCACTTTCCTCTGTACTTTTTCTCTGAATGGTCTTCAGCTGCTGTACAAGGTATCTTGAACCACTCTGGATCGTAGAAATGTTCTTGTAATTAAGTAAATGCAGGATTATTCCATCAATATTTCTAAGGTCAATTATGAATTGTAATGTTATATACTTATATACTTACATATCCATGTTGCAAAATATAGGTCTTGCAAATATGGAAACAAAGCATCTATCCCCTGGGCATACTTCACTCTGACACTTTGGGAGGGGGGCGTCCTATGTATGAATTCAGTGATGACACTCAATTAGACACAAATAGAATTCAAAATGAACAATGCTTCTTTATAGCCTACATGGATACTTACCCATGTGTTTGAGACATCTCAGCAGCAAGTATGTTTATCATCTGTCTTCTGGTGGTATCTTTCAGAGATTTGGTTTTTGCATACTCTTGTATAATGTGTTCACCTCCAGGCTTTGTTGTTAAGATGTTTTCAATCAACTTAAATGGAAATAAAATATCCAGTCAGAAAATTTTAAATCATACATAAGACATGAAAATATTTATGTAAAAGCATTTCCAATCAAGTGGAACAACATCGAGATTAGACTGAACAACAATGTCCACCCACTGCTTTTGCCTCCTCATTTATGTGGCATGGCTGTTTAGGTTGACTTCCTTCAGCGGCGTTTGCTTCTTCTGGGTCACACATGGTGGAGATCAGAATGATAGTATCATCAGATGCTGCTGAGTAGGACGATAAGGAGGAGGATGATGATAGTGACGCATCTGTTGAGTAAAGAATAAACTAAACAGGAGCATATTAAATGGCACGCTGATCCCCCCATTCAAACCTTTATGTTTAATATGAAGACGTTTGTGAATTGTCAATGATTACCAAGTTCTTCATAACTGGGAAGAAGAACTGGACCTGGGAAGGTTCTGGGTGACTCCTTCACTATTTCCTCAAAAACGTCGGCATCAACCTCTGGGTCAAATTGGTCATAAACTTTCATATCAAGCTGCCTGTCTTCTGATGTATATTAAATTTTAGGCACACTGAGTAAAAGGAAAAACATAGTACAGAAATTGTTACATATTTTGAAAGAACATCAATAGATCATTTCAATCCATTTTAACTCACAGCAGGAACAATTATAAACTTAGGTAGTTTAGAAGGAATGGTTTTATGATAAGTTAGGTGTCTTAACCAAGTAAAAAGTTGTGATATTGTTTTGCCCTTAAGTACTAACTAACCCTCTTTCTCGAAGGTATTAAATGTTAGGTCTGACAGCCTGACAGTGTTTCAGATCCCCACCAAACACAACACGCAGCAGTATTTTCTGTTGAAATAAACAAAAGGAGAAAAAAACAACCAAGAAAAAAAAAAAACAGTTGGTCAAAGAGTTAGCCATTAGTGTGCTTCAGAGGTTACATTTTTTTAAGGTCAAAGTTAGTGTTACTTTGCTGCTACGGTATGGCGACAACACAGAAACAGGTTCCAAGTGATAGCAAATAATTTTTCATTCCACCTGTCTCCGTTACAAGTTAATGAATTGCTGGGGGGCCGCGGTAGCATCCATGTCAACCAAATCAATTTGGCTAGCATACTAATTCGCTACATTAACTTTTTTTTTTCGCCAAAACGATGCCATAAGACAAGCTCCACGTATCTAAACCGCGTAGTTAAAGGAAACAACCAACCAACACTGCAGTGTTAGCGTACTTACCCGACTGTGGTATCACTCTCTCCTTTTTCTGACAGACCTTCTCCCTGCAGAAAGGCGCGCATTTAACACTGTGTAAAATTACTCTACTTTTTCGCGGTTGACGAACACTCTGTAGAGTTAAAATTTTCACTGCAGGTCTGCAGGATTTTACACTGACTTTTATCGATACTCTTGGAGTTGGTTATTCTCTCAATATAGTTAAAAACACTCTATCTAGTTTAAAATAGGTTTACACTGAACTATTGACACTTAATGTTTTACCATGTACAAGCCAATTATTCGTGGGAAGGAAACTTAATGCCTTTTTTCAAAATTACCTGTTTAAATTCCTTATCAGTATTACACCATCTAAATGGCCCACAAACCAGTTCAACAGCATTTAAAACTGAACAGCTGCAGGTTAAAAAAAAAAACAACAATTAATTAAAAGTGAAATTACTTTCTAGGAAATAATTCACTAATAATTTAGCTGAGAATGAATGAACATGTCTGTGAAAACCATAAACCCAGCACTTCATTTTGTTCTTGCAAAATTTTTGCGCTTTCAAATTAATATTCAAACATTAAAAAAAAAAAAAAAATCATTTGTGTGGAGAAATGGAACTTTATTGGAAGTCAAATTTGTTAACGACAAATGAAGCGGGCTTTGTTTGAGGCTATCAATCCCTGCAGGGAAGGAAATATCAGGCAGCAGCATGAATGTTTGATTCTGCAGCATCTCAACAGTTGAAGGCAAGGATGTAATTGTTTTATCTGCCCCATGTGACCTGCCGGGTCAAAGCAGGTCAAGCCGGCTGAATGCAGAGTAGATAGCGGACTTGAGAACCTGCTCACCCCACCCCCTGACCGACAGCAGGGACCTGCTTGTTAAAGTTTGTCAACCAGGTTTCATCACCTGCATCACAGGAAAGGCGTGAAGGTGGCCTTCAGCCAGATGGAGATGCTTCAAAGGGCCCCCCAACAACACAGGCACAACAGAAAAAAGGACAATTTTAATCATGTTTTGTACATTCTTTCAGAAATGGTCAAAAAAAGGAGAACATAAAATGTTTTTTGTCCTCTGTTTTGTGATTGCAGGCTGAAAAAACGTGAGCACAGGCTAAGAGTGGAGATGGCTAAATCAAGGGTTAGGGTTTACAGTTTACAGAATGTAGCAGGAAATGATGTCGATATTGTGCCAATAAACATGTTAGCCCTACTGACATGTTTATTGTCACAACACTGTCAGGACTTTGGCATGTTACTTCCAGGACCTTACTACACTGGGCATACTTGCCATCGTGCTCAGCTGGAAATGACAAAACAACAGTAGCAGACTTCATTTAGTTTATTTCAATTTGGAATCATGCTATTGTCTCCTCAGTGGATTCATTGCATTGCAACTGTTGTGATGCTAAGAGTGCGAGATCCCAGTTAGCCAAAGGAGCAAATCAACAAAGTCTGAAATGTTCTTTGAAGGAGAAATGTGATTCAAATGAGGTTAACAGTTCGAAAAAGGAGGGATGTAAAGAAGGCATTGTTTACATTAGTTGAAAGATCTGGATTTTTTGATGGATTCTAAAAAGATAGTCTTTAATTAAAATTGTCAAACAAGGCTTAAATTCATGCAGGTGAATACATGTGTTTTTTGCAGTGAGGTGCATGTGGAGCACACATATGGCCTCTTTAGTCTGGACCAGATGGAGGAAGGCAGTGTGGCTGTTACTGGGATGCATTCATGGTAAATGGGGGATGAATGCTGCACAGTTTGGTATTTGATTGCTCAGAAACAACAGTAAAATTCCAGTTAATGTCGAACCTCCCGGGGACAGCCCAGCTTTCATGATTATCCTCGGAAACGCAGGATCTCAGGAAGAGAGAAGAAAGCATGTTGTTCAGGGAGAGAATGCCACCCAATCCCCACAGCCGCTCGTCCGCCTGAGGAGTAGCTGTTTAGGTTAAAATGAAAGATACATTATTGAATCATTAAACATCACTGGACTCTAGCACACAAAATACAGAGCAGGGATAACATTGACAGAAGGAATATGTGAAATCTGGTGTCCTGTGAGAGGCTGCTCATTCCCAGGGTCCCAGGTCATTTTGTAGCCGCCTGACTGCGATTTTTTTTTTTTTTGTTTTTATAGGTTTGCTGCTCTGCTTGTTGCTCAATTGATTAAATCCATGAATTTTGTTGCATCTGGTTCTGAAAAATGCAGACTTTAAAGGTTATATTAACCATGTAGCACGCTGCCTTCTACGTAAAGTACTGTAATTTAGACATAAAGTACTGTAATTTAGACGCTTAACATGTTCTTGTTATAAAACAAAATTAGCAAGAAATCAGTCTTGTTCATCTTCATCATTCGTTCAGTTTTAATCGTCATTCATTATGCACCTGTTTTCACTGCCAGCACATCAAACAACGACGCCTCACTGACGCATCAGGTAAATGATGTCATCGATGCACCTGTAGTGCCGTCTGTTACAATGGAAACAGATGGTTTGTGATTGCATGTTTTAAACTTAAACTCAACAAGCGTTGGCTACATTTCCCAGAAAATGTTCCAGTGCTCACAGGACCCTTCTGTACTTTACGGTTTTAAGGCTGTAATTTTCGACTCCCTAAACGTGTTGGTTCCATCCACATATACATACGTGACTGATGCACGACTCAGCAGGAGTCAATCATACATCAGACCTGTGAGGCCTAAGGCAGAACCGGACCCAGTTTGATTGTTTAACATGTATGAAATAGTTCCGGTTCATGAGCAATAAAAATGTCTCCAATAGTACGTTTAGGGAAAGTACACACTGACTTGACTTTTTTAAGTTACTTTATGGACAACCTCAGACGCAGGTGTGTTGGCTTGATTGATAAAAAATAAGTCCTTAGACTGATTCCAAAGGTGTCCCTTAATCCCATTGAAGACGCTGTCCATGAAATGCCTCGTCGGTCATTTAGTTTTTACTGCTGAGACTTTATTACGCCACTTTGTCACTTTGCATAATGCATGGCTTATGGCTACTCTGCCACGCTCTTGGGCAGAGCTGTAATTTGGCACAGCCAACCGGGAAGGCTTTGGTTAGCAGTTCGGCAGCGCTGTGTGTACATCTGAGGCCATTGTTTGTTGTACCTGTGGCTGTGTTTCATCGGCTCCGAGGCTTGCACTCCAGGGAGAATCGACTGATTAATCCAGCTCAATTCAGAGGAAACCAGATGACAAACTGTCTCGAACGAATTCGTCGAATGAATCTGTCAAGTTGTTCCTGAGAAAAATGTGAAAAAGGTCTCCTCAGTCCTCCACCTGTGTCATTGAAAGCGATTTATGGGAATGTTAATGCCATGTCAGCTTATTAAAAAGTTATTTACACACACTCTGTTTGAGTTTTCACTCTAAATTGGACCAGATTGCTAATCAAGGCAGATTGGAAATGAAGGAAGTTAATTTGTTTCTTTACAATAAAACCTGGTAATGGAGCCCAGCTTAAAATAAAAACATTCCCTTCAAATAACTTCATAGCTGGGTTGCTATTTCAATGGTTGGCTGAATAATATTTCATAGTTAGAATTTCACATTTGAGAGACAAATAAGTAACTTGAATTATTCTCTGAAAAGGTTGACTACTGGAGAAAAAACACTGAAGAAAATTATTTTATATGATGTAGCTCTGAAATATCAGCTAGAATCTGTTTTGATTGTTTTGGTTCTTTTAATTACGGATTAAAAAAAATCCAATAACTATGAATCATTTAATTTTCTATTGGGATTTGTGTTCTTTTCCTTTTGATTCCTCATCACTTCCTCCTCCCTTTTTAAGCTCCTCTTCCTCTATAGCTTCCCCTCTTTTTTTATTTCATCCTCAACTTAAACTTCTCTTTTTTGTCAGCAGTTCACTCCTCTTCATTAGCTCTTCCTGCTTTTGTTGCTTTAGCCCTTCCTCTTTTTTGACAATCAATAAAGTCAAATACCTAGCAGCAATATATTAATGTTAGCAATGGACGACCAAGTGCCATTTTAAAATACAGGAAGCAGATTTAATTCATCCTACAAATATTTGTCTATTTTTAATGACATAAGACAACCGAAATTGTGAGTAAAAACCTAAACAAAAATGTAAATTTTAAATATTTATCGCTGCGTAGAACGTCGTTGCTAGAAAAGTATTATGTTTAGTGGCGTTAGCTTTAAAATGCGCATGTTTGTGCAGGAGAAAACAGTTTCAAGGTGCTTTAAAGTCAGACCAACTCGTGTCGACGCCTCAGATTAGTGAAGGTTAGTTTGTACTTTCGGAGCCTGAAAAGGCTCCGTGGCGAAGACTTCAACCTCTGTTGGCAGCCCGATAGCCTCCTTCCTTTGATGTCCAGCCAGTCCTCCAGGACCGAGCCGGAACTGCGAGTTCAGCTTTTGATTCTGGAGAAGAACCTACTTTCAGACACGCCATCTGAAATACGTGTGATGAAATTTGTCTGCCAGACAGACAGATTGCAGACATGCATTAGGATTGCTAGCTGAATATATTGTCCTGACATGTGTTTACATTTCATTGCTACTGTCAAAGATGGAAGTGAGCGTGCTATGAAGCAGTACCACAAACGAGAACGCTGCTCTTTGGTGATGTCTGGTGGAACCTCGGTGCTCTTTCAAACTGTTATTTTTGTGCCATTGCAATATCATGAATTATTGATCCTGAGCTGTGGCCCTTTTAGTCTACGTCTACACTTCCTGCAGATGATTTCCATCAGCACTCATGCCTCAAAGAGACCCATTTGTTCCTTCCTCTATTTCCAACTTGTCATGCGTTTACAACCTTTGCAACATCAAAATGCTATCTGATATTTTCTCTCAAACTCACCAGTGTAAGACTCACACTCACACACACACACACACACACACACACACCTTCCATCTTCAGGTTGTCTATCTCTAATAGGGTGACAGATTTGTGGCAGGAGATGCTGCTTGATTTATTGGCTGCTCCGTGATCCAGTCATGCATGTCCGACTTGCATCTCCTAAAGGCTATTAGCTCCTTCTCATCTCGCTCCTCCTCTGAAGAGTTGTGCATGTTTCACATGGCACCCGTTAACCGAGTAATGAACAGCACACTTTTATTCTAAATGTGATGGATTCATGCATTTCCGCCAATGAACTCAGGACAGTCTGGAATAAGGACTGAACTTGCATGTTAGGCTTTGTTATTAAAATCTATGTTTTTCATGAGTAAATATTTCAGGGGAGTGTGTGTTTTCAACATAAATGAAGCCCCCTGTCATACAAATGGAGGGATAACAAGCAGCTTGAACCTGAGTGCGCGCCAAAGTCTCGAGATGTCTTCTCTCATTCCAAAACTCGGTGCTTCAAACCGGCATTCCTGGCCAGTTCCATCTTTTTTTCCGACAGAAACCTGACATTGCGGTACGCTTAAGTGCTGCTCTGCGTTTTCTGGTTTTCATGCACAATGACTCCTTGGGGCCCTAGCACTAAAAGCCATTAGCGCTCCCAGTGGTGTAAAACTTGCATGAAACTATAAATCTTTCAAAGCAGAGGATTGAATTCGTTCCCTTAATAAAGGATATGTTTTGGACGAAACCCTGCCGCAGCCCAGCCGGGCTGCCAACGGTGCCGGCTGATGTTTATCAAAGCTGCGAGGAACATGAAAACTTCATTCTCCAAGGATCTGTTATTTAAACGCTGCAGAGAATTCTCCGATAGATGGATCTTTAGTAAAAAATGTTATATCCATTGTATCTTTTCAAACATTTAGACGTTACAATGAGTCAGGAGCATGAAAGAAAAGAAAAACCAGCAGACCAGCAAGTTTTCATGACTTATATAATGTAGAAAACAAGTGCTGATTCTCATGTCTCTTTCATATTACAAGAAGATTCTACACCTTGAAGTAAGTACATCAATTCCTGCTTTTTTTCATAAAACCGCCCTTTTAAACATGCATCTTCTCACAGATTGAGGTTACAGAACAGACAGCCCAGTGATGCTGAGCCAGACGGTGAAGGACGGTGCAGGGGGAGACAAATAGGGAGGTGGGAATCCAATAACCCAGCACAAGGGCAAATTATCTGACCAAGGTGCTCTGAGTGGGGTGTCTTCGGCCGCTAATTGATAAGAGCCTTCTATCTTTAGTAAGCAGGAGTGTTTGGCTCAGGACATCAAAACCTTGGCTGTGACTGAAAGGCTTGTCGCGCGCTTCATCTACCAAGGGAGGTGAAATGTCAAGGTGTCACCTTGCTGGTGGGTCACTTTTCTCTCTTCTGTCATGAAATATGGGAGATGTTTTTATTAATGTGAATATGAAGCCTTCGGTTACTTTTTAGTGACGGTAAATGCACAAAAGTTAAATAATCACACAAATGTATTATTCCAATTGATAAGTCAGATCACGTCGTAGACTGGTTGGCTAAAGCCGCCCTTACACTTTACGACTTTTCACATGATTTCAAAATCACAGACAAAATTCCAAAATCAGAATAAAATCTTTAGCATCGTACTGAAGTTGATGTGCGCTCTCGTGATCAGCGTCGTTACATGTAAGGTGGCCGTACAACCCGATTTTAGCTCGTCTTTTCCACGTCTTGGCATTACGACAATATTAACCATGTTTTATATTCTCGTAAGTCTTAAGTCTTGTTGTGTCGCAAACATGACATTCTTTATCATGATGGAAACATGTCGGAAACATGATGACCTTTACAGACAACCAATGGGCGCGCTCTCAGCACCAAACAGGAAGTAGCAAACATGGCGAAGATGCTGAAATCGTGGAGGATGTGGACTGTTGGCTAAGACCTAGAAACACATCAAACCAGTCAGAGAAGCATCATTTTAGCCTTAAAATCTATCTAGTCAAATTGGACCTCCTTTCAGTAAAATTCCCAGCATTCTTCACATTCCTCCAGACTATACAAACTGGAGAAAAGTAACTGCTGTGAGGACGGCCTCATTTCTCCAAGGTCGGGGCATCGATTAACCGCAGATGCCCTGGAGCCCACAGAGGAGGCAGGGCGCAATCTGACCTGAATTACACTGTAAAGATGACATGTGAGCCAGTTCAATTAGCAAATTCTAATCCTGGCTGATTACTCCATAGCCACATCGCCACTGACGGCTAAGTCCTGCCTGAATGACAGACACAACTGCTGAAAACTTGAGCCACATTTATTACAGTGCAGACATCACCCGGCCCCTATAGCTTTGGTAAGATCCCTATGAAACAGTACGTAACAGACCCTTTTTTAAAATCACACCACCTGACGTGTATGTCTTGGTCTTGTGATGTTGTGTAATGTTATGTAGTGTGAAGAGAGAGAAAAGAACTGATAATTATATGCTCCCATCGTTATGTTGAACAGCGCACTTTTTTCCAATCTTGGTGTCAAATATTGTGTTAAGTGTCACCTTATATGTAACCTCATCAAAGGTAATGCTCAATACTGCCTTTAACCATTTATTTAAAGCAAATTTAGGAAATAAAATACTTCTGTTATTCTTTTATTGTGTCTGTTATTGCTGACATTCTTTTGTGTTTTTTTTAAATCATTTCTTCATCCGTTTTAATGTGGTAACATTTGGTAACTGCACAAATCCACACACAGAGATCTCAGAAATCTCAACCTTCTTGTTTAGTTACATCAGCTTTAAAACATGAGGGTGGTTTTAGTTTATTTTTACATTCACTTGAGAGTTGTTTCATTTATTTAAAGGAATTGATGAAAGTCAACTTAATCTTTTAGTGTCTTTGCCTCAGAAAACTTCAGAAACAGTCAGCAGAGGTATTTTGTGACTCAGTCTGAGCTAATTCCAGGTTTCACCCTTAGAAGCATTTATTGGCATCATGGGGGCTGCAGAACAAAACAACAGAAAGAAAGGGGTAAAATAAAAAGCTCTCTGGAGTTTGAGGCCAAGTGTCACAGTGATATTTTAACGAAACATGGATGAAATGACTGAATACTCAAATTTGTAACTTGTAAATTGTGATCTGGAATTTCTTCCCTGTTGAAGTAGTATGCAACATTTGATTTCACTTCAGAAATCAGTTTCTAATAGGATGAGTTCACTCATTACCTCATTAAGAAACCGTCATCGGTTTGTGTGTCCATTATTGTGTAGTATTTGATTTTCTTCTGTGTTGATTGTGTATTTTGAGTCTGAAATATGCCTTGTTTTGGATGCAGCATCGTCAGATTTCTTTTGAATGCATATTACATGGGATGAAATCATTTTTATGCAGGCAGATGCATCTTTTAGTGCTTTTTCCATTTGTAAACCTTGCGTTTGCATACCTGCACTTCAAGTTCTGTTCTGTAGAAGAGAGTGGATGTACAGCACAGATGATGTCACCGTCACCACCCTGACAGGCAGACGAGAGCCCCGTGTTGCTGCAGGCTGAGGCTGCATGTCTACAATATAATATTTGATTTTCTCCATATTCTACCAATGATTCATCGTCTCCAACGCTCATCATTACCATGCGAATAGGCCGCTCGCCTCTTGTAATGACCACTCAGCTGATGGCAGCAGCCGTGCTCACGACGCCCATAAATCCCGCCTGGTTTTGACATCAGCTCGCAGGCAGCTCTCAGTCCTCCCTTATCCTTGACTGCACTCCTCCCTTTTATCGCTCCGCCATGATTAATGCCCCCAGCGCCATTTAAAAACATGCGCTGCCACAAGTTGCATGATCCAACATGAAACCACTCGATGAGCCTTCTCAGGTGGGTTTAAGGGTCAGATGGAGTTTAAGACCTCCCATCAACACAAATCCTCTCGGTGTCCTTCTGAGCCTGCTCACAGTGCCGAAGGAATAAATTACAGGCTCAATAGAACTGCGGACTCCCTTTTAAAAAAATTCTTGCCTTTGTATCACTGTTATTTTGTTGCTTTGCCTGCGTAAAAGTGTCTCTCTTGACTCTCGCAAATGGCAGCACTCACTCCCAAAGCAAGGTGGAAGGAATGTGACCGACCGAACTTCCGTGCATAAAACCTATGTCACTCAAGTCAAATACATAAGGAAACCTCTGTTTGCTTCCGTTAACATCAGGCTGCTGCAGCACTTTTCACAGACGCTTGCATTAGCATTCCGCAGGGGTGAATCCAAGTGACATGCAATACATCATAGTCACCACGAGGCACTTCCGACGCGGGACTCACGTACCAATATGGCCGGGGCGTCTTTCTGTGTTTTGTGTGGTATTATTTATCCTAAAGATGTCCTTTCAAGTGTCAGGATAGACACAAGTGGATGTGCACGCTAGCAAATATATTCCTCACGTTCATACACCAGCAGGAGTCTTTGCATCATGGGATATTTATAAATGTGACATATGAGGGACGGTGGCGTAAATGTGTATTTAGAGGCCTTGAGTGTTCTTGCCCTGGTCTGCAGGAAGGCTTGAATGCCCTTGAAGAACCCTCTAGGTTTTTACTGTGTTTTTATGAGAGCATGTAAATAATTTAATCATTTGGTCTTCTTCTTATGCCTCTGTTTTACAATGCACGGCAGAATTGACACAGCAAAGGCGTGAGCCTATAACTGAGCCAATTACAAACAGGCTGAAATTGAAAATGGCTCCGGGTTATAAGGGGAAGTCTGTGTTGTTCTACGTCACCCAGCAGGACGCGAACAGTAAGAAATTATTCTAGTCGGCGCATTTAAATGAATTACTCTTGTGGGTGACATAAAACACACTGCTTGCAGGTGAATGGGAAATACATTATCATACTGATTGTTTTGTCGCACAAATGAGGAATTTCCATCCCCATTTTGTGGGGAAAGCAAGTGCACATACAAAGAGAGGTTGGGAAGAGGTGGAGTGAAATGGCATCCAGTGTGCCAGCTATTCATCTGTACACACTTTTCAACAGACGGCATAAATGAGCAGCCCTTCACAGTCGAGCTTTCCAATGTAAACAGCTCGGGCTCCACTCAACATCACATTTGCTTGCTGTAGCTCCCACTCACATATTCATAAATTCATGTGTTTATCAGAACTTGGCGGCTTACGTTGCCATTTTTTCCTTATAATGGTGAGAGAATGCTCGTTTGTAGCAGGATGGAAGTAATCATGGATCCCATGAAAATCCAGAAAGCACTTTTCTTTCTTCTTTTCAATACTATGCAGAGGAAATGATGAAAAGTGGCAAATTTTGCCTGCTGTTTTTACACTTGGTGCTGAAAAACTTGCAAGTAATTTTGGGTTTAATTAAAATCCCTTAGTGCTGCGCATGGACAGTTTCTGCTCTGAACAATGTTTTCTGCACCGCTGGATTCTAGCTGTGTCCTGCAGTGAGACCTTTGTTTATGTAAAATAAATTATTCCAAAAATACAGTGTGAAGGTTGCAGTTTTCCAACCAGGTAGGTATTTTTCCCCTATATCTGAAAAGCTCCAGGGCTCTGTGCCTTCTTGCTTCTAATAATAATATTTCAAACACTAGTGGGCAGTCACATTCCACACAGACTCAGTAGGTGCCATACCTGGGAAGCTGCATGCTGCATGCACACACACGCACACAAACACACAGACGATTTGTCCCGAATATATTTTTGTCTTCTAACCACTTTTCAGTTGTGGAGAGCAGCTGCAACCACCGAGCCGCTCCTTTGCCAAGCACAATAAACAACCAACTAGTGGGAAATGTCATCCTGGTGAGGACTGACAAAATAGCATTTAATTAATGTTTTGATTTTTGTGTGTGTGTCTGTGTTTGTGTGTCCTTGTGATACCTAGAAACACATTTTATTACGAAAATGAGGACTTTTTGGTTGGTTTTGTTTTCATTTGTTTTCATTGGTATAAGTTGGCTGGTTTGGACCTGATTTTAAGGTGAGGCTCCTTACCCAACTTTAAAAGTTGGGTAAGGAGCTGTAATGGTCAGGGTTTGGGTAAGGAGCTGAGAAATAAAGGTCCTCACAATGATATAGTACAAAGTTGTGTGTGTGTGTGTGTGTGTGTGTGTGTGTGTGTGTGTGTGTGTGTGTGTGTGTGTGTGTGTATGTTCTAATACTAATGTTTCATCCACAACACTTTATCAGAACCCCCTCATACTAGGAGAACACGAGAAAAAAAATCTGTAGAGGATTTAAAAAAAAACAAGTGATTAATAGGCTGATCTTGCAGATAAATTAACCATGCCCTCAGTTTTATAAGATGTATGAATATACTACAAATAGATTGCAAAATCATTTTTTCCTTTGGTAGAAGTCTGAAGTATAAATAATCCAACATCTGGTTTTTAGAACAAATGAAACCACACAGGGATGAGTCACTTTAAAGAATGCTTACAAAAGCAAAGTTTGCTAAAGGATTAGCCTCCCATTTTTCTGAGCTAAATAAGCATATTTAACAAAAGCTCTAATTCTCCAGCACTATTTCCTTTCATTTCATGAATTAGTATTTTCTTGCTTAGAGTTAAAAGAAAAGATCAATATCACGCCTATGTCTTTGAAACAACTATGGATCTATACCCTGGAGAGTCAATTAGCCTGACATAGCATGAGCAAAAGCAGTGGTGGTAAATGGCTCACCAAAGTCTCAGTGAAGTTCTAGCATGCACCTGTCAGCAAATTTAAAGCTTATTAATAAGATATTTTATTACTTCAGAACCCCCCCCCCATGTTCAAAAGTGCAGAATGTGGTTACGCTAGAGTTTTTGGAATATTAGACTATCTTTAACTGTATCTCACCCATAACATTTTCATCAGGCTCTGGGAGTTCAAACCTCCAATACAAGAAAAGTATTAAAGCAGAAACTGATGCTGATGTTGTGCAACCATTTATGGTGCAAATGATGAGCTTTGGAGACTCGAACATCGAGGGCTGAACTTTAAAGTGTGTGGTTAAAATGGCAGAAAAGAAGAGAGAATGCACATGAAGCTGGAGATTTATTGGGGGGTTGAGGGGGTTTCTCATCATCTGCAGCCAATGTGATACAGGCTTTGTGTGGTAGCATCTTATCTGGATGCCAACATTTGGTCATGCACAGTTTCAGATGTAGTTTGGACTGTTTACAGATCTGATTCCAACAGGCCAAAGCCTCAGGATACTCTGTGATGACCTCAACCATCTATCAAATTACCTCCATGTACTGTGGATCCGTCACCTGGACAAGTTGAAAAGCATTCAGAGAGCACACACCTCTGCCAAGCAGCTCATTTCCCCACATATTGTGACTATAAAATAGGTAGTCTAATCTGTTCCAAACTTTGAGTTTTTTTGAAAAAAATATAAATAGTGTTCACAGCAATTCTCACAAAAAGGATTCACTAAGTGCTTTATAGAACAATAAGAACATAAAAGTAACATAACATTAAAACAAGACACAATAAAAGCCACCTCTATTAGCCTGTCCAAACAACAGGGTCTCTAGATTTTTATCAAAGATTCAATCCTAACTGAAGTGCACAAAGAGTGAGAAAAGCATCCCAGAGTCTGGGGGCCACTGATTGAAAGGCTCAGTCCCCTCTGGTTTTAAAATAAGTGTGAGGAGTGAGGAGCAGCCTCTGGTATGAAGATCTGAGGGACCATGCAGGATCATAGAACTACAGCAACTCAGATATGTAAGCAGTGGCTTGACCATTACAAAACTCAAAGTGAGCTGAGGGGGAAGCGGTGCATTGTCAACACTGTGTACAGTGGGAATGGTGTGCTGCTGACCTCGACTCAGGACGTTGTGGATCGGTGGAGGGAATACTTCGAAGATCTCCTCAATCCCACCAACATGCCTTCCAGTGAGGAAGCAGGGCCTGGGGACTCGGGGGCGGGTTCTCTTATCTCCACAATTGTTGGCCACAATCAGTGACTGTCTTGTGTTTGAACACTGCTTATAAATAAAGCAGCTCTTTTTTTTATTCTAGAACTATATAAAATCATGAACAAAGAGCACCTTTGCAGACAATGGCTTATCATTATTTTTGTCTAATTTTGTCCTAAAATGTGACTCTTGCCCTACATAGTCATCTTCTGCTCCACCACAGATAACATGCTAGTCATTGTCCCTCTTCTTTTAATTGCACTGCTGTCTCGTACAGGTACCCCTTTGAGTGCATCAAATGAGGCAGATCTGAGCTGAATCATAGTTGGACGGTTCTGCCCGGGACTGAACAAAAACTACAAAGCACAGTTATGTGAAATATCTCCCAGCAAACTTTTTAAAGGTCTGAGCGCTTTTAATTATTCAGAACTGGAGGAAAGGGTAACGGTAGCACAGTTTGAAGTTCAGGGCCACAGATGAAGGTGCCGTATATAACAAGCTGTGGGTGATGACACCCTGTTCCCTAAATTTCTCAGGTTAGACAAATTGTTACATTTTTTTTACATTTGTCCCATACACTTATTTTAACTGCTTTCTTTTGTAAATGCCAATGTCACTCTTGACTGATGCTCAACAGAAAGTAGGAAAAAGAGTAGTAGAAGCTAGCAAAGCACAGACCTCTGCTCATTTCCCCACTTACACCTGTAGTATAGTGTATGTGTGTGTGTGTGTGTGTATATATACACACACACACACACACACACACACCTTTGATAATCACTTTTGATTTTAAGACGATCAAAGTCCCCATGAAATTCTGACAAGCCACCAAAAATGAGCAGTTTCTTAGCCCACTATTAACATTTCCTTCATTAAAATCTGTTTATAACATTTTGAGTTATTTTACCAAAGATCAGACAAACAAACACTGGAGGTCACATCACCTCCTCCCTTGGTGGAGGTAATAATAGTTTAAATAAGTTCAAATAGAACTGAAGAGGTTCAGAGTGATGAGTGGCAAAATAAAAAACAGATTTTATCCTTCCAGTCATTGGGTTTTCAAACACGTGGTCAAAACGGCTCCAACAGGATTCCTGCTGGGACGCAGAAAGATGCTGATTTTGGCTCCTAAACTGGGTCACGAAGATCAGCTTCAGAGACAGCCTTTCGCATTATTCACGCTGACTGAGTATCACAGACGCAGCAGAAGATAAACAATGATCTGAAATGTGCAGCCTTGAAATCTTTTGAAGCGTGCAGACGCTCCTTTGTGCGGCGCTGACAGTATTAGCCACCAGAGTCTGGGGACGTGAACGAAGACTTGAGTGAACTGTGAGACGTTTTGAAGCCATTCAGCATGAGCTGCAAACGCAAAAATGAGGCAGGAAACTTTCTTATTCTGTCCTTTAACGTGTCGTGAAGCCAGGAAGGAGGTGAAAAGGAAAATGCTTGCAGGGATATTGATGATGAAATGTCCAATAATGATAAATTTGCCTTTTTTGCATCTGTTTTGAAGGCCAAGATTCTTGACTTTGCATCACATCCGTGGCTTTTGTAATTGTTCCTACTCTGATTATATTTTTGCACCTTCTCTAATCTAATATTAATTCAACAGTGTTCGCTCTTTCTCCGACTTCTCGACTGGCTTTCTTGTAAATGTTGAATCATTCCGTTAAATCTCGTGTGTGTGTGTGTGTGCGCGCGCATACCACTGAAGGTGCTGCCAGGGAAGCTATGAAGTCGTCGTGGACTTGGATCCCTTGAAAACTTTCCAGCACTTTATCGAAACCATTCCTCAAAGAGTTCAGGTTGTTCTGCAGGAAATTGTGTTTGCGCATGTATGTGCCGGCCGACACATGCTGGGGCACGTGAGTGTGCCTTCACTAATATTCCACCATAGAGCAGAGTTGCTCTGAGTTTTTAGATCCTTTCAGATATCTATAAAATATAAAATATATTTCAGGTTGTTTTGTTAAAAGTAAAGCAGGAACTTCCTTCCTTCCAGATGGAAGTGCAAGGCCCGACATTGACTGTTGTTGGGGTATGCAGATTCTGCTGCAAACCCAGCATGGAGGAGATGCTACTCCCTTCTTTAGCATTGTTTAATTATCCTAAGACTTCAACATATGAACTAAATATGTTTAAAACTGTGCCTAGTTAGTTCAAGCAGCAACATTTTAATGAAAACAATTACAATCATAGATTAATAACCAATAAAACAGAAGGATCGAGATTGGCTTTGCTGGAAACTGATCACCTGAATACAGGTTTACATGGATCTGAAGCCAAGCCAGCAGAGCCTGCCGTCTTTAAGGTATTGTTAGGAAGATGAATTGGTGCATTTTAGCTGTTTCTATCCATCCAACCATCCACCACTTATTCCTGATGGGGGTCACAGGAGTTCCAGAGTCAACCTAAAGTGTGTTCATCAAATGCATGAATTAAAGTGTCGGATCCTGCAGGTGCTGCAAGTTGAAGGCAATTTGCACATTTTTTTTTCAGCACAGTGAATTTCACAGGAATGTGTGGAAGCTATGCATGCTTGTAAATGCATATTTTTACATCTGCAGTGGAACATTTGGTGAGATATTTGATGGTGACTAGTTTGATGTAGAAACTAATTCAGACAGGTGAAGACTGATGAGGTGCATATAGCCCGTGGCAACTGTTTCAAGTAGTGTGAGTGTGAACAACCCAGCCTGTCACCAGCAATGATCCTCAGCATCAGAGAACGGCGACATCAAGATTTTTCCATCTTAATCACTCCTTCATCTGTCAGCTCCACCCTAAGGGGGAACCAGCAGTGTCATTTACCAGCGCAAAGCCAGCCTCCCTGGTTAATTAATGTTGGAGAGACCTGTTGTAAATGCTTGTGATATTAAGATGTTTGTGTTTCTCTGTTTCCTTTTGGGGGAAAGCCTATTTGCATTTACGCATTCTTGAAAAATTTTTCTGCTCCAGTTTCTCTGTTCTCTTCACCTTCAGAGCAGAGGAAGGGATTGTTTGAAAATACCAAACCAAATGAAGCATGAGTAGTAAATATTGGATTATCTCCAGTGATTAGATTATTAACAAAACAAAATCTATTGTCAGAAACGTAATTTAATCAATTAATTTTTTAATTGGAAAATGATATCATGTGTGAGCTGTATTTTCTGCAGGACAAGGAGTTTGACCTTTGATCTTCCACAGAGTAAAGACCAAGGTGCCATAAAGGAACCTACTGTTATGTAACCGTGTATTACTGCCTTGAACTGAATAATTAATCCTGATACTTTTTTCATTGTTTAATTAATTTTGTGAATGGACTTCTAGCTATGTCTTGTGGGCTTAAAGACCCCCTTTTTGCCACCTTTGACTGTGTATGATAGCTGCTAAAACTGTAAAAGGTTTGTTTTTTTTCACTTATGGCTAATATTTGACTGCATGGAAAAGGTCTTGATCCCTTACTGTTATAAAATATTCATTTCAAGGCAGCGGACATACAATACCAGAAAGATAATTTTGGCACTATGCTGCAGTCCAGTTACTAGAGGCTATTTTATCTCTTTAAATTCTGAATAAAATCTGACAGTGTCAATTTATTATGCCATATTGCTGAACAAGTAACAAATGCATGGTGTGTGGCTAAAATCTGACAAATAGGCCACTGTCTCAAAGGTCAATAAAGCTGATTTTAGTGATAATGTGCAGCTGGTGTTCCTGCCAGTATCCGTAATAATGTCTGCACAATCACAAGTTCACCACACTATTTGTGTCAGTGTTGGGAAAACAGGTCTCAGGTTGACAAGTACAACTGTTGCCATTTGCAAGAAGCAGCGATGGAGGAAGAGCTGCCAGGAGGATGATCACTGGGTTGGAGAAACAGGCTGGACTGCCCAAAGGGTCTGGACTGGGCACCGGTGCCTGGCTGGGCAGAACTACACAGGCGCTGGAAACTGGTGGGACAGCTTGGGAAGACAGCCAGGAACAATAGGAAATGCTCAGCATTGTGGCCCAGATGCTGGACAGGAACACTTAGGATGATGGCTTGGAGGAGACGGCATTGTGAAAGTGGACAAATGACTAGACCTTTAGTTTGCTGACTGAAACCAGGAGTGTTGGAGTGGGAGGTTCTATGCTGTTACTCCTGGATGGGAAAGTTCCACACTGGGGTAAAATGATGAACAGGACAGATGTTCGGAGAGGGGCAGAGTCCCATGAGTGGAAAATCACTGTTTATTACACATGAATATGAGGCAGAGGGGTCAGTTGGCCCAGACCAGCACTCTGAGCATTTACAGGTATGGTACCTTGCTCAAGGGCACCTTGACAGTGCTCTGCAACTGTCATGTCACCTTTCCTGCCTGTGGCCCAGTTTTGTACGAGTGTTGATGAGGCTGTAGAGGAGTGGCCGCTGTTTTCCCAGCATCTGTGCCTGGTTGGAAGTGAATTCCTTCATTCCTCAGCAGAGTGAACATAAATCTCACTTGTATGTATTGAACGGTTCTGAAGAGCAAAAAGACTCGCCAATACAGAATCAAGATAGCACAGACAGGCTGATATTATTTACTTAAATGCCAGGCTTTAATGTGAATAAATTCAATTATTCGGTAATTTTGTCTTTATTCTGTTACACTTTATCACATTCATTATGGTCTTTGAAAAGTCTTTGGGAATTTAATATAGCCTCATATCTATGGAAACATTTGCTGCTGCTTTATCGCTACGTATTTTTTAAAAAGTTCTGTAGCTGAAGGATGCATCTATGGACGTTTGTTCAACCCTATGTTTTTGCTCTTAAAGCAAGGCGAGCTTGAAGCAGCAGCATTTTATTACAGACTTTGTTTGAACTTACCGGTGTTACAGATGTGGTAATTGACTTTCTGAAATCTGACTTCCTGCTTTTGCAGTTTGTGTGTGCATTAAAAAGGGTATTTTGTGCATCATGAAATTTCTTTTGAACAAAAAGAAATAAGGTTTTACTCTTGCAAATAATAAATCTGTCAATTTTGTCTGTTGTGGCAAAACAATTTTGTTGTGAACATCACTTGCCACGATATTAGCAGGTTTCCAGTCTGAATTTGTGATTACATTGACGGCATGTGGTCTGCGAAGCGGCAGCTGGCGCGTTTACGTCTGCAGACGCAGCTCTGATTGGCATCATTATCAGTGTCTTCACTTGGCTGCAGTACGCACCTCCGTTTGTGACACATTAGACTTCTAAACTCTTTAGTGTGCTATTTCCTCTGCTGGATATTGAATCATGTGCCTCACCCCGATGACCTTTTCTCCATATGAGCCACTGGTAGAGCCGTAGGAACCTCTGGCACACACCAGATGCCAAAACATGGAGATCCCACCCGGTACACCAACTGTGAGGAACTTGACAGAACACCTGTTTCTCTTCTAAAGTCCAGGCTGGAAACAACACTTCCTTCACTTGGCCTAAGAAAAACAGAACAAATCCACTTGCGGGTAGCTAAAAAGCAGTTGCAGAACAGCCTGGATTCAGCGTAGTCATCTTGGCTGAATTTCAAAATACATGTGAAAGTACATGTGAGGCTAAAAATACTAACACTGTAAAACATTACATTTGAGTCATTTCTAAGGGAAAATTATCTCATAGGAAGAAGTCATTTTATTAATTTTGTTTATAATTAAAAAAAAAAAAATCAATAATTAAAATTCTCACTAAATAAAAGTATTACACTATTTTTGGAAATGCTAGGGTCACGCTATTACCCACATCTCTTTGAAATCTCATCCTTAAGTGAATACTGTGAATTTGACTTAAGCCAACATTTTCACATTTTCAAGGCTTCCTGAGTTTGTTGTTCTACTATGTCATGAAGCTCAACACTGGTGACTCAGCCGTTTTTTATAAATCAAGCACACAAGAATACCAAATAAAATTGAAGTGGACTTATCAAGCCCCCTCCAGCACGGAAGAAAAAACAGTGAAGAAAAATAAATGAAGAGACGATGATGTGCTAAATGGGTTCAAATGTGTGTCACAGTTAACCAACAAGGTCACTGATATATTTAAATGCTCCAGAGGAGAGAGACAGCACGGGGGGGGATAGATTGATTGAACAGATTCAGCGTCCCTCTCTTCTCATTAGACTAATTTCTCTACTGCCTGAGGTTAATTACCACACACACACCTCATGCTGTTGTTCCACTTACATCATAATTACTGTGGCGAGGATGGAGAATGATCCCAAGCTCGGGATATGAGCCTTCCATCGGCCAGCCACACAGGCTGTAAACATCCCACTTCTCACGACGCCAAGTGATTGCCTCACCACCACGGCGCCCTCATCAATATTTTCTACTCAACCCTCTTAACGCCCCCCCCCCCCCCCCCCGCACGTGTGCCAGCCGTATGGATTGATTTCATTTATTTAATGATGGCTGCGCTAATGACCCTTCGCATGCGGCTGATGATGTAATAGATACCAGGACATGTCAGGAATGAGGATTGGATGGGGATTGGATGGGGACCTGGAGCGTGAGGGGTGGGTGTTATTGAAAAGGGCAGGATGAGTGTGTGTGTGTGTGTGTGTGTGTGTGAACGGCAGAAGCATTGGTCTTTGTCTTTCCCAAACAAACAAGGACACTGGATGCAGAATGGAAATTGAAAACCACTCCATGGAGAAACTTTTACACCATGGCACAGATAAAAAGAGACCTCTCCACCTCTCATCACAGCCTGATGGCTGTTAGCTCGGCCGAAGTGGATATTAGTTTTCTGAAGCGCTTGTGTGACAGATGTGGAGAACGCCACGGGTACGCCAAGTGCACAATTTGGGAGTTTTTTCCTTTTTTCTGTAACTGATCTTGGGGACCAAAAAAAGTGAAAGAAAAACCATTTAGGTTTCAAAAGCCTCTATAGGGTGTGAGGCTAGCCAATCAGGAGGCATTATGGAGCCAATATACTGTAATGCCATAAATGTAATTAAAGCAATGAATGACGTGTGAAACTCCATCTAAGACACAAGATTAACCAATGGCATTCTGTATAGGACATAAACATTAAACACACATGCGCACACACAGCAGTTATCTGTGACTGGTGCCCTCTATAACCACGTGATCATGTTTTGACTCTATTAGCAGAGTGCGATTGCTTTGCTGTGCTCTCGATAACAGTGACTGTTACACTGTTACACCGAATGTTTTGTGACTCCGGGACTAATCTCACCAGACTCTTAGCCAACTGCTCATCATATCGCCAGACTTTCAGTTGTCTTCCTGCAGAACTAGCTCAGTTAATCTGGAGCCCTGTCTATTTATAGAGGGCTGCAGCACCCGTCACAAACCCCTCCGCTGCACTTTTATCATGTCTCGGACCAATGTGATAACACTTACATCGGGGATATGTTTGCTTCAATTTAGGACAGCGCGAGGAGGTGAAGACGCACTTCTGATGTTAGAAGAGGATTTAGATTCCCCAGGGGGAGTTGTGTCCAAGGAAAACTTCAGCATATTATCTGAATCTTGGCCATAGTTGGATGAGTCAAAGCAGTTGTGTGTGATTGGCTCTCACTGTTGTGTTTGTGGAGAGCTGGAATAAGAATAGACAAACTTTCATTTGGATCATTGCAGACCTTTAGCTCATCACCACGTGGTTGAGCAGCCTGGATGACAGGTGCACCCATCCATAGAAAATTCATTCCATCCTTTATAGAATAAATAATCACACAACTTTGATGGGTTCTGTAAATAACATCAGAGAGGAATGAAATTTAATACTACTGTCAGCCATTCACTGTGAACATTCATGTTTAGGAGGAGGTCTGATCATGTCCGTCTACTCACAGTCATTCTGGTCCGACCTATCCGTACACATGCACTGTCAGTCGTATGTTCAATTTGAAAATGTAATATTAGCAATGTCTCAATTCCACAGCGGACCTTATGTACACATAGCATCAACTGGGAAAGTGGATGTACTTTTATTCTTATTGCATGTCACCTGTGTGAAAAAACATGCCAGGTGCAAAGTAAGAAGCTGTCAGTTGATGAAATTTTAACTCACACACAGCCTTGACACAGCTTTGACACTGTCCGTCAGAGCACGGGGACGGGTGGACAGATGTTTAGAAAATACTGTCTCGCTCACCAGCGCAGCAGATTTACCCTACAGATATGTGCAACACGGCAACTGTCTTATTTTTGGTCCTTTCTCTGTTGCTGACTGGTTGCCTTGCCCACCCTTCAGAGCAATGCATGTGACAGAAAATGGAGTAAACAATAACATTAAATCAGAGTTGTTGCCAAGGTTGGTGGCAGAATTGACAGGACTAGAAAAAAACAAAACAAAATGAAAAAATATATAGAATTAAAGACAGTTCTTTATCATCATCTTTTTACTTTCTGTCATCCAAAAAATGTGGAATGTTGGCAGTAAAAATGCACTTTTTTCCAAGAGAAATCATCAAATGTTCTCATTCTTAAAAAAAATGTACTATGTATATGCAGCCGGTGTTAAAGTCCTCTGCATTTTCATTGGTAAAAGAAAATCACTTTTAATCACTTTTTTCAGTTTTTAAAGTGACATGGTTTTGTTAAAATTGTGTTTTAAGCTTCCTTTGCTTCTGTCACTGTTAGACACTGATAGAAACCCAGTGTGCAGTGCCCCAGACCCTCACCTTCCATACTGATGGGTGTGTAGCCTAGCAAAATAGTATTTCAATGAAGCGTCCTGACGGGTTGATAGAAAAAGAAATCCTAGAACTGTGCCCTGAACTTCAACCAAACCTAGCGCTGCAGGTCAAAGTAATAAATAACAATAAAGTCCTGATGCAGGAAATGCCGTATGAAGCTGGCTGAGTTTATACTCCTTTAATAAGTTTTGGGTTGTTGTTTGTTGTCACATTTTCACTTAACACATTTATCAGATAATTAATTCACATGTAGCTGAATTTTTGTAGCATTATCTTTTAGTTTAAAAACAGCCTTGGTGCGTTAGGGTTAGTGGTTAGGGTTAGGGTGGCGCGACACAGTTTTGTGTGTTTTATGATTGAGTATATTTCTCATGTGCGCCTGCAGTCATCTTCCGCCTTCCACCTGCGTATACTAAAGAATTCCATGTTGTCCCTGACTAGTTTGTGAGTACATCCTCCTCCCACTGCACATCAGGGGAGGACCATGGTCGAATACACTTCAAAAACTTGGCACACAGAGAAATTGACGGAGTTTTATTTTAGCACCACACATCCAGACAGTATAGTTCACATATAGGCTTTAAAATGTTTCCTCCGTTAGCTGTAGTCACACAAAAAGTTCAAGAAATTACGGATTGTTTAGATTAGTGAAGCCAGGATCTTCCAGTGTGCCAGCACACAACATAGCAGCAGCTGGTCTTTTTGACCTGAAAGAACTCAAAGCACTGAATAACACCCACGGTTATGCTATTTCATGTCATAATGGCTGCTGTGAAAAAAGCCTTTTGCTCTGACTTTCTGACGTGCAGGTGGAATGATTGCTTCCACCAATGCACACATAGTACAGCACCTTTCACACCACAAAGGGGTAAAGAAGGCTCTTTCATTTAGGTGACAATGAAATGGTGAACAATTATGTTACTTTAGTTACAAGAGGCCCCGGGTTCATGGCTGAGCTCGGATTTTTGTAATAGTAAACCCTCCATCAAATGAGAACTCTCAAAATATGTAAATGGAAAATGATGTGAAAAATATAATATAGTACATCTTGTGTTTCACTCACAATAAAGTGTTTTTATCGAACACCACCTCCTGTCAAACTATTGTTAGATGCAGACGGATTAAGGCGTGCCTTCCTTCTCAAGAGCAGGAACTTTGTGGGAGGTGGGCTCGTCTGCCAAAATCCCCACCAGTGTCTACATTTTGCGTGCACGATTAAAAGCTTCTGTCACTCAAGCTGTTGACTTTTAAAGGCGTAAAATTCACTGCGATACCTCGCCTGAGAGAGGAGACCATACAGAACAAAGAGGAAGTAACTGCTGGAATTTAATTGGAAGTTAGTCTCTTCCAGATATCCAGGTACTTTTGCTTTCTGTTCAGAGCTTGAGAGGTTCCAGTGTCCATAATAGGATGGAAACACTGTTTAGGCTCTGGCTAAAATGATAAATTTGTATATTAAAGACAAAAATGGTTCATCAAATACTTCCACAGCCAGAATTTAACTACAGTAAATGCTTAATGATATTTTATCTAATCTATTGAGTTCTCATCAATTTAATTAAATGAAGCAGTCTGAAAAATCCCTAGCTCCGTGGCCTGTTTTGATCGTTCCCCTGCCACTTTTTGTGTTTTGCCGTGCTGTAACCCGTCACTAAAGAGGAAGCTTTATCAGCGGACGCATTCAGAACGATAAATCTTCACCGATTTTTCCTTCCTTATCAGCGAGCTAAGCTTAAAGCAAGACTTGGATATACAGATAATGGGTCACCTTCACGGCAGCAACCTGCTGAAGGTCAGTTCTGGTGTTTAGAGGCTTTGCGGTTTCTTCAGGCGGAGGTCATCGTGACACACTGTTTTTTTCAAAGGCATCCATCAAAGCCGTCTTCTCTGGCATTGATTACCTTGGCTCATTAAGAATGCCTCTGAACACCACCGCTGCTCCTGTCATACCCCCAACCCTTTCGCACACGCATTGCACACATGCACACACACACACACACACACACACACACATCACTGTGCCTACCCATCCAGTCTACATATGTGTTGAATGCATTTGTGACCTCAGCCTGGTGACCTGTGGTGATGATCTCTGCTCAGCTGGACACAGGAAGTGGAACAAACCACTGAAGAGAGGACAGTAACGAAAACCCAAACACATATGAGTGTTTGAGATAAGTCGCACGCAGAAAGGAAACATGCCCTCTCGACCTTCATCAGCATGGGGCAGTCAGAGGCATGCGTCAAAGAAACAGCCACCATACTGATTCTGACATTAAAATAGTAAACTTTTCAGCACAGATATCATGCACAGTTATGCATTAAAGAAATTGTTATCTTAATGTAAACACTTGAAATGCATGTTGTTACACTTGTGCACCAACATGTGTAATGTTGTAATAAAACAAAACAAAGAAAAAAAGCATTCGGGTGCTAATGCTATTTATGTAATTTAAATAATAATTGATGTATTTCTTTATTGATTTATTGCAGGCAATAACTACCTGCCAGATTGTATCTACAACCCTATCAAGACCCAATTCGATACAAGTGGGAAAACATAAACTCAGTGGATTTAAACAGAAGTGCCTGACTTTTCCATCTAAGCTGGGACTTCTTTTAAATCAATAGTGCCAGTGATGCCTGATTGAATTCTGCAAGGAATGCAATTGAACGGTGACTTCAATAAAACTCAAATCAATGCTATTTGTCGATCCAGGAAATTACTTGTGTCGTGAAATCTGAGACCGTAACAAGAAAACAGCCTGCCAATGACATTTGTTTAAGAGAAAATTGTCACAGTGTGTTTCTTGCGACGTAAGAGTAAAATTAAGGCACAAGAAAAAAAATAAATCAAACACTCGTCTTCAGTAAATTGACTAGATTGTATGCAACATTAATAATGGCACCTTTGAATCATGGAAACACAGGTCATGGCGAAATTATTTCTCAAGGAGAAATGAGTGCGATCGATGAAACATGAGCCAGGAAAGTAGGCTTTAATACATCAGGTAGCTGGCAGGGAGGCACATCGCAGACCATTGTCAAGGGGCAGGTATTTTTTAGGCCCGCAGCAACAGTTCACTGGCACTTTCACAAGAATAATTATTGGGCCAACAGAAACAGAGTGCAGGAAGGGGAGGGAGGAGAGCAAAAGACAATGACAGCGGAGAGAGGGACGGAGCAATAATAAACTGTCATTGAGAGAACCTTTGGTGTAAGATAACCAGCGACAGAGGCATCAACTGCCACATGGGGTCCCGGCACATTCCTTAATTCACTGCTTATGCTGGAACTAATCCCGCGCTCTTGGACACCAGTCACACTGCGATCTCTATCCACCACAGATAGAGTTTTCATTTTCTTTTAACAGAAGGGATAATGCTGAAAACCTCGATACCATTATCTGCACCTTGAAGTCATAAGCAATCTCACCATAAAGCAAATGTTTTGAAGAAATTTAGCTTTTTTTCTGTGGAAGAGATTATGGCTTTGTTTCTTTGATGCTGTTTAAAAACCAGAACGGAAAAATGTTCAGGAATATTGGACTTTTACATCCACTAATGATCCATCTATTTCCAGAAAAGAACCTCAGTCATCCTTTCGGCTGTCTTGATGCCAGGGGCACATAACACCGGGGAGAAACCTGTGGCAGCTACCACACACCCTCCGGAGGTTGACCAGTGACAAACTTTTAGATGCACAGCAAGAGGCATCGCTCACTTGACAGTTTGTGGTTTTAATGGACAGTAGTAATAAAATCTACCTCAGCCACCAACGTGTGACAGGAAGGCACAAGGGGCTGCTGCAAGGCCTCCATCCCTGAATTATTCATGTATTCTGATTACATCAGCTCTTAAATAATTAACAGTAATTAACCAAACAATCAGTAGTTTAACCTTTAAGACGATGTAAAATCAATAACCTGTCATCAGAATGTTTCTCTTATTTAAAAAAAAAAAAAAAAATCTTTGAGGTACTTTAGGATCTTTGGCAAAAATGTAATTAAATGGGTGCAGGGATATTGCTGGAGGTACATTTGTCAGTAAATGTAGCTTCTGAAAACCAGAGAGGAGCCTGCTGTGACAAGTTAACAAGGTCAAAAAATGTTTAATTTTTTTCTTTGTTAGACATTGAAATGTCAGTTGCACATACCTCAATTTATTCAGATCAATTCAAGTTGGTATTATGACATAAAATATCCATAAAGGATCACATAAAAACACAAAATCTTAGTTTTTTAGATTGCTCTCAAAGTCCCCACTGAAAAGTCTCAATCACCACTTCCTTCCAAAAGAAAGTAATTTATTTTTTTTTTTTTACATTGACACTTTTAGAACGCAGTAAAATGTGGCTCTGGATCCTGAAATAGACCTCTGAGCCCATGTGGGGAGGCTCAAAGGCTGCATTTTGTACAAGCAGCAGGTGACTAAATGATCATCTGGTCCAAAAAAAAAAAAAAAAAAAAAAAAAAATCACACAAATGAGAGGTAATAAAGGCATGAGACGCTCTCATAAAGTCATTTGAGTGGTTATACTAATGTTTCAAGTGAGTCTCATTTTAATGTTCTTCTTACTTTCTTGTGTGGCAGCTGAAATCTCCAAGAACACAGTCCACAGCATTGAAGAGTTAAAGAAACCTCACAAACACCCATGTTTCACTCCAACAATATGTGATGCCTCCTCTGTGTTATGCATTTCAGACAATACCCATTTGAGCGCGGTCACAAAATGCACACGCAAACAAACACCGGCACTGATATGCGCACGGATGTCGGTACATGCTCCAAGTGTGAGCGTGAATGTTTTGCATCGGCTCCTTGATGGTAATCTCACTTGAGGATTATCCATTCTGAGAACAGTGATTCCCAGATGTCACAGCCGGTGCTCATTTTCATGTTTCAGAGCGGGATCCAGCATTCCCAGGAACATGCACTCATTAAGATGCTGCGCTGTTACAATGCAATGATTCCACTCCTTCGCTCTCCCCCCCTTCCTCCTCGAGTCATTTTTGTTTTTCTCCTTCTCTCATCCCACGCTTGGCAAGTGCTGAAACCATGCTGGCATCTAAAGGTTGAACCGTATATGATTGGTTTGTTGTTTGCTAATCGAAGGCATGCAGAAGTTGTCGGAATTACAAGCAGGAACAACGCACAGGGATTGTGTTTTTCCAGGGATTTGAGTCAAACTGCTCTTTACATAAGCAGCCAAGAACAATTTCAATATCTATCAACCAATAGATGGTGTTTTATCCTGTTTTGGAGACACAATCATGGATATTTTGCAAAATATCCATTCAACTAAAGACAGATATTAATCTGAGGGTGTGTGTATGTGTAAGTGTATGCGTGTGTGCTTGTCTGCGTGATGTATGTGACCGAGAGAATGGGTGCACTGCATTTCAGAATGTGAGGAGCACCAGCAGTGTTCAAAGTCAGATTAAGTGTCTTGGTGCTGAAGATCCAAGATCATTTGTGTCTCCTATGGCAACTAAGGAGTGAAAGAAAAAAAATCTTCATCTGAAGCAAGACAAGTCACTTTGTTTTTATCCGTTCAATGTCGTTGCACCAGCCTCTCATTGGCTAATCAATGAAACCCAAGAGGGCTCATCAGGCACCGAGGAATGTCAGCCAAAAGCCTTTGATCCGCTGACCTTCATCCGCTGTGCTTCGGCAACAACGCAGAAGAGTGATCCATGTTTGCATGCTTTTAATGGGCCTCGGAGGACCTTGCTGACAGTCCTTCCGTTTTCAGAGGGTCAGTTCTGTAACTGTACAGTGAAGCCTTGAAAACCCTCAGAAACACCGCTGTGACATTTACCCGGGTGCCATCATGACAGTAAACCAAGAGACTTATTAGTAAAACATGGTGAAGAGATTACATTCTAGTCAGCATAGTAGAATAGTGATTATACATGAAATGGAGCATGTGGTGAATATGGAAAGATCTAACTCCTTCAAGAGAGGCAACGAGTATTTCGGTAACCTTTGCATAAAGAAAAGAAAAAGAACATTGCACATTTTTCTTTAAACCACCAGACAAATTTAAGAAATTAATCTTGGGGTGTTGACAGCAAAACATTTGGTCGCATGGTGTTTGTGTGTGTAGTCGGATGTTGTAATGGCATTCCGGCTCAGACTCAGAAACTGATTCGCCTCTCTGAGGGAGTCATTTATCTTAATCTGGGGTGACCTAAATCCTCGACATCTGCTGTACAGTTCTTCCCTTTAAAACGGAATTTCAGACTTCATCCTCCCATGTACTGTCTTCCTCTTAACCATAATTGATGACTGTAACCTTTTAGAGGTCCGCCATATTCATTCGCAGCGTCCCCCGTGTTGTCCGTGAACATGGCTCAGGAGTGTTGCAGCATGCAGAGAAACCACGAGGAGACAAAGAGGCAAAGTTTATCCAAGCATGCCAGCAAAGGGCAATCTGTAATCAGCGCGCCTCTGACAGCTTGACAGTGTAAATCAGACAGGGTAAATCAGAAAATAAGCCACCTCTGTCAATAAACGCATTTTAATCTACTGTGATGGTTATTCAGTCTTTTGCCTGTTATTGTTAGCTGTTTGCTTTAGTTTTGATCCTCGACATTGAAATCTGCACGTTGTTAAAGGTTAATGCTGCAAAATTTTGGATGGTCAAATTGGACAGAAGCCCGGATGGCATCACCAAACACTGCCCTCGTGTTGAGGGTAGCTGGTTTCCAGCCTGAGGTCGGGGCTCCTTGGCTGCTCCTTAGCAACAGCTTAGGCACTCTGGCCGGTACTGCTGCGGTAAATCTCCCCCTCCCACAAACACGTAACCCCAGTTCTTTTTTCGCTCACCGGGGGACTGTAGGTTTTCTACCAGCATGCTACTGGAGCCAACATGGCACATTTCCGACATCCCATGCTGATGATCAAGTGGTCATATGACAGAGTAGCGCTTGCATACACACACATCCGACAATTCTGTTTTTTAGTTTTATCATGCAGAAATTGTTGCTTTGTTTGTTGTCTACCTGCCAAATCCTTGCAAGTCTTCCTCTGGTTTTCTGTTGTGATTATTAAATGGAATAAAACTCCAGAACCACAGACATGGTCATGCTCTGTAGAAGCCATTGGTGAGAGTTTACTGCTGCATTATGCAGTATGTGTGCAGTAATGGGGAAAAAAGTGATTATTGACCGTTAATGTTAGGGGACCCAAACGCAGATACGAAACTGGCTCCCAAAGAACAAAAAATCCTTTTATTGGGTATACAGCCGGGGAAACAGAAGGTGCTCCAAAATGGGGGAAAAAAACAACAATCATAAAACTCCAAAATCAAAACTCTTCACGGCGAGGCTCAACTGCGGGGTATCCAAAAACCAACTCTGACTTCTTCTCGGAATGTGGCAACCTTGGGAACCAGGGGACAAACTCTCATGAGTACTAAAATCCAGAGACACAGGAAACTCTCAGTCAAAGTTAGTCTGGTACCACTCTGCAGGTGAAGGAAGAACAAACAACGATCCAGCACCGGGGACCAGTTGGCAGACTCCCTAAATCAACCACTGATGAGCCGATCAGCGACAGGTGCGCTGCCACTGCCGGATCCTGGGGAACTGCACCCTCTACGGGGAGAACAGAGGACAAACCCACACCCATAAAGGGCCGGCAAGCCGGACCCTGACAGTTACACATGATAATTAGCAACAGCCAACATAAAACACTGCAAAACGTGCACTGGGAAATATGATGGATGGCATTATTTAAGCCAGCAATATGCTCCTCTATCTCAGCAGCATGAATAGATGATCCAAGATGAGAGGACTGCAGATGTACCGCGCAGGACTGATTGTTGATTTTCTAATTTATCTTGTGATTATTATTTGCTTAAGCTGACTGCAAACTAGCTTCCTCTGAACGTTAATGTATATTTAACCTTCTTGCTGTTACCATAGTGAGTTTTTTGCGGGCTGCGGAGATATGCTCAACATGCAGTTTACAACTCGCAGTCAAAAATAAAAACAGGAAGTGGAACGAACACTTGGCGGTGCTCTGGAAATGTCCCTGAACCTCTCAGCCCACTTTCCACATTTTCAGGACTTGAACCAGAAACCCTCAAGCTCCCACTGGGGCGACAGTACAGTAGCTCAGCCAGAGGGGGCGGGGCTATATGTCAGTCTTGAAGGGAAACTGTATTGATCCATCATTTGAGGAAGCAGAAATGGCTGGATGACATTTAACAGCTGTGGAGCAAATTAATGTAACAATTGATGCAGAAGAGATGAAAATAATATCTAAGGCTGCATAGTCTCTAATGTACAGTGTATACAGAAAATAGCATCTTTGACTGAGCTTTTCTAAAGTTGAAGATGAAGATAGGTGAAGGTAAAAGGTGACAGCAAGAAACGGCCTTCTTAACATCTGATTTTCTGTTGCAAGAAAGGAAAAAGTAATCCATATACCATATATATAATCCATATATAATCCATGTACTTTCATCCACTGAATGGCCTTGTTAGTATTATGAGGCAGCAATTGCACCCCCATCATGTTGGACCAAGTGTTCAGATCCTTTTGAGGTGAGAGAACCATAGAAGGGCAACAACATGGCGCAGTTTGCTCTTTTATGTGAGAAAGAACCGGAGGAACTCTGCCAAAGCCCTTCAAAATGCCCTCCAGCAGGATGCCCGTGTGCGTGTATCAGACCAAACTGTGAGAAACATACTCCACGAAGGCCAAACATCGTCTGGTATGACCTGTGCGTACATGCCCAGCTCTGAAGCGCAACTGGCTTTGTGATAGAACGAAACTGGAAGGTCTGCTGCTGGCATCCAATCGTGTGAACAAATGAGACGAGCTTCCCGCCGAGAACGCCATAAAACGTGAAAGGGTATGATCGCCCTCAACTGCATATCATTCGAAAAAATAAATGGTTTTCCAGCGGAAAGTGTATTCAACTATCAAGTATAGTTGTAAAAATAAAGACGTGTGAAATGCCCCCTGGGAAAAGTAATATGGCTGAAAATACTAATTTGTACTATTATTCTGTAGCCAAACTATTCTATACATAATCACAAAAATGCATCTCTAAGTTGTGACCTAAATATAAAGAAAAACTTAGCAAATACTGCTCCTTAAACAACCTCTCCTGCAGATTTTAGAGTCTGGTGCGAGTGTATGTGTGGTGTATCCATCTCCATTTTGCCAAATGCTGCATAATCTGGGCACAAAGTAGGATGCAGGCATGCGACAGAGTTGCATTTATTCATAAGTGTGTTTTGAATATAGCATGAATAAAAACAATCAATCTGTCATCTCCCATTCCCTCAAAATGCTGCTACACCTGCACAGGGTACACCGCTCCTGCAACAGCAGCGGCAGCTCTGATATGTGACTGGTGAACCATCAGCTTGGGCTCGCTCTCAGTCCCATCAACGCCATCTGAGGACGCGCCGCCTGTGGAGGAGAGTTGGGAGTTGTTGGTGTGTGTAGGAGCAGTCAAAAAAGTTAGCAAACAGACACACACACACACTTCTAGGCTGCTTGGCATATAGCTGAAGGTTTGATTGTGTTTTCGCTTGAGAGTTTGACTGTCCTGCCAAGTTTAGAACTTAGTTTTTCTGCTTCAGATTCAGAAATATTTGGGTGGTGACACTGGCTGTGGAGAGTTTGCACATTTAAAGCTGCCTCCATGTAAATGTTCCTGGCTGAGTGCACCTAGCTCTGATCACTGGGGTAAACTGGTTCTTTTGCCTCAGGATAGTGATGCACTCGACTAAATCTGAGTTAAAGATCAGTGGAGATGCACTTAGATGGCTGCAGTGATGCAGGTGTAATATTTTATAACTATATATTTATAACTAAATTTGAATACTGTTTGATAGATCTACAATAAAACTGACCTCTAAGCTCACCATTTATTCACTGCGCACGTGACAGAAGCTCAGCAAAACAACTGCAAGTGTCTGAAAAGGCAGCAGATGTTTCTGTCCTAGACAGGTGTGACAGGGAGCAAATGAGATTAATTTTCATTTGACGGCTTCAGACTGAGCTTCTGCCCTGCAGAAGCAGCGTCAAGCGCGTCAAATCTTTCCTCCATCTCCTCATTAAATCAAAATTACTGATCGTCTAATAACACAAAGGCGCCCCCCCCGTTTCCGAAACAAAGCCGTGTTTACTTTTAAGATTATCATTACATCACAGAGATATCACATCACCTGAGCGGCCCTCCACAGTGCTCATTGTCATTTATGGATTAGAGTAATTTATTACAGTAGGAGAGCAGTTTACCTTCTAACACTCACTAATAACAATCACATAAAGGAAACGTTCTCACAATGCAGCCGAGACTTAGCTGGCCCCCGGAAGCCATAACTAAAGCCCTGACACAGAAAGCATTGCTTGGCATTGCTCCACAGTGACGCGCTCACATAAATCTCTCTTTACATCTTGTAAGTCAATGAACAGCACATCAGTTCCACCCAACTTTAAAAAACAAAGAAATAAAAAAAAATGCACAGGTGGAATGCTCACATTAAATATGCTTGCACAGACACGATCACAGACCTGATCATCCTTTAGGGTTAGGGAGGAGACCGTGGGATTGGGTAGCATCGGTTGTTGGTGGAACCTCCTCCTTGAGTTAATAAAGGTTAAAAAAGGACGCTGCCCTTGTGGAACGTAAGGAAATCCTTTTTGCGACTGCCGCTCGTGGTTTTCCCCTCTGTAGGATTCACATTACCGTCAATATGTTTTGACACTTGAGCGAAGCAATAAAGGATCTGCCTCTGTTCATTACTGACCCCCATCCTGCAGCCCACCGGCCGTCCTGCTTAATGGGTAGATATTGTTTTAGGATAGAAGTTTAGAAGTGGATTTTTCCTGCAAATTCACACAAATACTGTAAAAGATACAACATATAATAATAACTACACTTTTCTGATGTCTGTCTCATGTTCAAATAAGGTCTGACAAGTTTTATGTTCTTGGAGGCATTTGACTGCCGCACTGATGTTATTTTGTAAATGAACGCTATCAATAAAGTAGTGAATCAAGTTTGTTCTTGGCTCTGACAGTCAAAACTCTACTAGCCTGATGGGAGATAGTAAATTACTGTATTCAAACCAATTTCTCTAAGTGGATGAAATGGTGACACAAATGCTGGGCCTTCCTTTGGTTGCATTTATTAACCATGACTAATACATTTATTCAATTATGACTGCAACATTTGTGTATAGACTGTTGGTAAGGTGACATTTTTAATGTATTTTTGTGTTTCTGATTTTGCTGTATAGCATAATGCTATAAATGATCACATATTTCTATGGGATAAAATAATATAGGAGTTTATCACGTTTGCACCAACACAGCACCAAAAGCACTTTCTGATATTTTGTTTTAGAATGGTTTATGTTTGTGTTGCTCTACGAGGTAATAGCGTTGGCATGTCTTTTTGAAACAATTTTCTTTTTTATCTCAGAGCTTTTTTTTTTTTTTTTTTTGCTCCTCAGTACTTTCAAAGGAAATGTGGAGAGCATTTGCACACCAGCGAAAATTGAAAACAACACTCAGGAATCAATATGAAGGCTTATTCTAAAAAGGGCTTTGATCGTTCGCTGAACGGGGGAGTGGGGTGTTGCATTGAGAGTGATTGTGTTCCGAGTACAAAGGTGTAATCAGCTCATTGTCTTATTTTATAATGGAGCCTAAATGACGGCGGTCAGACATCCAGAGGAGTACAGAGAACAGTGACGCTCCCTCTTGTAACAGCTGGACGAGGCGGTGAGGACAGAGCCTGAACTTTGTGCACTGTTGAAAACGATGGCGACAAATTCGCAAAGGCCAAATGGTGTGTGCACACGTGACGTGTGAGAAGACTTTTTGAGGAAATTCCACTAGTTCAAACTTTTCTGTTTGAAATGTCCTGGTCTGAAGTAACTTGCCTCTTGAGATTGAAGATTTTACTGTTCTTGCGGAGTGTAATGTCCTTAAAAGTTAGGGCGTCAAAAAAGCGTAGCTCAAACTTCAATAATCAAGCACCAACGTTTTGTGGACTGAAATTACAAAACTTGCCAAAACATATCGCACTCACTTGTTGGAATGAGTGAATAACAGGCTTCACACAAAAATCCTTCAATACGTGTGTATAGGAATTGAGCGCACAGGTGTAGCACGACTACTTAAAATCCTTGTCAGACAACATTACAACATTAGGTTTGAACATCACAAAGGTAACTGCACTTTAAAATGGGGATTTTTTTTTTTAAGCACTGGAATGTCTTCTGCAGCGGCTGCAGAATCTGCTTCTTTATTTCAACAGTGATTAATAGTTCTTGTCTTACCTGTACGGACACCTTTCTCTTTCACCTACATTTGTATCTTCTCTTGATTTCTGCTGATCAGGTGAAAAACAACAACGTTGCCTTTGGGCGATGACTCTGCCCATGTGTGCGTCAATGTGATTTATGGGTCAGGGTTTGATTCAGAGCGTGTCAGCCACCTAAAGCCCATGATTATACCCCTCCTCGAACGATGCGCCAGTATTCATCACACGCAGCTGATGGATGTTCAGCTCCTTTAAGCAGATATGAGTCAGGAACAGATGAACCCTCGTGCTCAGACAAAGTTATCTGCTCCCTGAACAGAGGGGAAATGAAATATATTTATGAGGTGAAAAGGGAATAAACAGTATAGTTTTTCTGAGCTATGGTTTATTTTTTGATATATATAAATGTAAAAACCTTTTCTGATCTGTGTTTTAGACCTTGCTGATCTTTATCTGGCCTTTACTGATTGATTATTTCAAAGTAAAGCAGAATATCTCTCAGCGTTCAGGCACTCACATACAAAATGAAATATTTTTAAAACTGAAAGATTGTGCTGAAAGCTCCTGGGCTGTATTTATTTCTTTCTTTATTTATTTTTTTCCTTTCCTGCAACATCCAAATGTTACAGGTACATTAGTTAATAATATATTAAGCCTGCTTCATCTTAATATTTATTGATAAAGTATTTGAAAGGAAAAACATACACTCACCCTTGGTCGAGGGTTTGTGTTCTGGGGGAAATAGGTTACGCTTCCCAGTTTTCCAGTTAATGAAATGGCTCACACACTCCTGTTCACAAGCCGTCTCTCTGCCATTCGGCCAAAATAATTGCTCGTGTCAGCCAATCATCACTTTTGCTTATTAATAATATCATTATGTAGATGAAATCCTAAACCGACAGCGAGAGATTATACAACACTGACATTTTCTGAGCTATGGAAATCATTTTTATCCTGCCTACTGAAGAAAATACACTTTTTTTTCCCTACCCCCTTATGAAGAGACTTAAAGAACGTAAGACCTCAGCAATGAAACTGTCAGCGGTTATGGACCTCTTTTAGTGCTGCAGTTGAAATGAGACAAAATCACTGTAATTTTGTTGAGGAACAATTTTAGCATCTACACTTCATATAGCTTTCTTAGAGTGATGACTAAAAGCATTGGAAATGTTTTTCTGTTTTTTTCCTTTAGAAAGCATTTTCATTTTATTTTGATGTGGGTCGTTTGTCCGAAAGTGCTTTTAGAAAAATCAACCTGATTGTCAGTTAAAGTAAACTTTCACAAGAGTAAAATCCTGTGCAAATGCTCACAGCAAGCAGGCATCTATGCTCGTGCACGCGATTAAACACATTATTTATTTGCAGGATGATTAGTATCATGCAGCATCAGCAGACACAGCTGCTCCAGAATCCAGACATTTGCAGCCTCATGTTGGTAATTAACAAAGTAATCTGGTACACCTCAAAACTCAACAGTTACTTTAGTTTTCATCACCTTTATTCACTATTCTGACAAACATTGCATTGCTATTTTTCTGCAAAAGCATGTTGGACAATTTCATTTAATTGACTTTCGAGTCTTTAATCAGTCATCCAGCAGGTTTTTTTTTTTCCCATAAAATTTCCTTTATTTTCTTTTTGTCATTTATTTATTTGTTTTATGTGTCATATTACGACTGATTTCTGTACTAAAATGTCATTTATAGTCATATAAAAAAGCTCAGCCTATTGACCAAAATTTCTGCTTTCTGCTTTATTTGCTTGTCCTGCTGCTCTGCCTTCACACTTCTAATCTTCCAGCCGTTAAGATGGAGTCCAAAACAACTTTAAATAATGGATTAGTGCTACTTTTGCCCACTTAACCCTTGTGGTGTAAGAACCTGTCAAGATGTTCTCCTATTTGTTTATTTACCCTCTCAGTGACAACCTCTCCCAGCGTTTGTTTGGGACTCAAAGCCAAGTGCAAATAATCTCTCGGAAGGAGAATTCTGCAGACAACAACAACAAGCGGTGATGCAGCAGTGCTGAGAGCGAGACACGCGGGCGTGTGCATGCATCTGACTCATCCTCGTGTTGCATTGCTTAGATGTGTTCCTTCTTGGTGGTTTGCTGATACTGAGGCACCCAGAGGCTGTGAGAGCTCCCTCCGTTCAAATGTTCAGCTTGTTTGAATATTTCCATCTATCCATTCATCTATTATCCAGCTATTATTGTCATGGCTAGAGAGAAATGTTTGTAGGGACCCCTCTAAATCACAGGTTACTCTTTCTACCTGAATTCATCTAAAAAAATTTAATGTTTTTTTAAGAGGCGCCATCACCATGGATGTCTGGAGGGTTCTCCAGGTAGACCTGTCCTAAGGTCAAAGTTCAGGCCTTGTAGTAGCTTTGAGCTTCAGGTGGTAGCCTGGACTTCACTGTTTATCCTTCTGCTCCTGTTCAAAAATTTACAACAAAATTAACATACTTCAACCGTGAGACGTTTAAAGGAGCAGTTCTTCATCACTGAAGAAATAATCGATTAGCTGTTTTTTCTCTTAGTTACTTTTTGATTATCGCCCTTCTAAGATTCAGCCTATGGATGAACATGTCACCTTCCTTGCTCCTCATCAGCCTGTGCATGAAGGTCACCTTCGTGACCAAACTGATTTTCTGCACTAACCTCAACTGAAGATGATAATCGAGACAAGAATTGTCAGAGTTAATCAGCGGTTAGTCACATGGTCCGCAGCCTTCCTCTCCTGTTTTTAGCATGTGGTCCTCCTACTAAAGCATCATTCGTGTAAAAGGCGTGATCGGCTCTCCATCAAGGAGAATATGTCTTCAGTCAGCAAGCTTGATTTAAAGCAGTGGACAAAGGATTACATTATTCTTTCTTTTTCCAAATAATAGTTTAAGAACTTTTCAGTCTTTACTAAGCAAAAACCCCTTAAATCTCCTGAAAATTGAGAACAAATGGGGGAAATCATTGGTGAATGTGTCTGTATCCGAAAACTCAGTCCAGAGTTTTCCAGTCCTCTCTTCTGTGTTGCACCCTTGATTTAGATACTGTATATTCAAAAATGTAGCTGCTGAAGCTGTGCAGCCCTGTTGGCCAATAAATTAAGATATTCAGGGGATTTTTCTGTCTCTTTTGCATAGATAGCTGCACAGCTGACTTAGATATTCACATCTGACTGGCTTTTTAAAAAATGGACTTCAAAGTGAAATAATCTGTAAATGCACATTACTGCTAGGCCACACCTTTGGATTTATCTTTGTCTCAGAGGTTTATACATAATGGTTTTGATGGTTCCATTTTTCTAGAACCCAACCTCGAACTGTTTGTTCTTCCTGAACCTGCTGTGACTCATCGATGTATTTCCTCGCACACAAATAAATTAACTCCAAAAGATATACCTGAAGACAGGTCTTGTCCCCTTTGCCAAAAGCCTAATTATACAGAGCTTCTGCCATGACTACTTCCTTCAATTGCAGGCTAGCAACACACAATTGCTACTATAGCGTTGAATGCACGTGCAGAAGTTGTTTCTCTGCCTCTTTTCCTCCGTGATTTTCTTCAGCTGTGTCAGCTAATTAACCTGATCCGAGCACAGGTGTGCCGACCGGCGATGTCAGGAGAACAGCCAGTCCCTTGCTGCTTCCAGCTGGTGCTCCAGGCGCATCCAGCCATCCAAACGTATTGTGGCTTGTGAACTACTCCCTGGAGGATGCTGCAATATGGTTTGCATCAAAACACTGAAGTGCCCTTCAACAAGGAACTGAATCCGGCCCGATTAGCGTGTGTGGCGCCCGTGATCCTGACCTGACCTGAACTTTGCTGTGCGTGGTTTATATTTTTATTTTGAAAGTAACTACAACTATGCCAAACAAATATGCCATTATCGTCTGACTTATTGCTATTAATAGATACGACCTACATCTTGCTGCACTTAGCGTGATGTTTCATTCATAAGTGTGAGTGTTCAAACACCTGAAAACACTGAATTATTCAGACACCGTCAGTGAACTACAGTCATCAGCATGGATTACTTCAACTATAGTGTAAAACAGGATGTAGAATTCAGTGTTTTACCTCTGATGAACATGGAAACACTTCCATATAGTTTATGCTAACATACATCTCCTTTAAGATGCACTTTGTGTGTTGTAGGTTATTCTGATTTTCCTGGGAGACAACTTTTACCTGTATGGTAAAGGAGGAGGCAAAGGGGAGAGAGGGCAACTGGGGAGAACAGAAATCGGAAAAGAAAAGACAAATGCATCATACATGGTTTGTTGTCCACAAGACATCAAACTCAGTGTTTTTAAAACACTTTTGCTGATTGCTGCAGTATAAAAATCCCCACAGTCCAAATTGGTTTCTCGTTTAGATGAGGACAAGATGGTGTCTAACTGAAAAGAATAAGGTTCCAGGAATGACCCTCCTCCATCACATTATTCTCCATAAAGTCCTGTTACGCGTGGCAATGTTATCGAGGTTAATGCCGACAAAAGCGGGGGGAGCACTCGCTTTGATGAATGACGAGAGCTGGCATTTAAATCCACCAACATTCCGATGAGAACTGTTTACCGACAGAAAACTGCACGACTGAAAACCGTCGGTTTTCCTCTCCGTGTGTCATCAAACCCAATCGTTAAGATAGTGTATTTTGTTTTTCCCCTCATCTGTCTTTCTTTCTTTTTTTTTTTTTGGACTCTGCAAAGTAATCCATTACCCTCCATTTCAGGTCTCGAGGCTAGCCACTGAAGGCCAAGGGATCAATATTTGCCAAGTTTAAACCGCGGGATTATCCGTCTGTCAGGGTTCGCAACAGAAGCTCTCAGCTGTGACATAAATCTAGGACTGTCCTCCACTATTTGAGAAGGTCACATCTCCAAACAGCCTTTGTTATATTGTACACCTAAAGGACGGATTAAGTAGTCGATAACGTCACTCTTACACACACCGTGTACAATGCTATTCACAGTAAGGCGTGAAAGTATTCTTTGGAATTAAATCTGTGATTTAATCTCATGCAGCGCCATGTTTTGCTGTGCGGGGATCTGTTAGAGCAATTGTAGGTGCCGGCTTTTACATTAACTCGTGCAAAAGATTTGAAACCCAGTAGAAAAAATTAATACAGTTTCTGTAATTAAGCATGAAGATGCTAATATAAAAAACTCCCCCGTATGTACTCTAACAGTGTCAACAGAGGGAGAATCAAGTAAAAAATCTGGAATGAAGTTTTGCCATGGCACATTAGGGAAAACATAATCATTGAGTAATTGCTTATTAGCATGTATATTAGCAGCATGTTGCTTTTATTTAGTCATTAGAAAGCCGCGATATGGGGTATGACTCTGTATCGCAATTGAATGACTTGATTATCCCAGGCCTAAAGAAGTTTGATTGCGATATTCTTCCTTTATCCCGTCATGTGTTTATGCCACTGACTTTAATCTGTCTTGGGACATATGTGTTTTTATAGTGTATGTGTGTGTTTTCTCCACCACGTCATCCAACTAAACTTGTCATTAGTTCCAACCATCTAATTCGACCCATCATTCGACCCCATAATTATTCAGATAGCATCATCACGCTATCTGAATAATTTTCATCTGAAAAATGCTTGATTTTAAAACATGTCTGAAATCCACAAACAGCTGATGAAAATGTCTGTGTTTTGGTGGAACGAGTCTCCAAGTTCCTGCGTGGGTTCGCTCGGCAGTCGTCCAATCAAATGACGCGTGCACGAAGCTGCACCTCCAGGTATGAGTGTTAGTTGATGTGGGTGGATCCCACCGGCACGTCACGTGCGAGGTGCGACCTCCTTCGGCCTCGTCTGTAAATTAGCAGCAGCTCGCTGAAGCATACGCGCCGATTAATCCGCTGATTAATCCAGGAAAGCTAATCCAAATGCTGCCTCACGCCACGCCCTACGAATAAAGAAGAAGTGAAGCAGATTCCCAGCATCATCATTGTTTTGTTTAAGATTCTGCTTGCATTGCTCCATATTTTTTAACTATGCTAATGTAGCTTTTGTCTTTAGTTCCCTGAAAGTTATTTTTCATCACTCATTGATGACGGCACGATTCGCGTATGTAGCTGGACAATAAGCTCTTTGTCACATGCGAGAGTTTTGATTGAAATAACAATTGTGAAACAGTCAAAAAATTGCTGACTCTGCAAGCACACTGCATGTGTTTGGGGGAACCAGCCAGGCAAAAGACCACGTTTTTACCTCCCTTGAAATGTCAGGTTTGAGCCATGAGGGAGCCATAAGGGATATTGTCTTCTCAGAAAAGCAGGGATTAGCATCTCTGACAGTAATCACATCAAATATTTTGTAGAGAATAATCTCTTTTGGCTCTCGGTGCCATTGCCCTCTTGCCTGTTAGTCACAGACATTAGCAACAGTCCAAAGGTGGCGATGACAGAAGGAACACAGGGTTTTTGGTGCGACTGTCAAATAGATGAACAGTCTTTGTTCTGACCTCTGTTGCCTTTGTACTATGTAGGAACAATATCTTATTTGTTTAAAGTATATGTGGAGGTTAGTTGATACCAACAGGAGATAAATCACAAGCGCCTACGGCATCCTAATGAGAGGAACAACCTTGTAGTGGCCTTCGATCTGTATGAAGATGAGGGCTGGAGATGAAAAATATTTCTATACTCTGTGAAATTATGATGGAAAAATTTGACTGGAGTATAACAAAAACAGTTCCTGAAATCTCAATCTGCTGCTGTATGCTGTAACACAGGCTACTCGTGCGACACTGGATATTTTCAGCCTCGCCACAACCCAGCGGTGGAGAAATCAGAATTATCTGGGCTGATGTAATAAAGTGCGAACACTGAGGAGATCCTCTGGTGGTGTCTGCGGGGGTGGAGGTGGACTCTGCACGGTTTTTATTATTTATGCAATGTCTCCCTCAGCGGAGCATGCTGTTAGTTCAACAAAAAGGTGAGTGTGCACAGAGATTGTCAGGTACAACAAGCTGGACAGATTCCTCCAGAGACAGAAAACTGATTATAATGCTCAATAATGTTGGCTTTTGTCTTGTTTTACTCTGTTATTCGAATCACCTCGTAACACCAAACACACCAAATCAGCATTTGATGTCAAGCAGAACCCAGACAGTCAACTAGTTCAGAACTTTGCATCAGAATTTTCAAATGTGTTATTTACTAATAAAATGTAAACATGCCATCCTGTCGCACACCAGCACACAATATCAGGGTTTGGCAGTAGCAGGAATTGCTATATGTGTAAGACTGAAACATGTCTTACACATATAGCAAGAGAGATAAGCGCATATAAAAAAGCTCAGTCAGCTGCTGTCAGGCTTTACTTTTAATTTTTATTTGGATTTAAAAGCCTTTACCCTTGTTGTCATAGGTATGGAATGATATTAGAAATCAGTGTTTACTTTGACTCTAGCAGCAGGTCTGGACAAATCAGGAGTGGCATTATGTGCACTTAAAAGGATTGCTTCATAGAGCCCCGGACAGTGACTGCATTTTTTTCCCCACTTGAATTGAAACTGGCATAGTTCAAGACTGCAGTGTGCCAGAAGTGTGCTTGACCTGATTATATCATCCTGCTTCCATCTTTAAGGTAAAATCAATCTGAAGAGCACCCAGAGGGTGGAAGGGTAGTTGGACGATATTAGGCTAAGTGTCCCTCTTGGCCCTTGACATCTTTCCTGTGATTTTTGACCCGGGCGAGCCATGACCCTCCATCTCTGTTTCTGCTGGAAGGGGTCAAGATTTTTTGCCACAGCTGTGAACCTTGGGTCCTGCAGTTTTTTTTGTTTATTTTTTTTTCCCTCTAGCAGCTGGTTCCTGTCTCATACTACTAGCTTTACCAGTGTCAGTTCACGGGAGAGAAGAAAATGTGCTGTGGGGATGGGCCATGGATGATATGACAAGGTGTGATATCAGCGCTGCTGGCCAAGCTTAATGTACATCATATTGGTAAACCAAAGTGCGAGAAGCCAGAGGAAGCTAGCAGGATTATAGCTGTATACTAAAGTTAACTGAATCATAAAGACAGTAAAAGAACTTCTTACTGTTGCTAACGCCAACACGAGCTTCATTTTTTTGGTGTAAAGGCCACAATAGCGATGGGCTAAATTTTCTTAAATGTCGCAGTTATTAGCTGTTATTGTTTCATTTAAACATTTAAAGTTCTTTACAGAAAGTCAGGAGTTAAGAACCTTCTTTGCTGCATCCTGAGTAGCTTTGGGCTTTAACGGCTCTTCTTGGTTGTTTTACGGCGCCTCATTAGATTACAAAGACTTCCAAAAGTTTGTCCCTAAACCATCAAAGGGTGACATAAATCAGGCTCTGATGTGCCTCTGCATAAGTAAGGGTGTTTTTCTGGGTTGGCTGTGACAATGAAGAATTCTATGAACCGTCTTTGGCCATCAAGTCCTGAAGAAGCCACATTATTGGTCTTTTTCAGTGCAAACATTGCACAGTTGCTCTTAAGCTGCTCTCAGACTTCAAAGTTTTCCAAATCCACTGAAACTGTGTGTTCGGACTGTGGAAGGAAACCAGAAACCACCATGCAAACTGCAGACAGGCTCTGGGTCCGAACCTGAACCCAGAAACATATCAGTCTTCTTCTTTTCCTTTAAGTTTTTCCCTTCAGGGGTCGCCACAGCGAATCAGTTGCTTCCATCTAACCCTGTCTTCTGCATCCTCTTCTCTCACACCAACTACCGTCATGTCCTCTTTCACTTCATCCATAAACCTCCTCTTTGGTCTTCCTCTAGGCCTCCTGCCTGGCAGTTCAAAACTCAGCATCCTTCTACCAATATATTCACTCTCTCTCCTCTGGACGTGTCCGAACCATCTCAGTCTGGCCTCTCTGACTTTATCTCCAAAACCTCTAACATGTGCTGTCCCTCTGATGTACTTATTCCTGATCCTGTCCATCCTGGTCACTCCCAAAGAGAACCTCAGCATCTTCATCTCTGCTACCTCCAGCTCTGCCTCCTGTCTTTTCCTGAGTGGCACTGTCTCTAGACCAAACAACATCGCTGGTCTCACCACAGTTCAGTGTTTGGTAAAAAGTGAGCAGATTAACAGGGTCAAGTTTGGGTCCTCACAGAACCCCCCAAAAAAGATAATAAGATAATCAGCTTCTGTGTGGGACACCCCCACAATTCTCAGAGGAAAGAAACCAAATTACCCCAGATACCCTCAAGCCTCAGCCTGAACACAAAAAATAGATCTGTTATTTTTGCCCCCTGATGCAGATATCAGACAGTTATCTAACAGCTATCACTGACCTTATGACCTTATGCGTCAACTTTTTCTCTTTTGCTCCAACTTCAGATAATCTGACACATAACATTAAGATCATCCAGGTGCATTTTGGCTTCGCACCAGCACCGTATTGATCCTGCGTCTCTTGTCTGTTTTTTACAGACATGACATTGAGAAGACACAAGAGTGATTTTCATCAGATATGTCACCCTTTTTAACGAATCTTGGGCTTCGGGTTTGTGCAGCACATTGTCACAGCGTTCCGCCCGACCTGGCAAAATGACTTTTTACAACAGTGAAAAAGTTGTCCGTTCTTGTCTTTTGAGGGTTTCAAACTTCCACAAAGGCTCAATGGCTGCTGTCACTGGCTCATTTTCCTTGTTTTGATGTGTTTACTACTGCTGTTATGAAGTTATTGATTTTCTGTCGGTAAACTGTAGTTTCCAGTGAAAATATCTTTATATATATTTATATAAACTTACATAATATCATACATTATATTTACAAAATAAATCATACCTTTTCATACCTATCTAAGTTCTCAAGGTTTTCCCGAAGGATTTTTTTCAGTTCCAGCTAGATTTAGACAACATTTTTTTGTTGAAATAATGGCGAAAATGGGTTTTCTTATGACTGCCGTTTTTTACTGATTATGGCTGATATATTTTTGAATTAATGGAGTGATGAAAAAAGAAAAATCCCTTCTGTAAAATATGTCCATCATGTCAACAATCAGGAACTCTCATTTTAAATCGGGCTGATTTGGGTCAGTGTTTTTCACTGATTCTAGTTTTTTGGCTGTGAGATTGCGCGTGGGCACGAACCATAAATAGTGCCCTGAAACCTACATGCTGTAGTTGCAGTATCACGGTGCTGATGGCTCATCTTCCTGTGTTTACACAGTCTTTACAAACCTTTCCCTCTAGAAGATTTTTCCGTCTATCCATATGGGATTCAGTGTATATCAAATATTGATGTTGTACCAGCAGAAAGTGGCCGTTCAAAAAAAGGGGTGACCTACTTCCTACATTTAGCCCCAAATGAGCTGTGTTTTGGAAAAAAAAGGAGGATATTTAGCCAACGGGATTGGTCTGCTCAGTCCAGGCTTTACATGGTTTTAATGGCACCCTGGTTGTGTCTCCTCTACCTCCTGGAGCAGATAGCAGAAGTCTTAAAAAAAAAACAAACAAAAAAAAAAAAAACAATCAGGTGGAAGACAGTCTTAATGTTCCAACAAAGATTTGCTTTACTGATTTGCCGTAATGTTGAAAAGAACATTTTTTAAAGAAGAAAATGGACAATAATTTCAAATTGAAAGTGGAGATTAGTTAGGCCAGCGGGAGGGAGCTTTCTTTGGCTGTATAAACTAGACTTAAATCCCACTAGTTCACCCATATTCTTTCTACTTTTATGGCTGGATGTGCTAGCTTGTGCTTTGTTGTAGCACAAACTGTCTGTGGTCTTTTCTTTAGTTAAGACTTGAAAATCCTTAAGTGTGTTGCCAGCCTCTTTTAGCTAAAAATGGACGATTTCCTAAGTTGAACTAAAACAATTGCTAATTACCACTTGATAACATTTTTGTTAGAACATAATTGGTGGCTAAGCTGTGTGCCAGCTTGTTTTATCACTCGACACGTTTTATCATCGCTGTCAGAGCGATGCAGAAAGGAATTTTCAGATTTCTTTGAATGGCGACTTGAGAAGACCCCGAGAAGCAGCAGATTCTGGAAAGCATTCCACTGCTGACAGTAATTAATCACCGGCTTTGCCAGGGCCTATTACTGGGGATGATCAAAGATCAGGACCCCACGACTCAGCTCTGCAGTACGGCTGTCACTGCTGGAGGATTTCACATGTGGGCTGCCTCAAGAAGCTTTTACACACGTGTAGCTCCTTTTTCTCTGTGCAGTTACACTCGTAGAGTGGATATTGCTTCGTGTTTGCTTTTATTGAAGCATAATAATAATAATAATAATAATAATAATAATAAAAGCAGACTTAAAAAAATATAAACCCATGACTACACACTGACACCTACAAATTAGCACATAAATAACATGTCAGGCAAAGAGGTGCTGTTGCATTTAAAACCTTAAATACAAGCAACAGAACTAGCAGGAAGCCAGTGCAGTGAGGCTTCAACTGGGGCCGTCCACTCGCATTTCCAAATTCCCGTCAACAGCCGAGCTGCTGCGTCCTGGACTAACTGTGACCAGTGAAGAGACGACTGGTCTGAACCCATTTCTAAAGACTCACAGTAGTCCAAACACGTCGCGATGAAAGCTTGAAAAACTTTTTCGAGATCATTTGAAGCAAGTCAGACTTTAACCATCAGGCCATGTTGATAAAAGCTGCTTTTGACAACAGAGGAGCTGATCTCTAAACTTTCCTGGCACCTTCCAACAGTTCCAAGAGACCCAGAGGTCTCTTAGCATAATATCTTAGCATAGTGTTCAGGGAAAAACACCAAAATATGTTACAGGTGATGTTAGGTGTTCATCTGGAGAAGAACGTTCAGTTTAATTGATCTGCCGTTGAGATCGATATGGAATCCCTGCAGGGCTTCAGTCCAGTTCAAGCCCGGTCTAAGTTCATTTAAATACAACACCTCCAACCAATAAAGACTTCTTTCACCAAGAAAAGTGGGTTCCCAGGGGAAAATGTTGTCTCTGGTAGGACCAAAAATGTGGCTGGATTGCGGCCCTGGAGGACCAGGTTTGGACACCCCTCGTGGTCTTATTTGAGTTTAAATGCTATCATACTGTAGCCTCCATCACTGCACATTTCCTGTGGCATCCTGTGTATGGCAGCAGGACATGTTCATATTTACAATATACCTGTAGATAATTTGGATTCCCTTTCATGTGGACCGTCTCAATGTGGAACTGAAGAAAAAACTAGTCTCAAAATAGACTGAAATTATTAAGAATCTACAGACGGAGAGTGGTGAAGTGCATGTGTGAGTCTACATAATGTATAGTGCACATCTGCATGCCTGAATAATTAGAAATGTCTTTTTTGAAAATGTCAATTTCCTCACCGTGGAGCTGAAGCTGAGTCCGTTTGGGTAGAAAAGGCCCCAGTGATGGATGCACTGGCTCCAGTTTACACCGTTGCCGCGGTGTAAGCTGGAGCTCTCCAATCCATTAGCTATCATGTGACTCTGCATTAGAGCTGTTTATTTGTTTTGTTCTCCCCTCTCCTCTGGTTTGGTGCCTGCCTGCAGACCCCCAGGAATCCCCCGCTCATTTCTATTTTCCAATTTTATCCCCTTCCTCTGGAGTGAGATTTTGATGAATGTCGCTCACATTAGGGCGACCTCCGAGATCACCCTCGCTTTCTCTGCCAACAAAATTCATCAGGCGGTGTCAGACACCTCCACAGGATGTGTGATGTGGTGCTCAAGGTGAGTGTTTGTCACCGAGCCCTCTCGCAGGCAGACATCAGGAGGGACGGAGAAAGACTTGACGTGTCCTCCAGACTGTAGGCACGGATCTGAAGTCTTCATGAGTTCCCACTAAAATCACTCAGGGAAACTTTAACTGAAAAAGTACCTGGAACTCCTGAGGGGGCGGGGCCAGGTCCTGAAGAATGCTGATTGGGGGAAACACTCGCACTGTTCACCCACCAGTGTAAGTCAGTGTGCTGCCACATTCCAGTTTCTTTTATTTACAATAACTTCTCGCTGTTTGTGTTTTGATCATTTGGAAAATTGGGTTTTTTCCCAGCTATAGTTATTGGTAATAAAAGTTCCTGAAAACGTTGGTAGAAATGGGACTTGTGTTGGATGCACGCGTGTTGGTCTCATGGCAACAGATGTACTGCAAGAGGAGAAGAGGCGGATGAATGCATTTGGTCCTGATGGACAGCTGAGGGCTCAGGGACCGCCTAGAAAGTTCAATGCCAAATTATGACCCTGGAAACATTTATTAGCAGCGCTAAGAAGCTGCAGGTCGAGGGCAAAAATTACTCAAGTTAAAAATAAAAACCAACAGAATGACAACAGCATTAATCAGGTTAAGGTAACAATGTCAGATCCGAGATGCCGGAGCGCTCAACGCTGTCACACTACTCCCTTCTGTAAAAGACGAGGACAACGCCGCAGACCCCCCCACCAAATGTTTGTGTTCCATTAAACAGGAGAAGGCAGTTTAATTTATGTAATTCAGCAACCAGAAAATTTGATTTGTTCCCCAGCAGAATGATGCCTGTGGGCAGAAAGCCCCATTTAGACAGTAAAAATAAGGTAAAGACCTGGCGTTCATGATCTGATCTGAGATATTTTATTTATGAACACGTATGAATAGCACACAGCATTTTCTCTGCTCGGGTATTTTTCCAGTCTCTTGGGGGGCCCTTCAGTCGTCCTCTGTGGGCCTGTTTCAGAGTCTGTGTGTGGGCAGCTGTGGAGAACGCAGCGTAGCGTCACGGATTTGCATTTATTCCAGGCCTGCACAGCGCAGCCACAGGCGGATGGATATCGATGTGAGGCCCGTGAACCGTGCTGACGTGGGACCGGCGTTCCAAATCGCGCAATAAACGAACACAGTCGACTCTCACTGATTCAACAGTGACGAATGTTTTGCAATTATTTGTTGATGAGATGCTAGAAAGTGTGTTAAGACATTTTTTTCATGTCGTTGTTTTAGAGACGTATCTTATTATTGTAGGAACATTTGATGCCAAAATCATCTCCAGAGAACAGAATTAATTCTAGAAAAGGGTGCATCACTGGGCACTTCCTCCTGATTCGTTATGTGTGCATCGCCACAAGAAATCATTCTTTCTCTGAGGTTTTACGTTATAGGATTATAGATTGGCTGTTTTTTTTTTTTTGTTTGTTTATTTTTTCTTTAACACACGCACAAGCATTGTGTTGTGTGCAGAGAACTGGCAACTGTTTAATGCGCTGAAAGTAATGTAACATAAATTATGGTGGAGTAAATGAATTACTTTTGACTTTTTGAATGATCCTGGGACTGTGGTCAGTCGCAAACAATGGGGTTAACTGACAGGGCGCTGGGCTCACCCACACACCCGCTGCTCAGCTACTGTATCTTAAATATGCTAAGAGAAATCTAATACCGCGGCCTCAAATGCCAAAGGCAACTCTCAGCAGAGTGATGAGATATTCTGATCAACGTTTATAGTTACATACACAGAAATCTTCATATTTTAACCGAAATGATGTGTGAATAACAGACCACAACGCTAATGAAGTTTTCCCGCAAAAAAGGTCTGAGTTGGCATGCGACTCAGCAGTGTCATCACAGCATCTCCGCGCTGTCACGCCACATCTGGTCATATCTGGTGGCGTGGTGACAGGAAATTCCACCTGCCATTTCCTCACGGTCTCTGCCAGGAGAGAAAAGAAGCGTTTGCCAGACAAGAATGTGCAATGCGCCGGTTCACATTTTTGATGTACTGTAGCTGCAGGGTTTGGCTGCTGCTTCAGCCTCATCAGTCTGCTGCTTCCATGTTTTAGTGTTAGAGCTACAGCACGGCCACCTCAGGAACTTAAAATAAATAAGCTAGCACAAGAAGATGCACAATCCACACATGAACAGGCTGATATTACTCAAGGTTTCCTTTTCGTACAAAATAAACAGAATTTCTCTGTTTTCAAGGATGCAGTTACTGTATGTGATATTTTTTTCTCTGTATTAACACATGCAATCCAATTGGAGTATGTTTGAAATAAGTGACGCATAGTAATTCAATGATGCAGATTATTAATCCATTCGGTTTTAAAATACACTGACTATAAAACAGTTATCACGAGCAAGTACTCAACAGCCTGAAATACCAACCGTGATTAAAACTTGGCATTGTTTGAAACAGGATTAAATCGTTGAATCAGGTGGCTTGCAGGAGGATTGCACACTTACACACAAAAAATGACATTGAAATAGGTGTAAGAAGGAAGAAATTTTATGCTGCCAATTCAATCCGCAAAATTGCTTTTACCCAGCACGGTGCTGCATCAGCACTTTCTTCTGTCAGGTAGACGTTTCTCCTCTATTTTCACTTCATGTTCTTTTGGATCCTGCTGATCATGTGATAAATGTGACATTGGGCCGTCATTTCAGAATGAAGAAGAACAGTCAGAGAGGTGAAAATTCTACACAGGCCTGAAGCAGAATCATCTTTAACACCTGCACTAAAATTCCTCAGCCTAAAATTTGCAGTTAGCTCTTAATCTTGATCAATGACTTCACACGTAACTCTAGACACGTAAAACTCTCGGAATGTTGCGATCATTCCAGCAGAGAGATCCGCACTGACTTCATATCTGTGCTCCTGGATTATCCTGTGTCAGGGGAGGTTCTTAAAAAAGTGTGTATCAGTTCCGCTAAGCTGTAAAAACAGCATTGTGTCTCTCTGACTTCCTGTCAGCAGCAGTTTTTGTCAGTGTGGCGCAGCAGGAAAAAGCGTGTTTCATGTGTCACTCACCCTTGCTGCACCACCCTGAGCTGTGAATGTGTGAAGCTAGCCCTGTTAGCATTGGGGAAACAGACTGACACAGGCAGAACAGTGGACAGTTTCAGCACCAGCAGATGAGAAAAGATTAAAAAAAAATAAATAAATAAATGAATAGGCCCACTTGCACTCTCAAAATGACTACATGCTGTACTTTTGCAGGAATAATGAAGTTACAGAGCCCAGAAAAAGAACCAATTTATTAACTAGGACACCTAAGGTCAGTAAAGAGACTAGTGATGTCTCTCATTATGATGCTAGTGTTAAAAAGGAACATCTACTTTTTCAGGTAAATACTATTGCTGTGAAGAAAAACACTCCTTTTGAGTGACAACAAAAGAAATTTAAGTCTCTTTTGGTTAATTTTGAAGACATTCTGACTACAGAGAGGAAATAACTGACCTGATTTTGTTAAGAGAACACTGAATCCTATTTTAGCGGACTCTGCGATCTGGGTGGGGGTGTTGATACTTGTAGGATTTTGATACTGACAAATCCTATAAGTCTGCCCTCTCAGCTAACAGGCCGTTTTGGCAGAAGGATCTGAGCCAGATCAGGAGTGGGCAACCCAAATCCTGCTTATGACAGGTGGCAGATATAGATGCTAACTAAAATATGGCCTCAGCTATGGGTAGAATATCAGAAGACTTGGTATCTGAAACTATATTGTGTCCTTTAAGCTACACGTTGGTTTAAAAATAATCTTGGAGCTGAGTTAAGTTCACACTGCAGCACTTTAGCCTTTACTCTAAAGTCTCATGGGTGTTATCTCCTGTCATTGGATGCTAAAGCGCATGCCCGAGTCATGTCCTGGCCTCGGCATGTCCAGAAGTGCTGCTGTCCAGAATCAGAATCAGAAGCCTTTATTGTCATTGTACAAGAGTACAACGAAATTATAGCAGCCTAGTAGGAACAGATTCTTCCTCTCTGTCATCCTCATACCTGTTAAGTATGATCCTCCTTTGCAGACAAACGCAAACAAGCACACGAAGCAAAACTAGCAAACAAAACAGGGATCCTGGAGAGCAGAGTGCCGTGGGATGTCAGGTACTTCTCCGGAAAATAACACTCGTTTATACAACATCATTTTGAAAGGACAACATGGCGTCTGCTTATCATTTACGGTTTTAGTTTGCCCACAGTCAAAACAGACGAGACAATAGATGGGATGAAAAGGGAGACGGGCGGGCTCTCTTCTATTGTTATGGATTATCAGATTCAGCTTTAGCTAGCAATGCTACAGTCGCAGTGATGCGTCATGATGTTGTGCATAAAATAAAACTGGTGATCAAGATAGCAGAGCCTTGACACATCAGTCAACAGGCCGGGAGCCCACACCCAGTGACATACACAGCTTCCGATTACAGGGTCTTAGTGAAAGTTCATGTGGGGGGGGGGGCACATGTGTAATCCACGGTTAACACCACACAGAGAAACCGAGAGTTGCGTTCATTGTCTCAGCTGAATGATAAACGAATGCTAATTCAAACAAGACGTCACAGCAAGATTATTAGTGGTTGTGGTTTGGATACGAGGGGCAAAGCGATTTAAATTGTACTTATAAACATATATTCAAAAAAATATACAATATTTTACAATAATTACAAACCATTGAAAAGGCCCCAACTCATCTGATGAAATTCAAGGTTGGTGACCTACTGTATATCCCAGCGGAAGGAGACAGACTTGTGAAGCGGTTCTGTCTCATTCGTGTACAACAACACGGACAGCAGCCCAACAAGTGCCCTTATTGAGCTCCATGTAGCGGCTGACTGCGCTAACTTCCTGCGATTCCATACAGGAGGGCTAAACACTGAGCTGCCTCTCTCTGGCGATGCTGTCGTTCTGTAGAAACGCTCACCGAGCCACCGATTCCCTTTTTAATTGTGCTGTATTGATGGCGCCGCCGCGCTCTCTGGCGTGACCTTTGATTCACTTCAGGAGAGGCTGATGGAGTACAACCCACAGCTCTGCTCGCGTGTCCGCGCAAATGGTCATTGATCATCGGTACAGTGTCACTCACGCCCGACCAACCCCGGCGATCCCAGAGAGCAATGAAGGTGAGCTGGTAGAGATTCCCCAGAATATTTCTTTCTTGAAATGAAGAACAATTAATAAGCAGAGAATCTTATAAATAGCTGCTGTTCATCACTGTTTTAATGGTGACTCAGCATGTTTTCCTTTTTAAGGAAGTTCATTAACGGCAGATAACGGCTGCTTCTAGGAAATGAATGAATTTTACTCTTTAATCTACCTGTGAAAGTGGTGGACGTGAGCTAATGTGGGAATCTGATTAGCTGTAATTTTCTTTAGGGAGCTCCAGTTGACTCCATTTTGACCTTTCGGGTTTGCAATTATTCGTCATCTACTGTATGCTGCCTACGTGCCCGCAACTTAATGTATTGTAGGGGAGCTGACCTTGGAACCCTGGGGGGAAGGCTTCCAGTACGGCTCGCTAATGACACCACTCTCTCTCTATGCAACCGTAAAAGTCTAATCATCACTAATGCATTCTTGAAGGCTGAATTATTTCCTCAACCAGGTGGACAGCTTTCTTCTGATGGGCCGTCCGATGCCTCCACGCTTAAGTCACTTGAGAAAACTTTGATATCTGCCAGGGGCGTAAATTGGGATCTCCCGTCTGGCGGATGCTCCCAGATCAATAAGCTCCGCCTAACCTTTTAAATGGTGTCCGTGTTTTTTTTGTTTTTTTTTTTTCTCCACAAAAATCACGCCCCATTCCGAAGCTGACAGCGTCTAATCTGGGGGCTTTTGTTTTCCCGCCTGATCCGCCGCTTATTTTGAAGAGGGTGTGTTTGGAATCTATCAACCTTTAAAAGTTAACAAGTTGTCTGGGGAAATGCCACTGGTACCAGTTCAACGGGAAATGCCAAACTTGAGGACCAACTCGGCCTTGGTGGCATCTTTGCTCAGCCGTCGCCACCAAAAACTGATAGAGAGAGGAAGAAACGTGAAATTATATTAACATAGCCAATTATGTGCTAATTTAAAGCTCTCCTATTCACGTCAACACGGATTCTCCTCTGGCGGCGATAGCTTCGCCGCTTTAATGAGAACGACGCGGCGCCACTCTTGTGTTTTTGTTCTGCTTTGTCACGCAGCGATCCTCAAGCCCAGATCCTATTTATGGTCTTGGACGTAAGTTAGCATTCGATTAATAACCCCGGCAAGACATTGTGAACTGGAGTCGGCATGTTCCCATGGGAACCGAGAGGATTAACTTTTGCGAAGGAACATTGTGATGGTGCAAACAATGAACGGAAATGTTACAGATTTCCTCTGCTAAGAAATGAAAAACAATCAAATAAACGTGAAACACATAAATAATAACACTGAGGGGATTCTAACATATGTCCCCAAATTAGCATGTGTCCGTGAATCTTTTTAGAATACAACTCTGTACATTTCATCCTGATAGAATTATTTTTTGAATTAGATATCAGATATTAAAAGCAGATGGAGTCTGAAAATGCTAAAATATAAAAAAAAAAACAAAAAACACTGGTAAACACTCTCTCTCACACACACCATTGTGCTTTTATCCTTGTGAGGACTTTCAAAGGTATAATAATTTCCCTCAGTATGTAGCAAGTACAAGGACACACACACACACAGACTCACAGCTATTTCCTGTCTTCTCAGGGCCTGTCTGTCTCTCTTGACCTTGTCGTTGCCCGGGCAGGTCACTCAGCCTAGAGGTGATTAGCACCGAGTCCCCGGTGAGCAGATTTGTTACCGTTCTAGGGTCGGATCACTGGGATCTCATTTGGAAGCCGATACACGACTGGGAGTGTTCAGGATCTCTGGCTCCTTTTCTTCTTCACACAGTTTTGACTGACTTTTCTCCTCCTCTCCAACATTTATTTCACCTCCAGCGTTGAATCATTTAACAGTGAATAAAAAAAAAAAAAACCTTTTTAACATGACAATGAGCTTAATAAGTTCAAATATCCAAACGGACTTCTTTGTTTGAGCTTAAATGTGGAGATCTGTTGGCCATGAGAGCAGAAAGCGTTGACACGATCGCACAAGAGTGTCCCTCCGCACATGCTGTGCTGGAGAGCCACTTTCATTTCCATAAGTTCATAAGAGGCTTAGTTTGTCAGCTTTAAAAACTTAAGCCTGAGCAGTATTAATTATGTCCCCGTTGTTCACCTTTCATTAAGACGCGCCCATCTCTGTCGCTGCTCTAAGGTCCCGTCAGCATCCTGATCATTTATTCATTCTTCTTTTTTTTGTTTTTTTTTTAAGCTTTAACAAACAGCTTTCGACATGTGTCTCACCATCTGCCTCTGACATCTGATATCTGCCTCTGACAGACTATAAGGTTTAGCTATTTCAGAAATATTTTAAGCCCCATTGGCATTTACATGCTTGCAGTGTTGAATTAAAACTTGCATTATGATCAGCAAGTGGAGCTTTGCAAAGTCTGTGTACATTAGGTTTTTCTGTGTTTAACGCACCAGCTCTGCATCCAGTCAAGACAGTTAGCGTCGCATTAATCAGCCTTGGCTTCGCTTCGTCCTGGAACCGTATTTGACCGTTTAGATGAATGTTTAAATGAAGATTGTCTTGCCTGTTGAATTTTTTATCAACAGCATTATATCTTGTGTTTAACTGCAAAGTGCCATTTGATTGGATTTATCATAAGGAACTATATTTGAGTCGAGAGGGACGGCGCCGCCACAGAAACTAAATTAAGGTTAATTGATGAATTGCGTTGCCTCCATTAGTCTGCTCCGGGATTTTTCTTTGCAGCGCCCTACGTATGAACGTTCTTCCGCTATTTTCAGTTCTATTTCAGCTCCATCTTGCAGGATGAGACTTTTAATATTCATGCCTTAATAGGGGACATTAAAGCTCAGATTAATCAGAACCGATCAGAAAATTTAGATTCTAGAAGATCCGATTCCAGCCTGTCGAAGAACTTAAATCCGAGTGTTTTGCATTTATCAGCTTTAATATTTCAGACTTTTTTGGAGTAATTTGTGCTATAAATCAATATACAACTTGTGTGTAAAATATATGTCGGACTGTCCTTTGGGACTTTCGCAATGGAAAAGATTTGGCTTCAGATAACCAGTTCGAGAATCAAGTCAATGACATCTTTCACTGAAGCTTTAAATCTTGGGGAGAGATTAGCATCTAACGTAACGATTGTGAATTCTCGGAGCCATGCTATCTTTTCCTGCTGTTGGCTCATCTCTAATAAATAAGGACAACAGTGTGCAGGTTTGTCTTTGAAAATGCATTTGATTACTCGAGTCCACTAATTACTACATTAAACTGATAATGTTCAATACCTTCACATCAGTTGTTGCTAAAGGTGTAACATTTTATTGTTGTGTAGAGTTTGACTTTTATAATACTTATTAAAGTGTTTTTAACATGTGATATGAAATGAAACATGTCCTCGGCTTCTAAGCCAGTGGACCAGCGTTGTCCTTTTACTAATTTGTAGCATTCAGCATCACAGGGATGAAAGTTCCAGTTCTGCACTTTAGACTGTCCAGCACTATTACAGATGCTGGATTTCGACATGAGCTCTGGTAACTGGTTTGCACATTAACCTGAAGGACAAACCGTCCATGAATAATAATGAGAGAGAGAGAGAGAAATTGAAATTTGGTCTCATCAGACCAAAGGGCACTTCCTCACGGCCCAAATCAAATAAGCTCAGGTCTGCAGTCCTCACTGGCATATTGATTCAGGCCTTGTGCCGCACGATATAATCATCAGTAACGTGTTAAAAAGCTTCATGTACTCATGACTTTTCTTAAAGTTTTCCACGCCAGTGTAGTAACATCCTTGACAGGATTCTGCTGCTTTCATAATGCAGCACAACCTGACAAATCGAAGGTCAGGAAAATTCAGTTTTGTTTTCATCCTTGTGCCTTCCTCTGAAGGCACAAGTCGAGTCCAGAAAACAACAAACCTGGTTACCAGTACAGGTTGCTGGGAGGCAGGAGGAGCCATGGCTCTGACTCAAGCCAGCTGGCTCAGAAATTCAAACTCTGCCTATTAGCTTCATGATGAAGATGTTGCTTTTTGTTTATGTAATTTAGGAGCGGTAATGTTGAATTGAGGAGCAAAGTGTTTTATTTGTGTGTTTGCGTCAAGGTGCCCGAACTTCACCGGTAGCCAAGCAACAACAGTGATAAATGACACTTAGCGTCTCCGTGGCCACGATAACGTCGGTGGCGCTGCTTTTCAGCTAATTCTTGCCAAGGAAAAGAATGGTGACAGGACGGTGTATATTTATATGCTGAGCTGCTGCCAGAGGTTCAATCGTTCACAGAAAATGTAGAGGTTCATTTATGACCTGCTGATCAAAGAAAACCCCAAACTATTAATGATGCACAGATACCCAAAGCAAATTTGCTGTATTATAATGTGCTGCAGACATAACCTGCTTAAATGAATGTGTTCATGTCATCACTGTTGATGCAGACCATTAAAAATACAGGAAGTTGCTTTAGAGCAGTGTACAAGAGTGTATATTAGGGAACAATGCTAACATGAAACAAGACATTGGGAATCAGGTTGGAATTACATCATGGAAGTGTTGGGAAGGATGGATGCCTCCAATTGCCAGTTTAAGTCCAGCACGGTTGAATATGTGCGGCGCCCAGGTTTACTAAAAATACTGTGCTCTTGAGTGAGAACAGGAAAATGCTTCTTTTTCTTTCCTGGCAGTGAACACTGTCAGTATTGTGTCCTTTCCTCCGTTTCTCAGTGTACTGCATCATTCCCCAGAAACCTGGAATGCAGGGAAGAAAAAGAACACAAACTGTTTGACTAGAGGCGTGACACGCGCTGTTAAAAATGGATGATCTTGAAATGAATCTATCAGAGAAACAAATTGAGGGACCTGCCACGCTGTAAATAATAGAGAGAGGACTCTTCTTTCAGCATTTATTACTGCAGGAGACGCTGTTGCTGCATCACAATGTGCACGTCCACAGAGTGTCTAAGTTGTCACCAGAGGACGTCTAACTATTAACATGCAAGAGGAGGACGAGCTCATCGGCCTCCTAACAGCCATGGTAAACAGTTGTTATTGACATTTTACTCCAATCATTTCACTAGATTCTGACCATGATCCCCGACTCCACAGTTCCTAATTGCAACTTGGGCTCGGAACTTAAATTTCGTTCGTCGGACCCACGTTGATGCCATGTTGGTGTTCCGGGTAAAGAAAGCTGCGTAGAGAAGGGCCATTGTTTCTGTGGGAACATCCGTGTGTGCACAAGTAAAGTGTCAGAGTGCCTGAAGGAGCACTGAACTCTGAACTTTGTCCACATGGTTCAGAAAAATGCCAAGTCAACCTGTTAAATACCGTTTGTCACAAATCACACAAAAATAAATAACATCCCCTCCAGCTGAAGTTCTGGAAACATGAATTTCTATTCCCCAGCTGTAAAACCCAACCAATTACGATGCTGCTCACGGCTCCAGGTGTGACCTCAAACAAATGAAATATAGGTGAATGTGAACACGAAATTCAGGTAGTGTGAAGTACCAAGAGCATCCATCACCTTCAGGACCGCACCACCTGGAACAGGATGAGTCGGAGGTTCCCTGAGCTATCCTAGAAAAGTGGTTAGAAAATACTTTGAATTCTATTTTTTTTTTTTTTTTTTTTCCAAAACCGCTTATTGAATTCAAGGATTCCAGGCAGGGAATTAGAGGCCTCACGGCCGCACCCTTATGTGGAACCTTAGAACGAATTTGGAAACGGTTTCAGCTTCCGTGCTGACCCAGAGACACCCCATCTCTCCTGGCGGCAGATATGAGCGGCCCAGAAAGGGCAAGCAAAAGCAGCACTGATGTAGAACACACTAGCCTGACCACTAGACCACTGGAATCTCTGCAAAAGAGTTCCTGCTAGTGGTCGACGCTGGACTCTTCCTGGGTGTAGCGTTCACCGTCTTTCTTAGATGATCTTGTTTTCCTGGTGGGAGTCACGCCTGCCTTGGTCTCCTGTAAGCTCTCAGTTTAATAAAGATAACAAACGTGCTGTGGCTCCAGCACCTGAATCCAACCGTCTCTCTGGGTTCTGAAGAACAAAGGGCTACTGACGGGTATAAGCTGATTAGCAACCAGCTACAAAGGGCAAGGTGGGGATCTGTCTGTCGGTTTGGGTCAATAATGTTCCAGTCTTGTGTGGAACCCATTGGACCAGGACTTCTGGACTTCTGGACTGGCTATGTGGCCTGGTGCATTTGTCTGTTTTGCACCAGCATGAGCAGCATCATATTTCATTTTGCTTTTGGCCTTTGGTGCAATTGCTCGTAGAGTGGAACCTTCTCAGAAAAATGAATTATGCCACTCTGCACAAGTACAATGTGAAGAGAAGCACAGAAGGTTGCAGCTGAACTGGATACATCTGATGCCTTGGGGGGGGGGGAGAATATCGACTGGAAAGAGGATTGGAGGACTGGAGATCAGAGGGAATATCTGCATGTTTTGATATGAAATAAAGTTGAAAGATCATCAGTTGCTTCTGTACGGGTGCAGCCGTCTGCTATTCTGACATGATTTGCTGCAGACGTGAAGCTGCACCATCGGTTTGTTAATGCAGCTTTAAAGCAACACAAACACACTTTCCATCAGTGTCGTTTGTGATTTTCAGAGCTCACTCAGCCATCAGCAGAGAGCAGAAGAGATGCTCTGGCTTCAAATTTGGGCCGCTCTTCCCCGTGATTTTATCACGCTGGCAGTAAGGGAGATCAACTGAGATAAAGATCAGCTCGGAAAAATTGAAGCAGCGGGGTTTGGAGAGTCTGGCTAATTTAAAAAATGATTTAGGAAAAAAAAAAAAAAAAACTTCTCATCACCAAAGCTGATGCTGGAAGTAAGGGTGGATGGATTTGTTTTATTAAATATCAATATACATCATACTTTTTTATTAAAACCCTTTTTCTCACAAATATTTTCATTAGCCATATTTCGGGCAACCACATAAAATAACCATCAGATTTAATTCAGACGGCTACAAAATCAGATGCGATGTCTAGATCAAAATGAGGTTTCAGCCACTTTTTAACAAAGCCCCATCAGGATAATTCCCTCCATTTGGAAAAGACTTGTGGATTTGGGTTATCAAAGAAGAATAAATCTGCATTCCGTCTTTCGGAGGCTGCTCTGATAGTGAAGGCCATTCTGTGGAATGCTGACCCCCCAGCTCAGGAAAGCTCGAGCTGGGGCTTTAGAACAGAAATGTGGTGCCGTAGCAGATTTCTAAAGGCAGACTAAGCAGTTCTGGAGTACACGCTCTGCACTATGAAAGAGCGAGTGAGTGCAGCGCCGCTCCCATGCAAAGATGGTGCTCCCGCCCACAGCGAGCGGCCCCACATCAACTCCGGCTTCAAAAGTCTGAGAGGCCTGCTGGTCTCTGATCTCTCATTCTACATCCATGTCATTAGCTGAGCCCTCAGCGTGATCCTCCTCTGCTCTCCGCTCTTGTCTTTACTACTCTCCATCCAGCAGACGTACAAGTGTCCACGGGGGGACGGGGGTGGGGTGGAGGAGGGGGCAGCTTCTTCATCACTCTGTTTACATGTATGCATGTATGGCCGATGTTGTCTGAGCTGCTCTGTGTTTTTCTATAAGAAGATTGTTTTTTTTTTTCTTTTTTTTTATGCCGTTTTGCACGTGGAACAAACCATTAATGTACAAATTACAGGGTGTCAGGTAAATCATAACATTTCTCATTTTTACCTTAATTTAAGGTTAACTGCGTCTATAAAATGATCTTTTGTAAAACCTCTGTTTACACTCTTTTATTTACACCAAGAGTGGAAATATTAAATTGTTAGCTAGTTTGATTCTTAAAATGCATCACTGAACAAATAATAAATATTAGTTGTATTAGCTGTATTAGTAGTTGACACAGAGAGATCTATTTTTGGATAACTATGACCTGGATGAGTGAGAATCTACACAGACATCTATAAATATTAGTATTATAGTAATTATAAAAAAAATGCATAATCTGACCAAAAGGTTAAAACTTTAAAATAGTTGTAATATCATATTAATCCTTGATTGAAATAATATGTAAGACTAGATAATACATGTCAGTTGGTTTTTTGAATACTGATTTTAAAAAAAAACATAGTTTCAATATATTTTATTTAGAGCTTGTCAGTAGCAAGTCCTCCAGCACACTCCTTCAAAACCGTTTCACAAGGTTTCATCTATTAAGTGCATTGACATAATCAAGGTTTTACGTTATCAAACCAAACAAACCATTGTATCGTATCGTATCGTCCTTCAAAAAGACATGATGTCATCATCTACTTTTATATATTTAGTACATGTAGACAAGCTGGTAGTATTAAAGCTTCTACCTCTATTATTACCACAAATCACTTTAAATGGATTGGAAGCTGAAGTTGTGGTTATTTCTGAATATTTATAACCTAAACCAGAATTACATTTTAATTAAAGCAGATCTGAAAATAGAATGCACTCCACATTTAGAGGAGACTGGATCTTTAACTATGTCACATTAATTGGACATTAAAGTAGAAAATGACAAGAAATAAAGGGAAACCATTTCGAATAACCCTTAATTGTTCTGGATTTTAGCACGTTAAATCTGTCATGAAATGAGCACCAATGGCTGGTCTTTAGCTGTGCTGCCACTGGGGTTACCTGTCGGTACACAATGGCTGCAGCACTGACCTGTAGCAGAGGAGAACGACAGTCCAGTAAGTGACTGTGAACAAGACTGGCTGTTCCTTCAGAGAACATTCTCATCATTTCCTGAGACTTTTCTGACCCAGGACAGCGGCCCGTTCATTTAAAGAACATTTTGGAGTAAGTAATATGTGCTTTAAAAGGGCAGATGATCATTATTTCGTGTGGCAGATGAAAGATCATCCAGCCTCAAGCGCGGCTTCTCTGTCCTTCTGCCGTGACTCTCTGATTATGGAACAAAAATGTATTTAATATTCGACCCACCTTGACTCGACACACCCTCGTCCCAGAAATTTAAATTTCCTGAGCGTACTTGGCGGCACCAGACCTTCACAATCTGCTTTGTCTCTGCCACCATATGGCATCTTGACAGTGTTTTCTTCACTAATTAGTCTTTAACACACACGCCAAGTCCAAATGACTGTAATGTCACGGCTGCACTCGGGATCGTTCAGCATCAGGAAGGAGACCACATAGAGTGTTTTAAAGTAGATGTAACATTTATTAGGCTCTGCCCAGCATAACATGCTGTGTCCAGCATGTTCCTCAGTGTCATTCTTTTTTTTTTTCTCCGCAGTGGGTGGCAGCGTCACGTTATTGTTCCCTTTTTTTTCCGCTTTCCTTGACATGGGAGTTGTCTGAGAGCTTACCCGCTGTACGGTAAATTGTTGTAATGGAGATCTACTTCCTGTCAAATGCAGACTTTATGTGTCAAATTCTTGTGGAAAAATTAACATAATGCGTATGGAGGCATGTCAGCGCACCAGACTCGTGTCGTAGTCGAGACATACAGTATCTGGCATTAGCTGAATTGATTCGTGTCTAGATTTCTCTGACTGAGATGAGTGACGGGACAGCATTAGTCAACCTGAATTAGCTAGCTTTCAGGCCATTTGTACTTTAACTGCATACTTTAACGTTTAAAGAAAATTGAATTAGAGGTTGTTAGTTCTTAGATAAAATGATAGTAAGAAAAATACTGAATGTAGACAAAGGACATGTCCTTGTGTCTTATCGTTGCACAAGGATTTGCTAAATGGCTTCTATTATGTATGTTTTCTAACTAAAACTTGAAACGTTCACTTGAGCAGCAAATAAAAAGCTCGGTTGCATTTGCATACAGGCGGTTAGACTGTTTTTATGCACCAAAAAAGACCTTTGAATCAGACAGAATTTAATAATTGACTCCGCTTGGTGATGATAACCCTTTCAGCAAATTGGTTTTGAGCCTTTTTCTGGCTGATCTGTTGTATAAAAAAAAACAGTCATTGAACAACTTCAAAGTGTGACCTCGCGGTAAAAGTATGCTAACACAGCATAAGCTGCCTCTTCTTGGTCTAAACTTCGAGAAATTGACTTTAGCACAAATTTAGTCAAACTTGGCTTATTAACTCAGACAAACTAATAATAAAATAACATTTAAGTGCCATAAATGTGCTGATTGTTTTCCTGGAGGCGAGGGGATGTTTGCATATTGCCATTTAGCTCTTTCATAATGGAAATAAAGATATGAGGCCATCCATAGTCACCCAGAATACGGTTTACCTGAATCTGTAATTTGTCCCCTAACACTTCTGGCAAGGTTGCATCCATGTGGTCAGGTGTGCAGGGGCTTGACCAGCCGTTGTCGAGCTTCCTCGCACACTAAGGAGTCTGGCACTCGGGTCAGCGGTAATGGCCACGGCCAGATGGTGCCCATTCACTGGGGACCAAAGACGCAGACAGACTGGTCACACTTTAACTTTGGAGTTTGCATATTCCAGCATTATTTAATCCTTGATTACATGCATCATTTATCACAATTATGGCTTGATAAAAGTTTGATGCGCAAGCACAGCGGAGGCTTGCTGAATATTCAAACTTTGCTCTCGCCTGTCTAATCAACCCTGAAGAGGGGAGCGAGGAACAAGAATCAAATCATTTAATACCGTGAATAACACTTATATGTCTGATTGTTTGTTTCACCTTTTTAGAGTGATATAAAAATCCCAAAAAACCCACAAGAGCCTTAACCTGAGCCCTTAGCCTTATTAACTTATTGATGCAGAAACACACCTGAGTGGTTGATCCAGGGCACACATGGACGGGTGTGTAATAACTGATGCTGTAAGCAAGAAGCCAAGTAATAACTTTAATATAACTAATATGAATAATGACATCAGAGGTCATTTACAAGCCTTTTGTGCATGATTTGAAAGTGAGATATGTTATTATTAATAATAAAAATTTCTGCATAATTGAACGTACTGCAGAGGAATCTACAGATCTGGAAAGCGCCACAAAGAAAAAAACCCATTTGCTGCATCTGTTTTGGTGCATTTTTGATCATTTGAAGAATAAGTTAAAATAGGAAGGAAGTTGAAGCTAACGCTGACGTCTTCCTTATTCTGACAAAACATGTCCGCCTGTGCAGTTTTTGGGGTGTTGTCTCAGTAACGACTTTGTACGTCAGCACAGACTAGATTATTTATGCTAGCATTGTTGTTGTTGTGGGAGTTCAGCATTTTCTGCCAGCCTGTGTTTCAGACTGACCGCGGCAGCTCATTTTCACTATTATGACTGATGGTGATCTCCTCTATGAAAAAGGCCTACCCGTCTCCCGCATGTCATAATAAGACTTGAATTGAGTCCCTCTCGCCTGCACGTGTGCCGTTAATGGGAGGCCTCATTCATCACTAACTGAATTTGTGTAGTTTCCCACTGTAATTCGCAGGTGTGGTTGTCCAATTTTCTGAAAAAATGCTTCCACTGAGTGACATTTTTGCATCGCCACTTCATCACGTGTGATGATAAAAAAAAAGCCGTTTCAGTGTTTCTTAGAACTGGAAACGGAAGCTGATTTATGTGTAAGTAACAGGGAAGTTGCAGTCCAGGCTGCAGGCATGGAGCCATTAGCTGCAGAGATGGAGCCTAGCATACTCTGACCTCCTGTCTCTTCATCCAAACAGCCTCCTCTGAAGACAAACTTCATGTTAGTAATTAGTTTTCTATGGTTATGTGGTTAAAGATCTGCACGTGCAGTGGAGCGTCTTCCTTCTGTGCTTCCCTCTGAGCGCACAGAGCAGTACATTAGAAATTAAAACCCGCACGATATCAAAAATAACAGAGGAGTCATCGTCACAAACACCAGGGGACTGATGAGTCTGAGGATACATCCACAGTTTTGATTGGATTATGTAAAGTAAAAATTGAATTCTAAATCCATCTGACTGAGACTGTGTGAAGGCTGTCCAGGGACAGAGACATCATTACGAATATTAATTGTTAATAATTATCCTGCTCCTCGGGGTAACTCCTATTTCAGGACAGTTGGAGAGGAAAGAAAAAAAAAAAACAGAGGCTGATGGAGATGAAAAGACAGATGGAGATAAACAAGGAGGAGAGCCGGTATCTCCACTGACGCAGGCGCGTTTTCTTTAACTTGTGGAAATTCTGTTGTGTACACTGCTTAGCGGCTCGTGGCATTAGCATGAAATCCAGATTAGCGTCAGACCATCTGCTTTTGAATATTTGTATGAACTCGAAGGATTTTGCTAAATACCAACACTGTAAAGAGGAGTGTCATGAGTTTCCAGAGCTTTCGCCTCGCGTAACTGTCTATTAAAACTTTAAAGTCGCATTACTTTTTCATACCAATCATTTCAATTTTGTAATTCCGATGATTGAATTCCGCTATTTCTTTTCCAGCTGCAGTGTGTAAATCTGGTGTTTGGCAGTGTTTAGGATATTTTGGGCCATCTTGACTTTTGAATTTGACCCGTGCGCCTTTTCCAAGAAAACAGCAGCAATCAGCTTTGTCTCCTGCTGCCGACCGTCCCTGGAAAGGCTCGGTTTAAGTCCAGCAGGGGAGTCTAACCAGACCAGGCTTCCGTCAGGCCAATGATCTCACTTGACTGCTTTCAGGAAATTGTTTTCTGCATCGCTGTGCACACCAAAAGTGCACAGTGGATGAACATTATTCAGGAAGGAGCTGACGGGCAGCTGGAATTCTACTGCAGTGCAGATTTGGCCGGTCAGGGTGCAGAACTTCAGCAGAGGAGACCCCAGTCGCTCTGACCATTAGCATCTCACATCACCTGGTTGTCACAGCGCCGTCACCAAACATAAACCCAAAAGTGATGTGCACTGTTGTAACACCATTGCTTCTCTACAAGCTTACATCGCCCACTGCTGCCTGGCATGCGTGCTTCCATGTTTCCAGTTATCTCTGGGAACGCAGAGCCTGCTTGAAAACCCAAAGGAACTATCTTTCTGCTTCTGGTGACGTTGGCGTGTAAACGTGGCCAAGGTTTCCTGCAGCTTTGCATACATACGTGCAGATCTCTTATGGCAGATTTATGCCACCGCTTCCTCAGTAGTTTCCCAAAAACAAGCCAAACTTGTAATTACCAGCCCTAAAGCCCTGCAGTTGGTTTGTTTGTTCGCCATCACAAAAGAAGCACCACGGGGTTGGCTTGGAAATGAGCTGAGACCACCCTTTGAGGCCGCTGCGTGCCATGCAAATTTCAGCGGCTCGGCGAGAGAAGGAGGGAGGGAGAGATGGATCTTATATAGCCCATTAAAGGTCAAAGTGAAACACCGCCGTCTTGCTAATCAAAATCCTGTACGCAATCAAGAATTCAGCTGCCCGTTTCAGCACTGGCCTCCTGAAAAGAGCAGTTTGAGGTTGCCATGGTGATGGTTCCAGATAACACAGGGCAGTGACATCACAGCCTCATCCAGACTGTGACACTTTTCTAAACAAAATAGCATCCAAAAGGGAATTTCGGCTCCACGTCAACCTCATCTTGTAACTGCTTCAGACGCGCTTCGAAGGGTCGGCGCTGCCTTTCATCAGGCTTTTCTGTTGCCTGCCAAGAGATTCCCTTCACCACCGCTGGAGATGGGGACGCTTTCGCCAATAACACATTACTGGACCGCAGCCTTTGTCAAGCTGCGTAAAGCAGCGGTGTGGAGGCGAAGTGATGTTTCCTGGCGTGGCTTGAGCGTTACTGCTCTCTCCATCACACTCTGAGTAATTTGTTTGTTTTTCATCGAGTACTTTTGTAATTAACCCGGAGCGCTTTAACCCTGTACAGTGGATGAATTATTCATGTTGTCATCAGCCCGCTGATTCAAGATCTGTCGAACCTATGCGGCATTAAAAAAAACTGTAGGGAGGAAGAAGGAAAAAGCTTGAACAAACGATGAGTTCGGCTGCAGACGCGTTGGGTTTGAAAGCATTTATTTCAATCCCAAATGTGTTTAATATGAGGAGAGAAGAGTCCAGGGACCATTGAGGAACCATCCAGGCACTTGGGAGTTTCTCTCTCCAACTGCAAGCTAAAGCAGCAGCCTCTGATCCTCTTAAATATCATGGATTTAATTGACTGCAGGAAAATGCAAACACGACAACAAATATATATATATATATAAAAAAAAAAAAAAAAAATGAAAAAATGTCAAATGTTGTCAGATAATATTCTAAAGTCAGTTTTTTTTCCCCCCCAAAAAAAAAAAAAAACTTTCAAGGAGGGGTTTGTATTTCCCATATCTGTGTCAAACGAGCGGGGGAAAAAAAAAAAAAAAAGGACCTTGAGAAAATGATCGACTTTGGTAATTAGAACACATTTTTATCATGTGGAGGATCTTCTACCACCCAGGCATTGCACCTCCGCAACGCTGCAGTTCTGACCTTGAACTAAAAACAAAACTTCCACACAGATGAGATGTCAGGATCGATACATTTGAACTTCTGCTCCGATAATTGTGCTCCATGCTCACCAGCTCTGTGAGCCAATGTATAAAAGTCCAAACAAAAGTGCTTCAGTCTCTAGATTAGCTTTTCATCAATGTGAAATAATTTGAATTATAAGTTGACTTAAACTTGCTCATCGTAGCAAGTGTAAAACAGCTTTCAGGCTGTCTGTCAGCTGCTGATTTACTTTTAGCTAATTAACATGACTGCAGCATGAGTCGTTATTATTTCAATGATAATATAAGATTGTTCATTTTATAATCTACCAAATAATTAGCAACACATAAAATCAAATCTAACCTGGATTCACCCCAAGGTAGCAAACGTACTTGTTAGTTTTTTAAAACAAAAACCTAGCAGCAGATACAGCGCTTGATGTTTCCCCAGCGTAGCAGCACACATGGTCAAATTTCCAATTCTGACTTCATTTATTTATGTGTTTCCTTCTATTTTTTCATGCGCCAAGTTGCCTGCACAACGGTACAGCAACTCAACAGCATTTCCATTATTATTAATTGTGACTGCGGGGGCCGGCTGGTGTGGCCGGTAAGCGGGGATTTGATGGGCTTTGCAGCAGCGGCCAGCTGAGGCCTCGTCCGCCTCGGCGCTGCCCCACAGAGGAGGATGGCTGCCTCTTTGAAGTCGAGCTGCAGAATCAATTGAACGCGTCTGGGAATAAAAGAACCTGTTTGGAGCTTAATTTCCAATAGCTGAAGGCTTTCCACTGAGGAGAGAGCAGCAAAGACGGGCGCTGCGTTCCCCCTCCTTCCCCTGTTTGCCTTGTGGATGAATCCTTCACCTCCCTGCAATCACTACTGTTATTACTGCTAATAATGATGGTAATAACAATAAAGGGCCAAACTGCAGTGCTTCAAAAACGTGCACTCAAACTGTATTCTTCATATTTTTGTGATCAAGCATACTTTTAAAAGTTGAAATTAGCGAAACTACTTTCGAAGCGTTCTGAGATAAATGGAAATGAAAGCACACACTCCAGCCTCACAGTCATTTTTTTTTTAAATGCTTTGATTTGTCTTACCAATCAGCAAGTGTCATGTCATCTCCGCTCCTCCCAGTCTCGCCACGGTTCCTGATCAAAGCACGTTGACTGGCCGGCTGCCCTTGGAGCGTCCGGAACATTTACTCCAAACTCAGATGTAAATCAGGTATTCAGAGACCCAGCTCCTTGGCATTCTTCTGGATGTTCTGCTGTAGTTATCAGTGAAACAGAACAGAATCCAGAAATGGATTCAGAGGTCATCATTTGCATTCATTAAGGCTATGTATGCTATTATTGTACAACTGTTTAGTGTGTATGCAATTTTTTTTATATATATATACATATATATGTGTGTGTATATATATATATATATATATATATATATATATATATATATATATATATATATATGTGTGTGTGTATATATATATATATATGTGTGTGTGTGTATATATATATGTATATATATATATATATGTGTGTGTGTATATATATATGTATATATATATATAGCTTCCCTTGAAATGAAAAGCTGATTGGGAGGAAATGAAGTAGAAACGAGGCAAATCACATCGACTTTTCAATATCATTCATATAATCAAGCTATTAATGGAGAGCAGGTGACTGCGAGTTCACCTGATGACTTCCTCTTCAATAGCAGAACATTATTTTCTTGTTTCCAAGCTCCTGACAGAGATGTTCAAGCACCCACGCTTCATTCTTTGGTCAAGAAAATGGCAAAAGACGCAGCAGTCGGAGAAATGAGAAATAATAATAATAAAAAAAGTAACTTGATTGGGGCAAAAAGAATCAGTAAGACGGAAGAAAGTCTAAGCTCTTTAACCGGTCCTCCTTTGCATATAAATGAGAGATTAGGCAGAACTATATCTTAGTGCCCGTTAGAATACATATGCCTAATTACAATATATTCATAAAGTGAGAGTGTAATTTCCACAAAGGAGATTACAAACTGAGCACAAGGTCAGGAAAAGCCCTTTTTGTTCTCTGCATATCATTAGGTCGGCGATGATGATGCGGCTCGGTGAGTGACTTATTCTCATTGGTTCTCCTTGGAGATTATATAGTTTTTTTTTTTTTCTTTCTTCTGTCTGAGTGTGAAAAGGCGCCGTAAAGACGAGGTCTGTTAATGAATTATACTTTAATAATTTTAATGAAAACATGCAAAGAAGGTACATGGTTCAGGCTTGCTAACGCCGCCCTGTTTCAGCAGAATACTGTTTTTCCAAATTAAAATGGCATCTTTTCATGTCTGACAGTCTATCCAAACTTTATTTTAAACTCTTATATTTGATTATGGCTTGGAGCAATTAGAATAAATTAAGCCACATCTCTGGTCCGTGCATCCCGCGTCGAATCAGACGTTTCCATTCCAGGCTGTGTTTTTTCGGTACCTGTATGCATGGAGGAAAATGTGGAGAGCGTAAGCCGCCGGTGGCTTTGGGGAGGCCTTGAACGAGTCCCTCAGTAGTCACAATAACAACCACCGTCGATCCGGATCATCCGTCACCGCTGGCGTTTCCAGGCAGTCCACCTGCTGTTGCCCTTAACTTCAAGGATTGTTTTTTGCACAGGTGAATTCCTCCCAGACCTTCATAATTAAGGCCTCATATTCAGCAGCGTGACACATGAATAACAACCGTACAAGGCGCTAATCAACAGAATAATCAGGTTCTCAAAGAGACAAATCATTGGGACCGTTTGCATGTTCACAGACTGGGAAATCAGAGCTGCTTGTTTGGGTTTTAACCGGGTGATTGAGAAGAAGTAAGCTAGCGTCAGCACTGCACGTGTTTCTTTGTGTATCAGAGACAATTAGTGGTATCAGCTCAGGTGTAATGATTAATTCTCTCTCATGATAGTTTTGAATGTGTGTTGCCAGGGTTTTAATTCAATGACGTGCAAAGACGAATTTGCCACATTAATAAAATAATTTATATCCAACGGAGAAGCTAGGTGAACCGGGAGTGACATTTATTACTGTCGGGCGGATTCTCTTCACTCTGCACATTGTGACGAATTCTCGCCCTTGAGATTGAGCGAGATATCATTTGGGCTGACTTGATAAGATTCAATTCTTCACCTGTTTCGCTTCCTCGCGTGTCAATCTCGTCAAATGTCAGCGAGGACCATTACTCTTATGATTATTAGCATGTGAATGATGGCGAGCACTTAATTCTGCTAACGCTGAGCTGCGCTCCTTTCACTAGAATTTTAATATTAAAAAAAATAAAAAATCTCCCGTCATTCAGGTGTTAAAAAAAACACTTTAAGTAAAATAATTCCCAAAGCCTACCCAATTACAGCTAATTCACTCTTTATTCCGTCAAAAGGTGATGTGACAGGGGCCATTTCAAACGCTGCTGGGTGCTTCAAGTGGAACTTTGGTTTTCAGTTACAGCATTGAATTTGATGAAGAAACCTTCATGATAATTAAACCTTCCAGAATCTCATTAAATATTTTTCTTTAACCACCTGCATATGTATATGAATATAAGACAAATTGTACCTTTTATTTATTTTCAATCAAAAGCCTTTAAAGCAAAGAATTCCCTTACAAAGCAGATGTGATGGTAAGGGATGTCTCTATTTTGTCTCTATTTGTCTATTTTTTCTTAAAATAACTAACTTTTTAAAAAATGAAAATCAATCCTAAATAAAACCTATTTAGGAGCCCACACGTTCTTACTCTGCAACAATTTTTTTTTATTAATAAATAGGCATAAAAACTATACTGTACCCCCTATATTTGTTGTCTTTTGTATCACACATGAGCAAATGTAAAATAACTAAATAAATCATATTAACAGGCACCCATGCAGGAAGACTTTAGAGCATTGGGGCCTCACTGTGTTAACTTTATTTCTCATAATCTGACGGTGATTCATGATCTGAAAACAATAGTTGACAGTTGTTGTTTATAGACACTTCCGATGCTGTTGATGCTAAACTTACCTGTGTTGCTGGAATATTTGTTCATTTTCTTCATCAGTGTATTTGTTGTATACATATTACAGATGTGAATTAGCTTGTAATGTGAGCGTGGGACTGCTGAGATATGCTGGTTGTCCCTGACAAACAAACTAACCGTCTCAGGGTCATTAAACATTAGTCCAGAGACATTAACTTTTAAAGGCGTCTTTATTGCGACGCATAACTCCTCGAAGACGATGTGGCAGATTAAATCATCGCGTTTCTATTCTCTCAATGAGGTCCTGTCCAACTTTAAACCTACAAAAATCCTTCAAGTCAGGACCAGCATCTTTTTTTTAATTATCTTTTCTTTGACCTCTTTGTTTTTTTCATCAAATGCTGAAAACAGGGCTTTGACATACTTGCATCACCGTTAGCGTGTTAAAACCCAGCTGTCGTTGGCCAAAATTCCCATTTCACCTCAAAGACAACGTTTGTGATAAGACAAACTTCCTCCACATCACTTTGCCTCAGGAAGACAGCATTGATTAAATGACAGCAACAGCAGAACAGACCTGGTTGCAACAATCACGTCCGATTAAAGACAGCTGGAATCCTCATGCGTGTGCGTTGGTGCTCAGTGATCTGATGGCGCTGACACCTGGGCTGCTGCTCTCTCTCCACCACAGAGGCTCATCAACGATCCTGCAGCTCGTTTTTATCTTTCATCTGGGCCTCCTGTTCACAGTTCAGGCCTCATCTGGGGGATATTGGCAGGCTGTTTGTTCCTTGATTGGCTTTGAGGTAGAGATCCATACAGATGTGTCCGTGTGGATCAAATGTCTCCAGCCAAGACAGAGGAAACCATCAGATCTTTCTAAAAATGGCTTTTGGGTGCAATTGTAAAAAAAAAAAAAAAAAAAAAAGAGAGAGAGAAGGTGGTTAATGCTTGCAAAGGAACAAGCTCTGTAGGAAACAACATACGCCTCCGTGTCCCAGAGACAAAGCACAGGCAGGGATGCATCTGAAAGGAGATGAAGATTTAAGATATTTAGATAGATTAGGAGATGAAGATTTAAGATATTTAAGAACAGTTCAGTCAAAATCTGACAAAAGCAATAGATTCCAGCAGGAGCAGTTAAAGAAATCTAGCACTAGAATCTTTGACTCTGATGGAACGGAGCTGCTGCTTTGAGACCTTCGAGGACACGTTTAGTGTTGTTTTTCTCTCGTGTCACCTGGTACCTGAAGAACCATCTTACTTCATCCTTGAGAGCCTCACAACAAATGATGGACCTGTCAGAGATCATCTCTGCTCTTTACTGCACTTTAACTTTCAGAAATGTGATATGTCGAAAAAATGCACCTCTACATTCCTCACTGTAATTAGCTGCTGTTGGCTGCAGGAAGAGACTTCCCATGATGGGATGGAGGCTCATTAGGTGAGAACAATTCACACACCTTTGTCTTTGAAATGGATGAATCCTGCGACCTGATGTGGATCTGGGAAGAGCACCGGACCGGACTTTACCACACGTTATCCCTGGTACTCACTCATCACTGGTTCAACACCCATCTGAGTGTATTACATATGTAGTCACCAAAACATTCAACGAGCTGTTGCTCTGCAATATTTCTCCCTGACCTCGGGGAATGTAATAACTCAAATTATTCAGTTTTGTTGTAAGAGAAGCTTGCTGAGGTACAATTTTTCCTGACAGACTCTTAATTTGTCACAGTTATCGCTGTGGGTATTGGATGACAGTTCATGTTCTCTCATCGTCCTCTCTGCTGACCTTCATTTTTCATTTGATCAGCCTCCTCTTCCTCGGGGTTTATGATATTAAAATATTATCCTGCTGTTTATTTAAATGCGGAGCCTCTTGTCCAGAGTTTAGCGGCCCCAGCTCCGTCTCTGACAGCATAGCAAAGGGCTCAAACATGGGTGCAAACATGCAGAAAAGGTTGTGTCAATACAAAAACACAAACTTTTGTTTCTCTCTCTTTTTTTTAGTTAGTTTCTGTGGAGATGCTGCAGCCACAACAAACTCTTTCTACTCCCTGACTTCATTTCTTATTTTCATTTAGGTAGAAAATACAAGCCGTAAAGGGGAAAAACAAAACAAAACAAAAAAACCTCCAATTTGCAAATGTTATGAATGCCTAACGTAGCTACATTTGTCAAATTTATCTGCTATGCGGTGAAATATAAACTGGTTGAGAAGTCATTTGTAGCTCTAAAATCTCCTATTTAAAGTGTGATTCAGAGAGAAAGTTCTCTCCTCTTTGGTCTTAAACCAACTAACTTTAGATGTTGCTATCCCACTGTGCTCCTCTTCTGGTGTTTCAAGCAGGAATCCCTCCTGGCTGAAGTTCTTTACGCCCAGAAGATCATGGGGTCGTTTCCGACTGGCTGAAACACCCACTATATTTTCACACATTTGTCAGATGAAGTGATGATAAGTTTTGGAACAGCACTGCTTATTAATTAGATCTTTTATTATCTTCAAATGTGGCCTTCAAAATATGTAGATGATGCTGTTTCTGCAGACAGAATCTTTGTGGAGACATGTCTCTTCTTCTGTTGGAAGTGTCTGCCTCCTCTGTGATCGATTCCCTGGTGAACACTCACTCTGTTCCACTTTATGCATGGAGACTTCCTTAAGAAAAATATTTTCAAAGCCCTGAAAAGAAAATGTGATTGGGAAGCTTCATTTCTTTTTTTTCTTGGCTGTGGCATGACACTAATTTACTTCTCCTCACTTTTCCAAGGCAATTAGCTTTGAAGCTTTGGAGAAGCTACTGTACGCTTGCCCAAGCTGATAGCTAGCATGGCAAATAAGAATTTAAGCAGGTCCATTGGGTGACTGCTGATAAATATATCAAATGAGGTTACAGATTAAAAGAGAACCCCCCCCCCAAAAAAAAACAAAAAAAACAAAACAAATAAAAAAAACATAAAGCTATTATAATTACTTTGCCAGGAGGCACAGACCTCAACTATAGCGCTAGCACAACAACAGTGTTAGCAAAACAGCTAAGGTTAAAGGATGCACAAAACCCAACAGCTACTGCATTTTTATGACGTTATGATGGTTGGATGAATAAAGCAGCAGAGGGATTGACTTTATTGTTTGATGCTACATTATTATCTGTGCCAGAGGTTCTCCAACTTCTCACAGTAACAGTTCAACTTCACGGGTCAGGGCTGTTTTGGTGGTAAAAATGGGACCAAGACAATCTTAGATAGGTGATGCCTCATCAGTGCTGATAATACTGGTTTGTTAAAGAAATGTTTGACTTTGTAAATGATGTCTTTAACTTGCCTCACCCACCGATCTATAACACCTACAATTAATCATACAGCATCATTTGTGCAAATACTGACCTCGAGCTTCAACACCAGTTATCTGTCTGGTTTTCCTGAGTCTTCTCCCCTCAGTGCCGCCAAATGCTGTTGTCAGTCAGTTTAGAGCAACTGGAACAACACAGCTCACCTTCAAGGAACAGGCTGGACGTCGTCACGTTACCTGCGATCTGTTGATAATTTAGCAACCGCACAGGGCAACGGATCACACAGCTCCTCAACCCAGTTTGACTCGAGTCTACAGAATTATCCCTCTCATGATTCTCATCGTCTCGATAATAACCAAAATTGGTGTATGAAGCTTTTGCAACAGAAAAAAAGGTGTAATTTGTTTGACCTCCTGTATGTTTTACATCACACCTAATGAACACATCCTCATTGGACTATTACAACATTACCAGACACAGGCGACCATCTTGTACACAATGTCAGCATACACAGAATCAAAACATTTATTGCAGTAGCTGTATACCTGTAAAGTAGTAACAAGGATTAACTGTTTCAGTATCTGTGATGTCAAACACCCTCACAACTACCAAACATACTGCGATAAGCAAATCACTCCAACCCACTTAATGTCTTTATATTGTGACATAAATATGAAAGTGCTTACAAACTGAAGGTCTCCTTAATGCATAAATCATCTCTATTGCAACCAAATAGAATGACACAAAAAGTAAGCTAATATATCTTTTTTAGCATGCTATTCCATTGTGTAATTTGCCTCCCATGCTGTGGAAAATGAAGATTTTCAGATGGCAGAACGACACACGATCTTTCACATTTGATCAATTTTCTGCACATGCCTTTGTGCATCTACTGTACCAACTTTCTGCATTGAATCGGTTGATTGTGTTTTCGAAACTTGGGCACAGGTTTGGATGTGTAAGGCATAGGATTGCTCTCTGAAACTAGTTCGTCTTGTCATTTCAATAAGCACAACTCAGTGTTTGAATAAACATAATGAAGGCACAGTGATTAAAGTGTTTAACGAAGTTGTTGTGTTTGTGTGTGGAAATAATACAGATACATATGTCAACAAATTGCAGGTACGACTGAGAGATTGCACCCAAATCACAATTTGAATAAAATCTATACAGTAATAAGATCAACATTAGATAAAACATTTAGCCATTTACAAATATATTGCTATTTATCGTACTGAACACTTTTAAAATCCGTTTTTATAGTTTAGCACTTTCAAAGCTTTTTTTTTTTTTTTAAATAATGCACATCTTGAGTACTGACATCCTTCATTACAAAAGTTTTTTCTAAACTTGTTTTTTTTTTTGAAAAAGAAAATGTTTTTCTGTAATTTTGCGATATTTGAAGAAAAAGTATAAGGAACTCTGGGTCACACTGAGTATATCATGGGATGTGTTTTTTTTTTGTTTGTTTTTAGTTTTTTTTTCTTGGATATTTGTGTTGTAGTTGCACACACGGATAGCTCACTGTCAAAATAAAACCTCTACTCTTGAACGACGCTAATGTCCATCGACTGCCCTAGGTCTTGGTGGTCATTACAGGTACGTGACGGTGGTTAAACACTTCCTATTTACAAACACAGAGACAATGATTGGATAAACAAGTGTCTACTACTGTTGTCGTTTGATCAACACTTTCTGCGATGTCATTTCCGTTTTCTTTGATTGTGTTGATTACTATAGTCCCGAACAACTGGATAACAACCACACTACAAATAACTGTATGTATATAAGTGTACAATCTTCATAATGTTCTATTTTTTTTGTTTGTTTTCATGTCCTTCCACTTGTCACAAGTTGAAAATCATGGAAAAAAAATCAGGTTCCCTCAAGAGCAAATAGTAAAGTTGAAAGTAGTTGAAATAACGTGAACACAGCATAAGCGTTCTAGTTTTGCGGCCTACACGTTCCAGGTGGTTAAAGTACTGCAGAAGCATCGCCTGAAGGGGAAAGAAAGCAAACAACAATGGATAAGGTCTCTTCATTAGCTGACCCCAGGCCAGGGTAAGGGCGTCTTGCAGCAAAGAAGCAGAGTCTGTCTTATAGCTGCTGGTCCTTCGGGCTGTCTGGGCAGGAGGCCGGCTGGCAGGACTTGAGGCTCACCAGGGGAATGTCAGCCATGCTGCTGCTGGTGAAGTGTCCTTCCCCACTTCCAAACTGCTTCCTGTCACCAAAATTCTCCGTTCGGCCACTTTCATTTTTCCAGGTTCTGGTCAGAGTGTGTCCGTTGACAAGTTTGTCCTTAGGACCCCACTCCCTCTGAGAGCCAAAGCCGGACACGGGGGACTTTGGCTGCTGGTATGTTCCTAACATGGGCGGCATCCAGCAGTTGTCCGAGTGTCCCAGGATGAGGCACTCCTGTGTGCACATCTCTGTAGCCTCCACTAGGCCACGGGGTCCAAGGGGGCCATCTGGAGAAGCAGAAGCATAAACAGAAGGAAAGTTTGCTGTTGAGTCTCATGCTTAATGATTTCTAAAAGTTCCAAAGATCACTGCTGAGGTAGTTCATGTGTAGCTTACTCTTATTTAGTAGCTATGTCTTATTTTAAGACATAAAACAGTCACTGCAGCTTGAAAACCAGGTGTAAACAAATTCTCTTACTATTCTCTTATCTACTGATGAAAATACTGAAGGTGAAACATGATTGAATGTGATCAATTAAAAAGAGAAAATGAATCCCTAAAAACATACATTTAAAAAAAATATATGCCTGACAATTCACGGTTTAGAATAATTCTTTTCCATTCATTCTCTTTTCTGTTTAAAAAAAAAGTGTTTCTGTAACAAGCTTCAAAGAGAATAGAACCCATCTGTTTGTGGTTCATGAGAGAATAAGAACTTTTTATTTTTTCTTAATTTGTCCCTTTGCACATTAAGCTCATTAACTGGTAATTTCTGCAATGTTCCAATCAGATGTGTACTTTATCCTTTATCACTTTGAATGTTTTTGAAAACAACTTTAGCTGAAACTTGTTACAGGAGAAATTAGAGAAAGAGAATTTTTTTTTTTTTTTAAACTTTATTCTTTAAAAAGTTCCATGTTTCTGCAATGATTTGGAATTGAAGTCTTTAATATGAACTTTGTAATGTTAAGAAAAAAAAAACAAAACACTAAGATGACTCCACCTTCATCTTCATCTTCATCAACAACCTTACAACACCCGCCTCACTCTCAAAGCCACCAGGATTGCAGGTGACCCCACCCGCCCATCTCACAGTCTCCTCAGGCTGCGGCTGTCAGGGAGGAGACTGCAGAGTCTCCGGGCCAAAACCAGCAGACTCAAAGACAGCTTCTTCCACCAGGTAGTCAGGATGCTCAACTCCCTTCCTGCTCTGTTGACTTTGACTTTATGCTGAGCTACATGAGCCTAATTTCATATATTTTAATAGTTTAATTACTCACAGTTTTGCAAATCTTTTTAAACAGATTCTATCATATTACTGCAGATGCTGCTATCATATAGAATCTAAAGTTGCCCAGATGAAACGAGCATCGTCATCCAAAGGTTGGAACATTTTCAACTAAAACTGTTTTAAAATATGTTTTTATCAGGTTCTTTAGAAACACAGAATTATTATCAACCGCAGACCATTTAAGCCTTTGAAAGCAAACGCTCACACATGATGGGAAGAAAGCAAAGGCCCATGTGGTGGACAGCCTGTCACCCTCCTGCACGGATGTGGAGCCCATCACAATAACAGACATCCCATAATTGGAATGTGAGGAGGCTAACCAAGACGCATTATCATAAGTTTCACGAAGAACCACGCAGCGCAATAATGCATGGCACCCGGGAGACAGTGAGATGAATTGCAGATGATCTGGGGAGCTGTTAAGGAAGAGAGATAGGAGAATGAGACAGGACGGCGCCTTTGTGCAAAGCTGAAAAGGGAAACTTTTACACACCTGCCAATTATGTGACATTTAGCTTCTTTTTGTGTAGCTGGGAGATGGTTATTATGAAGGTGTGAGAGTGATTGTCTGAGTCAGCGTTGTCGGTTCTGCCAGCTTTTTAATCGTGGGGTGTTTGAAAGACAACGAAAACAAAAGTGTTGACTTCTCTGCTATATGCAGCTACCAGGATGGGCGGTGTGTGTATTGATTGCAGCAGAATCAGGTGACCATGATATCTAGCCTGACTTTTTGTAACAGAAGTAGAGCCAGCCAGTAATCAAGCCCACTTTATGCATGGCTATAAATATATTCATTTACATGCAGATTGGTATACAATCAGTGGCCTGAGAGGGCAGCAGAGGATAATTGAAATAAGGCGGTTTCTTATTCTAATCCGTCCAGGCCCGCTACTGGTGGAGAGGCAGACCCTGATTGAAGAAGGCTGCTGAAAAAAATTCACCATAGTTACGGTTCCTAATCTAAAGCAGGATAGATTTCATCAAGAGAAAAAGAGAATAAATGTTATTTTATCAACATCCATACTGTTCTCAACGCTCAAATATAATGTACATAAATGTGTTTCCTTGGCAGTGTTCATGGTTTGGACTAATCTTTTCCAGGAGGGTGCGTTTACATGAAAATTGTCTTGCGCTCCGGATGGCAGTGAATGTCTGCTTAGGTGCAGGGCCCTCAGGTAGACTCAAATAAGAAAGAAGGAGGCCCACACTCAGGAACAAAATGGAGGCTGTTTGATGCACAAAGAAAACCCCAAAAATACATAGTGCTAAGTGCACAAACAGAAAAGTGGAAAAAACAGAAAATACGGAGTGAACGTTTCAACACCCTGGGCGCTGATGATGGTCTGGTGACCGAAAATTACCGAAAAATTACTATACAAAAAAAAAAAACAGTTATGCAATAATAACGTCAGTTCACAAAGAAGACAAAGAAGAAAAGGAGGTTACAAAAATCTATGCTGGTTTTGGTTATTCAAACCAAAAAAATTAAATTAAATTATTATTATTTAAAAAAAAAAAAAAAACATTAAACAGACACACACACATGGTATTAACCCTTGTGTCCCAGGGTTTTCTGATCTGTGTGACCGCAGCCCTCAGACGCACCACAGCTCCTGATTTTGGTCATTTGATTAGAGGAAAGCTGGCCATCGTGTCCTCATTCGCCTCAACTACTTCTAAATGTCTTTGTCTTATTTTAACTTCCCACTCAGTTCTTATTTCCTGTGTCATCATTATAAGTAGGTTGATGACTTAACAGTATGTCAGTGCCGGCGAATTTCGGATTTTGATTGTTCGCCCTCGTCATTCTGCCGCCTCGCCGTACATTCAACTAACATAATCAGGATTTTGTCACCACTGCAAACTGTGTGACTTAGAAAAGCCCATTGGGTGTGGAGAGACGTTGCGCTGGTCTCGCTGAAACACTGTGGACAAACGACAGGCGCTGGCATGTCACAACACTACAGCTGCAGATAAGAAAGCGCTGGCGATGTCCTCCTCATTGTACTAATACACACACATATGACCAGACCTGGAGTAGATAGAGTTGCCTTAGAGAAACAGATGTGCACAGAAGTGTGGTTTTGAAGGAATATCCATTATAAATATACCTACATTGTAGTCCTGGGACAGCATATTATCTATCTATCTATCTATCTATCTATCTATCTATCTATCTATCTATCTATCTATCTATCTATCTATCTATCTATCTATCTATCTATCTATCTATCTAAACATTGATACCCAGGTGTTGAGGAATGTGAGTGATCTTCAATCGTGTTTGCTGATTTTGCTAAAAGCCCTGAGCAAATGTTACAGATGCCCACAAAACAAATCAGTTAGAGGCAGAGAAACCATCAGATTGCCTCCTGATAGAGTCATTAGGATGGGCTGGGGGCTGATCTCTTTAATTCCACAGGAGCTGCAGCATTAATCTGAGCCATGAGCAATGGCCGCTCAACAACGGACAGGCCGACCAGGCTGCGTTCAAGCATGGCTCTTTCAGTACTACTACTCAACGCCTGCAGATCATCGAGGTTACGGAGGAAGAAAACCACCCTCAATTTCAGTCCCAGGGTTGTTTGCAACTACAAGGGAGCGCTCTTGTTTTAGTCTGCTGGCAATTTCTAATGAGATAACGTTTGGGTAATTAATTGGATGCGCACTATCAGCGCTGATGTGTCAGGCCTACACCAACAACCTACAGCCTTCAGAATGTCAAGGGGAATCAGGCGGCTAGGGTATGAGCGAGTGCGAGTGCAGGGGATTTAGAGACCATTAGCCTTGTTTACTTATCCTTGTTGAGCAGCCGGGCCAGATGTTGTTATTCTGGGGATGAATGAAGCGTTCTTTTTGTCCAGTACGGTAACTCAAAAAGTCACAAGCCCAGAACACCATAAGATGTGTCTGAGAGATTCAATCCGATCCGATTGCTCTGGAGTTTTCTGGTGAAGTTTTTTTTTTTTTTTTTTTTTTTTTTTTTGCAACTACATGCACCAGTAACAGATAACTGCCAATTCACTATAAACATTCAGAAAACAAACAGCCCCACCTCACCAGGAACTACATGATAAATAGCTTTGGGGGTGCATGAGTGATTCAGTGTTTGGTATCCTACACCTACAGAATCCTAACCTAATAGGGCTTTGCAGCATATTTGGAAAATTGTGATCTACACCAAAGGCCATTCGGGGTTGGATAAATATGATACCGAGCAGAACAGAAGGGAGCAACGCACTGGATGCATTCTCGAGAGGATACGGGTCTGGCTCATGGATCCTTTCTAGTGCTCTCTTTGAGGCCAGGCGCTGGGTTTCTAAGAGAAGAGATGAAAAGCAAGGGGGGAGGTGTCGCACTGGAAACATGGCAATAGGGGTTGGTCAGAGAGATGGACGATGGAAGAGAAGAAAGCTGACAAGCTAGCAAACAAAACATGAATTCTGTCAACAACACGCCATCTTTTCCTCATTTGTTCATGATGACAGAAGAATATTATTGGCTTCCATCACACTTTTTTAAGTTCAATTTGTAATTCAAATTCCAAATCCAGGTCACCTTCTTTTGGTCCCACATGCTTTTTTTTATCATTTTAAGTGCTTCTATTAAAAGTTTAGACACAAAATAATGAATTCCTTTCTTGTCCGTCTTTTCTTTGCTTTGAAATTAATTGAAATGCGATTACCATTTTCCATTTTATTTGTCAAACAATAAATTATGTGTTTTTATTATCCAAGTTTGCAGAGGGCAAATCCTCCAAAACCAACACCAACCTCCCACTGAGGAACCATTCTGATGAGTATTTTGCTATATTCAAGCCAGGAGAAGTAATGAGCATATTTTTTCACTTTTATTCCACTTTCACTTCCAGTTCTTTCTTCACTCTATATTTCCCCTCAACTATCCGCAGTTCTGCTCTGCTCCAGGGGTTAGCTTCACATCTACTATAAGAGGAATATTGGATCAAAGTTATTCAATTTGAGTAAAGTTGTATAAAAAAATTCATCAGATTTTCAGGGGTCAGCATATATATGCCTTATAAAGGCAATTAGATCTAGTTTTCTTTTGTGACTGTTTAGTGGCTTTCGTACATAAGTGGCTTGCAACAGCGCCAGGTCCACACAAAGATGGATAAAAATGAAGCTGTGACGAGAGGAAGGGCTGCTCTTGTAAAGTTGTTGCGGCCAGACCAATGCCTGCGGGTTCAGGCTCTCTGTTGAGAGCCGAAAGTCGCAGATGCATCTTCAGAAGATGACGTGTGATCTTCCTGTTATATGCATGACACTGATGTTGCAGTTCTGATTCAGGCCAACCCGTTATGGTCCCAGAAGAACGCTGCCTTCCAGATCAGCGGTTCTACCCGAAGAATGACCATCCCTCCTTTCCAGCCCTTCTGCTGGCTACCACCCACTGCTACTTCTGTGTATAGCAAAATGTCTTAGTAATAAAGGAACAGCTTATAAACACCCACCTCCGAATTCTCTCAGGTTTTTATCCCGCTGACCCTGCATGTTTGTGTCTGCCCAAATTTTAAGCAAACACTCAATTTGTGAATTGATTTTTTTTTTTTGGGAGCGGCGGGGGCTGATGAAGAGCTAACGATCAAAGTATTGAATAGAAAAGAAAAGTGTTTGTTTTCCAAGTAACAGCAAAAACAAGTTATTTCGGTCCTAAAGTCCACAACTATACAACATATTGCTCCCTGATGGAGTTGACATTTATTTTTATTTGTCTGCTTTTAAATTGTTGCCCATAAATCAGGCCACCGTCTACACATTAAACAGTTTTTAAACACAATTTATCTACTTTTTTGTGCTGATGTAACATAAGAAAATAGTAGAAATAGAATCATGAAGAAAAATGTAGATAATAAAGTATTGTGCACACATCGACAGATCTGACTCTCTGAGGGTTTAACCAAGCTCAGTTCTGACAGTTGAAACATGAAAAGCTAATGAATAAAACACCCAAAATTAACTTTGTAAGACAAGTTGATAAACTGTAATAATGCTGCAATCAAAATCATGCTGTAATATTACATGAAATGTACAAGTTTGCATGTTGTAGGTCATGTTAATAGGAAGGAACACAGCTGTGTGCATTAAAAGGGCCTAGATTGAACAAGCAAACGACGTTATTTAGGTTTCACATTCAACTTTTCACGCTTAGGAAGCAAAAATGAATGACTGACTACACCTGAGCCACCACTGGCCCCCAGATGAGACTGTCAAAATGTAATTAGGAAAGTGGATGAAATCATTAAAAGGTAAACAAGGCAAAAAACAAATATGACGACAACAGCAAATTGGTGGCAGAAAAGCATATGGCCACACACTAGAAAACTAGTTCTGTCTGTCTGGCTGGCTGGCTGGCTGGCTGGCTGGCTGGCTGGCTGGCTGGCTAGCTAGCTAGCGTACATATAGCAGCGAACAAAAGTGAAAAACGTCAGAAGCCAAACTCTTCCTTTATACTTTCAAAGTAGCATTGTGTTGTATGCAAATATGATTGTTTTTTTTAAGCAATAACATAGCATCCACATATTAATCTACATACTGCGGCATATGCATATGAAAAACACCTGTATGGCTTTCAACTTCATTATGTTTGATGCTCCATTATTGAAATTCTAAATCACGCTTTGAGTCGATTCAAAGCAGGCCAACAAAGAGGAGCATGCGTAGTCTGAAAGAAGATCAAGAGCAGATAAATGGAGCAGAGAGAAAGAAACACCAGTCCCACAGTTACACTGTTGGCTGCTCATTAAATTACTCGGCACATTTTGCAGCGTGTACACCACCGCTAAAACACCCTCGCTAAGAGGAGAGGAACGTGGTGACTGCTGTAAGAGGTACCAGAGATTAGTAATGTAACAGTGACAGAGGGACACGTGCATGTAATTCTCTGTTGGTCGTTACCTGCAGCCCGAAGGAGTCTGCTAATAAAACAAAACTTTGCTAATCCCCCGAGAGCTCTGTAATTGCAGTGTAGAGGTGCTCTTTATCTCCTCTTTGTTAATAATTGTAATTTCAGAGCAGGATCTACCTACATATACATTTATTCATAATTACCTGAGGGAAAGGATAGTGCCAGGCTGTCTATTAAGGGTGAACTGAATTAAATTGACGCACGGTTTTCATTTGAAATATTCAGGCCAGCACTGATTCGCTATGAAAATGCAGATTGTACAATTTTCAAAGATGTAAGATATTTTTTCTGTGTTTCACGTGCTGCGGATTAATCTTGAGGTTAATTTCGGGGCTGTTAACAGCACGGAAGTTTTGGTGCTGCGAGATTCACAATCGCGTTGATGTCTTACTTCGCAATGTGCTAAAGTTCGCAAGTCGCATTGGCATTTAATTGGGAGAGATGGTGAAAGTTAGCACTTACACTTCAGCATTGCCTCCATGGCGGTGGTGTTATGGTGTTAACAGGAAATTTAGAGGAGATAATAAAGTTTCACTGCATTGTAGAAGGAGGGGACATCATCATATAGGCTGAATCACTTCTGGCTGACGGTGCGAATACTCTGCATGGCCTCCACTCCGAGAATCACCTGTGAGGGTTCGCTTTTCCTTCCTTTACTGCAATTATTCTCTGAGTCTGTGTTTATCTGTGACTCTTTACTAGTACAATACCTCCTCCTCACTTGGCGCTGGGAGATGGTTAATCTCGTTATGTTTCCCCTCTGATTTCTCTTGTGTATGCTTCGCCTTTTGAGTTCTTAATCCGTTTATTTGCAATTGGAGAGCTTTTAGCCTATCTGCTTGTGATTATATAAAACACATAAGGAACTAATCACTGCTTGTCAGTGCTGCAACATTTTGCTACATTTGCTCCTTTGTTAAATTACACATTTCAGTCGACTGATCAGCGAACGATCATTGTCTGAGCGATATGAGCAGCACGTGCATAGATCTGCTTTGTGAGGTGGTGGGTGCCCTGACAGGAAGTGGAGGTCAGGACCTGGCAGAGGCTCCTGTTGGGTGCAGGTGGCAGATACCTTCCGTCAGCCAAGTAATTAAGTGTCCATCACATGCTCGCAGGAGGGCTGAGCCACCCAGAATACACTTCCAACCTCCATCTGTGAGACGGGCTGGAGCTACAATATGTCTCTACGCATGATCGCTATACCTTTACCAACCATGCCGGCTTGAGAACGCAAATGTATGCCTAATACATTAATAGGAAAAAAATTCCCCTACAGTCCCAGGATTTTATGTGCGCTGAGGAAGTAGGCAAGAAGTATGTGACAGTATTCATTTGTCACCTTGATCAATACTATAATAAGTGATTTTCTATATAACCTTAAAAGCAACATCTGTCTTAATTTTGACAAGAGTGTGAAACTAAAATAGTCCTTAAAGGGAATGTGGGAGGCGGGTGTGGCAGCTGTTTGAGGAGCCATTTTCACCTTGTCTTCACACATCTAGGTTGATCTAATCACAAGCGCTCAGTCTATGTGGGAGTTGGAGGGTTTTTGACTTGAGTCCCGTTTACAGACCATGGTGTTCTTGAGCAAGATACCAAACCCTAAATACGCAAGTTCGGACTTCTACAGTTCTATGTACTTGGAGGTCTGTACTTGGGGAAGGGACGTACCTTCTGCTGTAGAGACTGTTAGGGAGTTTGGTGAGGGTCAGGGAAGGTAAAGGTTAAAAAGAAAGGAGGGTTTGGAGGGTATCCAGGGAGATCCAACTGAAGGTGAATTTTTGAAAGATGATCTTTCATGAAAACAGTAAAATATTATAATCTATAAAGATGTTCTGTCGCCAGTATTTACTAAAAGTGTTCTGGTTGGTTAAAGGACTTTTATGACTCCTCTTTCAACAGGTGCAACATTAGCAAATGCTTGATTCCCCCGCCACAAAGTCGTACAGCATTTTATTTATTCATTTTTTGGGGGGGACACGATGCTGACTACATGTTATTTCTTTGTCGCTGCATTGCAACATGTGAAACTAATTTGTTGTTTTTGAAGATGGTGGCAATTAATCTCTCAAATGACCTGGCGAGATTAAATGAGAAGAAAAAGAGGATGCTGGGAAAGTAAATGCCAGCATTAGGGAAGAAATTACAAGATGACCTTACTGAACAATGATTTATGGATTCCTGAGTCAAGCAATTACAGCAGGAGATACCTTTGAAATTTCAAACCATGAAAATTAAATTTGTTCCTTTGCAAACTGCACACTTGTCAAGGGCATTTAAACTCCCAGTGACATTGTGAGGCCACTTTGCATCTGCCGCCCCTCCACCCTTGGCAAAGCATGTAGCTCTTCGTGGAGCATGAACACGTGAAATGAAATAAACCCCAACCTAACAAGTCAAACACATATTGTTTTCTGCGTCATCCTTTACCCATCACAAAATAATTTTGTTTTCATGGGTGAAAGTTAACTCTCCAAACAAGAAGAGAACAGATTTACTTACTCTTACTGAATCGCTGGATTCTAAAATTGTACATGCTGAGTCCTGCATCTGCTGGAGTGCAGCTACACCCCTGCACACTGAAGTACTGAGAACTAGAAACTGTGGGTTTACAAGCTGGGTTTAAAATGTGTAACTAACTTATTATACACATTATTGATATAAGCTTACTTGTGTAAGCTTATATCAATGAGTAATAAATTGACACCCTGCAGTAAATAAACATATAAAAGAGGCATAATTAATGCAGCAACTTGACGCACTTTTGACACCAGTGTGTGTTTAATTATATAGATACCAAATGGAACAATAAAAGAAATATGATTATTTTATGTATTTTATCTTTTGTAGCTGACATGCATCTACCATTATCCACTGGCAAAGTTATTATTCTGCCACAATAACAGACAAACTAAATAAATAAATAAAAAACAATTGTAAATGGCAACATGTCAGAGCGCATTTTCCTCAACAGTCTCCTCAGTTGTTGGACGTTTGATAAGTGTCTTTGTTTCTCTCTCAATGTGAAAGAGTCAGCAGGGACGCCGACTTCACTGATGGGGTCAAAGACCTCTGCTGTGAGAACGACACACACACATACACAATCATGTGCTCCAGAGATGCAAGTAAAACAAGGTGAAGCACTGGTTCACAGACAAACTGAATAGCAGTATCCATCCTGTATGGTCGTATCTAGCCAGTGAGCATTTGTTTGTTTTTTATCGCACGTTTGAATCGAGTGACAGATTAAATAATGCACGAATTCTGAACTGTCTGACATAGGATGGACTGAGAAAAGAAGGGAGCATGAGCGGCGGTGGTACCAGCGGCCTCGTCGTTCCATTTCCTACAGCACATCTATAAATGGCATGCATTTTAATCCTTTTAATTATGGATCCTTGCCACAATTACCTCAAATTAAATTACTCTGCAAACCTCAGAAGGATACATAGCTGACTGGGAAGAAGAGGATCACTCTGCCAGGGATTTAACCTCACTTTCTGTGTGACATCCTTAGCTATCACCCTACCTCCTAAATCCAAGCCCATATGGAATTGAAATGTTGAGAATGCCTAAAAGCCCAAACTGTACCCATTCTAGAAACCAATCAGCCCTCAAACTCCTACAAATCCCCTCTCTCCCAGTCCTACTCTATTCACAGGGCTATAGAGATTACAGGGAAGAACCCTGCCTGGCAGGCATGCCACACTTAAATAATCTCTGGGCAAAATCCCAGTGTTAATATGGGGTTTCTGGATCATGGCACCGCAGTGTGCCACGGCACTCCCTGGCACGCCTATCGCGGAGGACGACCGTGCAAGGGGGAAGCGAAGGAGAGGGGTACAGACAGCTACACAAGAAAGGGATGGGAGTGATGAAAAGAGAGGGCAATGTAGACCAAAACCAAAAGAGTGGGGCTGTGGCAATCTGAGGAGAAGTGATGGAGATGTAGAGGGAATGGAAGGAAGGAGTGAGATGCCACTGTGGTGGCAAGATAGTCTCACGAGTGGGACACAGAAAGCGTGCCAAGGCCTAAATGGCATTACTCCGCATGTTATATACTTCATGGCCTTGGGTGGGTGTCCCATGTGCCAAGAGCTGCAGAAAATCCCAAATGCTATTCTTACCCTCTGCTGCAGCTGACACACAAACACACTCGTCTCCCACTTGAAGCGCGGCATGAAATTAAGCGTGCGCGACGCAAAAAATGAATTAATTACTTGATGTTTAAATTGCAGTACAATAATTGCTTTAGTCCACAGGATAACCACGAAAGTGAGGAGATAACATATGCCAGGAAAGACGGCGGCATAATTACAGGATTATTGTAGGTTTTTAAGATTTCGTTGTTCACAGGATCACGCCGATCTTGGAGGCAAGCAGGACAGAAAGGTGTGGAGAGAGAAAAGTCTTTTAAATTAGCATAGCAAATAACGCCTTCTCAACAGTGGCCCGTCTCATGTCCAAACTCTGCATTTTGTTAAAACACTCAACAAAGAAACTGACAGGTTTTATTCAGCTTTCTCAACACAAGCCAACATTTCAGGAATCCTCATCAATCCTAAGCGTTGTGGACACCCCCATTACCACAGACTAAATTCTCAGAACATAGGCACAAAGGCTAGATTATTACGACAGCACACACACACCTCATTTCAATCCCACAATTTTAACACAGATTGATCAGGAAACATATTCAGCCTAACTTGACGTGAGTGATTTCCTCCCTTTCGGCATGTAGAGACACATGAATAACATTAATTCTGCCGCTGTGGCAGCCACACACAGAAAAATAATTTTAATTGTCATCTGTCAAGCGAATGAAGGAGTGTTTACTCAAAGTTAAAGGATTTTAACTGTCATGATTGATGGGTCGAAGGTGAGACGGCACGAGGCCGGATGAAAAGTGACATAAGCAGCCGAAAGCCCTGACCAGCCGAAAGCAGGTTAATTAAGATAATTCACATAACACAAGGTCGCGTCGGGACAACTGACACTTCTAATTGTGTTATTTTAAGGACTCGACCTTTTGATCCCGGGATAATTCATTAGAGGCTGCAGCAGTCTAAATATCCAGTGAGTAACAGTGAATATCGAGAGTTTCTAAAGAACATAAGGTTTGGTGTGTTAGCTGGAGTGGACTGGTGTGTTTGGAGAGAACAAACCAGTACCAGTTAATTAGCACACACAAGGGGGCATTGGGAGCTCCTTGTCTAAATCCCCCCCTTCATCTCATGCCACAACAACAAGGCCTGCTAGATTAACCAGAGCCTATCATCATTACAGCCAAAGAGACTGACAGTAAACAAGGATTCAGGGCAGATTCTACATAAAGCAGGATTATTAGCCTGACAGAAGCCACCTTTCCTATAATTCAGCCATTTTGAGAATTCAGCACACGCACCTGACATGTGCCAGCGTCTAGACAAAAGTATGATGCTTCGCCGCGTCACCAGTCTTACTTCAAATGGCACAATATTCCGCACATCCTTAAAATGTTTCCACGGGTGTGGCTGCCTTAGACAGACACAAGCACATACAAATGATTTTGTATTTTTTTGTTTATTGACAAGCAAACAAAACTAGATTCTTGACAGTTTCAAAATGTCAGTTTTCTACATTGTTGGTATCATATGTTCAAAACTGACCAAAGAAATAAATGAAGCATCACATCATCACATTAATATTCGGCAGTCCTCCTATTTTCACGCAGCAGAGCTCTGATCCAGTCCGAAAATCTTTTTTCCATCTCTGTATAAACAATATCAGAAAAGCACATCCCAGAGACAGTTTCTTCCCAAAAGCCATAACTGTACTAAACTCTCACATGCACTGAACCCCACAGTCTATTCCCCTGACCCCCCTGGACTTCCATCTATCCACTCACTGTGCAATATCTGTATACTGTGCAATATCCATTAATATGCAATAACCCATGCTTCCTTGAACTGTGTATATATTTTTGACATGTCTGCACTAAATTAATTAAATTTTATTATATTCTATGTTGTATATATGTATATATTGTATATATTTATACATGTACACACACGTTTGCACACATTTGCACTGAAGGAGTTGCTTTTTTTCATCTCGTACATTTAAAAAGGTGTATAATGACAATAAGAGGCATTGTATTCTAAAGCCACATCATCACTGTTGTTTCCTGTTTCATCCTGAGGGTATTAAAATCTGAAAAAAGTCGGCTTACCAGCTCCTGACTCAGGTAATTCTGCTCCTGCTGACTGCATTATCTTAATTTCCAATTTGGAATAGTGACTCCAATAATTAATGTGTAACGGTGATTTTTCTAGCCTTTTTCATCTCTTAAATAGCCCACTGCCTTCTCCTCACATGATCTCTGGGGATGAAAAGAATGAAATGGAATTAGGGAAACACTTTTTGAACAAGGGCTCTTCCTATTTTCCACATAGGCTGTGCATGTAAACAGCAACTTTCTTCATTTCGGAAATTCACCAGCGTTGCGGAACAATTTAATTGTTGAAATTTGCTTCCTCTCAGATCTTTTTTGCACAATATGCCATTTCTGGCATCATGCGATTGTGAGGAAATCCACATCACGTTTACCCCTTTAGAAGATTTTGAGCAGGTTTAACATCAAGGACATACGTGGTCCGACACGCATGTCCTTGATGCTCATGCCAACCCGCAGGAACAAACATCTGATGTCCAACCAGGCTACCAACAAAGATCTGACATCAGAGCATCAGCCTGGGGCTGGAAGGTCAGCGTCACCTACAACTCTCTTTTAACCTCTTACACAAACCACTTTATCAAAGCTGAAGACAGAACTGCCATCAAATACTTCGCCTCAAGAAAGCGCTGCCGTAAAGACCCATGTGCAGGCATTGGAGAGCACAGAAAAAGAAGGAAAAATAAGGCACAGTTCCTCCAAAAAGTACATTGTCATTGAGTAGTATTTGAAAATGTGAATTATTCTGGCTCCCATTTGTACTTTGGGCTGTGCAGTTCTTCACACAGTAGTTGTTGTGTGTAGCTACAGCATATCAGCCACAGAAGAGCTATTGCATTAACAGCCAGATACAGTGTTAGAAAATAGCAGAAGTGTTATGGTTTCTCACCCGTCTCACACGGGATGGTCTGATGGACTGATGGTCTGGTTACCTAACCCCAGCATGGTAACAAGTCTAGGAGACATCTAGAAGACCAAGGAAGCTTCAGACACAAAAAAGGAATGGAAATGGTGGTCTCCAGTTTTGAAATGCAGGGGACCCACATCAGTCAGTCAGGACCCCAGTTAGACGGTAAACAGCACCACACTGGTGACAAAGGCCTGGTGAGGACGGCACCTTCTCAGGAAGGCCAACCACTCTGGGAATCCTCAGTCTTTCAGAGTGGATCCTGTTCAGCAGCGTGCAGGGCAGCTCAACACAGACCGGTCACTAAGCTACGCACAAAAACCCAAAATCGCTGGACTCCCACCACCCCCTCAGAAGACACCTACAGGTCCCGCTGCCACAGCAGAGCCTGCCGGATTGTAAAGAACACCACTCATCCCTCTCACCATCTGTTCACACTGCTGCACTCAGGGAGACGCCGCAGAGACCTGAAACACTCTCCCCACAGCAGTTCACAAAGTGACCCCACCCCCTGCCTTTTTGCCCCCATGTCACAAAAAGGAGGACTGACAGTTAAAGTGATGCACTCATCTATCCTATCTCATTTTTAGGTGTGTTCTCACGGTGGCATGAATGGGAATCAGCTTTTTTTTTTTTTTTTTTTTTTTTTTTGACGAGAGCATCTGAGAAATTAAAGCTAAGGTCTCCAAACCAAACGGGTGAGGCCCCAGTGCTGTTACTGGTCGCTAATCACGAACCCTGATGCCTGAAGTAGATCCCTCCATGTGCTCTGGATGGATGACCTGCAGCCTGCACAGGTGGCTCCTTCTCAACAGAGAGGACAGCAGCGACTCCCTTTTAGCTCAAAACCCCCAATTACAAAATGTCTTCTGAACCATCTGGACTAATAATGTAATATAAGAAACATAATGTAATTATTATTAATAAAGCATACTTTATTATTATCGTTATCAAAGTCATTGCGTGAATATATGTAACCACTTTTTTTCCCCACAAATTCAAATGAAACTGCTTTCAAGGAAGAAGACAAGGTAATTTAATATATAAGGCTTTTCTCGTTGTCTTTAATGCACCAAAGCTGGCGGTAATGAGAGCATGAAATATGTCAGACATTTTACACTTAACACATGATCAAAAGTCACTTTGTTTGGTGATATTTTCGGCCCTTTCCTCTATCTCTGAGTGCTTCTCTTTAAGAGCATACATCACGATGGGAAATGGCTTGACTTTTTCAATAAAAGATAAAGACTATCTTATTACCTTCCCATTAAGAACATAACAGTTTTTTAAATAGACTCCTATTTAAAATAGTCCTCCCAGCACTGAGCCAGATTCAATGAATCTCGGCTGTACTTTAATCAAGTCAGGCTCCGCTGTTTCCACTTCGGCGTTTCACCATTACAAAGAATAAAAATTCATCGTGTTTGATTATTCTCAGCTCTAATTCAAAGGAAAGTAGAAATATCCCAGAGGCTAATGTTACATATATCTATAGCCACGGCATGAAAAATCAATATAACTTCTCCTTTTTGGAATCTAAAACTGATATCAGTGACAAAGGTAATGAATTTAAGAATATTTATGTCTCGTTGGTGATTCTCTCTCTTTCTCTCAATCACATGGTTCATTTGAAAGCTGTTAAAAATGTGCACAATGTACAATGTAATGGGTTACACCACATATTACTTGTCTGAACTGATGAACTCATTCTGGATTTTATCCATTTGATTTGACACCGGGGGTCACTCGGAGTGGAAATGTCGCCGATCAACCCTGATCAGAGTCTAAACAGCAGAGCTTCTGGCAGAAAAGGTTATGAGCACTAAAGACAAATGCAAAAGTGATGCATACAAAGAGCTGCATCAGCTTTTTCTTAGCCAGACGTCTCTGGTACCCTGGGGAAAGGTCGCAGCGGCCCATTTTAAGGCCCCTTCGCTCCAACTGAGTCACATCGGGGCTGTCATCGGTGGCAGCGTGAGACCCCAGGCTGTAACTGGCAGTTGTCAACACTAGTAAGTCGCTGTCATTTTCTCTGTCAATTTCCACCCCGTCACATCTGCGGACTGAGGAACAAAGCTCATCACATGATGGCCGCGCCTCTTCCTTTTGCGCAGCACCAGGACCTCCTTGTGTGCTTGTTAACAGGTCAGAGCCAGTCCTGAATTCATATTTATTAGGTGTTGAGTGTTTCCACTTTTGTTTCATTACACCCCCCGGCACCAAATTTGTCATTAAAAATTCGTTTTTGCTTCGCAATATGTTGTCTGCTTTGCAGCATGCTGTATTCCTTCTTCCACTTTATAGGTTCCGCAGCTGATTTTAAAGTGCACCATTCTTAAGCAAACATCTGCCACATTTATGCACCAAGAATCGGGACGCTATCCAAGGCACATATGGACCCCTGATAGGGAAGGTTTACTCTTTGTCTCTTCTGTAAACCCATCTGCTGTTGTTGTTACATCATGTCTTTCTTTCTGCCTAATCCTCAGTTCCCCTCCTGCATTTTGCTCCAACAAAGATTTGGTATTTTAGATAGAAATCTGCATTTTTTTGAATGATCAATGGTCAACAGCTGGGCAGTTATGGCATACTGACATTTAAACAAACTAGAGCCACTCATACGTTGCTACATGGGTTATGTGGATGGTTTTCTAATAGATTTGTTCTCCATGAAGTACGATGTGGTGCTTCAACCAGATGCTTTCTTTTTTTGCTGTTGCATGATATGTGGCTGTGCATTTGCCTTCAGATTACATCAAATTATGATATGCAAATGTGCCAGCACATGGTCATGGGTTGGTCATTAGGGTGAGTTCAGCTCTGTGGCCTCTGGCTCCTTATTTGTGGTGAAATTGCAAATCTAGCTGCTTTAGATTTCGGCTAGTCTGTAGTTGCTGATGAAGCTGCCTAATGTAAACCAGCAGAGAAACAAAGATCAGTCAAAAAGTTAGAATAGGTCCAACATTTATGCAAATTTTTTTCCCAGTTTATTTATTTATACAACTGTCTGCTAACGCCATTTAAGTGCTGAAAACAGATTTAATAATGAGTAACGACTGTGATAGCTTGTCTGTACGACAGTAAGTCTGACTAAACACCTTTACCCCCCGTTTCCGCCGCATGCGGTGCATCTCTGTCCGTCTGTCCTGATTAGATTCCATTCAAGTCCATGCGTCAGTTTCCACTGGCAGGGCTGGGGGCCTCCGTCGCCCTCCGGAAAAATACGCATCGCTTCTATTTTGGACGGACGGAGCACGCCGCAACAATCTAGCACAAGGCATCGCGTGCGGTACAGGAAGTTGGGTGCGAAGAAAAAATAAAACATCTGGGAATTTGTCCCGTATTTAGAGCGATCATTTTTTTTACGTTATTTTTCACATTATTACATGTATGAATCACCTTTTTCTTGTGCTGTTTCATCTCTTGTATGTGGGTGTGTGAAACAACATCACAAGTAAACCCAACAGACAAACTGAAACTAGCTCAACAACCCTGCCAGTGACTCTCAGGTGACCACCGGGGTCATTAACATGCCAATGGTCCACAAGGGCTATATTTTCAAGCTCTGCCCCCAGCAAGTTTAGAACTGAAGAAGCCTTCTGGAGAGAGGGCGAAACGTTTTCAAGGAAACCTTACAGTCCAATTGTACACAGAGAGATCTAACTTTGGATAACTATTACCTGGATGAGTGAGAATCTACACAGACAAGTTAAGTTACTGTTTGCAGCATATCTTAGAATGTACAGTATTAAATAAACAACGTAAATAACCAGAATTTACAAGAAATAATGATCTATTACACATTTTAGGAAAAATTTATAGAATTACCCATGGTAGAGTCACCAAAAGAAAGGAACAAAGAACTCTAGGAACAAAGAACTTCTTCTGTGGCTCGTTTCAAAAACTACAAAGTGGTAATATCGCGCGGTCGTACGTGATTTTGTTTTAAGCGCCTTGTTGAAAAAGATCACTCTAAATACGGGACCTTTTATTTTGACAGTTTCCCGGATTCTTAATTTTATCGTCGCACCTGACTTCCTGTCTGGCACGTGATGGATTGTGCTACATTGTAGCAGCGTTCTCTGTCTGTCCAGACGCATCCGGTGGAAACGCCAGGACGGCAGAAATTAGGACGGACGGATGGACGGGGATGGACCGCCTCCAGTGGAAACACGGCATTATTTTTTCTGTTTGTCTCTTTCACTTACAAAATTTAAATCTAAAATCTAAATGAGGGACTGGTTTAAAATCTAAGTGAGGGACTGGTTTAAACAACCTGAGTCCAGCCTGACCAGGTGAGAAGAGCCAATTAGCGACGCTATCCATTGATATCTGCAAAGCTATCCAAATGGAAAAGCAAATCAGACAAGACTAAGGGCCCAAATGGGCTCTGCTTAGGCTCTGCTGAAACAGAAAAGCCCTGTCAAAGAGTGACACAGAAGGATTAATCCCATTACGATCATGACCTTTCTCTGAATCTGCATGTGCTCTGTGCAGGATTCGAAGTATAGATTTCACCAGAACCCATCTACTTTTTTAATTAACCTGCAAATGTTTCTCCTCACGCTGGCAAGAGCACGTATGGCTTTGAAATAGATTTTTAATGACGACCCCTGGTCGCATATTGATTCAAATTGAACTTTACATTGTAAACGTTGCAGTGCGAAGACCCCGATATTCACCTAATTTAAAAGGCTTATAGGATTAATCTGAGGAGGTTCCGATGAGCCAGCTGGAATGGGCCAACTTCCCCACTCAAGTTGTGCACGGTTCACTTGAGAGGAGTTTCTTGTCATTGGTAAAATTTCAATCGTTCAGCTCATGCAAATCTGTTTTCTTACAATCTGTCCGGACCGTCATTTTTATCATCATATATCATATATGTTTCAAACTAAATTATTCAGATTTAGTCGTTAGTTAAGAATCTGCAGAGAATCCAAGAAAAGTAGTTGAAGTCAGTATATTTCTGCACATTCTCCCCAGCTGCCCTTTTTGGATGTGTTCCCTCCTCCCCTACAGCTTAGCTGTCCGCAGACAATGAGCCGCAGCTCTGCTTCAGGCTCTATGGGCTGGGGACGCCCGACAGACAGGCCTTGTATTCAGCCGGAGCCGTCAGGCCCTCGCAAGTGTGTCCTGTTTGGCATTTAAAACACCTCCGCTCACTCCCGTGTCGTGGGAGAAGTGACGGACTTGACAGGCCCGGTCTCCGGGGAGCCGGTGGGCCTCTTTCCAATCTCCCGGGGTCATCGTGGAGGGGGCGAGATAGCATTGAAGAGCTCCTGGCTGGAAACACTAATTATCATGACTGTCTTGTATTTAGTGGTGGTGCTACTTCCAGCGGAAGGTAGCGCGCACCTTGCGGTCATGCTGTCAGAGAGCTCACAGGACTGGCTCTAATTGCGGTGATTGTAAAGCTATGGGTGTTTAGGGTCCCTCCCCTTCATTGGCGAGCTAAGTAAATGGGTAAACAAACAAATAAGAGTTTAATGATCCTCCTCAACGAATTTGCCACTGACATCACTCTACCCGGCTGTCATTAACGGTCTTTCATAATTTCCATGCACTCTTTTGATTGGCAAATTGGGTTGCGTCACAGATCGTGCACACATTTATGCAGCTCCGCAGTTCTCTGACTATCACACAGTTGCGCCTCTGCCCAAACTCATGACAATTTAATAAATGCCTGAAGGCAGAGTTTCAGGCAGTGGACAAATATAAATATTAATTAACACACAAGGGACCAAAGTAATGTGCAAAAAAACTTCTTTGCCTATTGGCTGCTGACATATTAAAGGAAACTCTGGTCAGATTTTTTTTAATGCAATTCAGAATATGTATCAGAACTTCAAACATTAACTTATAAAGTTAGTTTCGGTGCTTTTGAGGGGAAACATTGGAAATGTGTGTACTGTGTGTAACTTGTTTCAGGGGAACTTGACTGAAAAAAACAATCTGGCAATTCCTTTTTGTTGTTAAAACAATTCTCAAATCATTGCAAACCTCATTAAAGTTTCTCATTAAGACAGGTCTTTGATGCTAATTAGCTTCTAGCCTTGCCATTCTTTCCAGAGCCCCAAAATCACTCTTTGGAACTGTTGAAAGTCAAAGTCTCTCTTGAACGCTTTGGATTTTGCTTTCACAAGACAAATACTAACATCATTAATTGAAAATGTTTGCGTGGATCTGTGTACGGCTTTAGCAACTTTATTAGCATACTGAATACAGACATACTGTGGTTTGGTAGCAGGACAGCTGCCGGGACATTTTCAGAACACTGCCGTGGTGCCCTTGAGCAAATTAACCCCCAAATGCTCACAGGGGGCCTGTAGAGGGCAGCTTTGTCCACATACATCCTATACGTGTCCACATTCATGTACACTAATGGTTGTGCACTGAACAGAACATGAATGAATAAAGGATTCTTCTTCTTCAGGAAGTGATCTACACATACACAAGCTCTCAGGTTCAGGACTTGATCCCTGTAAGAAAATGATTTGTTGGGATGGAAATGGCTGAGACATCACTCAAGATGCATCTCTTCAGCACATGTGAACACATCCACGTTGAGCTCAGCTCATCCGAGTGCAAATTACAAAGTCAGACAGACAGGAGAGGCTCTCTGATCTCTGGCACAGAGACGGCTCAAGTGTCAGGTGGAGGGAAGACAGATGGAGGAGTTTGCTGCCAGCTGTCTATCCTGTCTCCATCACAGATACACAGGGAGGTCCACAAAGGTAAGGGATATACTGTGTGTCAGAATATGATTTATGGCCATCATTGGCAAAGATCACCCTCAGAATGAATCATCCCATCAACTCCTCAGACTTAATGAAGGAGTCACGGCGGCCAGTCTTTAGCCACGATGAGGAAAATCGAAACGATATGCGTGTTGGAAGTAAAGTCATATTTTAGACTCATTCACTTCTATAGAGGTTTACATTTAGCTTAATGAAATCAAGACAAACACCGCTGATTAATTTATATTCATTAGAAGATAATCCCAGATAAAGAAAGCTGGCCATTTTACATGTTTTAGGTTGTATTAATATGGTGTAAATGTGATACTGTGAAGGCATTTTTGAGCCAGTCCATTGATCTTTTTACTGTTCTGCAACATAAAAACAACAGAAAATTGCATTTTTGCACAAACACCAATGTACAACAAAATTATTTTCGTTTTATCATTTTCTTTCAATTGTTGAATGTACGGATGGAGAGAAAACAAATAGAATTAAAAGTCTCAGAATTTCCCGACATGTAATTTAACCATAGAAAAGCCTGAAACAGTCTGAGTTCCAAGTTTGCTGTCAGCTCTGAGAGCTCTTGGAGCTAACGGGATGGTCGGAGGCAGACAGTCGCCTCCGCCCCAAAACGTTTCAATCTCTTTTGAGATGCACAAAACATTCCAACTTCTAAATCAATAAAAACATCATGCACTGTTAGTGATTTTAGCGTGTTAGGGTTCTTTAGCCGTCCGACTGATCTGCCGACTTTAAAAGTGCAGTTAAAAGTGAAAAGTTTTGCTTTGGATTCACACGGATTATCTCGGTGTCGTTCTATTAAACACTTGGAGCCGTTACCGCCTACTGTGCAAAAAATGCGACTTGGGAAATATGGGAAAGATTTAATGGATTCACACACACCTAGTGTCACATTCCACACCAGTAAGCAACAAATGGCTTGCCAAGCTCTGGGTGACATTTCAAGGATTAGCTTGTGATGTTGGAGGCAGCGTAAGACCCCGTCACCTTCGGAAAAGACATTTTTAAGTGGTTTTTACACTCTGGAACCATCAACAAACCAGAGAGCTAGCAAAAGATGAATTCAGTTCATCAAAATGATTAACTGAGCAATAATTTGTACCGGTTCACCTGTGCTTCTAAACAGCTGTGGACATCAATGTTTTGCTTTTCCGGATGAGCATGCAGCCTAAATTAGTTGGATAGGTTGTCTCTGCTTGTAACCCATTTACAGAATCATTGTCTTCACGTGCATGCATGGGTGCTGCACGTGATTTTGAGAGAACTTAAATCTGAGTTCATAAAGACTAATAACGGAAGAAGAATCGCCTGAGTTCAGAAACAGGAAATAGACGGGAGGTGGTGTGTAGCTGCAGATGGGGCTGGGGTCTGACACCAGAGAAGCTTTGAGAAGTTTTTTTAGAAGCACTGAGAGGTGAAACAACGAAAGTTAATTTGTGAAAGAAATGGCCTGAACGCCTGGGCTGTGCAGCTCATCTCCTCAATCGGCGTATTCAGCAGCGCAGCCATGAGACCACGTTGGTAAACAAGTGCTGATGAACGCTGATCTCTCGGCGCCCGGCCTGGGAGGTGACAATTTCTGTTTTGATGCGTAGAATTTGTCACAGAGTCCTCCTGCTTCTGTGATTACAGCCTCCCATACCTGCATATGCACTCTGGCCGTTTACAGATAAATACCATTTCCCACATTCTAGGCTTTATATTGTATATTTAGAGCAGTTTGTGTTTAATATACTGACCTTAAATTGTGTGTGCCATGATGAAACCACCCAATCCCTTTATATACTGTAAATCCTTTTTTACAGCTTACAGTAAAGAAAAGCTGAGATTTTCCACCACCGGTCTAACAGTGGAGTCGCCTTTAGGGTAAATAAAATCAAGTAATCAACAATTAAAAGCTGCTGACGCGCCCACCAACCAGTCTCCAGTTTTCCCGCTGACCTTACAACGACCCTACCAAGATTTCTCTCTCTCAAACTTGCTGTATTTTGTCGGTGACCTTTTCCTACCTGCCGCTCACGGGATCGGTATGCATCCGGCTCTCGGAGTGATTACTTCTCACCTTGTCAGCTCACTTTGACTTCACCCGTCATCCATCTATTTCCAATGTGATATTTTCCTTCTCCCATCTCATTAGTTGTCTCCGCTGAGCCCCCATCCATCTGTCTTTGTCGTGGGCAGACTCACAGAGGCGCACCCGAAGTGATCGCACTTCACGCTAACTCTTAGGTAAAGTTTGAGACAAAGCCTTCGACGCACATTAATTATATCTCTATGGAGGTTTTATGAAGCTGTTGGTTGTGTGTTGTCTAGCTGCAGCGTTCTCCTCTTAATGGATAAGAAGACAGAACAAATGGCTTAAAATTAGCAAACATCTTTGGCCCTTAATTTTGGATGTGCCGTCAGTGATTCAGTGTCATCTTGAATTTGTTAAATTGTTGCCGCTACCCTGTGGTGTCTACTGTTGTATATTGTTATTTTTGTGCATATATACCTTAACAGTCATGCCCAAAAGATGCTCAGGTTGCTCCCTCTCTAACAGAAATTGCTTCTGAAACTGTGCACCTGCATGGTGCACCTTATTACAAGCACAAACTCCTCTATTAGCTTGCACAGAGTCTGCAGGAGTTATGTGCATCACACTCCGACTTCTAAATCGGAGCATTTCTGCAATTAACCTGTAGGTATCAACTTGGTTCCTGGTGGATTTGGGTGTGATCTAAACACCATATGCTTGGTTGGAAAAGGCACGGTGCACGCGCGCACACACATACGGACACCCTTCACGCATGTGTGTAATAGGATTCGTCCTTTTTCGAGGGAATGTGTGAGAGGAGACTGCACCGCTGTAGCACCTTTTTTTCCTTTTCTGTCAGAAGAGTCTTTCTTGGTGCCTGTTCATCATTTCTCTTTGGTGCCCTCTGGTGAATTGCACCAGTATCTCTCTCATAGAACACAGCTGGGGAATTAGCCCCGATCACAGCGTCAGCCCCCAGATCATTTCAGCGGGGTTAAGGTGCAGCTCCGTCTGAAGATACCGCTTCTCTTTTTTAACATTTGTGCAATGACAGGTTAGCGGAGCCCAGTCGCTGTAGCTTCTTAATGCTAAGATAATCCATTTTAGTTGCTGTCTCAGTGTAAATACTCCCTCTCTGCAGCCTCTTTGGCTCCCTCGCTTTGGCTCTTTGAACATCGGTGCCTGCAGCGTTAGCGCTCTGTGTTGAAACAGAGGATTATGATGTCTTCTTTTTATGTTTCTCTTCTTGTGCGAATGCATTTCCCTTTTTGTTAGCTGGTGTTCCATATGCACTTTGGTTTCTTCTTATCACTGTTATCATCTACAAAAGTATCAGAATGATTTTACTGTTTTTTTTTTGTTTTTTTTTTTGTTAAACTGTTTGGTTCTATGACCTTTTTATATAAAGCATTACCCAAAAAAAAGCAGCAGACAACAGCTCAACTGACTGTAGGGATCATTTTGAAATTTCTAATGAAAATTCTCTTTCTTTATAATTAGACTAAAAACATGGTGTTTTACATTCCATTATTTTTAGCCCACAGAAATTCAATGGTTTTTCCACATTTTCTCTAGTACAACAGAATGTTTTTCTTTAATTAAAAAGTATTTTGTTATTATTATTATTATTATTATTATTATTATTATTATTATTATTATTATTATTATTGTTGTTATTATAACTGCATTTAAATCCAGGACAGCTTTGTTATTCCAAAGACATATATCTGAATTTCTACTTTTAAATCCTGCCCAACTGTGGAGAAATTCAAAGAAGAATTTGTGAAAGTTAGCAGGGCCGTCTTTTGCCGTAGGCAGCACTAGAGGTTGCCTATGGCACTACCTGCTGGGTGGAGGAGGGGTGCTTCTATTTATTGCATTTCCGAATGGCATCATTTCCATATCACTCTGTCTCTGAGGAAAAAAAACGTGTCGGAAAGAGGACGCAGAAAGGATGTGCCGGCAAGAAGCTAGCTAAGATGCAGTAATGAGAAATTGCCTTTGCGGCAACAAAGGCCAGACACAAACCATATTCTTGCCTAGGGCACCAAAATGGCTAGACCTGGCTCTGAAAATTAGAGAAGCCATATAGCGCCCTAGAAGCTCAATTCCAGTCCAACCCTTACTGCTTGGTGCCGATAAGACAAGCATCCTGCAGCGAAAGTAATATTTCTCATGTCAGGAACTGGACCCCAATCTCAGAGGCAACGCTGTAATAGCAGGGCAGCCAGCTAATCACACACAATTCTTGTAGTGCTAGATGTGCCTTGAGAGGCAGCATTGGGTCATTGTTAATAGGGGTGCTTAGCAGACTAGGCAAATCAGCGTATTAAACAAAGAGCATGACAAGATACACTGCCTAACAACAATGAATTATCTTCTTTCTAATATGCATCTTTAACATACATAGCTTCTTTAGCTATGTGCTCTTCAAGTCATACATCTATCTAAATTATTGTTACTATACCAATATTATTGTTACGGTGGTGGTAAAATAATCCTCACAACCAACCTGAAGATACGACAGTTGTCCAGTTTTGCTCTCATCCCCATTGTGACTAATCATGAGCAGAGAAGATGCTCTTTATCAGCCGGACTGTCTGCTCATCCTGGCTGTTGGCAACGGACGCTGCCATAATGACTGAGGCTTGTCTCAGACGATGTTTACTAGCTGACAGCGGCGCCTTGCTCTCTGTGTATGCTTCAGTAAGCACTTCCATTTAGCTCACTTCTGAAGCTCTTGCCTAATTTTTCTTTGGAGACAGAAATCCTTTAAACCCCATTCTATCCTGGGGCAACATATTTACTGAAGTCTGGCTCTCCAATACCTGCGAGAGATTAACACTGCTCCCTGATTTATGAATCCATGCCACCCACCAACAGGATTGGTCAGGGGGCCCGAGCAACTCCCAGCTACTTCCTCCCCATACAATGGGATTTGGGTATCAGGAGGAAAACACATGATACCCCCCCCGCCTCCCCCCCGTTACACACAGCAGCACTGGATTGGACTTCTCTGAGAATTAGTCTGGATCATACAGTTGAGTTCCATCTTTAAAAAGGGAGCCCCTCAACATTGCGAGGGTGAGACATGCATTCCCGTTCTGCTTTTGGCAGGTAAAATGTAAAATCCGAGACAGAGCATGTCTCTTGGCCACATTCAAGGCGAAAAAATACCCGACTTCATGACCCGCACGTTTATTTTTCAGGTTGATTTAGTGTTATACAAACAGGTTTGTCACCGTCGGATCTGCGACATCCATCTCCTGTTCTGGCATTTCATCATCTCACTGGCAATGCTGACTGTCCATGACTGCGGTGGTCGGGTGGCTGCCAGACTGAGTCACAGCCGGGTATTTGTTTACTCGGAGTAGTCGGTCGCTAGGCATCTGTACCACAGAAACAACAAATTTCCTGGCACACAATCTGGCGTTTCAATGTGTCTCCTTTTCAATTGATGGGACACTTTTAAATAGTCCAATATTTGTAATAAAAAGCTCATAAAGGTTTAATAGCATGGATTTCAGCAGATAACAGCAAGTGAAAATATCAGTGCTAGCAAGACTGTGGCGACAAATATTTCATATTCTAGGGAGACCTCGTGAAGTCTAAAGGATTTCTGGAGGTTTGTCTGGATTTGTCTGGCCTTTGGGCCCTGCGGCACCAGCTGGCTCCCAAACGCTGGCTTGTCCATATGCTAGGACAGAGAGGTGGGGCAGGCCTGCGCAAACACACATCTCTAATAGCAGCAGGTTATGTAATTACATGCGACCAAATCTCTCTGGGTGCTTTCTGACTGTTCTGACTTCAGCCCACACCAGCAGATGCCTTCTGATCTTTCCAACCTTCCACTTGGAAAAGAAAAGTTAAACTACTGATCTGCTCTACCAGCTCATTTTTCTCCCCTCATAGATATTTTCTTCCCTGAAAGCTTGTGGCACAGATGTGCAAAATGGACAGATTTACGTTTGTGAACATGCCAGAAAAAACAGTTTGAGCTGAAGCAGTGTGTGAAGTTTTCATTTCATAAATAGATGCATAACACTGCTTTTACAGTCCAGCAGGTTGTTTTCTTTGGTTACGGTGTTTTTCAGCAAGTGTGTGCATCTGTTTTCCATTTGTAGAACATTCCCTGTAATTATGTAAAATGGATTAAACCTGACCCCCAAAATGAAAGCTATTTACCTTTCCAACAGTAATTCATGCAAAAACTAGCCTACAAACACAATGAATATGCATAATATTTGACTCAAAATGAATAAATAATCATTAATGAGAGTTCAAGCTCCAGCTTATCTCTGATCTCTGGTCTTTTGTAACCTCTGATTTTGTTCTCACAAGTTTGCTCTTTGATTTTTCACCTTCACTAGCACTCTGTGTCCCCATGGTGACACGTGGACTGATATAACTGACTGAAAACATAAACGCCCAAGTTCCGCATCAGACGGACGTGTGTGAGCCAGTGTTTCCAGCTGTCCCATTTAGAATCGATGATTTGTTATTCCAGAAATATGTTCATACTAAGAGTTTTTCTGGTTAGTGTATGTTTCCTATAGTTGGAGCGACAGGCTGCACATGGTTAGCTCCATTTAAGGTGTTAACCCACGTGACTGCTAAAGCCATGTATTACAAATGTGCTAATGAGCAGCAAAGAAGGCTTGGACACTGTTTCTTCCATCAGGTTTGCTCCACCCAAAGGTGGATGATCATTCCAGTCAAAGTTTGCAGGGAGCACCAAGAACTCTCAGATTAGGGGCCGAACGAGAAAATCTTGGCCCTAACCTTCTGTCTGGATTACTGCTCTTGGCATCGATGCTCTCGTCAACCCCTGTAGCTCGTACAGGTTGCCACGGTCTCCTCATCGTCCGGTAAACAGAGATACGTGGCAGCTTCCATCAACTGTGCTTAAATGAGCGTATCTAGGTTATATGTTTATTAAGAAATACTCATTATGACGTCTTTTCTGATTGTGTGATTTTTTTTTTTTTTCTTGAACACATGATGCCAAGTTTTATTTCAAAATTCAGCAATATGTCATTTTTGGTCCATTAATGAGTGACATCAGCATCCATTTGTATTTCATAAGTGAATCCCGGGCAGTTTGGGGACTTGGATGTTTGATGTTTCAGTCAAAGCGATGCGGAACAGAAGGTCTCAGCGAGGGAATGATCCACCCTCTCGTGCTTCAATAATTAATGGCTAAAGTGGTTCCATTTTCATGGTAGAAAACACTACAGTCCTGCATTTTGTCCTCCTCCACCAGGTCCCTGAACACCCCAACCCTCCTGTCACACTGGTCGACTTACCTCGTCTCTTTCTCTGCTGGGTGTGTCTCCACCACCAACGCTTTAAAAATGTATTTTTAACATTTATTAAGAGGTCAGTCAGTAGGCTCCATGTTATTTTTATTTGATTTTCTAGGTCACTTTGCCTATTTACAACAATAATCCAAATTTGAAACTCGGATCCCTTCAAACGTTTTTGACAGCCTTAAAAAAAAAAAAGTCATTGTCCGCTGATGAATTTCATCACTAGCGATGTTATTTGCCACCTCACAGCTCATGACATAAGAATAGCTCTTTAGATGATATATGCTGTGTTTTAAGTTGTTCAATGAGAGAGGCTGTTAGTACGACGCCGCCCTCCCGCTCACAAGGCGGTTTAATTATAGTACATTAGCAACGTTCAGTGTCAGCAAAAGATGATTCGCAGACAGCACAATTAGCATAGAAAAGCAGGAGATGAGTAAACAACCGTCCTAAGAAAAACGCAAAGAAATCATTTGAAGTTTAAACAACTCTGAGCTAAATGGCTCACTTCTATCTTCAAACTAGCAACCTGAGCCTGTATAAACAACAACATGCTGTGTAGGGAACTATCTAAAAAAATGTTCTGTTTTTTTTTTGTTTTTTTTTTTATGACTTGGTGATGAAAGCATCCTCAAAGGACCCTTGCAACTGCCATCCTACCTGACACACTCTCCCCTCTGCTCAACAGTTCAGCAATTAACTCGGGTCTCAGGTGAGAGCAACAGACTTCCTGGTAGGACAGGAAACCCTGGTGGAGTCCTAGCAGGAGTGGGTTGGACACCCTTACCTTGAACAAGGTGTGGTTCAAAGGTTTTTCACAAAACTATCTAACAGCAGGTCAGTTTCCAACATGGGGGCTCTTCTCTGATTAGCAATACTCTTCTTAACATAACGAAAGCAAACAGAATCTGGATAATACAATCAGTGATGGTTCATGAGACGCTACTTAGAACTGAAAACATAAAGTTAACACACGCTAAAGGCATAAGCGACAGCATCACTTGTCTGAGAAGTCAGGATCTCACCAAGCTTCATTACATGATGAGCCAAAGTGAGAACAGGCAAAATCACCACCCCTCCAAGTGTCAATAAGCAGAAGATCTGAGGTTCGAGCGCAGACGTCATTTACATTGTATTTATTATTGTGTTTAAAAAACATGCACGCATGCACGCACACACACAACTCGCTCCAAAACAGTGAGGGAGCCAGATACAAAGAGAGTGTCTGTGAATGAGCTCCCGTGTTTCTAATTGCGCTGCCAGTCGGATAAATTCAATTTTATTTTCTGAATGTTTCATGTTTGATGTTACGTTCATGAGCCCATCCAGGATCCCCTGGGAAGGTGCCAGATTGGCAGATTTTGTTTGATTTCAGTTGAAGCGCACACTTTATCCTGCCTGCTGTGGGTGGCAAGCTGCCTGCGTGCATGTGGGAGTGCGTGTGTGCCCATTTATACAGAAACAGTTTTGCATTCAAACATAGACATTTTATTCTACAGAAACATTTTGGTTCTCAGTCACAGCGTTTTTAGGTTTTTGGAAGTTTACAAAAACCCAAATAAATATCTTAAAGTTAGCTTTAACTGCAAAAGTAGCCCTAACACAAAAGCCACGGGATCATAAAAGAACTGAAAATAACAACAGGCTGCCTTTAGCTTCCAAGCTCCAAAAAGCCTTTTACTAGCACCAATTGTAAGTGCTGTTTTGAAAATTGTAAAAATGTATGAGCTTTGGTAAAAGTGCTCTTAGAAAACACTCTTGACCTTTAAACCATCATTAGAAGGAATGTGCAGTATTGACGTACACTTCCTGTACTCACGTCTCTTTTCCTTTATAAATAAGAAGAATTTTAATAACCTCTACAAAAGAGAAATTTGGTGACAGAAGTGAAGGCATTCTGATGCAGTCAATGATTTATAAAATAGCTAATAAAGAGGTTATTACCATCAAGATGTGGTTTAGGACACTTTCAATTTGGATGATCCTGGCTGAAAAGGTTGCTGTCTGCAACATCAGCACTAAATGGGATCTGTTCCACTCCAGTTTGGAGAAAACAGTGACTTTACTTACAACTTAACACTGTTAAATATCTTTTAGATAGATAGTGTGTCTGTGTGTGTGTGTGTGTGTGTGTGTGTGTTTGTGTGTGCATGGTTCTGATAGGGTTCAAAACCTCGTTCCACCCTTGAGTTCACGCAATTAACATCAGACAATGTAACATTAATATTTTGCTAAGCTAACAGCCCATAATCAAAGAATCAAAGAGCAGCGATGTTGCTAATAATAGTGTGATTATAACAAAGCAGAACAGGCAACAATGCAACTAGCACTGTTCCGTGTTTAAAAGCATGGTTGGAGTGATGGGTTCATGGGTTGGAGTGAGCCTGATCTACAATCATTAGACTCTTTTGAACCAGAAACTGGGGAGAAATAGCAACAAGAGACCAATGTGTGACAAGATAAGTAATACAAAAAGACAAATTACTTGTGACTTTGTCAATGAAAACAAAAATATATTTGAAAAAAAAATGTTATGAAAGCCTTAAGTTGAAAGAAGCTAGCCGGTGTAGTTCTGTACAGCTGCGTGTAGCTAGGCCAAGTGCAGCTCCATTCATCTGTGAACACTATGAATCAGAAGGTATGTCTGGCTAAACCTGCCAACTCCACTTTGTTAGTGTGTGAAACCACACACGCAGACACAGACACACACACACAGACTTGTAATAGTGCAGTGCTGCCTGCTCCACCCTGGAAAAGGCTGGCTGGCATCAGCCTTGAGGCAATGCGGTTGATCTCTGCACACGCCTCACCTCTTAATGATAAAATGAGAAGAAGTGGGTCGGAGATGTACACTCCCACCAGAAATGGTGGGAAGTTAACATCTTCAACGGAGCACAAAGAACTCCATCTGGGAAATCATCTCTAAATAAATCAAATGAGTTTCACAAATAGGTGCGGGAGCCTATGGGAGGCCCTGGTTTGCTCTGGGGAGGATGAACAAGTCTGGATGATTAACTGAGAAATGAGTGACCTGCTCGTGTATCCGCCAGAAGCCTACTTCAGCAGTGAATCGAAGCTAAATGAATTGATATTTGGCACGCAGAGGTTTTATTGTGAATGTTTTTGTTATGTCTCCTTAATTTGTTTCAGACCTTTAACCTTTGTCTTGGCAACAGTTTCATCATATTAGCATTCAGCTAAGAGTGGTAGGTCCAGATTTAACTTAAAGAACTAATGCACATAAGTACACTGTAAAAAGAAGAATTATGAGCTGCAAAGACAGAGGTGGATATTGCGCATGCACGTGTGTTTAGAGACATTGTGGTGTCCAATTAGAACTCACCAGAGTTGGGGTCAGAGTTGCCATCAGCTTCGGTCCTCTTATCCGGGGAGGCTTGCTCGTAGAAGTCGTCCTGCGCCTGCACCAGAGGGAGAGGTTGTGTCAGGAGGGAGCCACTGCCTACAGGCTCGTGGTCTCCGAGACCGCTGTCACTGCAGCTCTCCTGAGAGCCGTCCGGCAGGTGAAACGTGACGCGCCGCTGCGACTAGAACCAAGAGCACAAAACAGAGCTTCTGATGTTAGTGCTCCGCTCTGCCTGTGCACCCCCACCACCCTGACCACACTCTGCTTTACACACCAAGCCTGATTGCCCCCCCACACCCACCCCCATGCTTACCATGCGGCACGCTGAGCTCTGCACACTGCGGCATGGAACAAGTCGGCACAGCCAATTAAAAGTGCATCCCGAGCCGGCTGGGATAATTTTGTGATTGATTTCAGGAGAATGAGCAGAAAACGTGCCTGTTTTGATTCGTCGTTGGCAGTTTTCACAAAGCAGACAGTCAGAATTACCTGAGCTGATATTCAAACCGTCAGGAAAAAGCAAATCGTTGCTATGAAACTAATAATATAATGTATTATCAACACATTAACAACACCAAGTGTAGACAGAAGTCCCTTTCAGTGATGTCAGTCATTTTCTGCACTTTTACTGAGGAGAGATATTTCAAACCCTGAGGGGTTGGATTTTACAGCCCTTCTGTTGGAAAACAACACGGCCCTGCACGCGCACATTCATGCGCTCCCTCCATCCTTAAAACCACCTTGATTGAATTTCCAATTGTTAATTCCGAGTGTCTTTCCCCTTCGCTCTAATGACATTTTCCTCAGGCCTTTTCATAAGTCCAGACACAAGCCTCCAGCTAACCTTTTGCAAGCGCAGAGAGGTCCCTGCCACATCCTCGCTGATGACAGACAGAGATGAGTTTTACAGTAATTATTGGCAAAAGCAAAGGTCACCAAATCTGCAGTTTGATGCAAATGACCTCATTATATATTTTAGAACTGCTTCAGATACACGCAACATTCAGTTCGGCTAGAAAAAAGGGGAAGACGAGGGAGGAGCGGCGAGGGAGGTAGAGGAGACAGACCCAGGAGAAATGAATGCTTACAATTGACAGATATTTAGATAAATAAAGGCAGATAAGTTGATAAATGTCACTGTTGTTCACTGGAAAGTTACACGACAAAGTTGCATTTCCATTGACTTGATGCTCTTTTCTCTGGGTGGGAAAACCACTAATGTAGCACCATCAGTGTCTTGTCAAATGTGTTAAGACACCTCCCAGATAAAAAGTGACTGAGAAGGTTAAGGCGTCAGAAATTAGGCTGTGAGGCGTTTCCACACGTAATTATCCATTTTTGCTTTTCTTGTGGAAGCCAGTGACGCAGGGCCTCGGGTGAAGGTAAATCAGCCCTGTATCTGATGGCTACCGCGGTAATGGACTCGCACCAGCCGATCTATTGGATGAACAGCTGTCAGGATGGAGGAGGGCCTCAGCGGGTCTGCGAGGTTTCTGCAGTCGGAGGTGTCATTTTCCACGCGTTATGGAATATATGCATGGCAGCAATGGCAGGTTGCTTAGCGACCGCAATCATGGAGGGAAAACTAGTGCTGGCTGCTTTTATACACTTAGACATGCAACAACTTATAATTACCATAATTTGAACAAGAAATAGCAGGTATGACAAATATTAGAATAAAAGCGAGACGTATCTAACATTTTTAAAGACGGCATTTCAAAATAATGTTCAAGTAATCATTACTGGCTCTGGAAAAATAGATAAAATACAGCCTAATATGTGTTTGTTGTTTATAACACACTGTGTCTGTACGGAACGTCTTTGTGGTTTCAGGCACATGTGAAGATGTTTGTGTTTTCCTGCTGCCGACAGTCACTTGTAACAACATTAGCATAAGATCGGCTTAAACTATCCCTGCTGCCAGTTTACACGATATTATGGCTTATCGCGCTTGCTAACCCTTATTATCCCCTTGTTTTTATAATGTGCCTGACCAAACACACTCACTTCCACAAACACAGAGCAGAGTTTCAATTCCAGCAGGCCTGACCGTGACCAGCAATAGCAATTGCCCTTGAGTCTTCAAGAAAAGGAGACACTATTGAGCTAAAAAAAAATTTGGAATATTAAAACATGATTTGCAGCCTTCTGGGATGTAATCTACACCCGATCTGTCAGATAGCCTCCGTTTCTCTTTAATTAATCACAGAACAAAATTACACAACTCAAAAAAACTTTTGATGGAGAGAATGAAGCTGAAATGCAGCAGGAAGGCCATCATCCGCGGCGTTTACACTGATGACGTCGGCGTCCACTCTGCGCCTGGAGGTTCGATCGCTTAGATGCGGGCCTCTTTCATCAGACAGGAGAATGGAAGTGGAACAGCCCCTGGTGAGAATGCTGGTAGCCAGCCTTGTCAGTCACACTTGATCAAGCGCTCGGATGCAAACTGATGAAAGCCCAGCTTGGAGATGTCACATGGTGAACGCGGTTTTGTTCAGTCATCCATACGTGTGCGCTGCTTTGCTTTTGAGGGGCAGACGTTTCAGTCTTATTTATGTATTTTCTTCATTCTTGATTGTCACTCTTCTGTACTGAGTCAGTGTCATTTATATTTGCACATATTTGGTTGTTGTTTTTATCTGTTTACCTTTTTTTTTTATGTAGCTCGTGCAAAGTGTGAGTAGTAGTAGTAGTGCGCCTGGACATGTTGTCGTGTCACAAAAAAAAAAAAAAAAAAAAACCCTGCCGACTAGTGGCCCGGCATTAGCACTACAGAATTTTTAACATTCCTTATATCTCCATCTCAATCGTGCTCATTTTTAAAGCGTCTATCTGAATGTGTTAGTTTTTGAAAACAAAAAGGGTGAGATGACCCCGTTTTCAGCAGGTTATTATCAGGCACAGCTGGTGTCGGCGCTTTACGTGGTCAAAGGTGACATAAAGTGTTTCAGCTGTCATCTGAGTTCATTTTTTCTGTTACTTTAGTTAATATTCTGATTGTTGCTGTATTTTTGTCCTATAAACAATGGGAAATGAAAACATCTAAAATCTTCTAAGACACTAAAGCAGCGACAGAGAGGGCCAGCATTCATCCTGCCCGGCTCCTCTCCTCTGGGGCCATATGGAGCACAGTGTGCGAGTCAAAAACAACTTCTGCGTTGCGTAGTTTTCTGAAACAGCAGAATACAACCCTGAATTTCCATCACGCAGACATGTAATAAGCGCTCTCGCACACTCACCGGGCAGCCGCACGTGCACACGCCTGCAAAGACGGACGCAAGGAAACAATGCAACCCCCCCTCACGCCCAGAAATAATCTCATCAAAGAGCGGTTTGACACCTGCGGGGAGAAAACTCTTCCCATGTGTCTGCTCTTAAAATCAGACCACTAAGGGAGATCAGTCAAGCAGGAACACAAAACTCTGGAAAAGTGATCTCTTCTCTCTGTCCTGCTCTCTCACTCTTTCTCCCTCCCTCAGAGACCAAATGTGCTGTGCCATCTGCTGGGCAACTTGAAAAGTACATTTTTTAGTCTTGTCTTCATTGTTCCACCAGTTGTGCTAATTGATTTTTTTTTTATGTCATTTCCAATCTGTTCTACATATTTGTGCTTTCATTTCTCGGTGTTACTGTTCCAACACTGGCAAAAACAACACAGTCGGCCAGACATGCACCTCTATGCCGTTGTCGGGGAAACTAAAGGGGATAGCATGCTTTTTTTTCTAGCAAGTTTTTTTTTTTTTTTTTTTTTTTTTGTTTGTTTTTTTTTTTTTTTTATAACTGTTTTATTTTGCTTCAGTGTAATTTGCATTTACATTCTTGGATTCTGAACATACATAGATGATTTTAGATGATTTGTACTAACAGGCATTTATTTCTGTTAACAGAATATTGTGGATTTCCACTGGGATCATGGGTAGGATTGAATCCAGTCAGGCATCCTCTAAGCAGAAACAACTAAACGAGATAAATAGAATTCCAGACCTCCTGTTTGAAAATTCAAATGAAAGCTGAAATATAACCCATCTTTAATTCTGCCTGGGATGCTGACAGAGTGTACTCCCGCCACCGCGTTCGCATTTGCATCATTAAATCAGCTCCGAGAAACATCTGTATACTGCCACATCGCTGATGAAGCCTAATCAGTCAACACCTCGCCCTTCTGATTAACCACACACACATGCACGCACGCACGCGCGTGTGCGCCCCGAATCGGACCCAATTCCATAAAGGCAAGTTTCACAATGGAAGTGTGTCTACACACACAGCACACACTCTGATCAGCTGAAGTATCACAAACTGGCACAGCACACCTCAAGGTGTCAGGATAGAGGGCTAAATATTAACAAGGTCTGTTAGCGAGCAGCTAACAAAGATCGGCACAGAAAGTGATGAGAAAAGGTAGAAAACAGGAATGCAACCAAATCAACGTGGTCGGCGTTCAGGTTAATTGGTCTGCTCACCCGCTGCCCACACTGCGACTCAGGCAACCTGATACTGGTCTACGAGATGAGATTGATAACTTTTTTTGATAATTGATAAGGAAATTCACGTCTCTGAAGTGTTACCTAACAGTGTGATACTCAGTGAGTCTCAGAGTCGTATCAACGAATGTCACTGGAAGCCACAGATACAAAAAGTTCCTTTGGCCACAGAACGCTCTATATTCATTGCCGACGCCACGATCAAGACCATAAGACGCATCTGTCTTGTCTAACTTGATGAGAAGAAGCAGCGGAGCGTCTCCTGGTGGTGAAGTCAGAGCTGGAGACAATTAGATGTGTCAGAGCTTCGGTGCTGCTCTCAATCCCTCTTTCGGACTGTCACTGATGTGTGTTGATAGATAAATAGCTCCTGGAGCTCTCAGATCTGTTTTTTCCTTCAAAACCTTGAGATGTCAGAGCTGGGCTGCTGATGTGGCGTGCTGGGAAAATTCTGAAACACTTTGGGGCTGATTTGGTGGAACATTTTGGGGGGCGGGGGGGAGGTCGTGACAGTGTCATGTAGCTCTCTCTCAAATGTCAGGATCACTTTTGCAAACACTGGAAATCTAACAAATATCATGCAATGTCAATGTCAGCTTCCAATGTCCAAAAACAGAGCCAAGATGCTTTGAATCAAACAGGCAATCTTTCTAGGATCATGTAGCGGAATCGTTCGGCATGCTAAGTTAAGTTTAGCGGCTAAAAGGCGGTGCTGCTGGTTGAGCTGAATGTTGCTGACACCACCAGCCGCCTGCAGCTGGGAACACAAAACCAATACACCCGCTAACTACACACATTTGAGATCATTTCACATACAGGTTTAACCTAGCCGGACCCCTGGGCAAATTATTCCAGCTTTGTGTGGACACTTTATATCAAATTTTAGACTTCTGCAACGATGTTTGCAATAAAACTCACAAAAAAAAAAAAAAAAAAAAGTCATCTAAATCAGCAGACTCTACCCACTGGGACACCTTTAGAGGATGAAATTCTGTGTATAATTTATGTTTTCTAACACCAAATGGTGCTACATCTGGACATCTTCAGTCCATCGATCCCCCCTACTTCCACTCCGCGATGACCTCCTTCCCCATCTGATGGGCTTTGCTGCCCTCCTCCACCCGCTCCCCCACCCTTCGCTTTGCTGTGTTTTTAAATAACATTTCTCGGCCGAGCAGGAACTGCGAGCAGGGAGTTGTTCAACCAGCCTGGCCCCCCACCCTGCCTCACTGGTGCCTTAAGCAGAGCTGAAGAAAACCTGTGCACCTGCCACGGAGCATTAGCTCCAGAGTTAACCACCATTGACTCACTCATTGGCTCTGCCCTCCGCCGACAGCCGCAGCCGTAAAAAACCAGAGACGCAGCGATTCTTCTCCGTGCGCGTCTCCAGCGTCAGGATGAAGGATTTGACACCCAGAGAGAGTTAACTACAGCACGGAGCGGGCTAGGCCCTGAGCGCTCCATGGGGAGGCTTGATGTGTTTGTGAGTTTAAGTCCATGTGATCTGTGTGCTGCACTCAGCTGTCGACAGCCGAGTCACTGTTCTGGCCTCCCTCTACATTCACTCCTCACAGTGCTCACACATTTGCACGGCTGCATTAATAAGATGCGTAAGAAAAGCCTCTCAGAAGAAAAGCAGCGCTCGTTTTTCCCAACGTTGATGTTCTCAACAATTCCTAACCTCGAACTCATTATGATCAAATCATATGTGTGATTTTATTTAGGGCTGCAGCAATCGATTATTTTAGTAGTCGCGTACTCTATCGATTATTCTGGCGATTTTTATTTTTTTTTTACATGACTAACTTTATTGAAAAGCATCCATAATATTCTTGTTTCGTTGAAGATACTCAAAATAATATCAAACTTAGACACGGCGTTAATTTAACTGACTGCTTTTACAATTTAACTAACTGAAGACTGTGTGCTCAGTCCCCTGCTCTTCACCCTACTGACACACGACTGCACACCAATCTACAGCTCCAACCACCTTGTGAAGTTTGCGGATGACACAACACTGGTGGGGCTTATCACCAAGGGTGATGAGACCCACTACAGGAAAGAGGTTGAGCTTCTGACCAGCTGGTGCAAAGACAACAACCTCCTGCTAAACGTTAGCAAGACCAAAGAAATTGTTGTCAATTTCCAGAGAGGCCACACCCAACACCCTCCATTGACCATCAACGGCACAGCAGTAGAGCAGGTGAGCAGCACCAAGTTCCTGGGAGTGCACATAAGTGAGGACCTCTCCTGGACCACCAACACTGCATCACTGGCCAAGAAGGCACAACAGCGCCTCTACTTCCTGCGCAAACTCAAGCGGGCAAGGGCTCTACAGACCATCATGTCCACATTCTACAGAGGAACCATTGAGAACATCCTTTCCAGCTGTATCACTGTGTGGGGAGGGAGCTGCACTGACAGGAACAGGAAAGCCCTACAACGCATTGTGAGAACAGCGGAGAAGATCATTGGTGTATCACTCCCCTCCCTGCAAGACATATACACCACCTGTCTCACCCGCAAAGCCACTACTATTGTTAATGATACAAGCCACCCTGCACACAGTCTGTTCAGCCTCCTACCCTCTGGAAAGAGGTATAGGAGCCTTCGCTCTCGCACTACCAGACTCACCAACAGCTTCATCCACCAGGCTGTGAGATTGCTGAACTCTCTCCCCTCCTCACTCTCAGCGCCAGCCAGCAGGTCCACTAAACTGGCAAGTGCTTAAGGACAACACTAAACACTCTGCACTGAACTGAAAGGACTACCTCTGTATTTGCACTAAACATGATTCTGCATAATAAACCAACCGTACCTACTTATAATTAGTGTTCTCACAGTACACTACTCATTGCACACAGTGTTATTAATGTCTTGTTTTATTACCTTTTCTGCCTTTACCCCTTAACCTCTATGTTGTAGTACTCAGGAAAAGAAGCGTTAAACTACTGCACCTTACTATTTAAGATTTTTTAAGATTATTTAGGATTAGGACTGTTATGTTGTGTATTTGATTAATTAGGATAGGATTGTTATGTTGTGCATCTGCATTTTATTGTTGTCTGTTGTCTGCGTCAACGCATGGGACAGTGAGAAACAGAATTTCGATTCCTTTGTATGTCAAGTACATGTGAAGAAATTGACAATAAAACTATTATTATTATATTATTATTAAGTTCAGGCTTTAACAAACTCACTATAGCACCTTATTTCCCATGGATTATTATTATAATATAATTATCTTGAGAAAAACTTAGCCCAGTTGGGGGATTTGCGATACCTAATAGAGTAGCCGCCGCATTGATTCTTCAGCCTTTACAAAGAGCTATAAACAAAGTGCGTTAGTTACCAGACTTCTCTCAATCATGGATCACACTGATTTCTGTTAATTGCTGCTAATTACCGTTAGCCTTAGCTTGCTGTGTCTGGTCCCATCTGCGGACTTTTAGCACAGACCGGATGTTTCCTTTGGAGGTGCTGCATAGCAGCGTTGTGCTATTATGCTGTGCTAACTGCATCTTACAGTAGACACATTGCACTATGTTGTCTTTTCTTTTTAATGTTAAATTCTTTGCAATCCGCGCCTCACATTGATCTTCAGTGACGAATCAGCAGCTGAAACAGCGAGCGCGTTGCGCAACAGAAGTGACCATCCGTGCCAAAAAAAAATTTAACGAAGATTTTTAGTAATCGAATTACATTACAGCAGACCGGGAGAGATGAGTACATTTGTTTAGCTGATCTCTGTTTATACTGTGGAAATAATGGCTATTTACTCAGCCACGATTATCCAGCTTTGGGAGATCAAATGCAAATCGATGCGGGACCGCAGCACCTATATTCCTCTTTTTTGTTTTTTTCTTAAGAGAGATTGAAATGTTCTCCCAGTTGGATCCAGAACAATGAAGAGATCAAGCTAATCTTTATTTTTGTCTACTTCACAAGTGAAAATGAAAAAACAGAATGTGCTATATGCTGGGATGCTAATATTGAAGTTCCAGTGATTTTTTTTTTTTTTTTGGGCGGGGGGGTCAGAAAGTGCCTAAAAAAACTTTTGTTGAAATAATGAATAAAGAACCATAAAAGTTTACATTCCATGCATTGGTTTTCTTGCACGCAAACACTAATGGCTAACTGAGGACTTGTGCACCAATAAAGACCAATAAAGTGCGAGGCCCAGACATGACTCCAGAGCTCTGCCAGGACATGTAGACATCATGTCAGAAATGGCACTGAAATGTTTTTACAGTTCCTGCACGGAAAAGTGACACAAAATGGGTGCTTCACTGGCCGACCTAGGTCATTTTTTGACATTGGAAGTGAAACCGTGTTGGTCGGAAGTGTTTTGTTCGCACAGAAAAAAAGGTTTGTGGATACCAAAACAGCTGTCTCATTTCCAGGTCATTCGATTCCGACACTTTGGGTTTTCTGGGTCATTGAATATCGACTCTGCCGATCGTCAGTCGTCTACCCAAAACATGGCTTTGTCCTCCTTATTGTGCACGAATATCACTACAAATTACTTCTTAAACAGCATACAGTGTGTGATTGACCAGAAGACGTCCTACCGTTCACAGATGCTGTTTGGAGAAAAATAAAAAGGTGTAAAAGCAGAAGTGATGCTTGATAAGGAAACAGCAGCTTCGTGACAAGTCTTGGGAAATTAGCATCTGCTTGCTGTTTACGGAGGCAAACATCATCTGCTGAATTCCACATGTCGTAAACATATCTGTAAACTGGTTGTTCACGCTTCTGTAGATCGAGGACTACATTCCTGTTTTTATTGTTTACATCTTTAAAACTGTATTATTCTTAAGGTTTCATCTGTCTTTTTGTGAATATGCAGATCTGTGTCAGGGTGCACTGTGGTGCATTTTACCCATCAGGAAATTAAAAACAAACTTATTTTTGTTTTCCCCAAGAACCATTTGCAGGGAGGAAAATACAATTAAGCTCTAGCCTTAATAATTACTTTTATGGCCAATGATCTTTCCTACAATTATATTTGATGCAGCTAATCATCTGGAAAATAAGAATCACCCAGACCCATTGCCAGCAATTTTGCCCCAATAGTTTTGAGTGAAAGAAAAAAAAACAAACAAAAAAAAAACAAAATAAACAAAAAGCAGGTGACACCATAATGATAATGGTGGATGGTGTGTCGCTGTGCATAATTTATTTTTGCTTCTATGTGATTGAATTTTTAAGAGACTGTGACAGAAAAAGCAATCTATCTATCTATCATTACAGGGGGAGAGATTTTCCTTTAGTTTTAGCGATTAGCTCACGTTACTCTCAATGCTCTTCTTCTCTGGTCACTGTTGGTCACCTTGCCTTGTTGTTGCCGTCTGTTTTGACCCAGTCAGCCGCAGCTATTTCAGTCTGAGGATATTACACCAGCAGCCTGAGGCAGGATGTCCTCATTTCCCACAATGTCGGTGACAAACACACCTTTTTAGTTGTTTAGATGTGGAGGTGGACTCACTCCACTACTGTCTCAGAAAGGTCCTGATATAATAATCCACATTAAAAAAAAAGTTTTATACTCTCATCACGATGCATTTCAAAGAACATTCTTAAGCATGCTGGAAGGCCACGCAAGAACTAATTTTGTGGCTAATGTGGAAATGATATTTCACATTTCTTTAGGATACAGGACATTTGTCCATGCAGAAGGATGCATAGATAACCTCCACAAGATCATCCTTCACACAGGAAGCAGCCAACACTGCTACTTTTCACCAGATGTTTCACTCGTTTCAAACGTTGCTCTGGTGATTATCAGACTTCAGATAATCTTTCTCTTTTTTTCTTTAGACATAAATGCAGTGGAGAAAGGAGTTAAACCTGTGTTGTATCGTGTAGCTACTTTAGTGCTGACTGCTTGGTATCGTAATATTGGACTCACTGGAAGAGAAGCAGCTCACTTGCTGCAGTAGTATTTCAGCTCTCTAATACTGCTTTCACAGTGAAATTCAAAATGAAAATTTCTAACGTGGATTGGCACGCTTTTGTTTGGCATTTAGGCTTTTTTCACTTGTCGCAGCGCACAGTCACCCACACGTTCACGTTTTAGGACCACATTTGTGAATAGTTTTGAGGAAAATCTTGATTTAACATTTCCAAAGGGCGACATCAGTAAACGAGGCCCAGCGAAAGGATATCCTGGAGCGGTGACATATGACATATCTGCTTGAAGGATCCCCGGAGAGACGACAACAAGGATGTCTGAGCTGAAATAAAACCTGCTTGGCTTTTGTAAAGACTCCTCACTAATATGAAAGAAAGCTAAATGGCACCGACTAAAAACAACTGGTATGTGTGCCTGTAAATGTCCACACGCCCACATGGGAACCTCGGACAACCTGCCAGATAATATTTTACCCCCACAACCCACACAACAGCTATGAATATCACGCTCACTGTCTCTTCTTTCAGAAAAGACCAAAGGGGGGGAAGGGAAAAAAATAATCACAATACTGGTTTAACAGGACAGCGGACGTAATCAAATGCTCATTCATATGAGCCATTTCCGAGGACTTCCTGGCAGTGTGTAAACAAACATCCTGTCTCCAGCCTGTATCATCATTAATCTCGTAGCCATCCCAGGCCCTGAAGCCTTTTCTCAGGCTCCCCAACAAGTCTAGTGGCTTATCACTTAAACGATTATTGACTGCAGCGCAGGCCACCGAAATCGTGGTCACAGTTCTGCATACAGCAAGCTCGGCAACTTCATCACGGGTACGTTAGCGGACACGGAAAGCTGAGAAGCCGTGACCCCGCACCAGACTCTGAAATGAAAAATAAAAAAGGTCTGCAGGGGAAATCTGCCCTGAAATTCATCGCAACTTATTTAGTATGAGCTTAATTACATCAATGTCTCTGACTTTCCTCTCCCCTTATGTACTTCGCTTTAAAGGTAAACAAAAGGGAGATTTTGGTATTTACTGTGCCTTTTCAAAAAGCTTACGTAACCCGTCTGAGCAGTGCTGCAACGCATCGGTATATAACCCAGTGCTTCAGGTCTTGCAGCTGAGCCTAAACAACTTAATGGATTAATTGGGATCCAAGAGAGATAATTAGGCCTTTGGGGTTGTATGAATCCACCCCTCGTCGACTGTTGCCTCAGAACTGCGGTGTAGTGTGTTCCTGCTGTGTAATCGAGATAATTAGCATGAATGTTGTGTCACTGTCCAAAGATTAGCAAAAGGGAAAGGCCAAACAAGGCTCATTAAAGTGTGGTTCCGACCCAAAGAGACTTAATGGGATTTGTTGTCAGAGAGCGTCTTGTTTTATTTTATCTCAGAGAGGCGACGGGTACCAAAACCAGGGTTTTTTTGTTTTTTTTTTTATATGCATTTACAAGCCTCGTTCCCTGGGATCATTCCATAAATGAAGGCGCTGCCCCAGCCGTTAATAAACGTCCCAACTCCATTTTAGCTATTTCGTCTTTGAGGACTGGAGCCTACTGTTACATACTGTCATATATATTCCCCAGAGGAGCTATCGCTATGGCGGTTACTATGGGTGGCTAGCTGTTAGTTGAATCCAGGGCTTTGCTTGTTTACTGTGCTGCTCTTATTGGATGCCAAGGTGTCCTTCTGTGAGGCTGACAGCCACTGAGTAGTACACCAAATTGATTGGTCTGCTCTTGCCCACCAAAAGGACCTGAACTCAATTTGCTTGTGATGGCTTCAATTTCCTGGCTGGACAAAATCCCTCTCCCCACTCCTCCCCTCCAGCGACCCTCCCGCCTGCCCTCTGTCTCTCTCTCTCTCTCTCTCTCTCTCTCTCTTCCTCGCTCAAGAACTGTCATTTAATTTCATTAGCCAACAGGGAGGTTCATGCCTGTGTCACATGCACGTGTGTTTTGTCCCTGATTGTGCTAGTGTTAGCTTCATCCAGCTTTCTTTTATTGGAAAAAACACTGCTTGTTTCTGATTTTCTTTTTTTTTTTTCTTTTTTTGGGCCATGTCAGTGCGAACACAATATTAAAGTGAAGTTAAAATGTTTTATATAACTAGTGTGTATTAAAATGTGCACAGAGCAGTTGTTGCAGTAGTCCATTTATTGGGCTGGGAGCCCTTTTTAAAGTGGACAGTCAGGAGCTTGAATCGCATTGACCCTGTCACCGCTGGGCGCATTTAAATATCATTTTTCAGAGTGTGAAAAGATGAAAGCTCCACTATAATGAAGTCCACACAAAAAAAGTGACTTTGCTGTGGAAGATAACTTTCCCTGTCTCTGTCTACCATCAATTCATGTAGATGTTTGAGATCCTGTCATCACCGGTTGGAGTAATTTTTGTTCACATAAACAAGATTTGGGGTTTTTTTTTTACAAACTAATTTCCATTTGGACTTAAAGTCCAGCGTGTGCTGACGGCTGATTAAAAAAGAAAAAAAATACAGTAATGGCACATTCAAGCGTATAGGCCTTTGAAGAGATTACCTCCCGTGTTTTGGGCTTCACCTTGTTACCTAAAGATAAACACGTGGAGCCACTCAGCAACACGCCAGCTTATGTCGAGATGAAAGATTTTACCCACCATTATCAGAGGCCGGCAGATTGGACTGAGGGTATTAGCTGGCCTGAGAAATGTGCTACAACTGCAGAGATCTCTGCTCCGATTTCAGACACGGTGGAGGTGTCGGCGTGCCGGGGGCCCTCTCAGCACTCTCAGATGATCTCGGCGATAGCCGGGAGATTATTGCTTCCTAAATGTGAGCTTTTGAAGAATATCCTGCAAGAACACAATAGCTTAAATTCAAACCTCACCTCTTTTTCATGCTTGTTGCCTGCATTTGCCAAACTAATAAAACAGTCAAATCTTTGACTTTCCAGTCCAAGATAAGGTGGTTGGGTATCACAGTACGACGTTCTCCGATCCGTGTTCTGCTCTGCTTTATTTACTTTTTATTTACGTTCTCGGAGGACGTGCTCTCTTCCAGGTAGTCTAACAAGATTTTACCTCCAGGATAAAGGTAGTTGATCTGGCTCATATTGCACAATGATTCATCCAGCTCCTAACATCCACGAGGCAGCGGAGGATATGAAACAATTAAGACCGCTCTGCCAGATAAATAAGCTTGGGAATTCGAAAGCCACTGGATGTTTTACAGCTATATTTGGACCTATTTTCTTAAAACCTTCTGGGTGGGTTTTGTTTTGTTTGTTTTTTTTTTCCTCGTGTTGCAGTTGTTTGTTTCCTTTTTTGGCTTTTTCAAATGCAGCATAGTTTGGGAAAAAAAGGCTGCAAGAGCAGAAATACTCTACTACTACGACTGAAGGCAATATTGTTGGCAGCAGAACTTCAGGCTCTTAAGTGTTTTGATGAAGTCGAAAGTATTGAATTGAATTCATTAAAACATTCGGAGAAATAGTCTGAAGTACTAACAAGCCTGACGAGAAAATAGTCAATTATATTCATGACACATAATGAAGACCATTAATGCTGTGGTTAAAGGAAACACGACTCCTAGAGAGTGTGTGCTGTCTAAAGAATGCCGCAACGCCCTGCCATCGTGCCCCTTCTGGCTCTCTTCGAGCGGATCAAAAAGACCCAAAGGGATAAAAGCAGGCGTTGATCTTTTGTGTGTGTGGGGGGAACGAGGCGAAAGCACCCGGCAGAAAGGGGAGCGAGCTGGACCCTGATGGGTCATCTTCGTTCCTGGGAAATCATACTCAACCATCCTCACAAATTGCCCTGGAAAGGAGGAGAAGCTTCTGTTCTTTGCTTGTTCATCTCCAACTTTAACGACTGGTCAAATTAGGATTTCCATTTTCTCATCGATCCTAAAATCAGGCTAACATTACTGACTTTCGTGAAAGTGAATTACATTCAGAGTTGGTCTTTTATTTGTTTATTCTTTTGTCGTTGACAGTTTAGGGTTAGGGTTAAATAAAATAAGTCACAAATCCATCCATTAAATCCGTTATCACTTTTTTTGTTATTTAAGTCTTGTTTTGTTCTGTTTCTTTTTTCAGATGAATCATTTTAATAAGCAGGTAAATATAAAACAAATGCAACAAAATATGATTCCATGCTTGCATGCTTCTGTGCATGCAAAGCTTTAATTATAGTCAGGATATATTTTGAAAATGTTAACTAACTGCTTTAGCCTCTGAATCAGAAGGAACTGATGAGACCCAGCGGTATCACTGTATTTTTATTTTATTTTATTTTATTTTTTGAAAGCAGGTCATTTCAGCAGATTCAACAGTTCAAAAACCTTCTGGTCTGACTGCTGATGTTATTCTGCACAGGCTGACTCTGAGTGCTGAATTCAGCCCACTTTCTGTGAATAGAATCCCTCTCTGTGCATCCACCTGCAGGAAAAAAACAAAAACAAACAAACCCACCTTTTCCTGGTCCTGCCCCTATTTTAAAGATCACTGAAAGCAGCGAACCCGGCGGCGTCAGATAAAAACCACACGGGTTAACGGAAACGGCAATGCCGAGAGGGTACAGTTCAAAAAGCAGCTGGTGAAAAAACAAAACTATAGAATCAAGGTAAATATCTTTAGTGAGGGTAAAACGCGTTGTGTGCGCTTCTGTGCATGCATACGTGCACATACAGTATCTGCAATATGATATGCATTGATTTCCTGTTGCAAAGCTGTTGTGATGCTGGCAGTCAGATTGCATTTATGGACTCAGATAGATGACGGTGCCGGCGAATAAATCAATGAGAGTGACCTGTTGCTGCGTCCTCACACAGCCCTGATATAAGAACACAGTTCTACAATTAAGAGTCCATCCATCCCCATCTCACAACTTATTTCACCAACAGGCAAGAAGTCAATTTATTTCACATATTACAAGCAGACACGTCGAGTTTTTATATTCAAAATATTTCCTAGCAAAGATAGAAATTGAATATTCAGTCCATTTTCGGAGCAAATTTATCCGGTTTTAGATGGATAAAACGACATTTCAGTCTCATTTGGTGTCTTTTTCAATATGGAGCAAGTACAACAAGCCCTATCATTACCATGGCAACCATTCAGACGAAGTACAAAGGAGTTTGTGTGCAGGAAATCGCTTCCGATCAACTGTAATTGACAGAAATCTGCGTAAACGCGGCCCAGATTCCCCGCACAGCGACCCAAAAGCCTCAAATCTCACAGGTTAATCCTGTTGTCTTCAATTTATCCCACTTTTGTCAACAACACACGAACACTGCTGGGATTGACTTAATAGTAATTGGCAGCATTTAAATAAAGCTTTTATCTAAAGTGCATTAAAAGGGATTTGGCACCTATTCACGGACACACTAACCCAAAAGAGTGTGTGTGTGTCAGCGCTCATGCTTAGTGTTTCCTGCCTGGACCATCAACTGGTCTCAACCCTCAGAGGAGGAAAAGAAAAGAAGACTCTGCTTGATTTGTTACTAAGGATTTGTTACTGGGTCACCAGTCCATCACAGGACACACACATACACAGACACACGCTCACAGTGATTGCTGATTTACAGACTCTAATCAAGTTAATGTGCATGTTTTTGGACTGTGGGAGGAATCTGGCGAGAATCCTCACAAGAGCTGGGGGAACACGCAAATTCCGTTGCAGAGCTGCACCGGAGAAATCATTAATAAATGAGCTTCATGTAGCAGCAACTTTAAAACAAGAGCTTTCAAACATTGATCGTATGTTAGAAAGGACAAAGTTCTCTTTGCCGGTGCAGAAGACAGCTCAAAGGATTCGATCACTTTTATCTCAAAGGGCCATTTTCTGTGTAACAATCATATCAGGGCTTTAACCTTCAGAAACATGGCTAATCCTAATATCGGGGTCAGTATCAAAGTTTTTTTTTTTTTTTTTTTTTGTTTAATAGAAACACTGAACTTCAAGAGTTGACTTTAATTCAAACTGTATCAACGCTGAAGATCCAAAATTGACTTGACAAGAGCCGACTGAGCCTTTACCCAAAGTAATCACTACCCAAGGCAAAGTTGATCTGGCTAATTAATGCACATCCAGAGAGGTCCCCCAATTGAATCATCTCAAGCAAACTCTTCCTTTAATCAAAGCACAGAGTGAATAAAATAGTAAGGCACCTAAAATCCTATTTGTCTCCAGAAGATCAAAAAATAATTTCATTTTTAATCATTTGTCTTGGGAAATTATGTTGTACTTAATTGAAGTGGTACAGCTGCGCCGGCTCCGTTTCCATATTGCAATTATGGTATGAAAAAAGGAGCCGAGAATAAAGGAAAGAAAGAACAGCAGTCAAGAAACAGAGAAAGGCCGTGCAAAAGAGACGAGAGGAAGGCCGAGGCTGCACAGTTCAGCAATGTGAAGTAGGTGACGTAGGCAAGACCTTAAATGCTCCTGTTGGCAGAGCGCTGAGGCTGCCGTCAGAGGACGATTACACCGATTCCCATGATCACATCTCAGAATACTTTAGAACATTTGAATAGAGTTTGGATCACATTCTCATGAGCTGGAAATTCACTCCATTTTCTTCTTTACCCTCACCTGGAAATGGCCTTTGCTGTGGTGTGTGTGTGTGTGTGTGTTTGTGTGTGTAGTCCAGCACAAACTGCCACGCTGGCCCATTGATTGGCACTGGGGGGCTCTGCGTGTATCCTGTGACTGGAAACCACAAACACTGGTGCTGCACCACATAGCAGAGTTTCACCTTCCCATCAAACTCTGGCTTTTTTTTTTACTTGAAACAAAGTAACAACAACGATGTTCATCACAGAGTCCCGTAATTAGCAGGAACATTAGAAGGATAATCACGCTGGGCTTTCAGACTCCTCCGCTGAGCTCTCGCTGAGCTTGCTTCTCCCTCTCAGGGGTGACATGTCCTGCTCTTGACCTTGTCCTGACCTGCCAGGGCAGCCAGGTATCGGTGATGCTATCCTGTCGGCATCTCTACCTCAATCTCCCTCTCTCACACGGACTCTCTGACACAGAAGCACTTAGCCTCGTGATCTGGTAATGCGAGTTTAGCACTTGTACTCCAATTATTCTCCAGTACTTGTTCTTGAAAAGGTGCTTGCCTCTCATTTAGCTGAAGAATACGGCGGCCCCTGCAATTCCTGCTGGACTCTGGGGGACCTTTTCTCACTTCAGAATCATCCGTTTCCACAAGAATATTTTAACGCTGTTTGACCTAAAATTGATCAAAGGTAAACTGATGTTCCAGCTAACAGCACTCCTTGCTAGAACGGACATGCATATGCACAACACTGTTTCTGAATTCTTCGCTACCAAGTGGAGGGGAGGATATGCCTCAGAACCGAGGCAAGCTGATATTGTTTATGATTACCAGCTCTGTATATGACCTGCTACCTGCACTATAAACAGAAACGCTGCACACCCACGTGCACACAGACCTGCCTGTTCGCTGGCATGATTGGTCAGCCTCCACTTGAACTTTTTTTTCCTTGCGAATGACATTTTAATACCATGGAAGCAGATGCACCAAAAATAAAATTAATCCTCGCATGAGATCAGTGAAGAACAGGCTCCGCATCCAGAGGAGTTTCTGTCTTTAATGTCACGCTGAATAACAAATAGTTTGTGTTGATGTTACTGCATTAGCACTGCGATTTGTACGTTATGTAAGGCCTTTTAGGAAGCCTGCACAAAAGTGCCACATTCTCATATCATGAATAAACTAAAGCTTTCAGCAGCATGCGCACGAACATAATGCTGTGAACTGAGAGCATTGGTAGTAAATTACAGCAGTGTGGAGATATCAGCCAGGAGATAATCTGCCCCATATCTCCTCCACATTTGAAGAATAATCTCGCTCTTTCATGCTACAATGTCATCAAGTGCATGTAATGGTCGGAAAAGGCAGCGGCATCAGGGCGCTGGAGAGACGCGGCGGCGGGCGTAAGCTTTCAGGGCCTCGCCACTTTAATGGCATCGCCGTGCTCACGGGGTGACCATATGCCAGTATATTTGGCAGATACGTTTGCATGTGCGCATGCACGCCACTCTCACGGGCGTGCACAGCTTCCGCCGTCGTGAACAGCCAAGTATTCGAGGTTGGGGTTCAAAGATGAGAGGAAGCACACACACATTGGTCTTATAGAGATGCGACTCCCACCATTATATGAGTTAGGTTCATCTCTGCAGCTTTAGCTATGCATGTAAAACCTCGCAGACGTGCACAGATTCACTAGTGAAACACTTAAAGTGAATGCTGTTGCCTCCATCCTCCTGCATCTGTGGGTCTGTCTGAAAAGCAGCAGTCACCATTAGCGGGCTGACCTCCAGCATCCCACAGAAGCCAACAGAGTTCAAGAACGTAAAAAGGAAATGTGGCCGGATATGACAGACACGCTCTCCCCACTGGTCACTTATGCTAAAGAATAATCTCATTACTCAATGGAGAGACTTGGCCTCACCACTAGAAAGCATGAAATGGCAGACATAGTCACTCAAGTGATATTCAAAAAGACATTTTCACTTTTGCAGTACAACATTTATCAGCGCCGACTGATAAGATTTTCCCAATTTGCTGCATTGACAGATGAGGGAAAAATTAAATATCCTGCAGATTCACTTCTGTTCCTGACAGCAGATGGAAAAGGTCAGAGCTAAGTTTTAACTTCGCTTAGTTTCAACCAACTCATCCAATTTTCAGGGGGATTTTCACATCACACAATATACGTATATGTACTGTCTGCACATTAGGACTCTTTCTTGAAAAGTTGGGACTATATATAAGGATAGTAACACAATGACATCATTGCAGCAATGATACCGTGCTATTTTTTCAGGAATCAAATTAAAGTGCAGTATGTGGAATATATAAAACCTCAGGCTTTAAAGCATGTCCTGTGTCAGAACAAAAGGATATCTCAGACATTAATCAGTCCTCTGACAGCTGTGAAGGTGAGGTATCGCTGTGCGGCACAGAATCGCGTCTTTAAGCCCTCTGCTAATTACAACAGGAAGTTCTTGGATGGAGTGATGAGAGCTGTGATGATTTTGTTTGCTTTCATGCTCATCTGAGTCTCTGGGATTTTAGTGTGAGCTGCAGGTGAGAGAAAGAAGGAAAGAAAGTGGGTTAGACGGGGAATCAGACGGAAAGACCGGAATTTAACACGGGTTTAATTTGAGTGACCTTTTAATTCGCTACCCCACATATATTCTCACAGACAGAGACAGACACACTCTCAGATTCTCTGCTCGGCGTTGAAGGACGGACTACAAATGTAGCCTACCTGCTTCTCCACACCACAAGGGGGAAACATTGTCCATGCTCTATTGGGGCACTTATTTCTGCCGATTTTGCTCTCTTTTTTTTATTCTTCTCCCGATGCTCTTTTTCTACCTCGGTAACATAATCAATATGTTCCATTCTTGTCAATCTAAAAAGTTAAAACTCACTTACATCCGAGCCCTGCATCCATCATACAACTCAAGGTCACGGATGGGCTGAGGATGAGGGGCCAAGATAAATGTGTGGGAGTGTTTTTCCTGTAAGTGTGTGTGCAGAGAGAGAGAGGGAGAGAAAGCGAGACAGGGACTGAAGATTGAATGTACGAGTGTGGGTCTGTGTGTTAGAGACACACACAAAAATGGCGACAAAGACAAAGGCAGAGACAGTGGTGGGGGGCGACTAATGGAGGAAAGCTCAGCAGTGCTCTAAGAGCCTCTGTAAGCCAGAGCGAGCCGTGGTCTGAAATTAGCTGATTTTTCACTGTGAGCGCTGCACATTATCTGGGTGGGGAATGGGGAGAGAGCGGGTGAAGGGTGGGGGATTGGGAGGAGATGGGGGTCGGCATTTAACTTAACAAGATTAATATGTTTGCCTCATCTCTCTGGGTTTTATTCCCTTCTCCTTGCAAGGCCCTTGTCAAATCTCTTTGGACAGGCTAACGCACATGACGCAGAAAGGAGACCTGAAGGACGTTCGGCAGAGTGTCAAAAAAATGGGAAGGGGCGCCGTTTTGGCGACTTCGCGTGACAGTCTTCCTCTCTGCTCCATTCCAACTTTGGAGTTTGTCGTTTTTCCGCTTTGATACAATCATTCCCGGGATGGATACTGGTTTCTCTGAGCTGGTTCCAGATCGGCTGCATGTTTGTTCCTTGTTGATCTGTGAGCCAGATTATGAAGCAATATTGAAATCAATTCTTGAGAACCCCCACCCAAAAAAAAAAAAAAAAATCAAATGAAATGAAATGTGCATTTAATCCACATATCCATAATGATTATGCAAAGAATAACTATGTATGCAGAGTATTTCTCTGAGGAGATTAAAGAATAGGTATGATGAGATTAAGAAAAAGGATGAAGCGATTAAGACTGACTACTTTAAAGTGATTATGAAAGGCTTAGATGGGTAGGTCGCACAGAGCATATTAGAGAGACAGAGAGAGGCAGGACACAGAGCAATCGGAGTTTTTGATCCTCCAGCACAACAAAGACGAGTTAGTGGCGCTTGTTACAGTCTTATGTTAATAGCGTTTTCAGCAGTGCTGCTTGATATTACTGCTGAGGAAGAAGGAACAGAGGAGAGAACACAAAAGAATGAAAACAAGGCGTGTGCACTCCCACATGACCCAGGAGAAACAATGACAATCAAATGGCCTGCAGCAGATCCCCCCTCCTTCTCTCAGTCTCTCGCTCCCTTCCTTTCTATCCTTTCCAGTGTACTTTGATGTACAAAATAGCCCCGATCCATAAACAGCGCCATTACTTTCGGTGCCTATACCGGCGTGGCTTTCTCTTCCTCGCGCAAACACAAATGCGCAGATTTCCTATTTTCTCCAAAGAAGCTTTCAGGTACATTTTGCCGCAGGCTCTTTCGGTGGTCACGGGTAATATGGCAGGGAGTCAGAAATTGCAGATCCACTATAGTGTAAATGCAGACAGTCAGATACCGCCGCTTGGAAAATGACTGACAGTGACACCTCGTCTTTTTTTAAACTACTCCTGCATTATGCCAGCCTGCCGCTCCATTGTTCTGTCGCCCCGTCAAAGCTTTCTCACCTCGCCAGAACACGGTGGAGATATTAAATTCTGACCAGAAATGGACAAACAATGGTCATTGTGAGACATTTCTCTGAATGCGATTGCTTATTCATGGAGATGTTGTATTAAGGCGAAGTCACTGGCCTATCTAGCTATGCACCCCCCTTCCCCCCTTTAGCTGACATCTGTAGCTGGAGCAGCTGGGCAATGCCCGGGAACAGTTTAAGCCCATCAAATTTGTAACAGCATGAGGAATTTTCTGTCAAATATTGAGTTTGTTCTGTGAACAAGCCAACTTTCTGGCCCATATTACAATTCTAAAACCTCTCAGGTGCATGTTCAGCTATGGAGGCGTAGTTTTTTTTCAAAGTCTATGTGTCTAGTAAGGACTTCCCTTATGCAACAAATCAACTTTAAAAATAATAATAATTATAAAAATAATAATAATCTGTAAAGTCGACTGGTGCAACTGTTTTTAAATTAGCAAAATAATGAATAGTGTTTTGGTTTTGGGAGGTGTGTTTCGGCGCCAATCTGCTGGGAATATGTAACGCTGGCGGCTTAGCGGGAACGCAGCCCCATCTCAACTTTTAAACAAAATCAAAAATATGACTGAGAATTTTTCATCTGTTGCAACAGTGAGGAGATAAAAGCAACACCAAAAGAGTGTTTTTTTTTTTTTTTTTTTTTTTTTGCTCTTGATTTTGCTGACCCCTCAACACAACGGCGAGCACGAGCGCACTGGCGCATCAGTACAGGAGACTGCAGAAGGAAATAGCGGGATAGAAGGGAAAGAAGATGAGCTGAAAGTTTTTTACCCTCAGAATACAACATTACATTCTCAACAAGTCAGTGAGACTGAACAGAAAAAAGTGTGCTTGGTCGTCATGGTGATCACTGTGACCTATAACAAAACATGATTCACCTGCAGGTTTCATTTAGCTGAATGGCCTTCATGTCACATATCTAAGGACAGTGGTGCTGGCTTAGCAAAATGATATGGATGAGTAATGGGATGCTGCCCACATCCGGACACTCTGGGAAGGTGAGGGGCTGCTGCCAACCCCCCCAGTCCCAACTGACCTCTTTTTCCTGTGCACTCAGCATATTCACCTGCTCTCCTCCATGCTGACATATGTCAGACATCTTTGTCCTTTTGTGATTCTGTCACTTGGATGGTGTGCTCGAAATAAAGAGAGGTGGGAGCACAACAAAAAACAAACACACTGAAAACAATAAATCAGCCCACAAATCAACAGATTTCCAATCACCAGATTACCAGATTAGAGTCAGAAAAAAAAAATCACATCACCTCAGATCACCTCCTGGCCAACTTATTTCCTTTCGTTTTTCTCCTTTTTTTCCAAAATGTAAATTTCACTCTGGGGCACAGGGACACAAAAGGGGCCCCCGAGTATGCTGCTGATTCAAGGTTTTGGCCGAGCAAAGCTTAGCAGGCGCAGAGCTCAGAGCAAAGAGCTGACCATTTTGCAGTTTGCTCGCATATGCCAATTTCTTCCTGGGGCTTTCAGAGTCAATCAAAGAGCTACCAGAATGCTCACACCAGTCTTTTAATTATTCATGGTAATTCTATGCCACTACACGCTCTCTCTGCAGCCCCTGTCGCCTCCCTTAAGCGAGGTGTTCTCTGATGTGTTTATGTTCACGGAATATCTGAAAGAAAAAAGAACTCCTCCATCCATTACAAAAAAGCCACTTTACCCTGCCCCGTGCTACCCTGGCAGCTCCTTTAAAGCTGTCTAGCCTCCACTTCCATGGGAATCTTAGCACTTAAATTGTGCCATGAAACACAATTTTGGACGCTTTGGCTTTTATTTATTTATTTTTCACTTTTTCTATACTTTATTCCATTTTGATCCAATTCATCTCTTTTGGTCCACTAAAATGGCCTCTATGCTATCTTTTTTCCCTATTTGGCCCATTCAAACCGATTCAATATGTGAATAATAGTCCTGTCTAGAAGGCCAGACTGGTATTAAAAGGCTATCGGGAGAGGAATTTAGGGTGGGGGAATAAGCTAAATCAAATTAATTTCCCTCTCGCAAACTAATTACATATTGAGAGGAAGCAACCCTGTGGTTCCTGGCTGTCAGTCAACCTGCCAACAACCGCCGGCATCATCAGGTAGATGTCAGGTCCAGCCTTTTGTATCCGAGACAAGCCTATTACCTGGAAATGTCAGCTGGTTTAAAGCGGATAGAAGGATGCAGCGGGATGTCATCAAAGTCTCTTAAAATTTGATGAATTACAATACATTCCCACTCATGGTCTAATAAGTGAAAAGAGAAAATGAAAGTGGGTAGCAGACACAGGAAATAAGATGCTGACTGCAAGATTTTGCAGACTGAGTGTGCATTATAGTGTGGCACGTTTGATGTCCCCTCCTAACATTCATTTTTGGAGCCTCAAAGATGGCGCCTCTGCTATTGAGGTCTTTGAGGCAGAGGTGATCTCTGAGATGCAAAGCAGCCATTTTATTTTGGGTGCTTGGCAGTTGCAGGAAAAAGGCGCACCTCCCCTCTCTATCTTCTCTTCTTCACAAGATTTGTCAAAGATGGAGAAAAAAATGGGGAAATGTTTCATGTCTCTTGTCTTTTCCTGCCAAAAGTGGAAAAAAACGAGGGCAAACGAAAGCCAGTGCGGATATACTGACATACCCAGGGAGGATGCGGCAGGGATAAAAGCATGTCATTTTGTAAGGGATGATCATAAAACTGCCCCCATTTTTTATTTTTGCTTTTTTTTCCCCTTTAAAAGACTGTCAGGATTTGAAGGATATATTGTTTCTGGGTTGCCCTACTACTGGAAAAAGATGTGGGACTTTGAAATGGAATGTTTACAACTGAGTCAGTTGTGTCCTTTTGATTCAAGTGACAGGATGCTGAAGGATGAGATCGAGAGGTCCACAATAATCTCCGACTGCTGGTTTAGCACAAAGAGAAATCACAAATTGATCTTTTTCATGAATTCGGACCACTCGTTTCCATGAATGTGTTCCCTCTAGCTTCCCGTTGCTATATTGATCTTTACCTGCCACATCTTCTGTAAAACAATGTTTTCAATGTTTTTTGATGATGCAAAATGTCATATTGTAAAATTGCAAGGCAGTAATTGCTTGGATTAAAAATCATATAATATAATATATAGAATCATGTTTGGTGCACATATATAGATTCATGTTTGGTGAATAAATTGGATTTGTTCAGTTACTGCAGCCATATTTGAACTCATTGGTATTCTTCGGTTCAATGACCACAGCAAACGACGTCGCAGTGCATCTCGTGTAGGCTTAAAATCATGGCAAACTGGGGTTTTTTATGCGTTAAATGAATGTTTTAAATTCCTCAACCCTAAATGCCTCGAATACAAGGACAGTCCAGGACTAACTCAGTGCAGCAAACACACTTTATCTGCTACAGAAACATAAAGGTCAGTGTGTAAACACTCTCTTTGTGTTCACGTTTGCACCGATATATAGTCCTTTAAATCGCAGCCAGACATTATTGGCCTGTGGCATCCTGTGTACCGCTGGCAGCATCAAAGGGCTGTTCACACGTTCTGCATTCACAGCATGTTCCCTCATTTTCTGCTAAGCTAGTGATAAATAGCTAACGCCAGATCGGTGCTCCCCTCTGCGAGCACCGGCCGTACCCTTGCGAGTGTCCCATAAAGCCTTCTGACTGGCTCTGAACAGGAGCGATGCTTCAAGCAGATGAGAAAGAAAGGGCTGGGGCGCGGTTACAACTGGACGGGCTTCCAGGAAGTCAATGGGGAGATGAAACCCATCAGGAGACCTGGTATCAACTGCAGGGAGACGCCGGGTTTCAACCACAGAAGATCTCTGATGCACAAAGCCTCCACTTATGGCTAAGCAAAACCAACCTTCTGACCAGTCTTCCATTTCAGGTTTCTTCTTCCTGGAAGACTTTTTGTTTTAACTCTGTGTCTACTAAAGCCTTGATTGAGAGGTGAAAGGAAAAACAAGTATTCCTTTTTTGAGCTACATCCCAAAATAATCACCATTGTCATGCATACATGGTGTATTAACTTTCAATTGCTTGTGGGGCGCGATACTGACAGACGCTCCCACTGAAGTGCCAGTTCCAAAAATGCTCAATTTGTCTTGCGTTTAGTAAGAACCGTGCAGGCGGAGGGAAGAATAAACAGCGAGAAGCATCAAGTAATCCCTGAGTGGATATTTTATATTGAAAATAACAACAAAGTGTCGGGGGGGAGGGGGGTCATGCTGAGCCTTCAGAGGATAACAACAGAGAGAGCAGAGGCAGCAAGGGAAATAAAGCGAATTCTGTGATGTCTGTAGGATCCCCGAGTTCCGGCGCTCAGCGAAAAGAGAAAAAAAAAAAAAACAGTCTGCCAAGTATGGCTTCAAATTTTTGACTCGCTGTGATGTAGCTGTCATCCTTTCAAAGGAAGGAGATAGCGAAGGGGAATGGGTGCATGTACCATGTCTTTCACTGGGCTTTTCTGAAGTCCAGAGGAAGATACGAGACTTCAACTTCAATCTACATTGAAAGAATGCTGAGCTGTGTATTCATTTAATATGTCATTCCTGAGGTCTTTCACTGGTGAGGGGTTTGACTGGTGATGGTGGATATTCTGATGCAGACAGCACATTTCAAAGATTTAAAAAAAAAAAAAAGCTCTGTAAGTACAACCGATGGTGTAAATTAGTGATAATTTTGCACAGTTTGGAAGCACGTTTGGTTTGCTCCTGGTTAAGGGTAAATCGTTTTCCTTCTGTCACATTAAAAAGTGGCGAGACGGGAATAACTGTGTACGACTAATTTGAGCATGAATACATACACTACGTAATCCTGTTCAATTCTTTTCCCACAGAATGGAAATTAGGATAATCTCCATCTGTTCACCACCACTTATTCCTGATGAGGAGGTGGCTGGTAGACCATCTCCTCCAGGAGTTACTGGGCAACGAGACGCCCTGGACAGGTCACCAGTCCATCACAGTGGACATCACATTGATCACTCACAAACTGACACCAAGAGGCTCCAATCACCCAAATGTGGTCGCCCTAAGTCAACAACGTCAACATGTATCCAGGCTTTTCAGTCCTGGTTGCTGGGTTGCACTGATGCTGTGTCCTCCAAAGCTGCCATTTCTCAAGCAGATCAGACATCAGAGCCAAAGACAAGGACAGATACCCCAGCACCCCAGCAGAGGCCTTCTCACCCTCTTGTTTGGCATTTGGCCATGACTTACACTCCACAAGCCTGGCGGAGGTTGGGTCTGTTCTTTCTCTCGTAGAACAGTCAAAACCTGGCAAAATGTCCACATTTTTCTGGATCGTTGTACGTCAGTTAACGTCAGACAGTTTCCTTGAATCCGGAAGCAACCGAGTTTGCTCCGTCACCAGCTGAACTATGTGCTGACAACTTGTCCGCCTGACATGCTTTTAATGCAGCAGTTAGCCTCCAGGCAGAACATCACTGGCATTCAGCGGTGTAGAGCAGCATTCGCGGGTAGAAAAGGGGCCTTTCCAGGGCTCCACACTGCTCCGCTCAGCATTGAAAACACATATTGTGCAGGAAGACGAAGATCTGCAATGTTTCCCAGAGCCTCTGTCACTCTGGCTGTCTAAGGCTGTGTGCCTTGGGCGGGTAAATCACAGCACCCCACTCAAACCCTTCCGTTTCCTCCAGTGAGGGAGGAACATCCGTGGAACCCATATTACGATTATTAGGAGTTGAAAATCTGCAGTCAGGAATGTGTTCATGCTTTGTATGTCTTACTTACTGGCTGCAACAAACTGGCAGGCTTCCGGTTGCATCGATTGTGCGTGCACGCAAACTGCGCAGCAATGAGATTCTCGCAAAATAAAATGAACATGCTGCATCTTATCATCTCTCCTGCCATCTATAATATTAATGTACATCTGGCATGTAAAATGCAATCAGGAGTTTCTAGCCGGCGCAGCGTAAAAGCTACACCAGGATGTTTCGCCGGAGCCTTTCCAGTTGAATATACTTCTTTTAATAGACAAGGAACCTTTTCTTATTTAATATACAGAGGGGCAACCTGAAAACTGGATTTGTGAAAATCAATAAGACTGTTTTAAATGTGCTCTCTCTCATACACACTTTCTCCATCTCTTCTTATCTGACTGGGGAGGCCAACGCCCTCTCTGTCTTCACAGGAACACCTTTATCTGCAGATCAAAAGTTATGATCTCGGTATGACGGAGAGCCTCTGAATCGCTCCGCACACAACTGCATTTTTCACTTCATCTCCTTCACCACCCTTTGCTTATTTTCTTCTTTATTTCTCCAGCAGGGAGCTGGATTAGTCAGGAGCAGCAGCTCCACTATCAGCCTGAGATGTACTCTTCCATCCTGCTGCTTTTCTGTGATAAAGGAACTGCTCGACAAGTGACTCGGGTGCGCGGAGAGCTCTGCAGAAAGCAACATTTTTCCAGCTGCAGTGCAGTGCTGCATGCCAATGACGGCCAAATGGCGGTGGAAGAAAATCACTTTTGTTTTGCATGATGACCGTGGCTGCTCGTCATAACACTGCAGAATTCAGTCTGTGGCATTTGAAATTAAAGCTCCCAAATGAAGATGAGCTCCTAATAAAAGCACCTAAGGGAAGGCAGAGCCATACTGCATTAGGACTATCATTAATATCACCTTAATTCATCTTGGAAAACAGATAAAAAGTACAAATATAATTTTTTATTTTCATATTCCTTGATTGCTTTAGCCTGCGAGCTAGCTTACAGTTCCTGTCTGTCTGGTCTTTATCCTGTTGGTTTTGTCCTGTATAACTCAGAATCCTCCGAGCACACGTTTCCGCAGCCTTATCAGTTTATTTTCTGACCTGAGCAGCTGCTTTTCTGTCGGTCTGCAGCTTCCTTGGCCTGCAGTTTTGTTCGCTTCCCTTCTGTGTGTCCTGTACCTGACCGTACAAACACCAGCGCTGCTTTGACTGAATACAAGATGACAGAACAGACTGCTGACCTGAATTTGTCTCCTGATGAATACATATTGTGATGTAGAAAAAAAATAACTCCGCATCTTGCACCGGTGCAGTTTCGCTTCACATCAATCTTTTTTTTTATTATTATTTTGGTGTAGTTTCCTATTTTTGCTGCTGTAAATACAAAAAAAAAAAAAAAAATTGGCATCTTATCGAGCCAGCTTATTTTGGCAATAATAGTAGTTTATTCAAATTTGTTTGTGCGTGTATGTGTGTGTGACTGAGTGATTGTGTGTGTGTGTGTGTGTGTGGGGGGGGTCTATACAAGATAAATTAATATCTGTTGCACCATCAGCCGTGTTTACCTCAGAGTAGATGTGCATGCTAAGAAGCTTTGCTAAATGGTGCAGAAATAATCTAAAGCATTCCAACATCCGCGGAGGCAGCCCCTCTTCACCCCACCTAGCACTTCTTTCTGCCTCCCTGAATCTAATTTGAGTCCGTTCTAGGCCTCCGAAGTGCTCTGAATTACAAATGATTCATAAAGACTTTTACAGTGAGCACCAACTTACAGTAAAATAAGCTGCATTCAGGAGAAAATAGGTGAAACAGGAGTCACAGCGAGACAGATTATACCCATCCTGGTACGTTCCACCGGCCTGTTGTTCCCTGCCTGCTTAAATCTCCTCAAGATTTAGTGACCAGCACCTCCCCCCGCACACCCTGATGCATGTATGCTTCCTCCCCAGTCTCTTCCCCCCTCCTCTGGCTCACTAAACCCAAAACATTGTAGCACAAATGCATGTGTGTGTACGGGGACAGATCTGCAAACAAAGACAACAGTGGAAACTACATGAAATGAGTGACAGTGTGACTGTAGAGAACAATAAGCATCCTCATAGTAATGAACACGCTGCGGCTTCAAAGGGACGTATACTGCTCACTGTCGCTAGTTTGCGCTCCGCAATGACGCCAAGACTTTTGATTTGCAGTGTGTGATCACCTGGACTAAAAATAATCCAGCTGCCCACGTGTAATGCTGAATGTTTTCAGTTGAATAAAAGCACTAAAAGAGCCGTCAACACCTCCTGAGAGACCTGGCCGCTTTGACGTCGCGTGCCCCGAAACATCTCTGTCCGTATGTCTGTCGAACGGTTTTTGAATAATGGAGAAAGCAATAAAAGCGGGAGAGACGTCCAACTGAGAAGATTCTAAACTAAACATGAGGAATGAGGGAAATGTGAAATGACACAAGACCAGTAAACAGTCCATCTGTGTTCTCCCGCAGGACGCCTGCCATACTTTCAAAGGCACTTAAAGAAGAAGTCGGGCCTTTCATATCAATCTAAGGGTAATCTAGTGGCATTGCAGCTTCTTTTGTCTAAAAAGATAAGAGAGTGCCCACAGCGCAGTACAGAATAAACAGAAGAGGAGAGAACGACAATAGACTAATGGATCAGTGATGTATACAGCATCTGTCCGACATGAGCACAAAAGCATATTTAAAATGGATAATGACAGCTTTCTGTTTTGATGCTTCATTTATTTTAGGGTGCTTGCACAAGGACACGTGGACATGGATTCAACCAGCAACCCCTGTGTCGCTGTAGCCAGGAATGATGTATAGCTGTATGTCAACATTAGCAGTTTAGTGGCAGAGTTACTGTTTCGTCAAAAGAATATGGGTCATAATTACGTATAATCATTTTTTAATTTGTATTATTAATTTGGGAGCATTTCTGAAGCTGATGTCGAGCTTCCTGTTGGAAAAGGTGTAAAAGTTTAGGAGTGTGTGTACCTGAACTGCTGATACATGCGCATTAATATCAATGAGTAGTCACTCGGGTTAAACAAAGAATATCTTCATTATCTGTTTACGTTCATCTGGCATTAGCATTAGCATTGCAACAGCAAGGACGCCCTCTTTACAGACATCTTGTTACTGCTCATGTATGAAAACGCAGTTTGGGTATTTTCATGAGAGTATGTTATTAGTTATATGTATATTAGATACTCTACAAAGCTGCTGAATGTGTAAATATAACACAAAACAGGTCGTAAGTTTGTCCGTTTGGATGTTTTGTTACCTTTCCCTTTTTTTAGTACACACAGAATGTATTCCTATAACTACACAGGAAAACACTCCATGGGTGAGGATGTGCCCAAATCAGACGCTTTCCAACATCTCATCAAACCATAGTGATGGTGGTTCTCCTCTGCTGCTTTTATGGTTTACAGCCATATCACTTTCATTGTTGAACGCTGACGTTCAACATTCCAAACGAACCCCACAGACAATCAGCAGTGGGGGTCCTCTAGATAAAGAACCAATCATTACTTATCAGGAGAGTCTTGGGGTAATTAAGGACTTGTGCAGACTGTTGCAAGTGGAAAACATTAATGAATAATTTCCGATACAAACTCGAGTAATTAGGAAATGAACTCAAGAGTAAATCCAGGAACCAGGATAATGAATACTGGTGATTATCAATTTGAAGCCATCTCCTTCGTGCCCCCGAGGGACCTGTGCTAGTTTTGGAGGCAGGAGAAAATCAAAAAAAAAAAAAAAATTGGCATAAGCGGTTCTTTCCTGACACCGCACTAATGTGGCGGCGCTGCTCAAAGATCCAAACTGAATGTCTTCAGTACACGCTTTTCTGTCTGAGGCCCTGTCACATCTGCTCTAGTTCAGTCCCTTATTTCAAGTGCAATAATCTTTTTGTCTCCTAATCTGGAGTCTTGCATGCCAGACTTTCACCATTTCTAATGACAAACATGCCGGAAACGTGCGCTAATTATTTATATCGGGTCCTCATTCTGTCAGCCATTCAAGGAGAGTTTCAAGTGTCTTATGGAGATAACTGATTTTTCTGACATGGCAGGAATAGGCCGAGCCTTCCGGATACACCGCCAATTGATTTCTCCAAATAGACTTTTTGTTTTGTTTTTTGTTTTTGTGTGTGTGTGTGTGTGTGTGTGTTTTTTTTTTTTTGCATATCTTAGTGACTTAATACATCCATTCACCCTTAAAACAGGCTTTATCGTTACCCAGTGTGATTTTTGTAGCTTTAAAGCCATAAGAGGCCTTTATCTTCAGGAAGGTACAGCATGCCTTTGTCTTTCAAATAAAAAAAAAAAACAACCTTGAACTTCATTTTTAAAAAAAATGAAATAAGAATACTTCCAAAACATGTAGAGCACAATTAGTCTGTGGTTAGTTCCCTGCAGATGAAGTGGATGTAAATATTATCTCCATCACCTGATTAATTAAGAGTCTGATCTCATGGTGATTTGTGCATTGGAAACCTGGACTCCTGCTTTCTTCACTTCTCATAGCATTTGCTTAATTCCAGAACAAGGGAATCAAATTAGATGTGGCTGGCTTTTTGAACAAATGTACGACACAGGAAAAAAAAAAACATTTTTGAACACGGATGTAGAAAGAGAGATTAGCCATTGTGTAGCTATGCTAACACTGCTTGTGATTCATAATCATTCAAAACATGGATTAAAACAACATAAAGTCATCTCAGTGGTTTAAGGGGAGTTTGAACTCATAACCTGCAGCCGTTTTGACTTTCTGTTATCTTTCTGCTTTCAGTCTTTAGCATCATGGTCACTAATCATAATTAAAGCTGCCTATTCTGCCTCCTGAGTGACTGACTTATGGATCACCTTATCGATGTTTGTATGTCTACGTACATATTTCCTAAAATCGATGCCTTGATTTGGCTGTTTTTGTTTTCCTCTGTTTTACATCTCCATAGATTTTCTATCTAATTTGGGTTAGCATTATGGAGGAAGACATGTTATTGATTTCTGTCTGAGGCAGCTTAGGAGGACCAAAATGAGCTTGTCTTCTTGAGGCTTTGCGGCAGGTTGTGACAACACACAGATACTCTCTTAAAGCTCGACATGAGGCCAAAACAGCTCTATGCCTCCCACCACCGCTTAGACGGACAGTCTTTTGTGCTCTTCACCCCTGAGAGGATAACTGAAGAAAAAACATTACATTGTAGAGGAAGAAATGTGGCTTTCAGATGTCAGAGTAAACGGAAGCTGTGGGAGGATCTTACACACATACACACACACAAACCAGTCAGAGGTTAAGATGTTGACAAGCTGAAGTTGTTTGTTGTTTCAAAAGTGGCGATAATTGTCCACCGCCACAAATCTCTAAAATGACCTCCGCGGTCAAGCTAGCTCTCCAACTCCAAACTCAGGCATATATTGTAGCCTGAACAAATAGGACAGAACACAAGTGGAAGCCAAATGTACAAGTCAGGAACCTGAGCAGATTATGCAAAACTTTTTGTTTTTAAAGTGCCTGAAGTAGCAAAGAGAAAAGGGGCCATTTGAGCACAGCAAATCTTGTAAAGTCTGATTCTGTTTTCCAAATGAAAACACCAGAATTGAAAAAAAAAAAAAAAAAAAAAAAAGCACACAACAGTGGGCATGAGTTAGCCATTTGTCAGGATTTGAACTTGAGCAAAAAAGAACAAAAAATTTAACAAAGCAAATAGAAGGAACACATGGGGAATTGTGAATGGTGATATTAGCATATCGACTGTTGGTGTTAGCAGATACCCAAGGGAATGTCAGCAAGTTTGGCTGATTGTATCAAGTATCCCTGCGATACAGAAGGATCTGACAGAGCCAAGTGTTTATACAGAGAGGCAGTTGGGGGCCGGAGGTCATTTGGACGGTTGAAGGGACGTTCAAACAGAAGCAAATTGTGAAACAAGCCGGCCGACGGAGGCACGCTGTATGATCTGGAGCCGGGCAGCAAAAACAGAAAACACAGCGAAACTCTCTGTGGGAGATGACGTGTTTATATTTTTAATGCTTTAACAGACTGAGGGATGATTGGAATTGGGCATGCCTGGGCAACCATGATTCTATTTCCATTGATGAAACTGCTATCCAAACACACACACAAGCACTCACGCAACACATCTGCGAAAGAGGTCTGTGAGGATAATAGAAAAGTCCCTTTCAAAATAAAACCCGGCCTCTATTTGCCATGTTGTTTTTTCTCCTGACTTGAATGCACCATCCTGATGTATCGCTGTTTGGCCTACACGCTAACACAATAGCTTGTATTATTTATTCCAGCATAATCAATAAACCATGACATCCTCTGTGGACATATTTTTTTCTGTCAGAGTGACTGCCAAGATTTATTCTTCTCAAGATATTGTGGAGCAACCATTTCTCAATCAAGCCAGAGATGTGCTTCACACGTGCCTCTGAAGGAAATTGTTCATTTCTGTCTTAACAAACACCAGCCCCGAATCGAGCAGGTCGAAGCCGCTTTCGGCAGAAAAACGGACGGCGCCAAGAGTTACTCCAGCTTCTTTTGCATTTTGGCCTTCCATTTTTGTTTCCTCCTTTATCTAAACAGCGACACTCTTTCATTAGTCATTTTCTGTCTTTCAGTTTCTTTATTCCAGAACTAATTTACTGCCCCTAAATTATGACCCTCGGAGTGTCATGGCCGGCCTTTCTGTCGGTCTGGAAGATGGATAGGGCGGTACGTGCCCAGTGACATGTGCCATTAATTTTTCAAGCAAGGTCAAACCCTGCCGGTGTTGTTATTAGCAACAGCTTTCATATAAATGTCAGCAGTTTAGGGTCCAGCTGTGCAAAGGCTGGATTTTCTAATCTAAATCTGAGTTCTTTTCTCTTCTCCACCCCAATCTCCTTGTTCAATCATTTGTCATACTGCTGTTATGAACTTCCTGCCCGCTGGTGCTCCCTCTGCTTTGGTCTCTGTTTGTGTCTTTTAGCCAACATTTTGTGCGTATCGATCCACGCCATGGCACCCCTCTCCTGGCGCAGGCAGCACACGCGGGATACAGCCTCTCAGGTTACTCCCCCGTGTTTACAAACCCACCTGTGTTGTTACAACACACAGAGGCGCACATGTGTGCTCACGTCTGTGTCTTCCCCAGGTCCCATGCGAGATTCCTCTTTTATTGGCTTCTTTCCCTTTTCCTCATCTGGGGAACAAGGTCAAGCCTCATGAAATTTACCCTCCATGCCGGTTGCAGATGAAAGGTCAGGGCTTCAGCCTTCACATCTTTCCTGACCTTTGATATTACCATGTCATAATACATAAGGATTAATGCCTTACCTCACCTCTGGGCCTTCTTATCTTATTCCACCGCAGGACCCCGTTTCATTTATGGGACCCTGAACCTCTGATCTGCTCTTCACTTTGTGCGTGAAGTCACCGGTAAATTCCTCGAATCACCTCACATGTGGGGGGCAGCTCAGTCTCAATGCCGTGTTATCGGACTCGTGGGCCAAGGGTATAAATATGGTGCACTATAACTGTCTCCTGTTCAATAACCATTATATGCTCTACTTTATACATTAGGGGGACCTGATCGAGCAGTAAATTCACAGCTGCAGCTTAACCACCTCAAAGTGCATCAAGTGGAAAAAGAAAATGACACCGGAGCTGAGGAAAGGGGAAATAGGACAAAAAGGAGAGAGGAGAGCAGGAAATGGGAGAGCAGAATGATATGAGCGTGAGAAAGAGAGAGAGGAGTGTAAGTACCTGGTGTGTTCAGGTGCTGCTGATGTCACCGACAGAAACACTGTGACAAACCTGAGTTATGTCAATCACAAAATTACTAAACTATATCCTTCTCCTGCCCACTGGCCTGTGATGGTCTGGCTGGACTGTCTGGATGATTTGCAGCGATGAACACTGCAGTGAAACTTTATTTATTTATTTATTTATTTTGTTCATTCAGCATGTAGGGATCCTTGGAACCTTCAATGCAGCAGATTTTCCTGTAGCCTTACCCAGATGTATGCCTGTCTCTGACTCCATGTGTTGATTTCTACTCTGCTTCACCAGATGAGCGACCTTGGAAACTAATTCTAATTCACCACAGGTAGATTCAGAAACGGGCAGATTTGGTTGATCATAGACTCTTTTGCCTTTGTGTGTGTATGTGTGTGTGTGTGTGTGTGTGTGTGTGTGTGTGTGTGTGTGTGTGTGTGTGTGTGTGTGTGTGAGAGACGACCTGCCACGGGTGCAATCCGACCTCAGATCCAGTGGCTGCCAGGATAGATTGCAGCACCCAGATAAGGAATAGAATTAGGATGGATGGATGGAAGTCGAGAAAAGCAGCCGCATATAAGAATGTTAGAGAGTCAGAATTTGAGGGCCGTTCGCTACCAGGTACTTTTAGGTTTCTATTGCATCAAATATCGCATCTGTTTTATTCCTATTAACTCACATAAAAGATTCATGCTCCAAATACTGAGACTCTTTTAGCCATCTGTGGTGACGGACAGAGTGGATTTGGTAAGAAATGTCCATCCTGTCCCCCTACAGATTCAGCCAGCAAGAGAACACACACACATGCGACTGTTTACCACACAGGCGTGAGCAAGTGCAGCAGAAAGATCATGCTCCGATGCTTTTTTTCATTTGGAACGCTGGGCCTGTTTTCCACCGAGCTCAAGCTGATTAGAAAAAAAAAAAAAAAAAAAGGAGAAAAGAAACAGCCCTGTTTAATTCCATTCTACTCGATGGCCAGCAAGGAAAATGTAATTAAAGCCAGTGAATCTCCCATGGGCCTGGCTACCTGCTGCACCACCAACATGACACCTTGTGTAATTCGGCCAGCCCACAAAGGCGATGGCGGCTCCTTGCTGTAAATACAGGGTGAGTGAAAGAGGCAGAGAAAGACAGAAGTTGGGAAGAGGAAAAAAGAAAGATGAGGGAGCCCTGTGAAGACTGACCTCTGATAGAGCGCCAAGGACACGGAGCAGCCTTTTATGAATAACGGCAAACAAAAAATAGTACACAAATATGCTCATGCGCCGACGAGGATGCTACCAGTACAGCAGACAGGGACGATAGCATTCTGGTGGAAATCACAGATGCTACTGAAACTACTGCTAGCAACACAGGCACAAGCAAAGGCAGAATAAAGGTAATAACCCATATAATATTGATTCTTAAATCAAATAAAACTAAAATTTAATTAATTAAAATAACCAGTGCCGTGGAAACAATAAACAAATGGAAAGATATCCCTCAATCTTTATCCAGATTAATAAAAGCATTACTACAGCGAGCAACACGCAAAGGTTTAAAATGTGTCTCAATAACTGGAGCATGACAGCGGTTTTAATTAAATTGGAAGAGCATTCTAGGTGTCGGCATTTTCTTTTTTGTCTGCATCTTAAAGAGCATGTTAAATGTCCTGTGGAGTCTGTGTGGGACTGTGCATGTGTGGACACAGGCTACGACATAATTGACATGCTTCAACATTACAGTACACCCCTGCAGGTTTTTGGTTTTTTTGCAGGTTGATAAAATGATAGAGATCACGCAAATCTGCAACATTCTTGCTAAAAAAGGAACTTGTCTACTAATCATTCACCTCTGGAAGTTTCAGTTCAGCAATGAATAACCATGCACTGGTTATTCATGCTGGAGAAGGGGATAACATCTAAGGGAGCGGTTTGTTCGTCCCAAAACAGCGGCTCTGCGGTGAAAATATTCTCCTAATGTGAAACCCATTCAGTGGTTATTACCAGGGTGCACTGCTGCTCTGTGCTGCTTATTCCGGACCCATTTCATGGAATTTTCACATTAAAAATCACAAGGTTACCTATGAAGCCATCTGCGATTAGATTTGTACTTTAATTCTTAATGAAATGTTTTAATAATTCATCTCCTGCAGGCATGTAAACACACAAATGCTTTTAATGTCCGTGTTGTTTTACTGAGCTGAACAACAGGAGGCATCATGAGCCAGCAGCTCAGGGTGAAGCTGCAGATCATGCCATACTTTAAAAGCAGCGTCCTCCGCCTGGCAACTGATCCGGAAAAGTTGCACAAAACTGTTCTTTTCCAAAAAGTTGAGTGCTTCCGGTGCAGTCATGAAAAAGAGTCAGTTTTCTTTATAAATATATTATAACTATCACCTCCTTAAACTAAGATAGGAAGTATTTTACACATTACACAGAATTTTACACATTTATAGACATTTTTGGGAAAAACAAAAGCAGACTAATGAGATTTAATTGAATTTCAGAAAGAAAAACATAAAAAACAAAGAAAATACACCCAACATACAAAATACAACCAACAACCATTGCTCTGTTAATTAATGTCCATTCTGTTTCTGCTATATTTTACTATAATTGTGTTTTTAACTTTAGCGTCTAGCACACACACACACACACACACACACACACACACACACACACACACAGGACGATAATGCATTTGTACTTCCTCAGCCATTTAGTAAAAAGCAGATTTGCGCAAGCCTGCTACATGACAATCTTTCGCCGCGCGATGGCAAATTTCTGAAGGCAGCATGAAATATCTGTGGCGGGCAATGCTTTGTTTGGTTTCATCAATTCTTCAGGAGGGTAAGTCTCAAAAGTGCCAACAAATACAGTGGAAAAACATGTGCTCTGGCACCTATCCACGCTTCTAATTGGGAACCGTGGGCTTCAGGAATGCGAGATGCACCTTCGCTCTGAAAGTCTCCTCCATTATTCATAGAAATGTAAGAATTACAGAACAAGCTGCAGCAGCCTCGCTAAGACGGCAGAACACAATCAGGCACAAAGAAATGCCTCATAATCTGCATCACTTCGGTGGTGCAGCGTCACCTCCAAAATATAAGAAGATGGAATCTTTACGTGCATGGCTCTCACAGTTCCATTCATGCACACAGCTGCATTTACACAGTAAGGTAGAAACCAGGAAATTTGGTTCTGCTTTTTTCTCTCTTCTGCTATGAAAACACCAGAAATTACTGAAGCCCTCACTTAGACTGCATTTGATCTTCATTCGGCTGTCACGTGTCGGGTCTCACAGGCTCCCACACGAAGATACCAGTCATGGAAAAAATGTACCACCATCGTTCCCAGTTATTGGAAATGACTTTTGTAGATCACATGGAAGAAATAGAACAGAAGAGAGGAACAATGAAAGGATAGAAGGAAGGGGGGAGGAAGATGGTAAAAAAGGAGATGAAGACAGTCAAAGGCATTAAGAGAGGACAGGAATATGGATGGATTCCAGATGGAACGGAAAATAAGAAGGATCACTGCATTAGCCAGTTGCCTCTTAGCAAGAAGGTTGCTGGTTTGATTCCAGCTTTGGGCCTCTCTCTGTGTCACTTCCAACTATCAATCCAGGATTCTTACAAACTTGCTCATCACGCCGTTTCACTCCAAGAATTCTTTCAAACAAAAAGACGATAAGCTCAACATACGGGCGGAAAAAAGCCCGAGGATGTGACTGTTTCAATCCTGAATGGCACACCTTGTGATTGCAAACACGTCTGAAGCCACAAGTCAGTAACCAGAATCTTGTAAATGTAAAAAGTAAAAAGTGGATTAACAGATAACCCCCCCCCCCCCCTCCTTTTCCTAATATTTAATCAGGGAGGGTTTATTTGGCTGTGTTTACAGTGTCGTGCTCTCTGTAACTCATCGTTTCCTGGTCAAGCATGTGTGAGTCACTGTAAGGAGGATTTCATTTAAGATAAATGGGCAATAATACAAAAAAATATATACAGCACCCTGTGTAGTAATCACAGGCTACTCTAGGTTATAAACAAATACTATTTATCACCATTTAGTAGAGTGAGAACAAACAATCCAGCAAAACTATGAGCATTGTCATGGATACCCATAACGCTGGTATATAGTATGTATCAGGATAAAGGGACAGTCATTCTGGAAGGGCCCCTGGGATGGACCCTGACAGAAACAGTATTTGTTTTAAAACTGTAAGAATACTGAATACATTTAAAAACCAAAGACTAAATTTGTCAGTTTAAAGTTGTTACTAATTAGCAATCACAAAAGACAAAAAAAAAAAAAAAATTGCTTTCCTGAGAGCAGTGGCTGAAAGTTATTTATACTTCTTTAATTCTTTAATGTCCTCCCCCACAAAAAAAAAAAAAAAAATACCCCCTGGGTGGTGTGTAATGAAAGTTACAAGGTGTGAAAGAAAAGCAATCTTTCAGCACTTTAACAAAGTTAGGCAAAAACTCAGATTAGCTTTTCCTTTTAACTTCCATCAGCCTGAAACCGTTTTTTCAGAGTTAAAAAAAAAAAATGTTCGTATGCTCTAATCTGATCAATCACCACAGTAGGTGCTCAGAATAAGGGGTCATTTGAGTACTTTTAATACTTTTAATCATATTTTACCTCATTTGTGGTTAATTAAATTTGACTATGTGGATTATTTTTAATAGTGCACTGACGTTTGTCACATGACTGATGCACTTTAATGCCCATCCAGCAAATGATGCCATGGAGCCTTTAAATAACTTTATGGCAAAAAAAAAAAAAGTGCTACTATAGGAAAGTCTTAACTCTGGGAATTATCACTGCCAAGGGAAAAAAGACAATTGTTGCTTTTAGGTTGTCAGCTTTTCTTCTGAGCAGCGAGGACTTTGCCCAGGGCTCCAAAGCTGTACACTGAATCACCGGGGAATAAAAAGTTTGTAAGCTGGAGGCCACAGCCGACTGTGCTCCAACCTAATCGATATAATCTTTTATAACTCACTAAGCGAGTTCAGAGGTGATCTGATGCACGGCAAAGTTGTGGAGATGCAACAAAGCTCTAAAGAGGGCGTTAACTGTGACAAGATGTTTTATTCCCGTGTTTGGTGAAATGACTTTTTTCATAACTGGAACATTCAGGGTGATGAATACAGAGTGCAGAGAGTTGTCTGCTGGTTGGACCATAAAATATGGAAATCATCAAGAAAAGAGTTGAACTGTTAACGGCCACAAGATGTTATAATATGCCAAAAAAAAGATGTAGAAGGAAAAAGAGAGAAAACCAACATAGAGATCTCATCGTCTGAACTCAGTATGCAGAAATGTTCACTAGTTTTAATTAACAGATGAGTTTAAACATTTCATGCAAGGTAATCTTAATAACATAGAGGTGGATGTACACACAGGCCTGTGAATGCACCATAAAGGTTCTTTATTATGCTTTAATTCCATCAACTGTAACAAAGAAAGTGCTTCTGTTTGATGTGATAGTGCAGAGAAGTGAACAGTGAAAAAAGAGAGAGAAGCCCACCCCTTAACCTAGCAAATGGTCAGCAAAGACGATATAAATGTATAAAATGTGGCACCAGTGCTCCAAAAACCAGCTGAGTCCAAAAGTACCATTAAAGTTATAATAATATCAGCAGCTGGAGTCCAAGACATGAGCTGCATGGTTCAATTCAGCTGATGGACAAAAAGTGTGGGCTATTTTGCTGAGATTAGTCAAACACTGTCAACTTTGGTTAATTAGAAGCAAGGCTAATAAAGCATTAATTTTTGCACAAAAAAATACTACCCTAATGTATTACAGCACGCTGAGGTTAGGGGGTGCATTTTTAGTTTTTTAGTAAAATTAATGGAGCTTAACTAAATCAGCGTGTACTCATTTAATGTTTAAATAGTCCTCGTTAATGTCCTGTTATATTTAAGTACGTGTCAAATGATGTGATAATTATTTTCATTTTCTTGCTTTCATCAAATGCCAGGCCTGTGTTTTTTACGTTTCTTTTCATTCATTTAAGTTGAGTATGTGTAGGACCCGTCCATGAGTGATCTTTACCTGAGCTGTTAATAACACGTCAGAATGACCCGGAGACATAAAACTCAATTATTTCTATATCCAGTTACATTAGGGTTTGTTTCGGAATGTCAAATCACCATCTGTCTGGCTGTTGTCATCACGGGCTGTGCAGGCTAAATGTTGAGGCATAAACAGTGTGACAGCGTAAAACAGTGTAGCTCAAAGAACATGACATACAAAACAAAAGAAATGGAATAGAACATTACATAAATCAAGTCATCATTACACAAATGGAACAATGCCTTACAAGATAATGAATAACGAAGTTAGAAAGCGTGTAGCCATGCAGGATGGGTAGCTAGAGAGTCGTCTTACAGTTATCTAATTAGCTGTCATCCAAAGAAATGATTCTCTGTCAATCATCCAAGCATAAATCTATCTGTTTTCTATTAGCCGCCAGTTATTTCCAATCAGGCATGCTGGGACTGGGGCTACAGCCTATCCCAGGGGTCACAGGGACCTTGAGAGGTCAGACACACATTTCACTCACACACTCACACTGAGGGGTGATCAAGAGTCTCCAATCAATCGAAACGTGGTCCATAGAAACCCAGACAGGCATGCGGAGAAGGTCTGATGATCTCGAGCTGGAGAAACCTTCTTACCGGATAATGTCAACACCCACTCTTGGGGTTAGTGATTATCAGAGGAGGAACTGGAGGGGTTTGTATTTTTGTATCCTTCTCAAGAGACCAATGAAAGGCAAAAATTACAGCTTTAATTTAAATTTATCAGTTGCTGATGCCAGGACGAGCTGCTAGGATCTGTAACGCTTTGATGAAAAGAGATGCATAACTGTGCATAGCAGGAAATTAAACAGGTACATGCAGAGTGGCCAATCACAACCGCCACTGGCTCATGTAATTACAATTCTGGGGACTGGAGAAATGGAAGATGCGCTTTTTAAAAATGATCCGTCGCACTTTACGGAATGAGGCTGGGACTTGAACCTCTTCAGAAAGCTTTCATCAGTGCATTTACTGCACGCATTCAAGCCGCGCTTATTAGCACGGACCTATCTGTCAGAGCATTGTTTCCAAGCGTTGAACTTCTCATCCCTCAGTCTTTTTTCTTCATCGTGGTGGTATCGCAGCACAGCTGATATTCAACTGATTTGATGTGACAGAAGGGAGCAAAAAGCAACAGACTGATTACTGCAGCTTACTGCTGCTCTGTCAGATAAAAGCTCTCGACTGTACCACTCTACAGAACCACAGCTAATAAGTCCTCCGAGTAAACAAAAGTTTAACCATATCCGATATGTCACAAAACATAGAATCAGCATCACCGACGGCCCGAATTAGACAAAAATAAAAGCTCTAACGCGAGCTTTCAGGGCATGGGAATTGAGCTCGTTTTGAGAGCGACACCTCCACTCCTTCCCAACTCTCACCTCACAGATAAAAGCTCATACAGAAGTTGTCTGTGTAGATTCTCACTCATCCAGGTAATAGTTATCCAAAGTTAGATCTCTCTGTGTCAACTGGACTGAAAGGTTTCCTTGAAAACGTTTCGCCCTCTCTCCAGAGAGCTTCTTGAGTTCTAAGCTTGCTGGGGGCAGAGCTTGAAAATCTAGCCCTGTGGACCATTGGCATGTTAATGACCCGGATGGTCACCTGAGAGTCGTTGGCAGGGTCGTTGGCAGGGTCGTTCACCTAGTTTCAGTTTTGGTTGCTTCCCCTTTGTCTGTTAGGTCACAGGGCTATATTTTCAAGCTCTGCCCCCAGCAAGCTTAGAACTGAAGAAGCTCTCTGGAGAAAGGGCGAAACATTTTCAAGGAAACCTTTCAGTCCAGTTGACACAGAGAGATCTAACTTTGGCATACAGAAGTTCATTCGCGCCACGCTGAATGGCATGTTGATTACATTTGCACCTTTGCCTGAAAGCTCTTTTCACACTCTATCCACTACATGATTCAGACACAAGTTCAGCGGTAAGAAAGTGGTGTTCCCGTATGTGATTGCCACGGACCTCCAGAACCTCTGAAAAGAACGGAGCTCTGATATCAGATTCCAGGTCTTCAAGCTGGCTGCTCCTAAATCCTCTCAAACTGGATTATAGTTTGATTACAATCATCCAAATCTGAATCAACAATTCATCCAGCATATGGATCAGACCCTATTCAATCTCCCTGTTGTATTAAATTCTACAGCTGCTGTTTTGCTATGACATAATGAATTCTGGAATATTGGGTGGTGGGGGGGAACATTTCTTTGTAAAGCAAATCTGACATTTAATCAGAGCCAGACGTAAGGATTTCTCAGCTATAAAACCTGCCACGTCTTGGATCAAAACTGTGGTTCTGAACTTTTTGGAGCTGAGTGGTGCCGAACGGCTGCGGGTGTCAAATCTCCACCGCTGAGAGCTGAAATCAAAGGTACGAGCGAGTCTGCATGAATGCCAATAAACACTCACGTGTCAACACATTTGAAGCGAAAGGGCATCAGCCGTGATTGCATCTGCGCTCGAATACGCAACCAGTGCTCACGTGTGACGTCTTTGTTAATAATTTGTAACTTCTCTGAAATATTTCTTTGCCAATTACAGCAGAAGTCAACATATTGTTTGGTAATTAGATGATTCCTGCCATGGATCACCCACGGATCACCCACGCACGCATGCGCACACACACACACACACACACACACACACACACACACACACACACACACACACACACACACTGTCCTTCTCAGCCCAGCATCATCAGCGTGTGCCAACCGGAATTAGCATGAAGTCATTTTTGCGGGTCGTACTTCTGAAGTCCGCCGCTCCCTGCGTATGCTGCAGATTAAGCAGATAATCTAATCAGAATACAATCGGTAAGGATTTATGCGTTTTGACAGCTCAAGGTTAAAACTGCCGTCGCTGGGCTATTCAAGGGTGGTTACGAGTGAAAATTACATTTCAGAACTTCAGCCCCCTCGCCCTCCCCCGAGAAGATACTTGAACCAAACTCACTCTGAGAGATGACTTCAAAGACCATATTCCTGCAGGAAAAAACATAATTTACATACTGGAAACAATAACTCGCCATTACGTAAGGAAACCAAAACAACGTGCAAGCGAACAAAGACCCCATTGTAATGGAAATTATTTTGCGCATTCAGGTGGTGCCGCCGTAGCTTTTCAGGATGAGAAAGTCAATCTGAGGCCCCCAGGGGGGGTCTTTCAATATGTTTGATCTAGAATACATCTTGACATTTGGAGGCAGGAATTTTAAATTTAAGGCCTTTTTTATGTGGTCTTCATTGCCCAAATGGCTCACTTTAGCATTTTCTTTTCAAATGCATTTTTTTTTTCTTCAGACAGGATCTTGAAGGGTCCCTGCATCGGATGGCATATTTGGTGGTATTGAAGGATTACCCAGCCAAGGGTTTTTAAGCAATGTTGAATCTGAAACTGGGTCAAAAAAACACACCCCAGGATTAGAACAATCCAACTGCAAGACAAATAAATATTGACATACAAATAATCAAGTGTATTGTGTTCAGATTTCCAGTGTAATGTAAATCCAACCCAAAAAAGCTGCTGGGTTTATGGGATTTGGAAACAACAATATAACAATATCACATTACTTTCAGCATCCTTATCGTCATGACCTCAAAGCGATCTTCCCAGACATTCACAATCGTATCTCCTAAAAAAAAAAAAAACAAAAAAAAAAAAAACAAAAAAAAACCAGAAAGAATACAATAGAAACCATCCAGAATGTAGATCTGATCACATCCGATCAGATATTTTTCTAACAAGCACTGTTTTTAAGAACAGAGAAGTAAATATTAATAATTTTGTAAACAATATCTCCTTCCACCCACGCAAGACAAATTGCCTTAAGGACAAAAAAAAAAAGAAAAAAAAATGGGCAAGAATCAAAATCCCTGATGTATAATCCTTCAAATAGAAAATCTACTTCAAAGTCTTATTTCATTCATCCAAGTATGCTCACGCCTGCTCCGCTACAGTCAGGCCCCTCAGGTACTAGTTTTAGGGTCAATGCTGATAAATCCAACTAATGAAGCCTTCAAAGACCACTAGATCTACGGAGGATGACCACAGGAGATTCTAAACTTTAAAAAAAATGTCTATATTTATAAATATATATGAGCCCCCCCCCCCCCACTTTTTTTATTAATTTAACCCCCCTCACCTTAGTGTAATAGTTATTCCTTTCATTTAATATTCCACACTCAACTGTGGTACGATGGTGGGCTGATTTTTTGTTGAGTGGGTCTCCAGAGCTTCTGATTAGCCAAGGGATATTGGCAGTTCTAAGCTCGTCTGCTTCTGTACATGCACTAAAGATGAACGCAAGTGCGAATGTGTACGTGACCCTGAATTCATACTCGGGGTAAGGCGTTAAAATAGCGTTTTGTAAGAGGATACATGATATCAGATTAATGGACCGCTTGATCTCCTCATCATATAGTCTTTGTGATCCGTGAGGTGAGTCAGTGGACGATATCACTCAGTGAGTCAGTGTAATTTATAGTTTTATAGATATGTATACTTTGCTTTCAAGTGCAGAGCATTCTCATGCTTTTTGCGACTAATAAATAAGATGATGGTTTTGTGAAAATATCACTAATATTTTTACAGATTATTGGTCAAAGTCACATGCAACAGTTAGCCAACTGTTAAATACATTCTGCATGTGTTTGTAACTGCACTTTATTGTGAAAATCAGCCAAATGGCAGACAAGAGGTGAACACTGGACAAGTGGCCAGCTCACATATAGAACAGAACTTTAGCTCTCACATTCACACCTAAGGTCCACCTTAGAGTCACCAAGGCGTCTGTCCACCGTACACATCTTTGGTCTGTGGGAGGAAACCAGAGAGAACCCACGCAGTCATGGGCAGTCTCCACACAAAAAAGCCCCTAGGCCCACTGCGCTGCGTAAAGAAATTGTTAAATGCAAATATATTGAAAATATACATATCATATCGTCCCTCGGAAAACAGTGCGAACTTTCAGGCTGTCAGGACTGCCAGTCCGGTGCACGTCGCAACCATTTCACATTCTGGTGTCAGTGTTGCCAAATATTTGGCAAGAAGGAACAAGAACAGCTGCTGTACCAGTCAAAGGTATTCCAATATTGGTTCCTTGTTTGCCACCATTTTGCTGATTTCCCTGGGTAAAGAGTGTGTGCCGTGTTCCTCGGAGCGCAGTGTGTGGCTGCTGCAGAGGGACGGGCTGTTTAAAGCCACTCAAGTAGTTCACAATGAGAAATGAAATGAATATATGACACTCGGTGAGGGCTCACCTGGGGAGACTTTCCCTTTGTGCACCCCCTCGGGCGGATTCCTGCCACCTCTAAACTCCACTGCCCTGATCTTCTCCTTCATCCAGTCACATCATGTCGGATCTTCCTCAGCCAATCTGTGGTGGGCTGTCCAACGTCTCTCGCTCATTCTCAGACGCCTTTTGGTTGTTGAATTATGCAACCCACCTCTGCCTGACACCTGACCTTGGAAATCAGAGTTCCACTTGTCTTGTACAAGATGGATAATTTTTTTTCCTAAAGATTTTAGTTTCTACATAGATTCCTATAATATAAAATATAATAATAACAATATAAATAATATAATATATATAGCAAATATGTCTCATCTGGTCAAGTTAATGTCAGCAGACACACACAATGCTTTAAAAAACAATAACTGAAGGCAGAAAATGAGGTTGAAGACAGATTTCCCTGGAGATGAGCCTCTGATTCTCTATGTCTTGTTTCCACTGCTCCAATTAATAGCTTTGCTACCAATTAGCAAATTCAAGTTTTCCGCGATAGAAAACCCGAGGGGTTGTAGGTGTCAAGAAAAAAGAGAAGTCCCAGAACAGGAGCGGATCCATGCGAGGGAACATAGACCGGTTGGCAAAAGTAGATTTTTAATCATTCCTGTAGCTCTGTGAACATACAGAAATGTGTGCAACTCACTGACATTAAGTAATCAAGCCAGTGTTTGCCTTTTCTTATCTTCTCTCCCCGGCATTCATCTCCTCTTAAGCAGCCTCTTAGGATAATTAGGTGCAGAGCTCAAGATATGGCGGGGAGTATCAATCGGAACTGTGCAGACTAGCTACAGGCTTCACCAAGAGCCAGCGTGTTTATTAGAATGCCCAGGACAACAAATGACTTAACACGCTTCCCGTTTAATAATCCTGTACACCTACAAGATAACAATAATGGAAATGCCAAACCAAGTACTCCTTAATTCAATTAAAAACTCCGGATGATGAGCACGGTGCGTGAAATGCGGAGCATGAGGTGAACTTTGGCGCTTTTGGTGAGCGGCGCCAGATGGTCATCTTATGTGGAACTGCTCAGCCGAGAGAGGCTAAATCGCTAACAACAGTCTCATTTCAGCTTTTTTATACATAATATTATGTGTGTGTGGGTTTTGACCTTGTGTATATCAGCCAAGGTAAAGACGTCTGAGAGACGCAGCTACACGGTCTGATGTGTTCTTGTAATACAGGGAGTTTGAATGATTCACTGAGTTTGATCTAGTTTTTCTGTTGATTGAATACATCATGGTTATTAATAGTGTATTCCAAAGTGCTCATCCTTGGACTCCTTCAGCCTGTTTAGTGGTGATTATTCAATTCATAAACAGACGTTGGTGGAGAATAATAAAACCATCACTGTCACATTAGATTTTTCACATTAACTAATATGGACATATATATTCATGTGGATTTATGCTGAAATCCAGAATAATATTGAATACTATTTTGGTATTTAATATAGAGGGCCTATGAAATGCATTTGCTCCATGTATCTGTATGACGTTGGATCTTTGTTGTGCCTTGCATCTTCACTAGCTGACCCAAAGGGAGCCCAGGAGCCAGGAAGGGAACCAGATAGCAAGTTCTCGCACTTCTTATCAGCCGTTCCTGCCAAAGCATAAGCACAGATGTATTATAACACAACAGCTGCTTCCACACCTTCTCCTGAGCTGCATGAACTACTGACACATGCAGTTGCATGTGGGCTGTGTTTTTCTTTTTCAAGCAAACCTGCACAGATGCTGGGAGCAAAGCAGGTCTGGAGCCACTGGAAGGAAAGAAGTTGGCGAGAATAAGGGAAGTAATGAATCTATAACTCTGTTGTTTGGCTTAATGGCTCTCTTGCCTCACCAGGTTTATCGTTTTAATAAGCGTTAATTCTCCTGCTCCCTCAAACCACATCTGTCTTTATTACGTCCAGAGGCTGGTGGAGACAATTATAGAATGGCTGCTAAGAGAAAGGGATGCTTTTTGTATGTGGACGTGCATTCTGGGTTCTGAGGAGGACCTGGCCCTCGTGCTAATACCCATCCTTGTCAGAGACAAAGGGACCTGAAGGCTGCAGGATTTGGCAGCCACGACCACTTGCAGACAGCATTTCTATCCATCCATCTATCCATCTATTCATCCAGCAGGGGTAATAGAGTGTCCTTGCCTTTCAACACCGGCAGGACGGACCAGTTATCACGAGCCACCAGCTCCATTGCTAATAAAACAGCGGATGGGAGGATTGACTTGAGGAGGATGATAAAAAAATGAAAGAAGGACAGAGGAAGAAAGCGAAGGATAGAGGAGGGAACCTGTACTATTTTGACAAAAGCCTCGCGAAGGTGCAGTTGCTCGCGGTCAGCAGTGGGTCACCGCGCCGGCAGGAGTTCTCTTTTAACATCTTATCTGAGGTTTCTGTGAAGATAAATTTAGCCTCATCACATCTCCCCTCAGACCATGTGGTGGCAGCAGCGGGGGGTCAGAGGAGCTGGAGTAGTGAGGTGGGCTACAAAGCGTTAGGCCCATCGAGCTAATGGCCAAACTGACCTTCAGAGAAAGTAGAACAGTGAGAAGAGTTAGCAGTGTGTCACACAAAGGAGCGGCAGCTTAAAGGCAGCTGTGGTCATCAGCCAGGCAGGGAAGCAGGTTTCATTTTAAATATTAAGTATATGTTGAAATAGCATCAATTTTTCATCGTCTATATGACCAGATATTTAACTGCCATATCAATAGTGTATCTTCCATCACCCAATACCAGCAATGTGTCAGAGTGAAGCGTGTCTATAGGTCTTATTGATTCTACCGACTTCCAAAACTGGGTTCAATGGTGTAATACAAGAAGGGAAGCGGACAGCGCTGGTGTAGGAGGCTGAATTATTGTGATTAAAAGAGCACAAAAATGGCCCCAATGAGCAGCGAAGGCCACCATAGCCTCATAGTTTGATTTACTAAAGCAAAAAAACAATTAATGATCAGAGTGCAGAAATGCTGACTAAACCACGTTTGAGATCTACAGAAGCAGAGCCGGGTACTTTCAGTAGTGTCAGAGTGTTTTTAACAAACGTGCATTCAAAAGGCAGTGGGACACATTCCACACCTTCCGTAGAGCATTTAGGAGAAGGTCCCTCGGGGTACAGTCACTGTTTGCATGGAAGTGACTGGAGGGGAGAGTCGCTTCTTTGTCTCCAGATATGTTTGGCTCTAATTATCAGGTGGTTGGGCCAAATACAGCCGAGAGGTTTGGCTGCTCCAGGCTTATGCTGAGAAGCATTTCATTTGCTTCTGCCATTTGCTGGCAGAAGACTTCTACGTCCACAAAACCTAATGGATGAACTTGTCCAGTCACCACTGTCAACATTAGCCTGCTAATCTCCCTCCAGTATCGTCACGGTGTGCATTATCAGGGTTAGCAAATGAAGTGGTGTGTGTCTGCTGCTGTCTCTTTGCTTTTTAAGTGCATGTGGTTCAGCATCTTCAGAGAACGTTATAACCGCCTTCAAGGCGTAGGTCCAGACCATACTTCGCAGCGTGGTGCACATAATAATGCAGTTACTACAAAAGTGCTAATCTTTTATGTCGCATTTAAGCAGCAGTACATCTAACAGAGATGTTCTTCCTCTGTATTATTTTATTTTCATCTCTACAGACGGAACATCTCTCTAACGAGTGAGACACATTCACCCTCATAACTTGACAGTGGCATCTGCCCCTCTTCTGTAAACAGAGGGAGGTAAACATGTCACCCTTTGCAAATGTGAGAAACCTTCCTCCTGAAAATTACATAATGTAGAGAACATTAAAAAAAAAAAAAAAAAATTGCACCCTTGACAGACCAGACCATCTGACTAACCCTGCTGCCCCCTGGGTTGATCACAGGCAAGTTGTGTCATCATCCGAACCCAAATTTTAGCAACACACCACTGACCTTTCTTAGGATATTTGACATTTAGGAACCTGTGTATGCTGTGTGCGTACGGTGATGGCCTTATCAGGTCTACGTCTCCAGTATTTTCTCTCAGTTAAGACGTTAAACCTGCAACTGATGTTCAGATGCAGTAGTTCTTCAGGTCAGACATTTTCCTCTAGGTCAGACATTTTCCTCTATTTCTCATAAATAGAGGAAAATGTCTGACCTTTAAAAAATCTGAATATTGACAAGTGCAAAGCAATGCGCACGTGTAACTCTGAAAACCAAAATGTTGCATCTCTGCAGCATTTCTGCCAATAAAATCTGACCCCTGATCCTGCTTTTTAAACTGTCAGCACCGCTAACTGTCTGTAGCATTCACATACTTCATTCTCCAGCTTGATTAATATATTTGAACAATAAGTTTAGCCTTTGTGTGACACCCATAACTGCCTTTGGCAGCATGTCTGATATCATCATGGCATCAGTTAGATAAAACAAATATCTGCATGTTATGACTGTTTTCCACCATTTAAACAGTGAATAATATCCAAGCTTCTCTTTGCTCTATGTATAACCGCAATTACTTTTAAAAGGTCAGCAATAAAATTCCAGACTTTAACAAGTTAAACCAGTGTTTTCCCTCCATTTTACTCCTTTTGTCAAACATCTAGTTTGTAATCCCTAAACCAAACTGACAAATTGATATTGAAATCCACTCAGGACTTTGTGTGATGTAATATTTACTCAGCGGTAACTACAGTAGTATTCAAACGAGATTAGATGTATTTTTGGAATAGATCTATATTTCAGGGGTATAAAAACTCTCTAATGAGTTTAAGGTCTGTTCTACATCCTCATATATCTGTTTCTTGGTTTTGTCCTCTGTTCACTCTTCCTCAATTTCGGTTTCACAGTTTCCCTCTTCACTCCAATCCAGATGATTGTACACGTGCTTAAATATTTATAGTAAAAAAAAAAAAAAGCATTGCTTAACAACCTGACCAACCTAAAGATGACCATATGAGGGGATCATTTAAGCCAGTTGTTTCTTTTCACGCCGGCTCTCCAAACCTCAGTCCTCGTGGCACAACAACTCCCTGATGCACTCCGAATGACAGGGGAAAGGAAATCATGGAGCACCAACACAATAAAGCTGTCGGGTAACGTGATAGGGCAGCTGATAGGGGTCCTGTGGCCGCGCTTGCTCTGAGGCGATAATGAGAGTCATCATTCCCTCCTGGGTTGGAAGAAAAGCAGCCTCCCTTGTGGTGATGGTGAATGTGTGTGTGTGTGTGTGTGTGTGTGTGTGTGTGTGTGTGTGTGTGTGTGTGTGTGTGTGTGCGTGCACATCCATGTGCTTGTTCTGTAGTATCTTCAGTCCAGTGAGGCTCAATGAGCAAACACCAATGTGCTTTAACAAAGCTGAGAAGACCTCTGAAAACAGCTCCGGAGAGAACTCTGGGAAGTCCTGCTCATTAATTGTGACGGTGGCATAACAGGTCATTTTCCTCTCAAATGTTTTTGCTTTTTTTCCCCATAAACTTAACCTCACTTCAATCTAATTTCATAAGCGTCCCCGCAAGATACCGAACAGACGGATTAGCCTGTTAGCTGTAGATTCAAGAGGGCGCCTGGGAGCTGGCGCATCAGGACGAGATGTGAGGACGTGACAAACAGACCAGTTTTAGCAGATGCGTGAAGACACGTTAAGCCATCTCTCTCGTTCTGTTTTCTTCTCCTTAACCCAGACGGAGCGATCGGTGTTAAAAGGAACACTTCAAGAGACTGTGTATAGAATGGTGGTAAATTGCCGGCGGCTGCTTCCTTTTATGTAATCACACAAAATCAGCAACGTAGTACAACAGTAGCTAATGAGAACCATGCTAGTCTGCATTTACTTTATACTTCTCCAATCTAGCTATGATATAGAAGTGCTTTAATTGAGGCTCAGGAGAGAAACAAAATGCAGGATGGATAGAAGCATTCTAGCAAACATCTTTGCATAGATCAGTCAAGTGCTGGGACATCACAGTCGGGCTGTTTTCATTCTCTTCCAGGATGCAGCAAGTTCCGAGCATAAAGGCCTGAGGAGAGTGTGTGTGTGCGATTTCATGGAGGGGAAGGACATCGTGGCATGCCGAGGTCAGGAAGCATCTTGCGCTTGCAGCCATGGATATATTAAAAACAATGGATGAAGCATTCAAACTTGGCAGTCCATTATCTGTAAGAGAGATGCCTACCGAGAGCACAGACAATGGGATCTGAACCACTTTTAGGCACACTTTCTATTTATGCTGCAGAACTATCCAGAAAGTCGGCCTCTTGGAATAAAAGCAGAGAAATAATTCAAGTATCATAGTATGTATGACGTGCGTGTCAAATCCCTGCAATAGTGCCAGAGGATTTGTTAATCTCCATGAGCTGACTTCCTGGGAAATAGAGGGGACATAAAAAAAAAGAAAAAAGCAACGCTTCTGAAAACTTTTAATGCTAAATTTAAAGTCTCCTTCCCAAACCAGATATCAAATTAACTGCAAAACGGTTGTATTTTAAATGCAAATCGATGGCGATTTTGCGGTGATTTTCCATTAATATTTCACGCAACCACGATGGCAGCGTCTTCAGGAAGGAGGTGAGTTATTAGATACCCTAAAGATGCGCGGGCGAACAGATGGATAGAAGAAAGAGAGGGAAAAGTAGCAAAGATAAAGCAGCGTCAACAGTATGTGCAGGAGCTGCAGGAGCAATGGTGACAAAGGTATTTCCACTCAGCAAAGGATCGCTGTATTATGAAAGAGTTTGAGTGAGAAACCTGGCTTTGCAGTTTTCTACGGAGGCAGAATACGGTTGACAAGGGACGTCCCCCCACTCTCGTCCCCCTGCCCCTCCCCCTCTCCACTACCCCCAGCCCCGTGTTTGTATAGCAGACAGTAAGAAAAACCAACATCATTAAGATCCACCAGTGTGCAGGCGCAGCAGCACGAGCTCGTCCCCAGATAACTATCAGGCCCTGTTTTTTGAGCATGGAGGTAATGAGACACATACTTATTACTCAAGTAAAAATGGCATGGATATTAACATCACATTAGAGCCCCAATTTAATGATGTTGTGAGGATAATACGTCAATGTAACTAAGAGGCAGCAGATATTCGAGCCACAAAGAAGGAGGAGCGAGGGAGAGACAGAGAGAGCGAGCGGGCCGACAAATCACCACGGAGCTGGCGCTCAGGTCGCGGAAGCAACACTGCTGCACAACATTATTAGGGCTGATTGGAAGTAATGGCGTGCTGTTCTCGTGAGAGATGAAGGAGACGTTGGTACTCACTAAAGGGGTGCAAGGGGTCCAATATTCAGGGTTCAGCTCGGCTCGCGGACGCAGGTCCAAATATTCGGGGTTGAGTTCAGTTCGGGCGCGAGTTAAAGTCCCCTTCATGGAAGAGAAAAAGTCTGTTAGATGCACTTAGTTCCATTAGGATTGTCTACAGAAGAAGTCTCACAAACAGAGTATTAAGGCAGGAAAACATAAAGGAACCGTCCATGTTTGTGCTATGTTCTTCAGCTGGATTGGGATATTTGTCATATTAATGCTGGTTTCAACGTTTCAGAGTGGATTAGCAACAATAGCAATAAAAACAAAAGTATAATAAGATACCAAATGAGGTTAGAAACCAGTTCCTAGGGCTCGGTGGCCTAAATGACAGTCCGGTAGAACAGAGTGAATCTGCGGGGCCCCATGAGATCTATGATGTATACTGTAATTATCTGCTGATTCTTAAAATGGCTGTGTGTAATGAGGCTATGCTGCACGAAGCCCCCGGCATAAATCACTGTCTTTAACTGACTTCCAGATGACCAACAGAGGTGTGGCGCAGCGAGGGGGGGGGGGGCGCTCCATACATTCTAGCTCCTCTTATCAGCGCAGACCTTACTCTTTGCCTAACTTGCCCCGTGTTGCTAAAATAAGCAGCTTGTCTCTTTGACATTCAGTTATTCGTCTCCTCACAGCTTATCGACGATGGATTCTTTCCCAACTGCTTGGTTACCGCAGCTATGCCGTGCGGGTGGAGACCCTCCACTGCTGCAGGTGAAGGGTCAGCTCAGCTGAGTGGCAGCGCACAGGTCAGGGTCACTCGGTACACGCACTCAAAGTAAAGCATTTATAATAGCACGTTATAATCACATACGAGCACAACCAACCTGGCTTTTTGTAAAGAGAAAATTATATGTGTGAAAGGAGTTAAAATATATTTAAAAAAGATCCCAAATGTTGCAAAAAACATGCAAGTCATTTGCTTGCACGTTCGAACTAAAGGGAAACCCAAAATAATCTATAACTATGGTGGAATGTAAATGGAAATGTAATTAAAATCGAAACTCTACAAATAGAACATTATTTTGAGAGAATATACCAATATAAAAGTGCTTCATCATGAAATTTCTATCTACTTTAATCACAGCAGCCGTTTGTTTCCAGTGGTTCTATCCTGATGGCGACATTAGTCACATATGCTAATAAAGACCTATCCGGAGTACTTTTTTGGGTTAACTTACCTAGCCAGTAAAGGTCATATTGATATTAAAGAAGCATTTAAATTTGAGAGAACATTTGTTTGTTTTTTTTTCTACACAAGAAAAGTTTTTATCAATCTCTCTGCTAGAGCATTCCCTTTTAACAAACATTCAAATGTTTCATTACAGATTTCAGTCTCTTAAGTTATCTAAAGAAGTCTGAATGCAATCTGATCGGGCTCTTGGCCGCAGATAGTCAGACTTTCAACAGTAACCTTTTCCCAAAGCAGTTTTCCCTCACACGTTCTTTCCATATTGGGGGCAGACATCGGAAGCAAGTGAACCGATGACAGCGCTCTCATCGGGGCTTCCGTTTGTTGAGGTGACTTTTAACAAAAAAAAAAATCAAAGCGCTTCTCCTGAAACCACCAGCAGGGGATTATTGGTCTGTAAATACGACGGCATTTATCAGCATCATCGAGACAGGAAGAGGAAACATTCTAAATGTTTGAACTCACTAACTGAATATACTTTCTATTACCTGAAATGTCAGTCAAGGAAGGTGTAAAATTGTGTGTAAAAGTCGGCAGAATAATTTGATTATATAGACAAAGAGAAGAGGGTTGATAAATGTTCATGCTGATCTATACTGATGATGCCTTTTAAACTCTGTGGAGAGGCTAAAGTTGCACGGTCACATTATTGGGGGGGCGCTGCATGACAGCATTAGACAGAGGTGATATCAGAAATTAACTCCAGTGATGTCTCAGGTGTTGGCGGTTTCATATTTCTGTGACTGGACGGAGGCTTTGGTGAAGCAATGATGAATGTGCCTGTAGTCGGTTTGGGTGACCAACCATGAGTGCTTATATCATCACAGTCTGGACAACAGCTCCCTCCTGCTTCCCTCCAAAAAAAGAAAAAAAAAAAAAAAAAAAGCAAAAGGAACGTGTGGATGATGCAGTGTCATGACAAGCGAATGTATGGCTGTCTGTGTTCAGGTGGGAGGATGAACAGTAGCGTTGAAGTGTTGTTTGTGTTCCGGTGACAGTAAACTCCAAATAAAGTGCGCAGCTTTAAGAAATAAAGTCCTTCAATTTGGTTCTGCTCTCACACTCTCACTGCTGAATGAGAAATACGTTTATATATGCACACATGCAGCGCAAAGGTACAGCTGCTTGAAATAAAGTCGATATTAAGTCCAGGTGTGATTAGCTGAAAAATATAAGCTCAAATCCAACAGAAAACTTTCACACCTACAGTTTCCTACCTGCTTGACCTGTGCTGGGTTAGTGTGGGTTTTCTGGAGTTTTTTTCCAGCACACACAGGAGCTGGAGATGGGATGCACACTGGGAAGATTGCCATTCTCTTGCAAGGTTAGCACATGAACAATGTTTTTCATGTCTATGGGCAATTTAGAGTCTGCAGCGCGCCTCGACTGCCAGTCGTTGAACTGTGAAAACGGAGTGAATAAAGTGCGCTCAGATCCACTTCCTGAACTCCTTTACTGTAAAATAACATTTTTGGAGCACCTGTCCTACACCGTTTTGGGAATTTGCTACCACCAAAATGCACCCGTTTAGTCACCAAAATACCAAATGGGGACAGTGCTCTGCGACCGCGTGGCTCCAGCCACGTGTTATCGTGAAATAGCACAACTGGCCAAAAGAAAGGATAAAAATGGGCTGAATGTCTTACAGCCCAGTTTCATCCTTCTACGTGCTGCTTTACACCGAATCCTTAAAAAAAGGCAGTAAAGTAAATTAGCGCACCCTATTTCAGCAACCCTACAGAAATTGTTTTGGCCAATGTGTGATTGGAATAATAACATACTGAAAGTCCCTGCAGACGTTGGCGGGTGACCCGCCTGCAAGCTTGGAAGCCGAGAAGACGAGTTTCATTAGCGGGATGAAACACACTTTAATCAGCTTTCCCATTAGTCCGGTCCAGCCAAACCTTCCCAGTCAATGCAGACCTTTAGTTCAGTTTAATTACCTCCCAGATAACAACGTAGGCTCTCTTCCCTGACATCACAAGACAACAGTCATTGCTCAACAAGTGGTGCACATGCTAGGATCAGCTAAGTAAAGCTGATGCTTACTCTCCTAGGTGAGAATACGCTGGGACAAACTACAGCCGATGCAAACATTTTCAGATGTGAACTATAAAGAAAAAACAACTGCTAGCATAATACAATAAATAGCATTGGCCATGTTCCACTTATTTAATAGTCAGCATTTATGGTAAAGCAAAATAATTCATGACATCACTTGTCTCTAGATAATACCCAGTTTGGGTGAATCTATGAGAGCCATAATAATTGTGTGCTGGCACAGTTTTGTCCTCCTCAGCCCGCTGACTTACAGTCAGAGTCATTTGAGCTTATTTAGCGAAGCTTGCAAGAAATCTAACAATGGACATCAAAGAGAGAGTTCAGCTTATTCCACGACCTGATCCATAAATTATTTCATTATACTGCTTGGATTTTTTTTTCTATTTTGTGTTTCTGGACTCCATGGTGGAACAACGCGTTCAGGCCTTAAATGAAAAGAAGATACAAAGCGAGCAGGCTGGGAGAATCAGGGCTTTGGATCTGAGGAGGAAGAGGGAGCACAAAAAGAATAAGAAACTGAAATAGAAGAAAGTTTAGAGTAGCGGTGATAAGAAATGGCAAGTGCACAGGAGGGTGCTGCTAACTTTATTATTAAGCTGTTGAGACGGCTGTGCCAGAAAATCTCTGATTATTACTCTCTGATTTCCGACGCTGCACCGTGATTGGCCCTGCCTCCGGTGGCGACATTTAACTTTATGGCTCCCACTGTTAAGCCCATTTCCACGCTGCCCATTCCACATGCAAAGTATTGACATTTCATTTAGTTTTGGCGGCTGTAGGGGGAGGGTTGGCCATTACAGATTTATAATGGAAATTCAGGCGGCGCGTTTGCAGTAAAAATATCAGCCAATCACGGGGATGTCTATGCATGGTTGCAGCGCAGAAAGGATAATGATGATGATGATGCACCTCTGCATCACCTCCCCTCCCCTCCTTCCCTCGCTCTCTACCGTATTGAATAATAGATACCGTGTTTGTATGCCAACAAAATTAATATCAATGTTTGATATGGTAATTGTTTCAAAAGTAGCCCTGTTACATGGAAATTAATGCAACTATTATTTCCAAATTGCGCTCAAAACGGAAGGAAACAAACGTCAACTAGTGGCTGTTAAATTTGTTATTCAATGGAGCAGCTTTAAGAGTGAAAGGAAACAAATTAGGTTAATGTCTTCTGACAGGATAAATAAAGCCTTGATCAATTACGCGGTTGAAAACGACAGCGGTCCAGAGCTCATTTGGGGCAGTCTTGCTGTTTCAGTTTCATTCCCCAACCGCAGAGAAGCATCGATTCTCGCTGGCACCCCATCCTTGTCATTACTGCAGATGCTGAGGCTGGCCCAAACCACTCACGACAACCGCTAATGGTTTAAAAAAAAAAAAAAAAAAAACCCATAAAAAAAAAAAACAGATGCACTTGTTGCTGAGCTGTAATAAGCACATTTTCATGAATTTAGAGTGTGGCGATGAGGATGCAGAAAGCAGTGAAACCATGAATTAAACTAAAATTACTGCTGAATTGACATTACGTATTGGGTCAATATTTCACATTTTAAGACCCGCTTCCCCTTTTATTTATGACAAAGAATGTATTTTATTCTCCTTTGACTTTTTCCTCTGATTCACACGTCATCATTTATGTAAGTGCATCTTTCATCTGGCTTTACACTCCTGTTAGCCAACATTCTCTACCGGAAGAACAGTGAAGAAAAAGATCTAAAGAACAGATTTTTTTGAGAATTGTTTTAAATATATATACTCTTCTTGATCTCGTAAACCGCTTAATTTCTGCTTATTTTTTATTTAGTAGCTTTTTATTGAATGACTAAGACCTGCACATGGTTGAAAATATGCTAATGGATTGCAGACAGATGTCATAGTCACTGAAGTAGTGAAGTGATGGAGATATCAACCGGCTCTAGAACGTGGTTCCTATCTGTTGGTATATCTGCTCTCATCATTGTTTATTTCTGTTCATTGTTCATCCTGGGGCTGCCGTTCTGCCCTCGAACAGCTCGCCAAGGTGATGAAGCTGTCGCAGCCAACGTGCTGCGTTTAAGTCCGCTTGGAATATCCCCCCGTGATCCAGCAGTGCATTTCCTCTAAAACAAGTCCAATTTATGAGGCATATGGTGGCGTTCAGTCCCACTCATGCCACCTTATTAAACCTCAGTGAGCACTTCAAGGGCAGAAAAATTTGAGTTTGGTTTGAAGTAGCCTAAATCCACAGCATCCAATTTATGAATATGCTTTTTTATGGGGACGTGACAGAAATGGAGACATTATTCTCCAACCTCCTGTAAAAGATGCAAGCCTATGCAGCCCACAAGTTGGTAGGAGACAAGTAAATAGGATGGGAACTTCTGCTTTGCTGCAAATTATTGCCTTTAAAATCGGAGCTCCGTGGTTGCTGTTGTTGTCTGCATTTTAATCTGGGGTAGCGCTGCCTGTACAGAAAGTACCATGTTTAAACACAAATGGTGATGTGGTCCAGTAAACCATTAAAGGACTCCAGCGGCTGCCTATATCTGATCTGAAAACTGTCTGTGAACAGCTGAAGCCACCTGCAGCCGTCTGCAGCCAGCTGCTCCCGCTGCGGCCCTACGACTGTTTGCAAGATAATTTAAGGGTTTCATTTTGTTTCATTTTTGTAGTTTTCCCATTAAGGCACTACTGCAGCACCATTTGGACACCAGTTACAGTAACTGGCCAGGATGAAAGCTTGGTGTCAGGTGCTGAATGATGTCTCAGAATGTATGCGTTCAGCATTGTATTTCATCCAGTTTATGGTTACTTTAAATCTTTGGAAACTTTTTAATTTTTTTTTTTTAAGAAATAAAGACTGCATGTTCACATGCTGAAAAGTCTAAATTTACTCTGCTCAGGATGGTGTTCAGTTGAAAATAGTCATAAATAAAAGGCTGCTTGCACTGAAATTAGCTCACAGCTAGTTGCCGCGCACATTAGTGCACAACCAGTTCTTATCAGGCAGCCACTAGCCTGGAGTGTGTGCGGTATTTGATAGCTGTGCCTTTTCTTCAGCAGGTTTTGGATTTAATTAGCTAGAGTCTGCGACCCGATTCAGGCAAATGCGGCAAAGCTTTGATAGTTCATGATGCACATTGTTTGCAGTAGTCACCTGCTCAGCTATTAATAAACATCACAACAACAAAAAAATCAAAACTCTAACTATATTGCGTGATGAGACATACATATACTTGGTAACCGTCCTACAAACATAATTCATTGTAATTAAATTTGTTTTAAATAAAAAAAAAACCTGCCAGCATGTTCCCACCATCATCAGTAAAAAATAAATAAATACAAGAAAGACTAGTTAAGAGATCAGCAACCTCAGGCGCATGTGCCACCAACGGTACACCTCTGTACTGTGATTCACAATATTCTCTCAGCAGCCTTTAAACATCCTGATAAACAACTCAACAGCTTACTGTTGTTTGGCTTGTCTTGTTTACCTAAGTTTACCTCTTCCAGTCCGCAATTCCTGTGTGGCCATTATGCAGTGCATGTCACGCATGGCTGCACTGCCCAGATTCTCCGCCACGGCCTTTTGTTAAGATACTGTAGCTGTTAGCAATACAGCTATTAGTCAGACATGTTCAACACCGGCTTTTGTCAGCAAGCTGGTAACACCAGGTGATGATGTTACGACCTCTGCCGCTCCAGAATATTCGAGTTGGACTGCACATCTAGGGACCCCAGGAGCTACGGCTGAATGCACGCTGTTATTTATGCATCTAATTAAGTTTGGACAAAGGCGGACTGGATCGCTCTCTGCCTGCCTGAGTCCCGGAGTTCAGTGGTGTCTGTGTCCAAGTTTGCAGAACAGCAGAAAACAGCAACACTGCCCTTCTAGACATGTAAAGATGTTTCAGAAGGGAGGCCTGTATCATTATAGAACATATTACTAAATATTTAATTAGCTTTATTTTGCAGATGGGTAATACAAGAGTTGAGGGTCTGTTTATGGCAGACTTTTTAATAAAAAAAAAGTCAAAATGGCTGCTGACCCCGATCAGGAAGATTCAAAGGGCGGACGATAGCTTCCCGTGAGGTAATACATGATTAATAATGCAAAGATATCACACGGTATCTGTCCCGGGTGATCTCTCAATCCAGGTGGCTCAAGTCAGGTGTGACTGCGAAGCTAATGGTGCAGATAGATTATCTCCACACTGAAGTTGCTCAAAGACAAGCCAGTCAATGAACCCGAAGGCTCCTGTCATCGTCGCGCCGATTTATGCTGCAGTAAACCTGCAGGACGTGGAAGATCAGGGGTTACTCAGCCCAGCCCAGGGGGAGCGGTGGTGGTCGGGGGGAGGAATTGACACGGATAAGAAAAATAACAGAGTCTCACATGATGTTACTTTATTGATTGTGCTTCGGTTTCTTGTGCCTTAAAGGCAACATGAAAAGCTGAAAGAAATATCAGATTCCAGATTCTGAAGCCGCTGGGAGGAAATTAAGCTCAATTGGATTTAATGGGGCTGTAAGATAGAATGTGGAATGTGATGTTACCATCAACCTTTAACTTGTTCCACCATCTGCTATTACAATAAATCGTGAACAGCTGCAGGCCCCCGACTCTCCTTCTGTTATGTGCAATAAAGCAGTTTTCTTAGCGTGATCTGGCATATTGGCCGTGAAATCCAAGCGCGGCGAGCAAGGGCATGGAAATGTGTAAAAAGCTGCCAGTCTTCCAAATGTTACACATTTGCACGGCTGCTTCTACTTATTTCTATTTAATCAAACCACAAGCTGAATGAATCTATCCTCCAACTCAGCTGAGAGACGGGAGCCTGCATTATCCTGAATTTATAAGAAATAACAAAGTTCATTTTCACCACATTCACTCAAAATATTAGGTCAAGTAAACTCAATCAACAACGGGAGGATGTGTCTTCATTAAGGGTTCCCTTCTGAGTTGCTCTAATGACCCTATTGAGCTGTTTCTCCATAACAGTGTGTGTGGTTTTCACTTTTCCATTGATCTCCAAGTGATCGCAATAACAAGATGAGCAATGCACACAAACAAAGACGGGCGGCAGGATGAATGCATGCTAATTCGCAACACTCGAAAGGAATTTCTTTGCAAATTTAATCAGGAACAAAACACTTCCACAGGAGTGTTCTTTTTTCTTGTTTCTTTTTTCTTTAATCAGGTTGTCATATTTTCCACAAGCCAGGATATTCTGACTGTTTCTCCAACTTTCAAAGCCCCACAGGAATGTTTACATCAACAGCAATGCAACCACATGTAATACACTCCTTTATAAACGGGGGATACTGGTGTCAACCAAAGGTTCCTGCTCCGAGATTAAAACGGCTGCGCAGTATTTCTGCAGCTCATCCTCATTTGGAAGAACAGACTACTTTACCTGCTATTTAACATTATTGAAAGAATCAAACATTAGTTCTGAAGCTCTGTTGAAAGATGTGTTTTTTTTCTCAGTATTTGTTTTGCGTTGCCTTCGACAGAGAGCCCACTCTCATTGTTATGTGCACTTCTACGTCGACAGCACGCGCCTGTCCTGCACAGCCCTCCTGGACTGTCTATAGACTAATAATGCCAGATCTGCTGTGGTGACAACTGTCCCCCTCCGCACAGATACTTAATGTCTAAATCTCTCTAACTGGCAGAGAATCATATAATTGGCTCTGCTCTACTCACTCAACTGTCTGTGTGTGTGTGTGTGTGTGTGTGTGTGTGTGTCTCCTCATGCGAACATCAGACTTTAATGAATCGGTTTCAGAGTGATTAGTGCTTCTGGATCCATTGAGGTCAGACAGGGAGTGAACAACTCTGACCGCCGGGAGACGGCGGTGCACGGGCCGTGCACGGGTCTGTTCCGCACAGTTTTGAACACAGTGTGACAGGCTTAATCCAACGGCTGCAGTTTTTGCTCTCACATGATAACTCTTTGTTTGCCATGTCACTACACTCGCTATCTTGCGCCGATGTGCGTTACTATCTTTCTCCCGTTCACACACCTTATATCTCAATTTCCTCTTTCCCAAAATGCTGTTTGGTCCTCACACACCAAATCTCTGGCACCCAAAGCGTATCTCGAGGGGGCCACAGGTGACTGAAGCAGAAATGCTCTTCAGCCATGCGCGCCATCTTTCAGACTCTTCTGCAACACTTGATAGGAATGTGGAAAAAAGAACATTTTAATTCAGTGATAAATATACTCTTCTGAACTGTTTTAGAAATTTTGCAGAAGTCGGTTTACCAAATCTCACACTTAGATTTATGAAAATTGATTTTAATGATGCTCTCATGCTCTGCTGTGTCTCAGTGGTTTCTTTCATCCAGAAGCTAGTGGCTGAAGGAATGCTGTTAGTAAAGTTTGGCTCCTTTTTGTTTCCTTGACAATGCCCATTTTCTGCGAAATACCAAGGACGAAACCTTGAGCGAGCCCAAACTCTAATGGGGGATCCATCTGTCTTGGGCCAGAAGAGAGGAGAGAAAAGGGAGTTTTCTCATTGCTAACGTTCCTTGTTGCTGCCTGTCAGACATTCAGTTTCTGTAAAAGGCAAGTTATTTTGCTCTAAATAAAGACAATTACATTGAAATGAACAATTCTACTTAAAGCGATATCTTAAAATATGATAAAATAACACCACTTGGGGAAAATTTGCAGTTACTGCTTTAGGAAAAATTGAGATGGTAGAAACATCAAGACAATGTGTGTAAAAATCTATGTATAAAAGCAGGAAAAAAAAAGTTGCAATGTTTTATTAATGCACATTAATCTAGAAAAAGCAGGAGATTCATGGATTAATTCTTACTGCTGTGAATGATAACTTTTAGAACTACTGATCTCTGAGACACTCGAGCGGAAAACAGTTAAAGGGCTAAATATGCGTAGAAGCACGTGTCTGCTGCTTCACGAATGTGACTCACAGCCTGAATCTTTGCCTCTGCAGCCATCCAAAGCGTGGCCCGCAGCGATGCACCGTGCATCGCGGCCAAGTCCACTGATTTACCATGTCAACTTCTCTAATTCGCCATGTTCTCCGTGTTGGCCAGACAAGCCATGTAGACAGCTTTAAACCATCCGCACTGACAGGGGAGGCGGGGGCAGCTGGGAGTCTGCCCAGTGCGTCTCTGGCTATGACACACCTGTCAGTCAAAGGGATGAAGCGCAGACTATTCCAGCCAAGACGAAATTTAGAAGTGATGCATTTGTTTTGGTAACCTATATGACAAATGACTGATTTTAAACCTTCTGCTAGATTGTTAGAGACAATAAAACCACAATTCTGTCTTAAATAAACCTTCCAGTCGTGCCTTTCCTCTTGCGATGCATTAAACTTGAAAATTCTGGTTAGGAAGCGTGCAGAAGAAGTTAAGAAGAAGAAGAAGAAGAAGAAGTTAAAATGCTGATGAATAAACTCTCTGGTGGTGTTTATTTAATCAATTTTGTATTAATCCAAACATATAATATGTATGTATATAGAAGAGAACACTAGCAGTAGCATTTGGAGGAGTAGTTGTGTTTTCCCATGTTTGGGCTTCGTATCATTGAAATCAGGAGTGGAAAATCGAGGGCTGGATTCAAGCAGGGCTTTGTGTTCAACCAGGCAGAAAATGCATTTACCAAGAGAATTGTCCAGCATGTAAAAGCAGTATACCTGTAGGATAGAAAACCCGGCTTGAATCTGGCCCTGGAGGACTGCCCACCCTGGTCTGAATTGTCCATTCATCCATCAGAAAAAACATCCATCATGTATACACAACCTGGTCTTGTTTTCTGAGCTTTGCCGGTCATGGATAAGAGGCTTTGCTTAATGGACAACAACGACTTTTTGCAGAGATTAGCTCATCTCATTGATCAACCTAGCATTAAACAGAATGTACTCGTGTGTCTCTGCTTCTGTTTGCTTGAGCGCTCAGCCTCAGTCTGCACTTAGAGCCGAATAGTGTCAGAATGGATTTACACCTGCAAAGCTGTCAAGTGCATCTGGATACACTTCACAAGGAGCAGTCTTGCACCATGCCTCCAGCAATATTGTGATTTGCATTATTAATGATGTGATTAATATTATTAAATAAAGTGAACCTGCCAAATCTGCTGTGACAGTGCACGCAGAGGAGTGGACCTAGCATGGGTTTAGTTCTGCTTTTACTGCTGAGAGAATGAAACTGAACCTTCAATGAAGGCAACCAAAACCCATATTTATCTTCATCTTCCTTAGTCCTGCACAAGGCAGTGAGGGGCTAAAATTGATATTGAAGTTTAGCAAATGAAGCCATTTCTTATGTGCGAGTTGTGGTCAATTTTTCAATATTTTTCAATCCCGTTTATGTTTTATCTCCATTGCCATGACAACTTGAAAGAAAACCTAACAGCTTAACAGAAAAGGTCAAAGTCGAATTGTACATTCTTTTTATTTTTTTCTGCCTGTTGTTGTGAAGTGTGAAGGCCATGAGCGCCGGTGGCTGTTGCTGTAGCTGGTGTGGGAGTTTTGTTTTATCTCAACTGAGATTTAGGAGATATTCAATTACAGCTAACTAAATAATTATCTTTGTGGTATATTAGTCTCAGAAGAGTTGTAATAATTCTCACTTCTCTGTTCCTGCTGAAATATTTTTCTTTTTAAGTGTTAAAGACCATAAATGGATTAAAATGAAAGTATTATCAAAAAAAAATGTATTCTACCCCACCACCCACATACTAAACCTGTCAAGCAATAACTTGAAAATATGAAATATGAAAATCCTCAACGACTGATTAAATTCACCAAAACAGAAACATTTTGAGAAAATGCTACAAATGTTAGAGATCATCTACAAGTTATAATCCAAACAGAATGGCAGAAAATCTATAGTTTCCTTACATTCTATGACTTAAAAGGACTCAAGAGTTTTCCCTTATTGGCACCACAGGATCACTCAAATTAGCCAATGACAACCTCTGATTCACATCATGTTCTTGCCTCAAATCCAAAGATAATTGTCCCTTTTCTTTTTTGCCCCCTTGTCTGGGGAAATCTACCTTAATAAATCAGATCTATTGATTCTATCAGCAGATTAAAACAAAACAAAAAAACCTTAGAATGCATTTGTTCTCATTGTGTCATGTGACTCTGCTTGGCTGCTGGCACCCTCGATAATTATTTTCAACTACAAAAACAGGGATCCACTGGTGAAACATACTTCTTTCAAAAATAGTTGTAATTGAACTAGAATTAAAAGTTGACCTGCAGAAATCTGAAGCTGTAAGTCTGCGTGAACAATCATTTAACAAATCCAATGCCGTATACAACAAAATGAACCACTTCCTGCAAGGCAAACTTACATCAATGATTCGTCATGCAGCCTTCACGGTTCTGCAGATGCAGTAGGGTTTCCATCACCAGCCAACTCCCTCAAAGGCACATTGGTGTTTATTAAGGTTTAGCTGAACGATCAGTGGCAGTTTGTGTGAGCTCATGGTTAAAAGCCACATTAAAATACTGGCAAATTCAACTCCAGACCAACACAGCACCACATTAGAGACTTTCTAGGAGTCCCTTTTCTCCAGACTCTGGGCATCTTGTGGTTCTGATGGCTCACTGGGACAGTCCCATTTTGGACAAAAAAATTATGATTTGGGGGTAAGCTGTAGAAGTTAATGCCCTCTCTCCACATCTAGATCATGCGGAATTAGATTGGAAGTATTCCATTAAACCTCGTCCCCTCCCTGCCTGATGCCAAAAGGGCACCTCTTGAGCCCGCCTCCTCTACGAGCCCGCGCCGTCGTCTGATCTGATTCATACTTCTTGGCTATGATTGTTCAAGCTGTCCCAACGAATGGCTGTCTTTGTGTCTCTGAGGCAGCGGCGGCTATATATCAAGTCAGCGTAATAAGACTGAAAATGTATCTATGTGACTTATCTATGAACACAAGTTAAATATAATTCCTGCTAACATTTTTAAAAAGTGATAAATTGTCAGAAACTTTCATGCATTAACTTTGCAATCCACTGCACCTCTGTGTAGAAAAACCGGAGTTTAATCACAAAGACAAAACAGTTCATTTACACAGAGCCACACTTTTAACACTGCTCTCTTTCTCAAAGTCAAGAGGACCAGATAAAGAGTTTCAGTTGGCACCATCTGTTTTATCAGAGTCAGCTCACTTTTTTTTTTGCTCTATTATTGCTGTGATTGTGTCGCTCTCCCTCTCCCTCACGCTCTTCTCCCCTTTGCACACAATCCCCGTTGACTGTTGACTGGCCAAGATAAGACATCAGCTGCGAGTCATCGGGCACATAAAGGGCCGGCGGCGCACAGCCTCGCCTCGTCTCGACTCGCCTCGCGGCCAGGGACACGTCTCTCCATCCCTGTAGCAATCGATGGCACCCTCCTCACCTCTTGTTCCGACTCCCCCTCCTCCTCCCTGATCTCCCCCACTAACGCGTGTTCCCTTTTTGTGTGTGAGTCACTCCTCTCGGCCGCTCGGCCACACGTGAACCAGACGGAATAAGCACGAACTCACACTAGCGTACAAATACCAAAGTCAATTAAAAGTTTGCTCGGGGATCTAATAAATTTAAAAGTCTCGTGGGTTTTCGTGTTCACATTACTGCTTGTGATATTGCCATATCAACTAAAGTCACTCAGGACACATTGCAGTGTTTACAGAATGCTCGCAGCAAAAGTGACATGGATGATCTAATTCTCACAGGTTCAGCACTTCTACACTTTTTTTCACTTTCTACAGAAAAGATGAGGGTTTTTTATTCAAGAAAGCTTTTTTTCATCAAAAGCGATACAGTTGGGTTTTTCAAAAGTGTTTAATTAAATCTGAATTAAAAGTGAAGCACTGGATGCTAGCTTTGTGTTTACAGTAGAGTCATGAAATCCCTTGCCACATAAAAAGGTTTATTCTGAGCTTTCCATTTGAATGAGGGGGCACCGCCACAATTAAGGGCCCAAAACGCAAGACAGAGGAAGGGATTACCAGAGTCTGCATGCTTTTATGAAAGCCAAATGTCAGCCATGTTTTCCTAAACCTCAGCTAATCAACCATCGATGATATCTTGTGTATCCGGCACCCCTGAGGAGCCATGTCCATCTGCCATGCAGCACCCAGGATGGCCGTCTTCTCTGTTTGAAGTCAGTGTAAATCAAAATCGGCAATGAGAATTGACCAATAAAATGTGCAATGAGTGAAACAAAACGTTGTTTTCCACAGCTTAAGTCGTAATGTGTGGACAGTGTGTCAAAAAGAGCACAAGCACTCCACAATTAATGACATTCCACCTGGACACTGTTTAAAATCGACCAGCTGATAGAGCAAGCTTCTTCCAGCAGCATGTGGGATACAAAAGGTTGTAGTTATGTACAAACATGAAGACTTTAGAAAACTCTCCACGGATGTGGGTGTATTCAAAGCGCAAAGTTACATTCTGAATAGAAATACGCTGCAATCCAGCCCAGTGTTTCAAATCTATAGGTTTCTTTTAATTTATCAAAAACATCAATGCAAGGTGTCAAATGTTCCATTAGCAGAAGTGAACTTCATAGTCCAGGAGAAACAAATTCTGCCTTTTCCTTGTCAAAGGTTCTCTTCGGTGGCAGAAAGGAGCACTTCCTCACTATGTTCTGTTTCTCATTCTTTATTTATTCCTGAATTGACTTCCTTTCTCTAAACACTTCCAAACCTGAGCCATTGTGACTCTTAAATCCACTGCTCCAAGTGTTTTGAACACTCTTGAAATCAGAGTGCAAAAGAACCATGGCTCGCATTTCTACCACTGGAACTTTTGGATAAACACGTGTTTTTTTGTATGTTTTTTTTTTTACAACAGTACACTGTTTCCTGCAGCATTAAGTTGCACTTTGATGAACACAGACTTGACATGATGTAATTTATGTCAAAAGTCTTTATATCAGTGTTGTAGTCGAGTCACCATTTCTGTCCAAATCTAGGCCGGCTCAAGTTCTCATTACTTGGGTTGAAGTTCTGCATATCCAGGTTTTGTACACATAAATACAGTATCATTATTTGCTTTCATTAGCCTGTATAAATACATAGTTATATCTCGTGATATCATATGCTAGCCCACAACAACCTGGAGTAATATGAGTGAACCGTAAAGATATTTAAACATACTTGGCAGTGGTGCCTGCACAGGAACTCACAGTTCTGGTGCATTTAGGTTCCGGGAATCATGAGTGTGCAAGTCCAAATGCATGTTCAAGTCTTAGTTATGTTGCACAAAACAGAAAGGTTGGCTCATATAAGATGACCTCAAATTCCAGGATTCAGGGAGACTCTTCCCTGATCCAAGTACATGCTCTGGTGTGTTTGAGAGGAGTGATTGCAGCTCCGCCATTTCATCTTTTATAATGAAATGTTATGGTGACAGAAGCAACACAGGTCTGAAAAGCTTTACACCAAGTGTGCTATATATAATCATCAGTGACTGCAGGCAGATCATTCTAATCCAACGAAGGTGCTACAGTGACAGGATATGAGTGAGTGTTGCAGCCTGAATTAATGGAAATAAGGCTGTCAGCCTGACTGCCTGTGCTGTGATTGGACTAATACTTTGTGGTTTTCCAGCCTCTGATTGGGTGGATCAGCTGTACGGTGTCAGAGCCCATGGAAGCCGGAACACACACAGCCAGGAGCCGCTCTGCTGTATGGTAGCACGTCACAAACAGCAAAGATCAAGAGTGGCGCTGCCGCGGCGTGACAACCCACCAGGTGCCCTCGTGCATGTACAGATGTGTGGTGATAAGCAACCAGACACATGCATGTGAATGTGCATGGATGTGTGAGTCCTGGTTATAATGACGACTTCTGGAAGTCCTGGTTTATCCTTGGTAATGCACCAAAAAGCAGCACCCTGACGCTTACGTGGCTACGCCTAACTGTGTCTGCCTGGAGCTACAGGATTGTCACATCATTCACATTGTTTTTAATATCTAATAGCACAAATTGTGCACCACAGTTGGGGGCTCCCCAGAGCCCGTGCGATGGTGGGGCAAAGCGAGCCGTGTTTACTCTCATGCAGCATGACAAGCACATGCAGGAAAACTGACAATGCACAAGTGTAAATGAGGTCCCCAGTCTGCTCTGCATTAATTATGAACTAAGGATAATTGCGGTGGGATTTTCCGAAGTCAGTTTATTTGGACCTGCTGTTATATGACTATATTCCTACTATATTTAAAAGTGATGCAACTTTTTGATGGTTTTAAAAAAGCGCTCAGGTGGAGCCGTGGTGTCAGTTCAGCTGACCAAATACAAACAAGATGAAGAAAGTGAAAAAACAAAGCGTGCAATTAGAGGAAATTTAGGCAGCGGACTCCAGATGATGCGAATGATGTATTTGTTTCTCGAGACCATTTTTTCAATCACTGAATTTCTATTTCATGCTCTGCTTGTCGGCTTACATTCTCATTATGAAGCCAAATCAAAACTGTATGCAGTTTCCCTGCTGCTTTGTGAGTAATAGATGCCCACCTCATTGTATGGCAGCATGAGTGTAAACCGAAACCATCCATGCGATTCTTTAAATCGTCTGCTGTGGAAAAATATAAGAGGCTCTGCTGTTTGTACCAGTTCCACTGGCCCAGTCAAAGGAAATTCTTTTAATTTCTGTAATACAATAAACAACAGTCATTTACAGTAATTTGCAAGTTTCCAAAAACTGCCCAAATCCACGTTTGGTGCAGCGTGTGGTTTCTGCTACAAGGTGATGCATATTTGATGCGGCTGAATCTAGATGTTGCATTCTCGGTTGCACCACCTCAGCTTGAGCGTGTTTATTTGAGCGAAAACAGGCCTTGTTGACCTTTCTCACATGAACGACTTTCTTTTGCGCCAGTTATGGCAACTGCACCATTAGGCCATAGATCAATGATCAGCGTTGTGTACTGATAGGATGTTATCTGAGCTCTTCTGGTGCATGAATTACACCTCGAGAGTCTATCTCCGTATGTGTGCAGCTGGTTGAGAGTAACCACGTCAGGTCAGATAAATTCAATGGAAGGTCAAATTCACACTCAGAACACAGTGCACCCCGAAATTAGTGCTAATTATCAACACGTGTCAGCATGCATTTGCGGTGTGAAAAATGCTAATCCCTTTATCATTTACATTCATTTTTACTTTACTTTTGTGAATCACTTCACTCATGAAGAGTCGGCTGCGCATACATTGAACTGCCTGTTTTAATGCAGCGTTGAATGCTGCTGAGAGCGACAGCCAGATGCTTTTTTTGTGTGAAATCTGCACTATAAATAAAACTTCCTCATATCTTTGAATGACAGCGAACGACTAAAATAAGACCGAATAAAAGAGGTAAGCAAAGGAACTTTGAAAGCCGGTAAAGAAAAGTAATGTGGACGTTGTTGTCGGTTCCTTGTGCGATCATCAATGTTAATAATGTCAAAAACAAAAACATCTGAAAGAAAGTGTTGTGGACATTGAACAAATAGGTCCGTCTTTATGTGGCAAAACTAGCATCTTGCTGCCATCAGTCTGAATAAAATCAGTGTTTCTTCGGGTTCCAAACAACGACTCGGGCTTTTTTTGTGTTGGTTAATATCACATTAACAGCCAGGCCTTTTCTGCTCATTCCTAATCAGGGTCATGAGGGGGGAGAGGGATACACCCCCGGACAGATCAGTAGGTTATCACAGGGCACAAACCAACAGGGGCTCACACGTGATGTTATAATCTGGCTTAAATTTCTTTAACTTTTCACGCTCTTGTTGTTTGCTGCCAGTTAACCCTCGACTCGGTCCTTTTTTCTAGGGAGAGTTTGGGTTTGAGGCATATCTGGTTTTTAAAATCCAGGGTAAAAGAAAAAAGGTTCTTGTAGTAGAGAAGTGGCTTCTGTTGCTATGAGGGGACTATTAGAACTGTTGCACCAACACCATTTTTTCACATGAGCATTATTAATGTTGTTATTATTTTGTGCTTTTTTATGTTTATATTATTTTGTCAGCTTAGATTTCAAAGGAGACTAAAAAAAAAAAGTTTTTTTTAAAGTCATAAAAGTCAGGTTTTTTTTTTTTTTTGGACTGATATTACATAGATCACAAAAACCTTATTTGAGGCCACAAAGGTCAGACTGTGATCAGCACCCACATGATGTTCAGTACAGCAGCAGGGTGGAAACACCATGTCATGACTCCCTGTTTCAGCTTTGCATTTGAATTACTCAGTGTCCAGTAAAGCAGAGACATATTCTGTAAATATATAGCCAAATCAACCAGACACAGAGGCACTCATTCATTGAGGAGCACAATAACTGTTGTGTGGCTGTAAAAGGCATGTGACGCAGTACATGACCTCTCCACTTACAAAGATGAGGTCTATTTTCACGACAACAGATATGTACGACTGTTCAGTGGAGAGGAGGCAAGTAGGCCACTGAGAGAGGTAGGCTAATCTTCACTAATGAGCCTGTCATCCTCTCAGCCTGCCCAGTTACCATTGGAAACCAGGCAAGCTCTGAGAGATGCAGCAAAGTGCAGAAGAAACAGCAGCATCCATTACAAGGCAGAGTAAATAAATATAGTATCTCATTTTTATTTATTTGTTTGTTTCTTTTTACTCTGTGTTCACCAAAAGGGTGATAATGTTCTTCATCTTTATATCTGCATAACAAATCACTCCTGGGCGGAAAGTATAGTAGTCTGTTTTTCAAATGCAGGGAAAAGCAAGAATAATAATAACAAAGGAGAGGGAGATTTCTATGATGTAAAGCCTTGTTTGCAATATTAGAAGACGTGTGTGGAGGAATGTGCTGTGGTTCTCTGCATTTCTGTCCTAATTCCTTAGATGAAGTTTAACGCCTGGTGTACTCGACTTTTTTAACAGCGCTGCTAAAGAGTCAAGTTTTTTATCTAATACAGCCCAACACACACAAGGTTGTTTTTCAATCTCTTTCTTGCGTTACATACATGGCCCAATGGGGAAAGTATGATGGCCACCGGTCAGAACAGGGACATCTAATACTGAGCAATCTGTGGCAACAATGTGAGATATCCGGAACCTCTTCATGCTCCCAAATCGTCCGGCAGAAAAGCTTGATGACAAACTGATGTGTCAGCCCGGCGGCACTGAAACATTCCCGATGGTTGAAGTTAACTCTGCCCAAATATGCATACATTATCAGCTATGGAAGAAGCCGTATGTCACAGACAAACACCAGGCAGCACGATGCAGCACTGGGTCAAGATTCCTTATTTCACAAATGAGGAGTGATAACAGGCTGAATATCAGGTCCATGTGCATCTCCATCCACTGTGTTTCATATGGTTTTAAATGCTATATGCTGCAAGAACAGGGGAATGATTCTCATTTCTGATGCTAATGAGAACCAGCGACATGCTGAGAAAAAGGAGCAGACTAGAGGGTTTTAAAGAGGACCACTGCTGGTGCAAAGGTGGCACAGAGGGTCACCTCCCTCCAACCTTTCATCTGCTGCTCAGGCTGTAATGCAAACTCCTCCTTTTTCATTTCTTTAACAGCAACAAACTAAAAAACCTTGAGCTTGTCAAGAAGAAAAAGAAACGTCTGGGAGTGGAGCGAGCTGAAGAGGCAATGCAGATATTACCAAAGATAGCACAAAATAAACTCGGTGTCACGCAGACGTGCGCAGCTCTGCGGTGATGGTGTGAATATGAGGTTAGCCAAACAAACAGATTGCACATGAATGACAATGAGGCAGAAAATTGGTGCAAGCAGGAAACAGACAACAGCAGAAAAACGAGGAGCAATATTGCATGAGGGCTTTAAAATATGCAGGCGGGTTGTGAGATTACGAGACGCTTGTGCAGCGCCGCACGCCTTCCATCCTCCTTTCATTCAGTCATAGAGTCACCGTTTCAAAGTGAGTCGTCAGAGTGGGCAACCGGGGTTAAGGATGAATTTCCCAGCATCTTTGTGTGTGTGTGTGGGTGTGGGTGTGGGTGTGTGTGTTTGCCGCAGCCTTTGACCATCTGCCTCTCTGGCAGTAACCTCCCTCTCCTGAGGCTAAACGCTAAATTGGCAGTCGTTAAGCAGCCACTTAGAGAGAAAAGGTTCAGGTGGGTAAATTCAAGCAGTTATATACTGTTTTATGCACTTAGGATGAGTGCATATTGAAAACAAGAATCAAGGAGTATGGGGGGGAAAGCTGCAAAAGCTAAAACGTTGCAATCCAACAACGGGCACACAGGGAGCGGGGGTGAAGAGAAAGCAAAGTGACAGGCGTGCGGTGAAAAATGAAAATTGAGAGATAAATTAGATTGGAAAGTGAGGAATACACAGGAAAGGAGTGGGACGGGGCAACAAAAGACACATGCTTGAGGAGAGAGAATGGCAATGGGGAGGAAATGGAGTAGAAAATACAGGGATTTTCAAACTTAGAAATCAAGAGAGAGAGGGAAAGAGGAAGAGGGCATAGAGAAAAATCACTGACTGAGAATAAAATAATGGAAAAACTCTGGCTTTCACTGGGTGGCAGAGGAACCCATGCAGCAGAGCCGGCCTCGTCCTGCATTTTCATCCCAGCACTCAAGCAGAGAGAGAAACTAAATACTGAGAGAAAGAAGAAGAACAACAATCAAATGTCAGTCTAATATGATGAGTTTTAAGACGGCCCTCTCATTTCACACCATGCACACACAGGTTGCAGGTCCACAATAGCCTGTTTTAATTAGATTCCTCGGTGCCCATTTTCTTATGCTAAACAGCAAGGTGAAGCTACGGAGGCTAAGAGCGGTATTTAGTTACAATGGCAACGTCTGTCGACAGCAAGCAGATTTACAACTGGAATACCATGCACAGTTTGGGCTGTGCTCCAGCACTCTCATGGTTACCCTATATTCAGGACAGGATCCCATTATGCAGCTACCCACCCCACCCACTCACGTGAGCAAACAGAATGTATCCTCTCGCTCACAATAACAAGCAGGAGGGACGAAGCTGCAGCTCAATATTAGCCTCGGAATATCTGGCTGAACATTGCACTTGCTGAATCTCGAATGAGGCCGGTTTGATGCTTCGTTGTCTACCTGTTTGCATGCATGCGCGCGCTTGTGTGCCTGTTGACTTGGCAGCGGCTGCTCAGAAAGTAGGACTGAGAGCCTGTTACAGCCGTCCCAGTGTGTGGCCTCCCTTGGCACACAAACACAAATGAGCTGAGGGACAGCCGCTGTGGCAGAAAGCTCCTCAGCAGACAAAACCTCTTAATATTCTTTCCAAGTCCATTAAGGCCTCAAGAGATCGGCCTGGATTGATTGTTTGTGTTTGATATTACCGGACCCTTCAAGGCTGCATTCTCGTCAAAAATTAGAAGTGGCGTGTGGGAAAGCCCAAGGAATTGAAAAGCTAAGCACAAGCCCCACGACTCTCCATCATCCACACAATGAGGGAGGAGGAGGAGGTCTTCGTCAAATTAGCACTCGTTGCCATTTTGTTAGCATCACAGCTTGTCTACGGTTCTTATTTGCGTCAACAACTTCGGTACTGGAAGTTTTCTAGTCAATTTTTTTTAGCCAATTATACAATTAATGCAGTGACCTCTGCACAACCCCCCACCACACACACACACACACACACACACGCAGGGAAGAAGAAGAAAGGATTCCTTTTTGTGAAGCACTGATGCAGGCAAGCAGGTGCAGAATAGAAAGCTCTGACATCAAATGATGCTTTATGTAGTTTTTTTTTTCTTTTCAAACTGATGAAAGGGCGAGAACATAAATTATTAAGGTCAGAACAGGCTCCCAACTTAAGGGGAAAAACATGGCTGTTTCAGAAATACATGGGGTTGTGATGGTTGGATTTTGCAAATGACACTAATTATTGAAAGGATTCAAAATAAAATGGATTTTTTTTGGGACCTGTCAGAATTGCTCCCCTCTGGACATTGAGACATTGAGACATTGAGACAAACAGTCTAAAGTTACAGGAGCATGGATGGAGGAACAGGCTCAGGTTTATATGAACCTGATGGATGTTCACTGTCCAGGCCAGCGACACTTTTAAGGCTGGTCTCAGTGTAAGAAATGAGGTCATTTTCCAGTCCCTGCAGGCTTTGAAGACTAGAACATATAGACGGTTAAGCAGCAGGAAGCCGATGCAGAAAAGTTGCATTAAATATAGAATGCAAGCGGGCAGGCAAGCGGAAAACAACAAGTAACAAATCAGCCATTTCTCCTGCTTTCTTTACCATGCTGACCACTGTCATCCCCCCCACTCCCTGCCAACCTTTCAGCTCCAGAATGCTGCTAAAGCTAAGCTAGCCGATTAAATTCAGGCAGATGTAAACAAAACAATTGGTTCTGTAGCCAGCAAATCAGTAACAGTAAGTAAAAATATTTGTGCTTTTAATTATTTAAGGATTTTTTTATTTGCACTTAACAATTGCAATGCACAAATCAGCAGAGCTATTCCCCAGCAAAGTGCATCACCCCAACAGAACTAATGCCTCATTGCTGATCGATTCTGTCCTTCCTTGTCCACAGGACAGACACGACTCCACGCTGTGTGTTTATAACAGAAAATCAAAGAACATGTTCTCTGGAGACATTCATCAGTCCAATCTGCCCAGCGTGTTGCTTGAAATCCCGCCTGTCCCGCTCTGGTTATGAATATTATCCCTGAGGCTGACTATTAATAAGTGGATATGCACACAAACACACACGCACACATACATGTTTTCTGTAGTGAAGATAAAGACCAGAACAGGGTGCAAACTGATCCCTATGGCTCAACACATATTGAGGGAATAAAGTGCCTTCATCACCACGCCAACTAAGACACGCACTCAGACACATGTGCACTGTTCACAGAGGGGATCCCTTCTCATGTTTGGCCTGGGGGCCACCGCAGTCTGGGGTCTGAGGCACAGAGTGAACCTCGCGGTTTCCCAGGCAGAAGCCGCTCCGCTCTCTGGGACAGCATAACACGTCGTCGGAGAGGGGAAGCAGAGAAACAAATGGGGGGTGTGCCAGGCATATCTACGAGACTGCTACCGTCTCCATCCCAGGCTCCAGCAGACTGATTTCAGGCCAGATCATGTTCACCACCAAAGATCTGCCCAGATGATGGGGACATCTGGGTACCAGAGTCAAAGGTGTATTTGTAAGAGTTCATTTCATTCTCAATGTTAGAGAGTAATGTGTAGTTTTGTCACAGATCTGTGTACTAGGAGAGCTGAGTGGTTGCTTTTGGAAATCTTATCAAGGACCTTATTTCATCAGTGTCACAATTTGTCAATTTTCTATTCACTGAAGTATTTATTTAATCGAAATGTTCAAAATCCATTCAGACAACACACATCAGTGTTATTCGATAGTTTCCTTTTACTTCATTTCAATAAAAAAACAACATACTTTGTTCTTATTTCAATATAAATGCAAATCTTTGGCTAATTTAAATACAGATATACTGTATGTACGAGTGGGGTCCCTAGTTGCTGTTTTGTTAAAATGACGCAATATTTGCAAAGCTGACAGCCATTGGATAAAGTTTCTCATTTGCATCAGAACCTCCACTACAGCCGTTTCTCTATATGTTACATTAGAAGTTGCAGTGAACTTTTACTTCCTCTAGGAAAATATTCCTCTCGTTGCCAGACGACTGCGGCTCTGCTCTCTGAATGATGCAACGCAAAGCAGGCGTAAAGCTCATACATTCAAAGAAGAAGTTGCCTGGAAAAGCAGCTGTGCTGGGAAATAGAAAATAAATCTGGGTGCATATAACCATTATCTGGGCACGTTATCGTCAGAGGGCGAATCTGACGAAAGAGAGGAAGCTGGCTGGGTCTCTGCATGTTGGAAGATAGGAGAAAGCAATTTTCACCTCTTTCCCCTCATCCCAGGCACACGGCTTGATTCAGTCCTCGCTAGGACCGCAAGGCTGGGACTGAACCATTTCATCCTAATAAGCTAGCCAAATGTTTTACACCACTGCATATTATTCAGATTATGGGGAGGTGGGGGTTCCTAGTTCACCGTTCCGTGGAACACTTCTTCCTTCCATTTTTTGATTTGCTGTTTGCCTGTCACAGCTGACCTGTGGAGATGGGAGAGTGTGTTTTTTTTTTTGTTTTTTTTTTTAATCGCCCTCAACGGTGAAACAACAGACACGCTATATTTTATGTCGGCGTTAAATATTCCCGCGCGTGGCACCCTCGTGACGGCTTATTCTCGGGCAGATTTATCACAGGCCTTATCTGCTCAGCTCACCAGACAAAGGCGCGGCAGGACGCTGATGCCTGAGGCACAAGACAAAGCACACAATCAATACAGATCTGCAGTCTATACATTGAACAGGAGCACACTGACATACATCCCTCCAGCAGCCATACATCATAACTTCTTATCTAATTAGCTCCCTGAAGAGCATGATGGATCTAATTCAGCCACATCTCTCATTGTGCTGTAAAGAAAATCATCTGCGCTTTGCACACAAGTGTTGGTTATGTTGGCTCTCATGGTGGAGGAAACCTATTATCTGTAGCGCAGATTCAAGGAAATGTGTAATCAGTGTGATAAGCTGCTTCGATTCATCAGTGCCTTTCACTGGCCAGATCGTGGCGAATAAGTCAGAGAAATCTGCACCAGGACCGGAGCTCGCTGGACGCTTTATGTCCAAAACTGGTTGACTCTAGTCTGTATTTTTAACAACAGGCTGTTTGTTTTGGCGACGACAGCGTCATATCTGGGAAAAGTCCCTTTTATTTCCGTGCTCTTCATTACAATGTGCTTAAACATAAATCCTTCGCAATCCCCATAAAATCTTATTAGTGTTGTTATTCTTTGTCTAATGTGCATCCTGTAAAAATCTGGGCAAAAACATGCAGACAGTGGGGAGCGCTTTTCATAAATCAGGTTTATCTGCTCAGAGGTCCAGTCTGCGGGATTTTGCGGGAACTATCGGCAGAAATGAAATACAATATTCATAATGCTGGCATGTTTTCATTAGTGTAGTCTGAAAAAAGTCTCTTTTCATTACCTCTGGATAAACCTGGTAAAGGAAGCGTCTGCTCGGGCCCGGGCAGAGCAACTGCACCCGTCCATGTTCTCCAGCATCCACTTGAAGATGGACAGAGACATTCGGCTGGAAGTCCTGAGAACTACGGCGTGCCTTTTTTCTTACTGCGCGGCTCCTACTCTACCGTACTTATTCTAACAGTTAGTTCCTTCTCCACCGCTGTCAGTCCCCCTTTAGTACAGGTGGTTGTTATGGCAACGCTGCAGGAAACTGCTGTGACATGACACACAATAAATGCAAGAAGTCACACGGCTGTGATGGAGTATTTGAGTCTCAGTATGACAGTTTGCCGCAGCGTGGTGGGATTTTTTTCCCCTCTTTCTTTTTTTTTTCCACAAAGCTGAAGGCAGTGAGGCATCAAGACTGCCGAAGCCAACCTCAGCGTCAAAACTGACGCATGTGCGCTGTATTTTAAGTGTGTTTGCATGTTTATTTCATGCACAGCGTCGCCATGGCGGCTGCCCCAGCATCCCGTGGCGGGACTGCGCAGGCCTGAGATGCACTAATTGCTCTGGTTGGCTTGGAAACTCGACCAGAAGTTATGTTACAATGGTAAAAGTTGCTGTTTAAATTTATCAAGGTCAAACTGCACCTGCAAACAGGCACGTTGGGCTGTGCAGAGCTGAGCGTGCGCCACGCTGTGGAGGAGGCATAAATCATGCACACTGGAAGCATTTTCCCCCTTGTTCGTATGTTTGTTTGGTTTGTGACCCAGGGTAGTTGGCCTGTTCAAATGCTGCAAGGCTCCACATCCAGTGTGTTTGCCTGTGAGACGCCCAGTACAGCTACTGACCTCCACGGAGCGTGTTGGGGTTAAGCGCCTTGCTTAAGGACACCTCAGCGGTAGTTACTCCTCCCTGGTCAAATTTATCCATATGTCTACCAATCAGCTCAAATCTCAGGTCCGTTTGTGATTGAATCTACCAATTCAGGTATGAGCTGGGGCAGATATGAGGATGTAGCACCTGTAGGCATCTTTACTGAAGCTAACATGTTTATTGGAAAATTATCCTCATTCAAAGGGCAACCCTCCTAATCCCCTGATGTTCTCCTCATTCTTTTATCATCTCACCTTTGGTCCACATTATAAAATCAATGTTTTCATCTTCCAAGTTCTAACAAAATGATTAATTTGTATTTAAATGTGTATTTGATTAAATCCTATTTGTAAAAGACACTTTTGGTCCATCAGTGTCTCTCTAGTCTAAACCCTGATAAAGATGCACAAGAGCCTAAATTGTTTCCAAAAAACTCGTGTTTGCAACATTTATCCTGCTTGCCATACGCTATCATTATATTTCTAATGGAATGTATGAATTTAGCTTGAAGCTCGGTGAATGCTATGAACAGAAAAGCCCGATTGATAATAGACACATTTGTGTCTGTTACTGGAATTTAAAGCACATTACCTTTCTCAGAATTATGTATGTCCGTCTGACATTTTCCCTGGAACTCCACTGTTCTATAATTATAATTTCTTCTAAGCCATTATGTACCTTTCTGTAGTACTACACTTATCATTTTCAGGTACAACTGCCGTTCGGTACATGACTGATTAGTATTCTTTCAAGTACGCAGAACTGCAGTGTGCGATGTCCAAGGTCATTTTCAGCCTTTGTAGTCATTACACTAACCTCAATATGCTGTTTATCTTCCGACATTTTGAGGTTAGTTTAGGCGAAATCAAGACATTCCTCACAAAGAGATGCAACATGCAAACCTTTTGATACTTGACTGACTTAATTACTGACGTAATGAACGATCTTGTAGCATCTACAAGCCTTCAGCACAAGCACGTGATGTAGCCTTACAATCACAGTGGCAGTTTCACGTGATACATTTCCATAAAACTTCCTCTGTTTTTGTTTTGACCTTTTCCTGGAGATGGTCTAATAATTCATAGAACAAATTTGTGTTTTCACCTTTGTGAACTGCCGGAAAGTTATTGGATGTATATGTACAGTAGATACCTGACAAAAGGATGAAGAACCAAAGACGGAACCCAAAAAATGTGCACGTGTATGAGTGTGGAGGGGATGGGTCACGAGGGCGATTAAGAATATTTTCCTTAAACTGTCTCATGATGTTGTGTCTTTACTTTTTGCCAGACTTATGTTTGTGCACTCTTCCTACCTTCCTTTCTGCCAGAGGATGTGAATATGTCCTGAACCTGTGTGAGTGGATCATGTGTTTGACCGCAGTCATCAATCAATCACCGTTATTGGATTACTGTGCGATCCCCTGCTTCCAAATGAAAGGAGGGATTCTTTGAAAGGACATGGCTGGGGGACGATCAAGGACAGAATTAATCGGACTCCTGTCCAAACAAAGTTAAAAAGGCATGTGACATCATCCCTCTGTGGATAATTGTTGGAGTGGATGTTATGCTCCATCATGTGCGCTCGATTTCATGATGAAAAATGTCTGCGAGGACACAATGTGGACGCGCTGGGTTATAAATCCGGCAAATGTGTTCTTCATATAGCGCGTGTGTGCGGGCTGCACACTGGCTTTCTGTTTAATATCCACACAGTTGTGGGGAGTTAAATGTATCTGGTCACTTGAGTGGTTGGAATCGTCTGTGTTTGGCTCCGCTAATGGTTCCGCTGTGGTAAACAAACTCACAGGATGACATTCACTTCCAGAAGACTCTGACAACAGCCCTTTTATTCATGTGCTGAGCATGTGGAGGAGCCTGCTTTTATCCCATATTTGCATTTTATAATTATCAAGTCTGTTTTTAATGGTATTTTTTTATCACCATTTGCAGTCTATTAATGCACTTTTATGATCCAGTGTTTTATTTTATTTCTGGTGTTTAACTGTGGGTTCTACTGTGTGAGGTTTTCTATGTTTGTATTGATAATTGAGTTATTTTGTTCTTGTTTGTCCTTGAATTAGTTTTTAACCTTAACCTTTTTTTTTTTTCTGATGAACAAATAAATTAATGGATGAGGCTTGTTGAGGCCCCAACATGCCAGACAGACAGCCACCCTTGGTTACATGGTTAAGTTACATGCGTGTAATAAGGCAAAAGATCTTAAATGCGTGATGATTGATTGGTTTTGATGGTATAAACCGTCAAGAGTATCGACATATCGGTAATGGCGTTGATATTAATGTAACAGTCCTTACATGGGAGAGTAATTCTAGAGGAATGCTCTGTTGTGTGAAGTCTGTAATGGCACACAAACAAGATTTATTATTTGACAAGCTGGGAGTGAGAACAGATGGAGGTCATATTTCAGACGTTAAACATTTCCCTGCCTGTAAATACAGCCTGGACAAGAAATGACAAACTAAATTCACCATCTTAAAGATGGAAAAGCATTCCCAAAGTCATCCGAAGTCCTTCGATCCCACAAAAATGATCAACCATTCTGGGAAAAGCTGGATTCAGGGGACTGAATTGTATGCAGACAAAGGGCCTCCTCAGCACCAGTCTGATGGCAGGCGGTAAAATCCTTCTTGAGGTCAGCTAAGCACAAAGAACTTTTTTTTTTTTTTTTTTATTGAAGTTGACCGTATGACTGTATGGATGAGGTCAAACTTTAAATCCTATATTTACTCATTTATATATTTATTCCCCCCCGTTCAATCGCATGAGAAGTTTAAGCTCCGCTCCTGGCTTTTAAAATGGAGTGGACAGATTAAGCCGAGTTAGGCCTACTTTCCACAGATGTGTTGGCGTGGCACTTACAAATCCTCCTGCAAATACCAGTTAAGAGGTGACGCAGCTATATGACTTAAACAGGAAGGTAGCCGGAGATTAACGAATCAAAGTGTCGCATAAAGATTCACAAATAAGGGGAAAAAAAGCCCTTTCCTCAGTTTGCCTCCTGATTTTATGTTTTACCGTGTTACATATTTGCATGGCGAGGTTTGTTGTTTACTCAGATGAAGCCGCCATTGATGATGACAGTGTGGGTTAGGAAAATCCCTGAAATTACTGTAGGCACAAGCGTTTAAATGTGCTGGTGGAAGGTTTGTGCTGGTAATTTGCTGCTGAAGTGCTGCCATTTAGGATTGATGTAATTAAGTGCTGTTCAGCTACACCTGCTTTTTAATTGGATTAAGTAAACAAGAGCAGAGACAGAAATGAGTCATTTGGAACTCAAGATACCAAAAAGAGAACTTTGGGGATGTTTTTTTTTTGCTTCCCCTCCCTCGAAAATAGTCTGATTTCATGTCAAATGACTGTAATCGTGTTTGCTACGCATGAAATAACTGCGGAGATGATTTGTGAAGACCGTGTCGTCACGAGTTTGCTCATTTGAAAGCTGCCAGACGACCAGAATCACATGCTCGTGATTCCGAAGAAAGGGGCTTTCAGTTTGGGAGGGCGTGTCAGGGATTTTTGGAGGAGATGGAGTCAGAAAACAGTCACACAAGTTGTTGATTAACCCTGCTGACTGAAAACATCCTGTCTGCCTGAACACATGATCACAAAAGAACAACAGACAAAATAAGGAAGAATTGATCTCTTCAATGGTCTTGGAAACATTTATTATGAAATTAAGAAGGAAATAGCACTGATCAGATAAAGCTTTTCAAGACAGAGTATGTGTTGCAGTGACTTAAACAGCTGGTTTATTTCAGATGTAATTAATGTATATCCAGAAATGGAGAAAGGAAGGAATAGAGGAGAGCAAAAAAAAGTCCATTATTATTGTTACCACAGCACATTAGGCAAAATTACCAGGAGTTCAAATTACATGAAACATCTCATATATACAAGAAAGATTTACATCAATGAGGGTTACAAGGTTTTATGAGCAATGGACCCGAGTGGTCAAGCAGTCAGTGACACTCGTGAGTGTAGGGGTGGAGGGATGGGGCGGGGTGGGATGGTGGTGGGGAGCTGGCAATGCCATCATCACGACTGCTCCAGACACACGCTAGTGACAGAGCACCGGCCTGTCACGAGCAGCCAACAACCCAGCCACAAGGACGTGTCCCCCTCTGGGGCTGTCATATCAGGAGTAAGAGCACCACTCCCCCTCCCCCTGCACACACACACACACACACACACACACACACACACACACACACACACACATGGGCGCGCCCCTCTCCCTGTGACGATAAAGATGGTAAGAGGGTGAAAATGGGACGACATGTCAAACACAAAGTGTCCCCGTCCATCACAAATGGTCGGAACACTGAGGCGACCTGGGGGGAGGGAGGGGTGAAGGAGGGGTGGGAGGGTCCGTGAGTGGCTGCTGGGTATGATGGGAGAGGTCGGGAGCGGGGTGTGGGGGGAGGGTGGGTGGGGGTGTCAATCAAACAAGGATGTAGCATTATAACTTCATCTTCTGATATTATCTCATTTTTGGTAGACAAGAAAGAAATCAAGAAACATTTTCTTCCACCCTCTACTCCAAACTGACATGAGAATTTGACTGAGGTGTTGACAGTGTGTGTTTTAGCTGCGAGGTTGTCGTTCTCTTCATGCAGTGTTGGGAAATATATGATACCAGTACCTCAAAATGACTACCTCAGATAAATATGGGACACGTGATTTATGGATTAGTGGAAACATAAAGAGGAACTGAGCAGTGACGACATAACGACTGCTTATTTATTTGTGCATATGATGCATCGAATTTCACAAAGCGAACCTACGCAGGCTGATCGTCAATCAACTGGGTTTGAGAAAGCATTGAAATAATGATGAATCTGATAAATGATGAATGGGTCTCGAGCCAAAACTGACAGATGAAAAGAAAAAAAAATCACATATGCAGACACAAGTAGGACTTTTTGATAAATGGCAGCTTTTGCCATCATCAAAACCTTTATGAAAGAATGGAAATGGTCGAAAGAAAAAGCGAAACCTAAATTTCAAATGTCATTCCTGGTAATTTGCCATCATCTGTGTCTTGGAAATCCGGTTGCTAACGAAAGAAAACAAAAGAATCTGATTTGTTGGCTATGATACAGAACAAATACAAATAGAAGTGGCACCCCAGGTTCTTTTTTTGTTTGTTTTTTCACAAAAATGCTGAAATAAAAACATAATAATGAATCCATTGTTTAGTCAGAGCAACATGGAACTTTGATTTATTTTGTTGTTTTACGTAGACAAAATGGGAACCCCTTGGGGCAACAATTCAGTCGCAGGCACTAATGCAGCCCACAGTCCAATTTCATTACATTTTATACCCACCTCGACAGCAATACAGAAGGAGAAATACAAAGTTTTCAGCAACAATGAGCTCTGCAAATTTTCTATTGATGATTTAAAAGCTTTGATAGAAACCTAGCTAACAGATCTAAGATCCCTTGACGGCTACATTTGGTGAGAGGATCTTAGAATTTACTCAATGAAGGAATATTATAGTTTATTCATCCTGTAGACATAGATAACATTGTTTTCAGTGTGTATATACAGGGCACTTTTCATGCATATTATCCTTTTTTCGTAAGAGAAGGATTGTGAATTAAGAGATCACAAGCACAGTATCTGAAAAGGAAATGACAGGACAGCTGAGGAGAGGAATGTATGAGCGCAGTTGCTGACGATCACTGGCCTCTCTCCATCTCCGTCTTTCATATCTGCTCAACTCTGTGTCAGCACAATCCTGAAGATACTGCAACAGACTTTCCCCCTCAGGTGCAACATTGTCATAGTTCATTAATCTTCTCAAAATTCTCCCGCTGCCATCGGCCCCCGAACATACCACTAATCCACTTATTAATGTGGCAAATGAACCTGCACAAGAAGGACGACTCCCCCAAGGCGCCATAATTACAATGGTCTGTACAAACTCCTGTTTGCATAGAAGGTTCATTCATTACATGAACTGAGTCGACAGCACCAGGAATGCTCAGCAAAGGATTTGCTGTGTAAATTGAATATCTGCAAGAATGTGCACTTGAAATCTACATTCAGTGCAGATTCACTTCAATAATAATACTCTCACTGCCGATTTTTCACTGTTACTGTCTGAATTTCCTCTCCTTTATGCATGCATCAATAAATGAGCAATACATGCTTTTGTCCTATAACCAAAGGGATATTAAATAAAAATTATCTGATATTTTCTGTAGGTCAGGCAAACACGTGTCAATGAATGACTGATTTCATTTTCAGCCTTGTAGGATGTTATAATTATGAGATCAACAATAAAAGCCAGCAGGTAGAAAGTATAAACCATTATCACACTACGTTATTTAACTAAAAATATTGTCATATTGTCTGTGCACTTTGTTACACAGACTCTAAATAAACAAATACTGTGTGTATCTAAATGATATGCAGTGAGCAGTGAAGTGCAGAAAAGAAATTATATGTTCTTCTATATCTTTAGGCACAAGCAGCAAAAAGAGCATATTTAATTTCTCTGCAGCAGTCGAGCAACCTGTGTGCGATCCACCAGCACTGCTCTACAGAACGGTCGTGAGATGATGGTGAAAGGGAACAAGGCCAGTAGTTCCAGGCCCGGGGGTAGAGGAAAATAAGTAGAATATTGTGGACTTTATGGAAATGTCCTAAAGAAACCAACAGCAAATTTTTGTGCATTTCATGCTCAAGTCTCGTCCCAAAGTGAAGTTGTTAGTTTGTTCATCACATGACCGGAGTACAACTTGCAATTGGGGGGGAAAAAAGCTTGTGATGTGTCACATCTTGGTATTATCACAAACACAGTTGTTCGGTCCTGCCGTCTGGGTAAAGCCATGTTAAAACGTCCTTAACATGGGATTTCTGATGGTTAACATGGTTAACACATAGCTGAGGGGCTCCTCATAGGAGTCAAAAGGAGAAAGAACTGAAGTGTGACGGCTAGAATATACTTTCTTGGATGCTTGTGTTGCCTGGTGAAAGTAGGACAGTGTTTTCATGCTTCTTTCCTTAATGTTGTTTACACTAATGCAGGTCCCTTGGGGTAAATAATAAGTGTGTGTCTGTGTGTGAATGTTTGTGGTGAGAGGGGCAAAAAGGGAGATTACTCCTATCGCTTTCAGCCAAGTTTGGAGAGCTCATAAACCTGATTCCACCAGGCATTTGTCTGTGATTTGTGTATGACACCGCTGTCTGCTGCTCTGCTCCCCTGACAAAGACAACGCTTCCGAAACCTTCACGCACTTGATTATTAATTTCCTCCCAGATTCCGTATAGATTGATTGGAGCTGATCTTCCGTGGAAGTGACTCGTGGGAGCCAGAGCAAAAAAAAAAAAGTATTTCAGCTTTCAGTTCTTTGACAGAATCTTCTTTAAAAAGCTATTCCCCTCGGTATTTTCTGTGGAACATCCTTTCCCACTCATATGCTTATTTGACATCAGATTTGAGCAACGCCGCATGATTGGTGATGATTTGTTCCTCCAAAGACAACAACGTAGCAGCTTAGTGGCGTTCTGTCACATGACTTTGCGGCACATCATCCAGCACGACAACCCGGCATCAGGTGTCTTTTTAATGTAGCAGATAAATCCGAGGCAAGACCAAATAATGATAACTTTTAATGATATTGATGTATCGTTATTATCTCTGTGTGTATAAGGAATAATTTAATAATGCAGTCTTTATCTGTTTTCAAAGCCCACCGCACAGAAAATATGATATGATAATCCGATGATATTACCTTTTGAATATACTGTCTGTTTAAAGAATCATTCTAAAGTAATTGGTTTTTGTTTTTGGCAGCACAGGAGGCTTTTATAATGGGGAAGAAAACTCATATCTCTGTTTTATTCAAGCACAATGTAAAGAAAAAGGAACAGGGCTTATTCGATAAAGAGCAATTTGTCAGCGATCATGAAATGAACGACATTCACATGTCGATACAAATGGCTGTGCTGTACTAAATAATCAGAATATGGAAAACATTAAGGCTCCCTGCTTTATGCAGAGTGACAGCGATTGCAATGTAATCAGTTTACCCACAATCAATAACTGCCATTTAGCCTTAAATCTGAAGGGTCGGCGCTTCAGTTGGTGGGGTCTTTTAATGATTTTGGGCTGACTACCCCTTAAGAGTGACATTACAAGTACGCAGAGACAGGTATTAAGTAAGAAATGAAAAATAGAAAATGATTCCTACTAATAACGGCGATGAAATGGGAAAATGGAGCCATGCGTGCAGACAATATGATCAGATTCAGTGTGGTTTCACTTCCTGAAGTGGAAGAATTACACCTCTGCCACACTTGGATGAGCTGGATTTTGGTGGTAAATGTTTAACAAAAACAACAAAATGAACATGTGACGTGGTGGTGAAAAGGATTTTCATTTCTAAAAAAGTAGTCATCCAACAGTAGTAGATTGCTGAGTATTATTTATATAATGTGGCTCTATATAAAGCACAGCGGCTCTGTTTGCATGCACCTCGGAGCCATTTCTCAGGATTATTGATTACCATAAATCCCGTCTGAAACTGTGGGATGACGGCTCAAATCAATGACATTGTACTTACACTATAGTGTCATATCTCATTTGTCCTTCTCTCGGGCTGAGTGAGCCCCCCCATCCAACCCCACTGTAATCCAATTCATCGCCTTGTCTCTTCACCACGCATCGCCAACCAACCACGCGCGCACAAACGCACACACCAAAAAGCGCCTGGTAAATGACACCAAAACACCCAAATGCCTCTTCTGACTACCGCCTCTCCCATAGAGGTGCGTTGAACAAAACCCTCAGATGCTGTGACATGGAGGTAGGGTTTGATGGGAGTCTCACGGTGTCACCGCTGTAATTCCACCTTTTCTTCCAGAGAGATCTTATCACTCATGTCTCTAACTGCCATTATCAATCTTCCCTGTGCAGCTTCCACATCATTAGGCAAGAGTATTTCACTAAGAACACCAACACAGTTTTCACTTCTTTTTTCTCCTCCCTCGCATTTATGTCCACTGCACACTGGCGACGTGCCAGGCTGCAGCATGCAGTGCAATACTGCCACCTAAAGGTTCAGTACCACCACCCAAAGAGCCTGACCAGCAGACAGCACTCTCCTCTCCTCTCCTCTCTCGCTATGTTTGTCCATGTGTGTTCCTATAGATAAGAACTGTGTGTTGTGCAGTGCTGCTTTATTAGCAGAAAAATTAATAAGGCTTTGATAAAAAGCAGCATGGATTACGTTGAAATTTGAGGCTCATTATTGGCTAATCCGTTTTGAATTGGATGTGTATCAAGTTCCAGAAAAGCTTCACTCAGTTCGCTCGTGTGCTTCGGGAGGAGGCATTTAATTTGAGCCTAGATGATGTGGCAAAGCCTACAGTGACATTCACAGCAAACTAATTATTGACTGTGGTTATTGCTGCAGGTGCTGAAAAGGTCTTTTTGTAATCTTACAATACACACCAAAAAACAAACAAACAAACAAACAAACAAACAAAATAAAATGAACACACTCAAGAGTATAATGACAAGAGAGGTGAAAAGTTGACTAAGTTTTTTTTTTTTTTTTTGGAGGGGGTATGTGCAGCATTTTTAAACCTGATAATCTGAGTAGATAGGTCAGAAAAAAATGTTTCTTTCACAAAGAACACCAAGTCACACTTAATGCTAGGTACATTTTACAAGTGATCTAGCCAGGGTGCTGAACAGACAAAAATAAGGCAAGGCAATCACTCACCCACTTGCATTTTGTTACATATGATCAAGAGATATTTAGGACAAACACCAGTCTGTAATTAGTCCTCAAAGTTTATGCATTATATATGCATTATACTTACAGTAAGTCCATAATCGACTCCTGTTACTTAGCGAATGTTCAAGATTCTTTTCTCTTTTTTTTTAAAGTTTCATGATAGAACTTGCTGAAGCAATATGTTTTCTGTACTCTTTTTGTTGCTTCACAGGAGATAATTAAGTCTATAACTTAGACCGGCACTTTAACATTGTGGAACAGGGCAGTTATAGGCAGTACTTATAGACCAGTAAAAGTGTTCTTTTACCTGCTGTCTGGTGTGCATGGGCCCCTTGGTCTTGAACCCTCCCTGGGAGCTGCACTCTGAGGCACTGAAGTGGTCGGAGCTTGTAGAGGACCTCTTGGAAAGCGTGTCACAACCCCCAACAAACGTGTTATCCAGTGGGAGCTCCTGAATTACGTGATGCTTCTTCACGGACACCGGAGTGTCCGCCTTGAGGTGGAAGGCCGACTGCGGCGAGGCAGATTTGTAGTGTCGGGCCAGGTCTGGGCTGTTGGGTTTGAAGGTCGTAGTAGGTGTGGCATTCCAGTCAAAGCGCCCAATCCCTTGCTCCTCCAGCTCTGTGGGGAGGCTGATGGTCCCATTGATTGGCTCGTGCGCAGGGTCGTTAGGTTTGTTCCCCTCGATGGTAACGAAGTTCAGCAGGGAGCTTTTGGGGGATTTCCTTTTCTTCCGCTTCTTCTTCTTATTCTGCTTGTTCTCCGTGTTGGGCGACATCCACTCAGTTCCCTGTTTCTTCCTCTGTGCAGTTTTGAACCTGGAAGCATGTCGGCAACGCAGCAGCACAGTGACGAAGATTACAATAATCACCACTAACGCACCTGTTACGAAGGCTATCATTATCGTTAAATAGTCTCCGCTCTGATAAGTTTCACTGCTTTCACCAATGTTTCGATCAATTGGTGTCTCCATGGTGCGTCGGATGAGATCATAGATTAGCGTGGAGTTGCCTACGGTGTCGTTGACATAGAGAAATACTAATACGAGCGTATGGAGAGATTTAGGATATCCCAGGTCACTGATATTGACCACTAATCTGTGTAATCCTATGTCAGTCACTGCCGGTTTTTCCTCCAGAGTAATATTTCCTGTGACGGGGTCAATTCTGAACAGTCCTTTGTTATTCCCGCTCACAATGGTATATTTCAGTTCGGCGTTCATGCCCGTGTCCCCATCGACAGCAAACACCTCCGCCACCACAGATCCAGGTATAGAGGAGAGAGGGACGAGCTTGAAGGACGTGTTGGAGGGGGGGTAGATGACGATGGGCATGTTGTCGTTCACGTCGATGACATTGATGGTCACTTTGGCAGCCGAGGAGCAGGGAGGTCTGCCACTGTCCACGGCCCTGACCTCGAAAGTGTACGAGCTCTGCTGCTCTCTATCAAACGACACGTTGGATTTTATCACCCCAGAGAAGGGATCCAGGATAAAGTTTTCATTGTCGTTCAGTATTGAAAGTGAGACGGCGGCATTTTCCCCGGCGTCTGAGTCTGTCACAGTTATCACCCCCACAGTGCTGTATTTCGGAAGATTCTCAGACACGAAGAACTGAAAGTGGTTATGCGTGAACTTGGGGTTGTTGTCGTTTTCGTCCAGCACGGTTACAATGACGGTCGCCTGTGTTTGCAGAGGCGGGGTCCCATTGTCTCTCGCTGTTACAGTGAAGAGAAACCTGTCCTGATCCTCCCGGTCGAAAACCCTGGACGCCGTCAGGACCCCAGTTTTGCGATCCAGATCGAAGAATGATGCGTTTGGTCCCAGCTGATAAACAATCTCTGCATTTTTTCCGCTGTCCTCATCCGTGGCGCTAATGGTGGTGAGGAACAGGTCACGTTTGTTGTTCTCCATAACTGCCAGTTCGATAACTGGCTGGGTAAAAATAGGCACGTTGTCATTTTCGTCCTCCAGTCTCACTCTCACCAGAGCAGTCTGATTCAAGCTCGGCTTTCCGGAGTCAGACGCGACAATCTTAAAGTTGTACTCCTTGGTTCCTTCGTAGTCGAGCAGTGCAGATGTCTCCAGCAGATACTGGTTGTCGTACACGGCTTTGAGATGGAAGGGCACATCCTTCTCTATAAAACAAATGACCTTGCCGTTGATATCGGTGTCTTTGTCGGACACCGTGATGAGAGCTATCTTGGTGTTGATGGGGTCCTTCTCTGACAGAAAAACGGTGCCATTGATGGGACTGATTATGTATCGCAGGTCAATATTAGGTGGATTGTCGTTGACATCAGTCACATTTATGGTGACAGTAGCTCTGGCTGGGCTCGAGCTGCCATCGCTGGCTAAAACAGAGAGCTTGTGAATCGCAGTCTCCTCTCTGTCCAGAGGCCGCTGAACCGTGATTAGCCCGGATGTGGAATTTAACGCAAAGAGTCTCTTGGTGGCAGGAGACACCTGAGTGCCAAATACATAATGAATCTCCGCGTTAGCTCCTATGTCTGCGTCTGTGGCCTGAAGTTGCACGACAGACGTGCCGATGGCGGAGTTCTCCGGGATGTGCACCTCTATCTGGCCCTCTTTGAACACCGGTCTATTGTCATTGACATCTGTCACTGTCACTTGGAGAATGGCGGTGCTGGATTTCTGTGGACTGCCTCCGTCCTCCACTTTGATCTTCATCACATACGTATCCTTCTGCTCTCTGTCCAGATTCTGCTGCACAATAAGCTGTGGCCACTTCTCCCCCTCCGGCGTTTCCACTATGTCTAAACCGAAGGCGCTCTGGCCGTTGATCAGCTCGTACTTGTGGACGCTGTTGGGGCCAGTGTCTGGGTCAGTGGCAGAAGGAATCGCAAATCGGCTGTTAATGAGCGTGTTCTCGGGGATGGAGATGTTGATCACAGGGGACGGGAACATTGGGGCATTATCATTTGTGTCCTTGACAATTATTTTGATCTTTATCAGCCTGAAATAATCATTAGGCAGTATGACGACTTCAATCTCAAACGAGCACTCGCTGTCCTCAAACGATGGGCCGGGGCACAACTTTTCCCTGTCGATTCGGTTTGATGTTGTGAATATCTCACCAGTGCTGCTTAGCACGCGAACCAGGGGGTTATCTCCAGCTTTAGAGACGAGTCGGTACACAAGATTAGCACTCGCTCCAGTGGCAGCATTTGTATGGGAAATGTTTAGGTCCTTTGGTATGTTTCCAATGAGGACATTTTCTTGCAGCTCCTCTCTGATGGGGTAAATCAGCTCTTGAGCTATTGAAGGATCTATCAATAAACAGGCAAACAGGGCACCCAACAGGTAATAATCTTTTAGATCCATGGCAGTGGAAATGGTTCCAGCCTTCACAACGTTGAAATGACCTTTTTCTATCTGTTGCCACAGGCAGCGCCTTCTTTGCGGGTGATGGCAGGAAACGTTCCACAGATAAACCTACAAATACATAACACAGATTCTCTTCAGGGAAACAACTTTGCTATTCACAGTAAAATATCACATTACAGGGAAGAAGCCCAATCATTTTTGTTCAGTCCTCTGGAAGATCGGTTTTAAATAATTTCACATGAAATCATCGTGTGACTCTAAACAAATGCTCAATTCAACAATTCAGAGAAAGGAAACAAGAAAACACTGCAGTGACCATTTAAGCTGCCATTTATGTCTTTCCCTCCTCAGCATCCTCAACATTTCTAAAAATCAGAGAATTTTCAGCACCTGAAACCTGCAAACAGCCACGAAACTTCTCTATATTTTAATCTAATGCCGAAATGTGACTTGATCAAATGTCTGTGTGTGGGCTCATGCAGTAATTAATACGCAGAAATAAAGATCACAAATATGAACATAATCAGATTGTGGATTCTTAACAGGCAACTGAGAACTATTATCTTACATACCTAAATCCGTCGGTGCGCAGGAGGAAAAACCGTGCGTGTCAGCTCATGCTCTTCTCCTCCAGTTTGCCCGTGAGCAGAAGATATCCTTCCCAGTGAAATCTCGTATTAGGTCCAGAAAAAAAAGAGTGGGGGAAATGGCACCACTGAAGTAATCACTATATAACAGGTTTTCGGGTGGAAAAAAGCAGCAGCAGGTCACACAAACTGGGCTGAATTTAAGGCTGCATATGTCGCAGTTCCCATTCAACTTCAGGAAAAAAGGACAGCTCTAATTGCGCGACCTGTGCTGATTGCGGTGATCGGCGTCGCTCCTCAACAGACGCAGCCGGCTCGTCAGCTGTTTGCGGCGTCTCCCATCAGAACGGCTCCTAAAAAGAAATATCATCTCCCGCACAAGTCCCGAGGTGAACCGGCGTTTGCGCCCTCCCGGCTACCTGTTAAGGTGAAAGCGCCGATTAGGTGGAGCCAAGAGGTGGCAGCGTCCTGTCATATTTCAAGTTCATGGAGCACCATCAGTAATCACCCGGCGTAGACGTGAGAGTTAGAATAACAGTAATGAGAATGAAGGCATTTAATCTGAACAGCAAAAATGGCACAGCTGCGTCCACCTGGAAACGCCAACCTCGATGGAAAGGTTGCTCAAAGTGACACCGATGCGCTGCGCGTATGTGCCGTTTATCCTTGCGTTCTCACTCCCAGAGCAGAATATCTTGCACTAACTCTGTGTAAACCCTCAGGAGGGGTGGTGAAGTACACCACACCGACACCCCCCCACAGGTCCCGCCCCGTCGACCTCCGTGATTGGACGCCACCCCGCTCTCTCAGCGGCGTCGGCAACCCGAGCGGCGACGGGATTGGCCCCGAGGCACGTCACTTCATCCACGGACGGATGGGCTGTCCGTGGCGGAGATGCTCCGCGAGGATGCTGCTGCAGGGTGCAGAGACGCTTAACCGAACCCCTGAAAGCTGAGGGGGGGAGATGATCATAATGATGATGACGACGTTGATGGTGATGGTGACGAAGCTACCTGTGCCTGTTAATGACAATTTTGATGAAATAGTGTGTGCCCTTTTACACTGTGGGTTATTAAAAGGAAGCATAAAATACGCGAAACAGGCTGTTTCCAGGTACGGTGCAATAATTGGGTTGGCCAAAAAAAAAAAAAAAAAGGGGGGGGGGGGGGTGGCATGAAATGGTGGGGTGCACCGAAACGGCTTCCGACTGATATAAGCAGCCAGGAATAAACACACAATGCGAGCCTTGTGTGAGGGTCATTAAAGATGGCACTCCAGACAGAGAAGCCGTTGTCTGCGCGTCTCTGCACGGGGTGCGGATTCACACTCTGTGCGCCACACTTGGCACTGTGGCCAGTCATCAGCTCTGAGGAATAACCTTGCCAATTTGCCCTCAGCCGCGCTCGCTGTTAGCTTGTATTTAAACCTTCATCTTTTTTTACCCTCAAGATCCCCACGTCTTGCCGGAGCCGTGATGGTGTGAAGAGCTTGTGTGACTTTGGTGTCGCCAAGCAGCTCTGGCGGTCTTACTTGACAAGTTACAGGGCAGCGAGAGGATGAAGACAGAAGTAGAATAAACCCAGAATGACACCTGAGAAGTGGGACCGAGGCAACTGGAAAACAGCCGATTTAACCAAATGGAAGTAAGGCTGATCAGACTGAAGATCCAGCTTTCATTTAGTACCGACTGCTATCCGATCATTACTTAATTTCAATGCAGCAGATAACACACAGTTTCCCCCACCCGCCCCGTTCTGTGCCTGCTCACAGTGGCAAGCTGTTGAGCTGAGAGCCCGAGTGTCCTGCCGTGGTAAACACTGCCACCTTGAGGTGCTCAGGCACAATGTCTGGATCTGTGTAAGACGCACAGGGAAAAAAAACAAACAGCCCTTCTCCTCTGATGTAGATGCATGCATGTGGAGGAGTGATGCAGGAGCAGAAGCAAAGTGTGAATGAACTTGGGCGATGCCAGAATCAGCCCTCCTGAATCTCCGGGTGATGCAAAGGGCAGGCAAGACGCTGCATCGTCGAGGTGAGAACTAGACTGCAAATGTCTCCTGAGAGCTTGGCTTATTGCCTGGTCAGCAGTCTATTAGTGCAGCCAACCTGGTGGCCTGACCTTTCCGCCTCTGGATTTAGCCATCAGCGTCCTTTGCTGGAAGAAAGCAACTAAAAGAGTGATCCGTCACTTTACCTTCAGACCTCACAGCCAGGATGCATACCCAAAAGTGACAACATAAGAGTCTACAGCACTGGAGAAACACTTTCCCCCGCTGACCAGTTGATCGAGAGGGAGAAGGAGAGAGAGAGATTGTGTGGATTTTTCTGCTAAAACTGCAAGAGACTTATGTTTAGATTTAATAGAAATGCCCAATATTGCCAGCTCTCTAAGCTGTGCTACAGAGAAACTGCACTAACTGTAACCATGAAAACTGGAATCGATCGCCAAACGTATCCACCATGCACCTTCATGGCTTATGTTACCATTCTCTCAATAACTATATTTCCATTAGAGTAATGCTCTTTAGGTTTTTTCCTTCACTATGTGTTTTATCTCATTTGTCTTGTTTCCTGACAAGTGTTAAATCTGTATTGTATCAATATCCGCTCTTGGACGTCTGTGTCAAATGGAATGAAGAGCCGGAGGGAAGGATCTGACTCCAATGCCTTCTGGTTCCCAATAAAGCAGGCCCGGTTAATCACATGTTCCGCTTAGTCTTTCACCCACTTGTTTATGTCACTGAAATGGCTCCAAGAATAACACAAAGGGAGAATTGTTTTTGTGTCTCAGGTCCATCAGTGTCCATCACTGTTTTTTTTTTTGATTTTAATCTGACACAATCGAAGTCAGATGAGATTTCTGTTCTCGCACAAAAACAAATCCATTTGGAAGCTGAAAGAAATAAGAAGGAGCCCAGGGATGTTGTTGCACAAACTATAATTTTATTCTACGAGAGGAACTTATCAGGATGAAAACGAATAAATGAATCAGTGAGTCACCAATATGTGTGTGTGTGTGTGTGTGTGTGTGTGTGTACTCTTCTCTAAGTTCTAATTGAATGTGTCTGTGATGGCTTTGCTCATCTGGCCTTCAACCTGTCTGATTCAACCTTTCTGGTATGTGATTCATTCATTTTTACACTGTCGGAAAAGAAAAAAAAATCTGACAAAAGATGTCTTTGTGAACGCCCTCTTCTTAACTTGGCTCACAGCTGATCATCAGCCTGTAAACTACTCAGGTTGGTGAGCGCCACAGCAGACACGTCCTGCTGCTTGTGATTCGAATTTTTGACTGGAACACTTGCTGTGTTGGCATTCAGAACTGAGCCCAGTTGGTTATTTTTTTTTTCTTCTAACAAGCTAACTCTTATTCAAACTTTCCGGCAGTTTGTGTCGTTTTTTTTTTTTTTCACGTCATGTAGTGAAAATATTTTGGCAAAAATGTTAAACTACTTTCTGTGTTTTTGGCTAAGCTCAGTTACATTTCAAACTTTTTTGTCCAATAGAAAGATGACAGTACTCGTGGGAGTACCTGCAGCCAACAGGAGACTGTGGGAAACGGTACTTGTTGCTGCGGTCAGCCGCTTCTCTCTTGCTTTCAGACAGAGCGCGTGCCATGTGGCTCCACATGTATGTAAAAGAACCTTCACAGCTGGTTGGGACCAAGTCAGCTGACCAAATGAGATCATCAGGTGTTACACACAGGATGTTGGAAACCGGAGTAAAAAGTGAAACCGGACTTCCCATGTTAGAAAGTGATGACGCATCACTTACCGATGTAAGAAGGAACCTAAATATGTGAATAAATGCAGTTTAGCAGTTGTGGGTTTCTGGGTCAAAACTTACTGTCAGAGAGAACCATGATTCCTGATTATAGCACAATTATTTGCAGACATCTTGCATGCATCCATTACATCCTTTACTGACTGACGTGTTGTTTGATTAAAGAAGATATCCTGGCTGGATTAAAGCTCCAAGATGCCAGACATGTACGATATCTTTTACAAGAAAAGCTTTGTCTGTCTCCATCCTGCTGTAATTTGTTCACTGCCTTTGCACCCACCGCCCCACCCGACATATTTGAATCACATTTCACTTTCCAGACTGCGCATCGATAAAGGTCAAACATTTTCTTCCCCTCTCTCTCTTTCTTTATCTGACGTGAAAGCCTCAAGCTCTGCCTGTACGACTGAAAAGGAGCTCAGGCAAAGACGGCTGCGAAAGCGAGAAAAGGAAGTCGAGCAGGAGCCTTTCCTGCTCGCTGTGTTGCCTGATTGAACCACATGCAGGAGGGTGTGAGATACCTGACATGCTTCAAACACCCCTGTGCATGTTGGACAGGCAACATTCAAGGTTCATCTCCACATCAGCGCAGCACATCCTTCAGTCTGTCATTCTGTCTCTCTAATAATACGACCTTGATGTCATGTGTAAAAGATGGAAATAGTTTATTGAAACCTGCAAGCAGAATTATTATCAATAATTACAACAATACCAGGCATTTTACATAAGAAGAGCCTTACAGCACACCTCCACCCACGCTGAATGGATAAAATGACTGTATAAGGTATTCTATGTGCTTTTTTTTAATAAAAAGAAGACATTTATTAAAAAGATAAGACCTTGGATTGCTGAATGCAGTGGATATTATGCTCATTTGTTTCCAGTGGTAATTATGAGTGGAGCGGTGAAGACAGCCTGTGACAACAGGAGCGATGAAAAGAAAACCTCTACATATACACCAAAACCAATGTTTCATCTGAAAGGTCACACTTCTACTTGGAAACCTTTGTCATGCATTAGCCCAGTAGCTTCACATTTGTTAAGTGGATGTGACTAATTAGTTTTCACTTACTGGACAACTTTGCTCATTCTTTGCTGCGCCGACATGCGACCGATAAAAGATGGTCATAGCAGCCAGTTTCACGTCTGCTCAAATGTTAAATGTTACATTGTCAAAAGACATAATTTGCATTTTCTTACATTCTTCCAGACTAAAATCTCCTTCCAAGGGTCAAACTATCTTAGCAGCAAACATCTAAAAACAAACATTCACAGCCTCAGACCTCAGGCGTACAACAAAAGTGCAGCTGAGTGTTTTACCAAATTAGCAGCATTCAGCGACGCTACACGGACAAAGAATGGAAAGAGCTCTGGTGTGTGACACTGACTCACACTATCAAAGCAGTGAGATCACACTGTAGGTGGGCAGCCATTGTTGCACCAGCAATATTATGTAAAAATTTCTCACTTCTCAGTTGCAATTATTGTGTGAGTGAGTCACCCGCTCACAACGGTGTGTCAGCCACGTCCTGCAATTACAAAAGCAAATTCTGCAGTCGGTAATAGTTCCTGATGGCGGAACACACTCAGTGACTTTTCAGGCCCATCAGAATTTGACATCTCTCACATCTATGTGATCTGCATCTCACACGTTCCTGTTGATGATCGACCTCTGTCAGCAGCTGTACCCAAGGTCCAACCTCCACATTCAAACCTCCTGCCGAGCGCCCCCCTCGGTCCACCAAACCCTGACCCAGCAGAAGATGGACATGGACCGCTCAGTGTGTCCTGTGCTGCCTGTCAGCAGGACATTGACTGGGGATCCTCTGGGCCTTGAGGGGTGAGAGCGTGGGGCTGGTTCCAGTGTGAATGCTCGATTGGACTGGGATCTGGGGAGTTCGGAGGCCAGGTCGAGCCTCGGGCTATTTGTCATGTTCCTCGAACCATTCCTGAATGAATCATACCGTGGCAAGGAGGACTGTGGCAGCACCACGGGGCACGCATGATGTCCTATAATGTTTATACGGGTTATATATATCAACGTAAAATCCACATGACTGCCAGGATGAAAAATTTCCCTGAAGAACAGTGGATTCACTTCCCTTTGTAAGTAGTTTTGACAGATATCCACCTTCTGCTGCTGATATAACTCTTACAAACTGAACAGATTTGACCTTTTTCATGAATTAGCAACATAAATGAAAATAAATATGCATCAAACTTTCAGTTTTACAGTTTTTGCTCCATTGGCTGTGCCAGGTTTCTCATCAGAAGTCCTTGAATTATGGGAAACACTCTCACTTGCAAAATTATTCACAATATAATTATATAATTCCCAAACAAATGTCCTTTACGGGAAATTTATCCTTAATGGATAATTCAGGCGTAAAATGTGTGTGTGTGTGTGCGGGGGGTTGGTTGTGTGCAGTAATTTTGGTATTACTGTTTAGACTTTAAAGGAACACCAATGCGACTCTGCATTATTCTGCAGTGTATCCCGCCATCCCCACCCCCACCCCCCAAGTTGTAATCAAACGACAACACACAATTCATGTTGAGCAAATGAAGCACCCAACTGAAATTGCTGGCCTCCCCCACGGCTGTACTGCCAAAAGCACGGATTCAGTCGAGAAAACAGTGTTACGCTCTGTTGTCATTCATTTAGCGCGGTGTGACGTGTGGTGCAGGGACTGCCACTAATCACGTTTGCACTGTGAATACGGCAAAAACACCATGTGACTGACCATTATAGGTCTGCATCCTCCCCTTTCCTGCAGCATATCCGTTAGGAGCCAGTGCTGTTTGGATCTGGTGTTATTTATATGTCATATATTCATATATATAGTTTTTTTCCTGTAAGAATTGCAAGAAAATTACATCAGATCATCGACCGGTACTTGTGAAACCTCTGTTTAGCTGTGGTGACCACAACAGATCTGACAGCTCATGCAACAGACCTCTCACAAGTCCATGTGCTGGTTTATCTGGAATAGATCCTAAAATGTAACTATTAGTGGCAGACTTTAATGGGCTGCAGCTGGGGGAGACATCTGGAAGAGTGAACACAAGTGCGGGGCAACGAGATAACTTTTCTCCTTTTCCAGGTTTATATTCTGGGAGACTGCTCTGAGGGGAGGCGCAGAGACGCGTGACTGTAATTGTTCCCTAATGAATTTCCTCTCCCCACTTACTGTGGATCTCACTGTCTTTTGTCATCAATGCTTTGCTAAACCAGCATCAGCAAAACGCAACTATAACTGTTGACTAATGACTCTTGGTTTTTCCCATTAAACATCCATAACACACTCAAACGCAGTAAATCGTCACTTCATTTGGACAGCAGTCGGCTGCTTTTCCTCCGACTCGCAGCTGTGTTCCTCCAACCTGCGTTCCCTAATGATGCATGTTTCTCTCTGGGCTGAATCTAAAAATAAATAGATAAATAAATTTGTTCAACCAATTTGAGGGAAAAACAGAAAAAACGGGTATGTCTGCCCACCTGCTATTTCTTTCAATCTCATTGAAAACAACACTTTTGCACCTCCACAAAGCAAAATTGATTAACTGTCTTCTTGTTTTTATAGATCAAAAAAAATCAACATAGGGAATCACAGAAGCGTCCTGACATATATGATCATAAACTCTCTGTCGTCCTTTAGCTCAGTTTGATCATGCAAGTCCCAGCAGAGTCCCAGACTCTGAGTCCCAGCAGCAACATTAACCTGACTTGTATTTATTATTTGATTTAGTTCTTTCTGTGGGGGGAAGAGAAAACATCCCTGTACAGATGTATGAACAATACTCTGCATGTTCCATACTTAAGGTTTAAACGTGGGTTATAAAAACTCATGCCAAAGAGTTCCATAATCAATCCACTGTACCACCTGGCTGCTGCATTCTACATTTTTAATGAAATGCATCGTGCTCCGACCTAAATGCAATTTTCTTTGTTATGCTATTATTTCCATAACTTTAAAACAATTGGGATGGCGACATTAAATGCAGCAGCTGAATGGAGTTGGTAAGACTCTCCCTGATGTGATGCAGCATAGCTGAATGCAAAACATTTCTGCTTGCAAAGCTAAAGAATATTAGACCAGCAGCACTTCATCCATGCATAGGTTCACTTAATATCACAATGTAAAATAAAGAGAGAAATTGTTGCTGGAGAAACATAAACATCCTGCGTTGGACAGATTTTTTTTTTTTTTTTTTTTTAAATAGCTTGAAGAGTTGTTTGTCCAAGCCCAGTAAATAACTTTTGAACTATAATCGAGGCTACAGTTGTACCGTCGTCAGAGGCCAGTGAATTTGTCCATCCAGAATATCTAATATACAGCAGTCTGCCATCCTGTAGCAGAGGGGATCAATATGTTCCCACTTTGGAGTTGGGTGCTTGTATTTTTAATTTGATAATGCCATGTACAGACTGGATAATGAAGTCTTTTGCCACAAAAACTGACAGTTATTAATGATGAAATGAGGCAGATGTGCAGCACAGAAGTGTCGGCCGTTGCAGTGAAACAATTAATTCTCACTGTTTTTTATTCCCACATTACTTTAAATGTCTTCAACGTAATTGTTTTGTGTGCAGTTATTGTATATAAAAGTCGTCCCCACAATCCTCTAATGCACAGGTGCTGTAATTCTACATTAGCAGAGTGATCATATTGTAACTGGAACATACTTTTCATAGCTATAATGTTGCAGCCTACAGAAAGACTTGATTTTGCATGTGTTATTCTGCAGAAGAGCACCGATGTGAGATTTTATTGCGTTGTAAATGTATCTTGCATACTAAATATGCCATTTTATATTGAAAACGGGCAGAATGTTCAGCCTGTTTCCTGCAATATGAAGACCTCTGACAACCGAGGAGATTTTACATGTAACACTTCACCGGTTTATTCAGTTTTGTGTAGCAGTCAAGGTCTGATAAGGTGCCACTCACGATTTAGGAGAGCTTATTATCACCACATCATTTGCTAGATTAATGTCTACTGGAGGATATTGATTCTTAATCATGTGCAGGACTTTATTTGCAACATTTAGTCCTGTATTATATTGCACACTTCTCACATGAACTAAAGTGTTCTGTTCCTGGAGGCAAAAAATATGGCTGCTGACAAGCAGTCGAGGTGTCTTAAGACTCTCTTATTCTTCCATCCAGGCAGGATTTGACCACTTTATTCAGATACTTTATTTTCTCCAAATGTCAGAGCTGCAGTCAGATAAAGCAGTCCGCTTCAATGGACCCGCACATCCCCATTCTTTTACAGTAGACGCATTTATCAGGCGACGTTGAGACCTCGGGACAAGCGCCAGGGCCAATCAAAGAGAGTGCTCTGCCAACAGGTGTCGCGGGGTCTAAACGCTTGTCCGCCAAACAGATCCGATCACGGCTGGAGCCTCGGTGGCTCTCTTCCTATTTGTGTCGTCGTAGCCAAATGATCCACAACAAATGACATGACTCCTTAAATAAACCTTTCACCTTGATAAGGAGCTGACAGGAAGAGACACTAAACCCTGTGCTGGGCTGCACACATCACCCCCACAAGCTAAAAAAAAAGAAAAAAAAAAGCAGCACTTTCGCTAAATTTAGCCATTTCTAAAATCAGACGAGAGATAAACAGCATTCGCAGGGAGCAGCTTGTGAAATATGTTGTCCTGGAGAGTATTATCCAAGTCTTATTACTGTGTGACAGTGCAAAAAGAGTCCGGTCTCCCCTCAGCTGGGTAAAGTGGATTGAGAGTTCAATAGATCACTTTAATTGTGCTGAAGGGTTTGTGCGCGCCCAGAGGTATATGAACTACATGAGTAGGTGTAAAGCTGACATACAACCCTTTCACTTTGCGTTATGACAGAGTTTACAGTTACGTACCAAAGAAATCCAGGATTCAGCTCTCTTACTAATGGATCTTTTACAGCGTAGGTCACATGAAAAAAAAAAAAAAAACCAAGGTGATAAGATCATCGCTGGATGTTTGATTTTTAACTCATTTTTTAAGATATCAGAATCCTGATCGTTGACATAAACATAGATATGGCCTTCGATGGGTGCTACAGGTTTGTTCTGCCATGATTTTCCAGCAGTGCCGAGCGGACTTGTTGTTCCCTCTCCTAAGGGAAGATAGGAACGAGTTCAGGACAGGATCAATTTTATCAGGTTTCTGTTTTCATGGTAGATGCTGGGCAACAAACCAGAGACAATATGATGCTAATGGCTCAACCTCCGTGGGGTCAGGGGTCGTGTAAAACCTGCCCATTTCTGTTAGATAACACAGATTATCACTTATTACAGATGATGAGTAGAAAACCAAAGGGACATAAAACCTCTAGTGGACTCGTTTATCAAAAGAATCTTGACTGACCTTGTTCCTGCAGTGACTGAACATTGTAAATGTGTGTATCTAAAATTCCAACAGTTTTTTAAATCATTGAATACCATAGCATGAACACCTTGGTTATAGAAGAAAAAAATTATTACTTTATAATGAGCACCCAAAGTGCCCCCTTACTGAAGAATAAATAAAGGTTTCTATTGCGATGCTGATCATATCTTTTTATCTCTGTGCGGTCAAGGATTGCTTCAACTTTATGGTAATTTGTTTTTGGCGGGAGTTTCTTTATGGCACTGAATTACAATGAACCCTTCCAGGGTTGCTAAGGTAATCAGATATTTAATGCATCCAAGAAGCATTTCTTTTTTTTTTCCCCACAACATCCAATCACAATGTAATCAGCAAACATCTTAATGGTCTCCACTATACACCATAAAAAGGTCAGCGAGATAACCCTGACTGCAGACGGTAATGAGCTCCCTCCTCCCCAATTCCTCTTCCAATTTTCCTTTGCGATGAGTTTAACCCTGCAGAGACGCCGCTGCTGGAGTTTGGTTGAAGTCCTAGGTTGCTTCAAGAAACAAAGATTTATTCTAAGTATGGGAACTACGCTGGCTCCCAGTGCTGGAGTCGGCCATGATGGATTATTCTCTCCTGGTATTATCATAATCAAAGCAAAAAGCCCAAAAGGTCACTTCAATCGGCTGGTTTGTGGTCAGAGTTTTCATATTTAAAGTATCACTTGTTTCATTTATGAAATTTCCAAAATACGCTAAGATACACTAAACTCAGAGTTGTTGTTGTAAAAATAAGTGTATTAGTACTGGATCTGGATCAGATCGGTGTTGATAATAAACACGAAGCATGCTACTATTAAGAAGCCAAGTTCATAACATCAAATTCAAATAGTGTGCACAACTGGGACAACAAATACTGTAATTAAAAACATATTATCGTAATAAGGTTTGTGATGGGATAACAGCTTCCCAGTATTTGTGTTTATGCACAGATCAGCACAAATCCCTTCATAAATATACTGCTTTTCCAACAAATCACCCCCCTGTGCCCGTGGCATCTCCCTGTATAGGAAGCTTAAGCCTGCGAGTCGGTGCCTCTGATGTTTCAAATCTTTCTGCAGCAAATTAAATTTGAGTCGTTCCACGAGGGGTCAAAACATCCTGCGAGAATAAACACGACACCGTGAAATTAGAGCATTGCTGGGGGAGGCGCAGGTATACTTAGACAGCAGTTTCTTATTACAGGAGTGTTTGCACACAGATCTTTGTTGTGACTGGCTGGTCGGCTGCAATCTTGAGCAGACATATCCAAAGATATCCACCTCTTAATTTTCTGCCGAATTTTATTTAATTTCTGTGAATTTTAATTTCTTTACGTTTATTCGGATAAATTCATTTAAGATTCTTTTTTTTTAACCCTCTGTTGTAGCTATGCAAATCTTGTCCTCTTTTTTGAACTAAAAGCATGAAGATAGTTTTTCAGGTAGTGAAAGTTGTTTTTTCTTTTTTCTTTCCTTCAGCAGGGGGTGTCTGAAGCACCTTCAAAGGCACGTCCCCCCCCCACTCAACCCCCACTCCCCAAAAACACCAAACAAACAAAAAACAACTGAAAGACGCCTTTTGTGCAGGCAGGCTCAATAAACCCTGAAATCTCAGTCAGCGATAATGAGCACTCGCTGCACGTACGATTGTTTGTTGCATCATTTGAGATGGTTATTCAGTGCAAAATGAACCAAATGTGAGGATTCTGGTTCAGCCAAGAGAAAAAGTTGGTTATAATGGAGAGATTCTGTAGTGGAAACACTCAATTGGAAAATTGTCAAGGAAAGAATTACAAAAAATGTCTTTTAATCAGAAACTACACTAAGCTGAAGAGGTTTATGTATTTATTTTAAATATAATCCAGTAATATAATTGGTAGGACATCACATCTCAAAAGTAGGGCTGTCAACGTTTTTGATCAGATTAATCCCAGCTCATTTAGATTAATTTAAAAGGCTCATGATGGGAGGCGACATATATACTTTTAACGTGTTTTTTTTAAAGCTGTGAAACAGATATGGTTTCCAGACATCGAAATCAGCTAAAAAAATATTGAGAAGCTCCTTGAAGACCTTTGTAAAGCCCATTTCCATGGCAATATTAATAAGTCTGCAGTTCTTGCGATCCTATTGGCAACTGTGTCCGGTGGACTTACTGGGGTCCGGCATTCCCTAATGGTGGTTTAGCGTGAGCCAGGCTTCGACGATGTTCTCGCAGAGAAACCACTGATGAATGTTTGCTTCATGTTACTGTGGAACTTTTTGCTGAAAAGGCTTCAGAGAAGCAAAAACTCCTAATGAGTGTGCAAACAGCTTGCCGTAGGTCGATTGTTCCGTCATGAGTTTAATAGTGTTCAAACTTCCCATGGATGGGGCCAGTCTGGTGGTCAGAGCGGTCCGCCTTGTTCTGCGAACATGGCAGATGCATCATATTTATTCACGTTCTCTGGCTAATGAAATAAAGAAAGAGCAATTTGATTTTTTTTTTGTTTGTTTTCTTTTTTGATAAGTTGTATTAATATGCTTGCAGGAGACTGTAGCAACACAAACTGTAGACGACTGCACCAGTTTGCAGCCATGGTTGATTACTGCACGTTCATCCCATAAATAACATGGATATCGCCCTAATGTTGCATCTCAACTAAGCCGTAGTGCTGGATCTACACTTCTGTGCTCGCTCTGGTGTGTGAGGAACATTTGTTTGCGGCTCAAACAGCAGCAGAGGAAAGGTACGAGAAACAAAATTCTGATGTGTCTTGGAAATGACCCAGAAAACAGTTTGTGCATGCCAGATCCGTGCTTCCAAAACATAGGCCTCACCTGGGCAAAGAGCCCAGACAAACTAAAATTCTTTTGGATTCAAACTCAAACTTTTAACATTACACCAACAGAGAGAATATTTTTAACCCTTATTAAATAATGGAATTGTCATTACAGCTTAATGATGTAGGATTTAAATGAGGCAATCAAAATTCTGACATTAACATCTCAAAAAAAGAACCTATGTTTAGAACTAACCTAAAAAAAAAAACACATTTTTTCTTGGTTGGTTTCTTGCCAGAAAACTGCCACTCTGTAGCACCACTCCAGCAGTCACAACGTCACAAAGCCATCTTGAATTTACTCCAAAATCATCAAATGCATTTTTTTTTTTTTCTATCAAGAAAAGCTAGCCACCGAGTGGGGCCCAGCTGCCCAGCTGGAGAGTTCATCAACAGCAACAATAAAAAGGAAATAAACATCGAGTTTGAATCCAAATTACTCGCTGTGTGAAAAATGTAAAGTGAAGGAGACGCGGAAGCAGAAGTGGGGCGACGGTAGGACCCCACACGACTGACCTGGGTTTCAGAAAATGGCTCTTTGTTTTGCTGAAGAGGTGAATAATTGACAGAATGCCGCTGCGGGGTGATTGTTAAACTGGTAACCGGGCTATAAGTGTAAATTTTAACCATGACAACACAAATGATTGACAGAGGTGGAAATCTCCCAGCGTGACAATGGATGAAACAAAGATTATTAACACTCGTACATTGTTGTACTTCTATCTTTGTGAGGATGTTCAAAGGTATAATGTATTACCCAGCCCCTTACTCTAGCCCTACCCATCCCAACTGGCCTCCAAACCGTCCTCAGTTTGCTAGTTGAATGAGTATTTTGGTGACACTGGAGCATGCCATGCTTACAGCCACCATATTATATGACTGATAGCTAAACACACACTAGAGCTCAGTTGCTGGAAAAGAAATGTGCAGGATTTTGGCCCTCCGGTTTATCACTCAGACAGTAAAAGTCTATTGTGATTACAAAAGCACACTTTCAAATGTGCACTGCATGTCTGTGGGTAAATACTGCCAGAAATAACATCAAGTGTTTCATTATTTTCCCAAAAACAATACAGCAGTTGATTCCATCCTGACATATATGGTTTCACAAGTATTTTTACAAGTTTCAAACTTCACATTGAGACAGCTGCATTTGGTATTTTCCAAAGTGAGATGAACAACAGTTGCACATTTTTCTTTGTTCTCGGTTACTTTTTCACACTTGTTTTTTTTTTTCTTTTGTTTTGTTTTTAAGATAAATAAAATTTTAGTAACATTATTTTCCTTTAGTCTGAAACAAAGAAGCCACATGACCAACTTTGGAGGCGGCAGTACCTCAGTCTGGGCTGGAGTCACAGGTTTTCTGGTTCAAGTCCCAAAAACAGACCGAAAATTTGAGAGTGGGTTGGTGGCAGGAGAGGTGTTGGGACATTTTCAGAGCACTGTCGAGGTGCCCTTTAGCAAAGTATCAAACTCCTCAACTGCCTGGTGAGGGGCGGCTTAATCAGAAACCTCTGCCTTAATGGTTGCATATGTTCAGCATACAGTGGAAAAACAGTAATTGACAGACAGACAGACAGACAGGCAGGCAGGCAGGCAACAGACAACTGCTATGATGGTGTTGACTTTATGCTGCAGATAAACTGTACAAGGGTGTTAACCTGAGCCTCTCAGGAGCATGTAAATGAAGGGTTTGAGTCTCTTTTCTTTTTTTTTTCTTTTTTTTTTAGGAGCAGCCATTTCAATTTGTCAGAGCAGCACAATTAAGGCTGTTACTGAGGAGATTAACTTTGCCTCTGTTCTGTTCACTCTAATCACCACAACAGCCTGATGAGTCAGTCCATATTATGGCTGAATTCAAGCCTCATCCATTGTCTTATTTACATCATCTTTTTTTTAAGGGCCCCTGGCACAACTTTGTCAGAGCAGCAATATCTTTTTCTGATCTATGAGCAGATTATGTGAATGCATTTGAATATTATGGAGTGTTTTTGCACCTTGCACAGTCACTTCTTGAATATTCCTTCACTGTGCTTTACACAGCACCTGATACACCGTGCATTTGTTGTAAACCCCAAATGATGTGTAAATATTTGATTTAATGTGACAGCACCGCTAACAGTATGATTAAATTAAGCCTGGATCTACTTTTAGACAATGTTGGAATAAACATCAGTTCTTTGTTCTTACTTGTGATCAGACTGTTGCTGTATTAGCAGTGGTTGTAAATTCATTTATATCTCTTGAAAAAGATTCCCAGGGACACAATTTGCATGTATTTCTTCCTTGTTTTTTTCTTTTTTTTTTTTTTTGATAAAGCATTTTGTACTTTAATTAATTAATTCTCTGCTCCTTTAAGGACCTTTTTTTTTCTTCTTTTTTTGCTTGAGGAGTATTTTTACGGTTTACTTCCAGAACGGTCCTACTTCCAGAAATTGCCTCTTGCGGGTGAAGTGTAAATCCAAGATACAACCTGTGCACCTTCAGAGTCGTTAAGCCCTTATGGCTGATATCACCTGTCGCTCTGCTGTTTGCCTCAGCGCTGAGTACATAAACACACCCGGATCAACATTCCACGGAATCCTGATTGTGTCCTTCTGTCATTCCTCCTTGACTATGTGCTGCATTCACGGGTCTTTGTTTTCTTTGCACATTCTGCCCATTGTCACATTCATGTTGACCAACTCATATAGCCTTTTTTTTTTTTTTTGTTTTGTTTTGTTTTATTCCTCACTCTCGCTACCCTTTGTCTCTTTCAAAGCTGGCAGAAGGATCACATCGATCTTCATGAGGTTTTGATACACATCGTTTCACCTCCTGCAGTACCTGCTTTATCAGGAGATTGGAGGAGAACGGATGGCTGATCAGCCTGATATAGCTTCTCTCGCATTTCAGCAATGAACACCCCCCCGACACACACACACACACACACACACACACACACACACTTACCCTCAACCCCCCCTTCTTTTTTCTCATTTCACTTCATTCTTCTTTCCACTCCTCGCCTCCAATGGAGTCATTTAAATCCGAGCAGACAGAGCTCTGTGTTTGACTCATTTTAGGGGAAAAAATTATTTTTTGCTTGGTGCGTGTTTATGCTATCCTCAGTGGAGCCACTTGTGGGACGTGGTCTGATTCACACTTCGTCAAGTTGCCATATTACTTTTCAAAGGCTTACATTTCCCCTGAATTTAATGCGTGTTTAAGCTTCTCAAAAGATCCATCACCCCACGCTGAAATTTAATTTTATGTATCATGTGACGCCCCCCCCCCCCCAGAAAAAACTCACCAAGCAAATGAGTAAATTTGTTCAACCTTCGAGGGGCTGAGCCCTTGAGGAGGGAATCAAAAGTCCCATCACTCCTCCACAATATTTCATCTGGAAACGGGTCAACTTGATAAAAGAATTCATACGAGGATAATTGATTTCCTGAAATGACTAATTTCCTTTTTGCAGCCGGTATCAGAGAGTTGATATTACAGTGGGGAAAATTGGGTACTTAAGAAGAGTGAGACGCTGCGGTGGGTCACATGGCGCGCTTGCATGTCTGGAATCGCAAGCAGAGGGTAACCTTGATCACAGAAACAAGGATGTACGTTGATGAACAGGCTGCAGGTGATGCTTAAACCTGCATGACTGATGTGGAGCTGGGGGTGGGGGGCGGGAGGGGTAGGTGACGTGCCACACGAGCAACTGACAATTTGTATGCTCGAACAACCATGAACAGCTGCTGATGGCACACAAGTGAAATGATTTACCTTCTATGAAAGATAAATCTTTACCAAGGCCAGAGAGAGAAAAGCATTTAACACACAACAGTGTGTAAACGACAAGGCAACACAAACTGAATGAAGAAATCAACCGTGAAAATGCCCCAAAAGGCTCTAGCCGTTGTGGAATCACCAAATGCTTTGATCAAATATTGTAGGAGAGACTTTTAAGGCATGAGAATAGTCAGACGGTTCAAATGATCTTTTCAAATAAAGGCTGGAAGATTTCTGTGTAGCTGAACAGAAACATAAATAACACACTGATAATTCATACTTATCAATAGATATTTATGTAAATATTGTTATCATTCACCTTGTAGAAGCTCCACCATGTTTCAAATTTTAGTGGTAATTTGACACTCTTAAGCCCAAGATTTGACTGAGTTTGATCTTAATGTTTGACACATGTAGTTTAATATATTTTGTATGAATAGAACAGTCTGCAGCTCGTGGTAAAACCTTTTTTTACATTTATTTTTCATGTGTGACTCGTCCACTTGTCAGTCCTAATTCTATGCTGGAAACCAGCTAATCTTAGATCTTTTCATAAATGTTGAGCTACTTTATGAGGCTTCACAATGAACATGTTGCTGACATTTCTGTGTCCTTTTTTAAAAAAAATGTGCATCTATATTCTATATAGATCTATCTATATATATTTAATTCATTTTCCTTTATAACTTTCTTCTCTGAATTTTTTTAATTTCCACAATCCACTACTGGAGAGAAAATTAATAAAGAATTCAGACAGCACAGGTCAGCACAAAAACCATTCTATTAATAGGCCTTAAAGCCAGAGTAAACTGACCGTTAAACACAAATGCATGCAAGCACTTTTATCAATTGTATCTATCCATTCTTTTTTTTTTTACAGTTTTGTGTGCACATTTCTTCATTTGGAGGCACGTTATCTCCGTATCTTTTCAGCATCTTTTACATTTCTGCATGTGGCATTTGCCTGGTTGCACATATTTGTGTCAGGTTCTTGTGATCTCTTCTGGATTCGACTAAATAATAAAAAAAAAAACAAATATTTTCATAAATCAAGACAAGTTTTTTTGACAAGACTCTCAAATAGACCTAAAACCATCCAATATCATCCCAGACAGGAAATGAAAATATCACCTTATCTCTGAATCACACTCATTCCCCATCACTGCCAGAGTCATCATCCTCACAGCCCACCGCTGCAGAGTGGTTTTGGTTTCAATAATTAAAGACAGAGCCACCGATGTTGATTAGCTTTGCGTTTATTTCATGAGGAAGAAACAGTTGAGTGCAGAAGTGTGACTTTTTTATTTATTAATCTAAAGATGTGTTTGGGCTGTGGGAGCAGAACGCATGTGTTGGGCTGAGGGCTTCACTTCTATCCTTGTGGTTTTGAAGGTATCTAGAATTTCAGCCCACAAATTGCATGAATGTCAAGCAAAATTACCCAGGTAAAGTGATATAGCTGTAATTTAGAGGTTTTATCCAGAAAAGCAATAGAAAAATGCTTCTATAGCAGTGTTTGCATAGGTACATCGTGTATTGGATGTTTCAGAACTGCTGCTTAAAAAAATAAAGTTAAAGATCACTCACTTGATTTTATTTTTCCACAAACATTTTAAGATGCGTGATATGAGTCTTTTCTCACACTCAGGCAGTCAAGTTGTATAACTTTAGTGAGACCCCTGATGAAGAAGGGTAGCCCTGCAGAGGCAGTATGTTTCCATGAAAAGCTTGGTCGACCTACTAGTTGACTCCACTAAGCTCTTGACTGAAATATTTTTTTTGCATGTGTGATCGATTTATTGTTGATTTATTGTTGCCTCGGCAACGATAGGTGAGTTGCCGATCATTACCAGCTGACCTACGACGTCACGGCAACTCAGTCAAGCTAACATGTTTAAGCCAGAGTGACTTTGTAAGGGTATGTCACAGTCATTACTCCTGTTTGTTGATGCTCTGATTCTAACACTAACGTTTACCCTATCACTAAGCCTAGCTTCTGTGGAGAGTTGCCCTCTTTCAAAGGATACTTTCTGAAATAGAAAATCCAGACTGTTCTTCATTTTAGCATTGAGATATGCAGCATATACATACGAGTATATATAATTTTTAAAGGCCCCTGAGCTAATCCCAACTTGTTTGCTAACATCGCCACAGACGCGGAACCTCCTCAGCTTATCTGCCATCCCATTTTCTTCTTGATACACAGAAGCCTGCTTTCAGCATGCCCAGGTTATTTTCTTGTTTACTGACAAGACATCAGTAATTTAAGAGGCCCTCTCAAATCATGTGGTTGTTTGTAGGAAAAAAAAAAGTGACATTTAGCCACAGAAAATGCGATTAGTTGTGGGAAGTGATGGCTGATAGTTTGTTTAAAATGGAATGCAGAGTCCAATCATCTGCCTGAAAATGTATGTGTGTGTGTGTGTGTGTGTGTGTGAAAGAGAGCGCAAGAGAGAGACCTTCCACTTAACCCTGACCCCCACCTCTGCAGGCACCATGTTATCTTTTTAAGTGTCTTGAAAGTGATGCAGATGGCCTCACATCGGTTTAATCCTCACACCTCTATCTCTGACACCAAAGAATGTTCTTCTGCATCTGGTTCCGCCAGGAGGGATGTTGGCAAAATTAACATTCAACCTGACCTCTCCTGGAACCGATTTTGAGATCCTGTTGCGTTGCCCTTATTATGCTCACACAGCAAGAAAACGAATGAAAATGTACCATAAACTGTCACAGATGTAAACACAAGGCAGGCCTGATCAAAAAATTGCCAGTGCATATGATCCAAGTTACTGTATATCCTTATAGCGTCAGAGGAAAATGCACAAGGATTTAATGAGGCATTCTAATGTGAGCGTGCCAAAGGGGGTAGACCTACCCTGGTGGATTAAAACACTTTCTCAACTAAATTTAGCCTAAGAGAGAAAACCTTACAAGGGCCTATAGATGATATAAGCCTATAGATGTCGGCCAAAACTGCTGAGGGACTGGGGCAAAACATCAGGCAGTTACAGGAACATAAAGATAAGCTCTTCTGTGGGAGAACCCTCAAGCATTTTACTGCAAGGCAATAAGATCTGTGACTGAAGCATCGCCTTATCTACTGATTAACCAGAATGCATTTTAATTATGTAAGAGTAAACTTTAATTAAGAGAAAATCATTCTTAAGCTTAAACTATTGCCATAGGCAGTAATCTGATGCTGCATCAGATTGTGACCCATGCAGCAGGTTGTACCTACTTATTTTGCAGTCTGATTAACACTAACGTATGTCATATGGTCATCTCATATGAGCCTGGTCCTGCTCAATGTTTCTTCCTATTAAAAGAGGGAGTTTTTTTCTGCCTTTGTTTGGGGATCGCTCTCTGGGTTTCCCTAAAAACTGTAGAGACTTTTAGGGTGAAAACTGTAACATCAACTGTGGTGATGTGGGTTTTCTGACCAATCAGTTCATATACAGTATCAGTGTTAAAGGACCTTCTCTGAAAAACAAGCTACATTCCCCAAAAAAAGACATTTCTCCAACTAAAGATGCAGGTTCTGTAATAAAGCCAAGAAGGTGGTTCTCCTGGTTCTCCAGTTGTATCCCAACACAACCCAGTTTAAATTAAGCCAAAAATAAAAATGGAATAATGACTGCCGATAGAGATATGAAGGGGGTTCATAAATAGGGGGTTCATTTTAATTATCTGACAGTAATTCAGTGCAGATAGATGCACACATGGAACATACAAGGATGAAATAGGAGTGTGGAAAATGAAGGTCAGAGATAGGAAACCCAAATGTTGAGAGCAGATTAAAGGCAAGAGGAGGAGAGAGAGCGAGTGAGGGGAGGTGGGGGAGCCAAGCCTTTGCAGGTGGCCCAATCACCACCCAAACGTGCTGCTAATAGCTGCCATTCATTATCAAATGTGCGACTGCCTGGTGGAGGGCCAAGTAGCTCATCCATCGCTGTCAGCTAGTGGCACGTCAATGACAAAACCTTAATTACACCATTAATTAATAGAACGATTTTTTTTCTAGTGTGCACTCTGAGCCTGATGTTCGTTAAGGCACCCCGTGAGCGATCACTTATGTCACAATACCATTTAGCTGACAGAGGTATACAGAGGAAACACGCATCAATGAAATAGCAAACTGAGGTAAAGAGGGGCTCTGAAAAGCACTGCAGTGCTCTATTGACTGACAAGATAAGGAGAGAAAGTGGTTGATCTGGCTATATACATCATCAGTTGAAGTCATTCAAAGAATCTCTGCACTCTTTATTTGACGCTGAACTAGAATGTTAAACAGCGTCGGAGAACAATGTGCTTCTGAAGGAGGAGGCACGGGCAGGGTAGAATGAACAGCATAACTGACACTGCCAAAGAAAAACTGCACATATATGAATAATTTGAAGCCGATGGGACTGAGTAGAGATGAGAAAAAAAGCCCAGTCCAAGAATTAAATGAGCTTCATATTATTGCATCTATCCACAATAAGCATCAACTTTTACTTTAACCTTAACCCTTGTGTAATAAAGTTGTTGTTATACTTATAAACATGAAAGAATTCTTCTGTAAATTGGTTTACCAATTTACAAATTGGTAATAATTTACCAAATAATTTCTTAATAATCCAAAATAGGCCCTATTTCAGCCATTTTAATGATGTTTGGGTTTCTTTTTTTGTTTTTTTTTTGTTTTTTTTAATTAACCTGACAAAATTGTATACTGAGGACAGCCGTGTGTCATCTTGCACATTACGAATATAATTAAGGTCACAACAACACTGATGAATGTGAGACCATCATGACGGTGTTACACTCAGTTGGTCTTCCCTATGACTGCAATCTCAGAATCAGGAGATGTAGAAAGAGCAAGGTAAAATTGAAAACAAAGCTGCATGGGTCTTACAGTACAATTGCCTTAACTTTACTTAATCTGCTCACAGGTGAACTTGGTAACAATAATAATCCAGTTAATATTAATTAGCCATTGGTCCCCTCTATGCTTGCCAACCTGGCAACAACACTGCAACAGCGGAATAATGTGCTCCACTAGGCCAGAAAGACGATTTTGTGTGTGTGTGTGCGCGCGCGTGTTTTATACACTGGCGTGTGAGAAGTCGCGGTGTAAATGGTTGGGCATTAATTCTAATCCCGTGCAGGGATTTGTACCGTGTGATCCTTACAGCTGATAATAGAGTATTGTGTCACATTTATGTTGGGAGGACAGATAAGTCTCATCATTACCATAAAGCAGTGCAAAGTCTGAGTTGGATCTGCTCCAGTGGGAGCTACTTTGTGTTTAGAGTTTCCTGTGTACACTGCAGCTGATTTACAGCTCTGTTGAATTAATGCTCACAGGTATTGAAATAGATTCAAAGTAGAGACATCGTCTGAAAAGCGAGCCAAGTCTCCCTCGCTCGGAGAGCTGGCTCCATATTAACGAGTGATTGGCATCATTATTACAATAAGCACACAGGATAATCACACCTCATTAGTTATGTTTGATATTAATGGGGACCAATATAAATACATTCCCCCTGTGTTTCAAATGGCTAAGCACATAGTCTTTTATCTTGCTGCTAATGCAGTCTGGGTAAATGATGGGGCCTGTGTGCTGCTGGAGCTTAGGAGAGTGAATAGGCAAACATTCCTTATTGATCCTCCATGTGGTTCCGATTTGAGAGACTGCATACATGATTGTTTGATGACAGAACCATTCCCAGCCAAACCCTGGAGTACTTGATGTACGTTCAATCTTTCTCAGCAGCGTTTTCTCAAATGATAAAAAAAATGTTTTATTGATAAAAGCAAGCCATACATACGTGGCAGTTTCAGTTTGTGGGGAAGGAGAGCAGGCGAATGCATGCAGGGGAAAGAAGGTCACGGTAATCCATATCCACAGTCAGTAACAGAATATGGCAGACTGCGTGTGATAGTGAAATCTGTCAGATCTCCTTGCCTGCTCTCATTCTCTGTGTGTCCTGCTTGAAATTTCTGTTTGATACTTTGCTTGAGAGAAAAGGCAGTCATTAATACAGCGCAATATCTTCCATGTCCTTTGGTGCTAAGGGAATCCTTTACCGCACCCCTCCTCCGAAGTTATGTAAATCAAAATGTGCATCAAAAGCCATTTGCCACATTAAGCACTGCCTGCAAATATATGTGTACATGCAAGCAACCTTGATGAGCCGAAGACTCCCTGTTGTATCTGAAATTCCCTTACCTCATTTTAAAATCAACCGTGCTTAAAAAATGAAGATATAATCAAACAGCTAGCTTTGAAAATCAATGCAATCAACTTGTTTACTTATGAATAAGAGAAATGTTCTATTTGTGTCCATCAGAAATTCTCTCTTCTCTCTCTTTTTTCATCTGATATATACAGGAGTAAAGAGTCATGCATTATTCATACAGAACTTTAAGCCCAGTTTGTATATTTTTCATTCAAGTTAAAAAGTATTCATTTTACTTCTGTATATCTGCACTACTCTACTTTCTCTCTGCTATACTGTTTGATTACTGTTTATATATACCATTACATTTATACTGTATTTTGTTAGTTGTAGTTTTTCTTTTTTATGGTAGTTTTTGTAATTTAGCTTAGTTAAAGTAGTTTAGATTAGATTAGTTTTATTATTTATTATGTTGCTGCACCATGGGTCCGAGAGGACTGCAATTTCATTTATGCTGTATGTCGAACATATACGCATATATGACAATAAAGTTGACTTTGACTTTGAAAAAAAAAATCCCAAGACTTTGGCCTTAAATGTGTTTCCGAGAGTCCAGCTAAGAGATGTCATCCCTCTAACATAACGCTGCACACAAGATACTACTGCAGAAACTGAAACGGGTCATGTCAGGCTCTTTGCGCTTGCTCGACGAGAACGTTTGCTACCAGTAACAAAAAGAGGTGTGATATTCTTTCTCCAGACGAGAAACTAAGTCATGTGTTCTTCTCCAGGACTGTTCCACCCTGGTTGAGTTCTCAGAAGCTTGTTCTTGACATATCCAGCCGGAACTATTTTATACTATTATAAAAAATAAAATATATAAAAAATATATAAAAATATATATTATACTATTTTATGTGTGATTGGTCAGAAAATTGGAGTGGACGTGGTTAGGGCAGAAAAGTCGCAAAGTAGCCGTTCATACAAGATATTAAGATGTGCTACTTGGTAATACTTTGTTGAAAAAGGCCCAAATATTGTGCACAGAGGAGAATGTTACAAAAGGCGTGTACAGGTGAGGAGGACACCTCCCATAACTTGGGTTTATCACAAGCATGAAGCCTGAACAAATTTTGTTTGAAAAATTAACACATTTCTTAGTTCTTGTGAAGTCAATACGCAAACTTTTTGAATTAACAAACAGACAGAAAATAAACACCGTCTTTCGCATAACCTCCTGCCTTGGCAGAGGTAATAAAAACACATACTTAAAAAGAGACTTCTTACTTATTCTTCTACCAGTCTGAGATTTGTCTCTTATGTTTATTGACCATCAACCAGATGGAGATCTATGAAAAGACCCAGCAGAGCACGTCTCTCCTGGAAAGGTCGAAAAGTTTTAATAAGGCATATTAACACTATCTTGCTTTCTGTAGAAAAAAAGAAGGGAGAGAAATCAAACATGCAACTACAATTACTGGCTTCACACAAACCCAAGTCTCTGAACTTCAAGGTCTTCTGCTACAAAGAAAAGCTGTTTAGCTCCTCACAGCCTGTTCTTTATTTGACCTTAATAAACATGTGTCTAAGTTTGTAACTACATAAACTGTTGTTTAAAGTAAAGCTCTGGAACTGAATGTTTCATAGCATAATTTCTGAGAATATCGACCCTTTTCATTTTCCTGGGTGCCATTCATTTCAGCCTTCTTGAACCTTGAGGTGCAGCTCATGCATGAAAGTAAAAGCTTGTAGTTTTCCATCATCTGCCTGTTTTTTGGCATTAAATGTGGGCTCACTCTACCAAAACTGCTACTGATCACTGAAAAAGAGGCAACAATTAAAGGAAATGTTATTCTCTACATCTCTAAATCTTGTTCATGCTTGGATGCTTTGTGACTGCTGTGAATTATCGATTTCTGCCATTATCTGGATTTATCCGGATTTATCTGCCAGAGGACTGATCCGTCTTTGACCTGTGTCTGCATTCTGACCGCGAGTTCGTGTCGATAAAATAAATCAGCGCACCGATCTCAGCCATTCCATCACAGTGTTCTGCAGTAGAACCCAACCCGTGTTCCCTGTCTTAGTGACAAGATCTGAGATACTTTTGTAGTTCGTATGATGAATGTGTGAACATCCAAATAACTCACTGAAACTGGCTGTTGGTTGTTGGATCCATAAAGTACAACTCAGCCTGCCTATTTACATTAATTCATTTAACAGGGATTTTTGCCCTTTTCAAATATGGCAGCAGCGTTGATGTACGATCAACTTAACAATGATAGATCTCAGTTTGGGATAAAAGGAGCAATTATCAAAGGTGAAGCACACATATTTCACCAACAGCCCGTCAGTTATTTATTAGATTATCATGAAATTAAATTATCATGGGGCAGAAAATTACAATGTTAGAATGTAAATAAAGTGAATAATACTCGAGAATACTCTAACATTAGTGCAAACAATACATTTACTGAGTATATCCGCTGGAATAGTACAGAGACATGTTTGTACTAAAGCTTGCGCATCCTGGTGCTGTGGTTTTTTTTGTTTGTTTTTTGTTTTTTAGTTAAGAGTAAGATATCCATACAAATGTCGGCGCAGATCTTCGTCCACAGGTGGTAGAAGGTCTCTCTGTCACGTCCCTATTGAGGAAAGACATATAATTTCAATAATACAGTAAAGGTAATATTGTAAAAAATCTTTTGATTTTTAAAGTAGACTGAAACACTTGGGGGAAAAAAAAATCAATATGGTTCCTTGACAGCCACTGTAGTTTCACCACTATAGATTAGCAAATGAATCCACTGTATGTCAACCACAGATCAGACTTTTTTTTTTTTTCTTTGTTGCTATAAGTTAATGAAGGGCATCTGTCAGAAGCCTTTGTGCTGGTCAATTGGATTCCTGTGGTGGGGCAGATTGAAGTGACTCGACCAGCCATAAGCAGACAAACACAAAAGGGTCTGAAAGAGGGAATAGATTGCTGTCACAGTTGGAAACGTAACGGCTTGATTGAAGGCTGAGATATTGTATTGCTCATACTGATGTGATTAATTGCTCACTGCATACTGTATAATACATTGTACTTTATTTTCTATTATTGTTTTTCTAAATTGCCCATGAAAGGTTTTAGCATGAGCTTATGGGTAAAAAACTGATCACTAATTCTGCAGCTTTAGATATGTGGAAGCATTAGAAGTAGGATTTCATCAATTTTGCTTATGCACTTTTAATGCAACACTTTATTCATTTTTTAAAGCATTTGTAGCTTTTCACAGGTCATGTCATAGGAACATGTTCCTGATATTATTTATTAAGCTTTGTCTTCTTTTGCACTCGGTGTCGGTCAACAATAGAGGAAAATCCGAGGAAGCATTATTAACCTTGAATTGTTTGTTCTGCCTTCCATGTATGCATGAAAGATCAGTCCCTAATTCCACCCCTGATAGAAAACCATTTACAAACCTGCCACAAAATGAAACCTGTCAAAAACCAACACAATTGAAATTTGTTAAATTAATGAGATGAAAAGAATTCAAAAGGGCGGCAGCAGGTAGGCCAGATGACGGGGTCAATGGGAGATGCCACGAAACTGATTATGATAGATGATGACAGATTGGAACATTTGTGCACGCAGGGGAGAATTAATTGGAAAATTCGTAACCATTAGTTACCACCAAACAATGTGAATATATCTGATTTATAAGATCCTTAGCGTTTTCAGATGCATGTGGTGAAACCTTGAGAAAACTTCAACACAGACTCATCTTTACCTTGAAATAGTGCATTTTTATTTCTTTTTTTTCTCCACTATGCACATATGACAGGGATCAGAAAGTGCAAATACATTAATTAGGCCAATGAAGTTTTTCAGAATCAGCCCCTCAGTCTAAAATGGTAGACTGATGCAACAAACTGGTTAAATATTAAAAAAAAAAACAAAAAAAAATAAATGGAAAACAATTCTGTCAACATGGAAATTACATGTTGCACACTATAATTACATGCAAAGGTGTTTAAATATGTAGGTGTTTAAATATGTAGATTGAACGTTGGAGAGATCACTTCTATGGCTGTAGATTTTTTGCCACGCAATAATCTGTGGTCAGGGACTATTTTCATAAATAACCGAGTTCAAGATATTCGGGAACGATATCGCAAAATTCCTCTCCAAGATTGCAGAGTTCAGAAAATAATTGGACATCCAGGCAGCTATTTAGCTTAATTGGTTTCCCATGACTCGCTGCATGTAGCTGTCTTGCTGCACTGAACAGGAGAGAGTCAGAAACAGGATTCTATAACCTCTAATTATAAAATATAAACACTTGCACAGTACAGAAAATGTTCATCTTCAAAACAAAAAAAAAACAATCTTTGCTAAAATATTGAAAATATCTAAAAGCATGAATTGAATAATATTCAATTAAAAATGCATTTTTGGCAAAAGAACAGAGAAAGTGTTTGAATTAATTTCTTTTGGCAGCTGCTGGGTCATTAGCATAGATATGGCTTTATTTCCTGATAATTTGTTATCCCCACACTGTAACACATGGTTAACTACCTTGGTGGGACTGTGGTGCCCAGAGCATGTGCTCTTGATGTCTGGAAGAATGTTGCTGTCCGAGCCATGAAGACAGGTGCCAAGATGAGAATTTCTATTCCAAAAGGTCCTTCAGACCTAATGAACTTACCATTCAGCTGTCTTTTCCTGCAGCCACACATGCAGAGAGCGATGAGTAATAAAGCCAGTCACTGAACTTTGCTACAAAAGTCTTAAAAACTCCTCAGTGACACAGTACATTTGAAGCACCGCGATTACAAAAGCAGAGTCTTCCTCAGATTTTCATCTCATCTCATCGATGGGGCCGGTAAGGGTGAAGGTCGGGCGGGAGCCTTAGACTCTTGTGATGTTCCTCAGATGTTCCTGATTTGTGATTATGGATAATTTAAACCACAACAGTCCAGTGTCAGCGTGAAAGGTCCCAGCATTGTGATGTGGGGGTGCATTTCATCCGATACGATATTTAGGTGGATAGTTAAAGTCAAACTAGCATCCATGTGCAACAGTGCCAATGCTCAGCAGACCTTTGAATCTAAAGAATTTTAATCAGCGCTAAAAACTCAACCTGCTAATAGTAATTGGTGTCTACATGTCTCTTGGCTATCTTCCCCAAAAGAGGTCAGCATGCTTTGCACATCAATAGCAGCTGTTCTGCTGTTAGCTTATATGGGAATCAACTGCTGGGCAAAAACATGATTCCAGCCAGACGCTTTGAAGTTTTATCCAATGCGCCAAGTGTGTCAGTGTATCTGTATACGGAAAAGAAAAGCATCTCACTCAGGAGAAACTGCATTTCTTTAGTTCTCCTTACTGCAGCAGCAATTAAAAATTCAACATCTGAAATGAAAAAAATATTGTCGAAAACTTTTGAAAGTGCTTTCAAGGCAATTTTCTGCAAAACTGCAGCACGGCCAAAGTGGGCGTGATGTGATGCTGATGGGAAGATTTGACCACATGCATCGCGAGAAATCTGCCACTTCTGCACTTTTCTCCTTTTTTTTTTACATACCCCTGACCTACTTAAAAAATAATAATATAGTGAGCATCATCACACTGCTTCTAATGATGCGTAGTCACAGTAGTTACCTGCATAGTGCCTTCAGTTTTGCACTAAGAACTTTTAGCTGTCCGTGGACTTTTTAAGCATATGGTGATACTTTGCTTCACTTAACTTAGCAAAATAAGACATCTTTCAATGCCCCAATAAATAGAACATCACATACATTCATGTTTAGAATAGAAGAGCATGAATTTGGCTAATTTCTTGACGATTCAATGATGCCTTGCAGGCTGAAAGTTGTGAATGCCGTTGATTGATGTTTCTTATCTTTTATTTCCTCTAGGGCTTGGGAAAGAAGAGCGTTAAAGTTATTCATGTCAATCTTCACCCACTTTGGAAAAAATAATGGGGCGCGTCGCTGTTTGAAAACTCAGATTCATGTTTGCTTGTGCTGATTTCTTTCCGACTTGTAGCCCATCCATTTTTCAAAGCAAATGAAAGCAAAAGAAGACCGCGGCTGAATGTTAATCTCGACGCAATTAGAAGTAAATCTGTGAATTTGACTGTGATGATGTTTATGCATTGCTGACAGCGGCGTTTGCAGAGACTTTCGACTGTACAGACTCAAACGTGATCAGAAACTTGTTTAAACGGACCCTCAGTGGAATGGCCCCAAAGAAGCTTTTAATCAAATGTATGATTGAAAAAGCAAAGTCAGCATCTTCAAAGTCTACTTTTTATTGTTAGCCAAACATGTGTGGATAGTTAAAATGCTGTTTGATGATTTAGTACTTATGCAAGGCACAAATGTGTTGCAGTCAAATGTTTATATACTTGGGCTTTTACTATAAGTACTTGAACATTCAAGGTGGTCTCAGGAGCAGTGACTCTGGTGATCCATAGACCACTTACTGCAAATTTACTAAGCTTAGGTTGTAAGGTTCCAGCTCCGGCCTGTATTCCTCCAGGTCCTGTGACGGACTGGTGACCTGTCCTGGTTGTCTTCCTGCCTCTCTCCGTGCTGACTGCTACGATAGGCTCCAGCACCCACCCAGTTTGTAAGGGATGTGCACGTGAGAACCTTCCCCAGCTACCCAGTGTCAGTCGTGAAACACCCCCGAGAAAGGAAGAAGCCCACAACCAGGATACCAGCGACAATCCTTCACAGAGATGTCAGGAGGATTGTGGTCTTACTTCCAGTTGAAGAAGATACTGCACATTAGATAATAGCAAATGCTGAACAATAGATAGCAAATGTTGAACAGTAAATGTGACCATCAGTTTATACAGTAGGTCAGAAATGAACTACTCTATCGAACATTACTATTAGAACATTTTACCATGACTTCAATTTAGTATGACTGTTTGACAAATAGTACTTAAGTTTAATCTTAATCTTTGATTAGCTCAATTATACACAATCAAACAAAGTTACTTCATACCAGTTGCGTCTTCTGGTTGATCAGGGGCTGTGGTCGTGTTTGAAAGGTTAGTCCAATCTTGTTGCACGTTTTTGTGCACCGCAGCGAGTGAAGTTGCTTTATATTGACTTTGGGCCTTTGATCCTTTTGTCCTTTGATCCTTTTGTCATTTGATCCTTTTGATCTGCCCGATTAATTTGCATCTTTTGATCTTCAAATTCTTCGAATTCTCAGTTTTGACGCAACACCTCCCACTTGACCTCCTGGTCATTTGACCCAAGGAGGTCACACCAGCTTCTTGTTGTTATTTGTCTTGATTTTGTTGCTCTTCAACTGGAAGTAGGACCACAATCCTCCTGACGTCTCTGTGAAGGATCGTCGCTGGTATCCTGGTTGTGGGCTTCTTCTTTCCTCGGGGGTGTTTCACGACTGACACTGGGTAGCTGGGGAAGGTTCTCACGTGCACATCCCTAACAATCCCCTTCTTGTCAGCATTGGCGCTTACAACCCTCGCAAGTTTGAACTGACCCCTAAGGGCATTCTGATCGGCTAACCAGACGATGTCTCCAATGGCCACGTTCCTGTGGGCCGTGGCCCACAAACCTGACTTGGAAGAAATTGCATTGGTGTTTTCAGCTCTGGTAGCAGAGCATCCATGCGTGTCCATGTGCACATACAGTGCATATACACTGTATGTGCGCTGTGATGTGCATGTTTGTAATTCCGATTACTGGCATGAGACCTGCTGTTTGTATTTTCTGGTCGCCGTGCTATTGTATGCTTGCAGGCCTGTTTGCATATGTGGTTCTCCTCTTGGACCCGCAAGCCGTTCTGAAGTATTAATGACCTCTTAGCTATATTTATTGTTTTTACTGCCTCAGATGACTGGGGACATCGCTTAGAGTAAATTTAAGAGGTCACTATTTGGTAGCATCATTTAAAATAACACCAGACTCACTTTGGGTTCAGTGTAAACATGAGTGGCTGGCAGTTGGGCGCAGGACTGGGTGATGTGAAATCTACACCTTGGTTTTAGTGGGCAGTGTATTAATATGAATCAATCAGTGCACGATGGCTAGCAGCTGTGTGGGGTCCCATGTGCAATCCCAAGATGCACCTTGGTCCCCAACAAGTGTGAGCAGCAATGAGGTGTATCATAGTGACTTTTAATTTCCCTCCTCACCACATCACATTTGTAAACACCGTGGGGAGCTGTTAGAGATGCCCAGATTATTTTCTTCTGTTATTTCACATCTGGCCATATGTTTTCCATCTGCCTCACCCTCGAAGATCCTCTGTCCAAGCACCCCCCCGCCCCTTTGTCACCAGTAATTGAAATTTGATTTCTCAAGCGAGGCCATTTTCACCTTCTCAACATGAAAATTATGAAGGGTTCTACAGTATACAGTATAAACAACTCCTCTTTGAAGTCCTTCAATGTGACCTTGTTACCTATACCCCTCTACCGGCCATCAAACTCTACAAACCTCCCCCTTTCTGGTCTCCAACCAGTTTAAAGTGCTCTGCATCTTACAAACAGTCAATTTCCAAGGCAAAGTGTGCCACCTGCGTTTGGCAGCTGGGCGCCCTGGCAAATGTAGATAAATGAATAGAGCCACCTGAGGGATTTTATGATTCTGCTGCTGCTTGGCAGATTTATTTGCTCGCCGCCACAGAGAGCTGCACTGGCGAGAACAGATTACGGTATACAGCACAAGTGCCCCTGACTGTTCTCCTGCCCTATAGCCTCGGTGTGCACGCCCATGCAGCTACAGAGAGATCACTGACCTGTAATTCATCAGTATTGTGAATTGTAAAGCACGGTTGTTTGTTTTGTGGCGCATTTCTCCACATTATCAGTAAAGCTCTGGAACAGATTGTAAAATGCCCTTGGGAGCTGAGAATGTGTTTGTTTAATGTCTGATCTAATCTTTCTTTGTTATGCAGGACATTAGGGGAAATCTTATTGCATCTTAATTACACTGAATTATTAAATGCAGTGTTTTCATGTGTGCAGAGACATTCTGTGGTATCTTGACTCTGTCAAATTGATTTTTAGAAGTTCTTTACTGCTGGTATTATATCATGGAATTCAGTATGGTAAAAACAGATTTCATTAATTCTCACTTCATGTTGCCTATTGTAAAGATGAATACAACTTTCAGCCTAAAGTATAGTGCTTACCTCACACATCCCAGATCTCAGTGAGGGAAATTTGACTAATTTCACAGCAGCAGCTTAAATCGTGACCCACCGAGGCTTCCCTACATTTAGGCCTCTCCCAGTGAAACGACAGATGGGTTCTCAAAGATCTCTTCCCAGACCTGGATTATGGCATCATCCAGCTCTTGGACAGCCTGTGGTGGATGCAGAGAGGTGATCAGTGGGATTCAGGTGTGGAGAATGGACAGGCATCAGTAGCATTAATCCACAGTGCCCTGACCCCACTTGCCACACGCCGACCTCATGGAGGCTGTTTCTGACAGGGCAGAAACATGCACGTGAGTAATCGGCTGGAGGTCAAACCGACGGGGCTCTGGAGGTGCTCCTCCTGTTCCTCCTCACAGAAAAGAACAGATAAAGGTCTTGCTCCTGTGTGTTTGCCCTCTCACAGACCTCTTCTCCTCTACTGGTGTACCGGCCTGTCTCTTCATATCTTCCTCATGCTCTGAATGCTGGGCTGCGAGACACAACAAACCTTCTCAAGGATTCAAGGGTTTTTATCGTCACTGTACAGGGCAGAGTGAAATTATTTTTCAGCAACTCTTAGTTGTATACATGGTATAAGTATAAAACTCTAGAAAATTAAAATAAGGAAGTAAGACACAATAAAAAAAGTGCAGTGCAGGGCAGTTCTGAATGTCCACGAGTATGAGGTGACCAGCACAGTTTAAAGCTCAGTCTGTGGGTGGGGGTGTGTGTGAGGAGATGGGGTGATGGATTTCACAGCTCTGGGGAAGAAACTGTGTTTCAGTCTGTTTGTGTAGGTGCTGATGTTCCTATACCTCTTTCCAGAGGGAAGAGGCACAAACAGCTCGTGTCCCGGGTGGGTGGGGTCTGCAGCTATATGACGGGCCCTTGTTTTTACTGCAGCTTGTATGTATGCAGCATCCTGGAGGAGCTGCACTACCTGAGCAACTTCTGTTCGATGCTGATACAACTGCATGCTGTCACCAGTGGCGAAGGCTTTAGAAACAAGGATAACAAAATGGTCTGTCACCACCACCTGCGAAAAACTATTCCTTAATAGAGGTTGTGTTGCTAATTGCCTCTCCTTTCCACCTGCTATCCTGTTTGCACAATAGCAGGCAACAGTAATTCACAACACTGTTGTTTTCTAATTGGACATGTTGATATCCTGGAAATGTGACTGACTTGGTGTTCCACTGTGATAATAATGCACTGGGTTCACTCACAGAGTAACAGTGACATGCAGAGGTGTATGCATATTTACAGCAAGGGCCTGCTTTTTCACTTATGATGGTTGACTTCAGCATGAATTTAGCATCGCAGATACAGATTTTGTAGCTGTGACTGTTCGTTGCATGATGATGGGAATTCATTATCCTCCATCTTGCCCAACCTTTGAAAATAAACTGTACAAAAACAAAATGATAATTTCAGTTAGCAGAAAGGAATAAGAAGGTTTAATTTATATTGATAGGATTGTTTGGAAAAGTGACAGATTCTGTCTAGTCAGTTCCCAGGAATGTGCAAACATTATTAAATAGTATTCAACAAAACATGGGGGAGAATGGAAGAAAAAGAAGAATTCAGTTAGGGTGAAAATCTAGATCATAGGTGGACGTGGAAGATTTTCATTTCTTCTGTAATACTGTGATGAAGGAACAAACGGTGGAACATGACTGTCTGGGCACTGCAGGAACCAAATGATCCACCTATGCTCCAGTTAGCTTTTAGTCCTTAAAAAGGCAGCTGATATAATTGTGTTTCTTCATTTACTAACACAACAATGCTGTAAATTCAATTCCTGTGGTTACAAAAAAATAAAATGCTTTGGACTGATTAGAAACGGGAGCAACATAAACTCCTGAAATCCTCTGCAATGTTGCACATTACAGATGATTACAATATAAATGTGACATGCTTCTTTTGGTGATTTTTCTGCAGCTGCTGATTCACTGAGAGAATAATTTATGGCAACGCTGAGTTGCAATTACCAACTTTGAAGTACATTCTTCTACCCACACTGTTAACAGACCCAAACAGACTCGCGCCTCGCAGCTAACTGCATCACTGCTCACAGAGCTGATTGATGGATTGAGGTCGTAAACCATTACACAAGACTGGGCGTTTGCAGTTTAGAAGTCCTCGGAACTCCAGTCTGACAGAGTTTTATGGACTCTGTGTTAATTAAGTGGAATTCAACTCGGAGGGGTCCAATTGGACAGCTGGTGGGTTGGGTCTCAATTGGACTGTCTGAGTTAAAGCTCGTTAAGTGTGGGGGGTTTAGGTACCCAGCACCCGTACCTGGTAGTACGGGTGCTGGGTGACTCGGGTGTTGCAAGTGAACTTTTGTATAATGTAAGAAAAAGGCATGAATCCCAGAGCCACCTTCATCACCACCACCATCATCATCATCATCATCACCATCAGCACTGTGGGCTCTTAAGCAAACCCTTACCTGCTTTGCTTTTCGGGGACCTGCTCCTCATCTATACCTGGGAAATACATTTTAACTTATCAGAAAATAAGAGTAATTCATCAGAAAATGGTTCTAGAAAATAAAATCTTTTCATCTGTTCAGTGTAATGGATTGAAACGATATAACAAAACATATAACAGTGTAATGGATTGAAATGATATAACAAAAAGAGATATTTGACAAATCTATATATCTATATCATAGGAAAATCCAAATACATTTTTCAGGCCTAACCAAAGCTGCCCATAGCAAATGCTAACCTAGTATTTTTTTTTTTTTAAACCATTTTTTTTATATATAAAATCTAATGCCACGGTAACCAAGGGCAGCTTTCCTGTTCTTTTCACATTTATGACAATAGGTCTGTCAAGCACTGTCTGCAGTGACCCTAAACTCTGCTTGTATTTTCTCGATATTTTTACCGTGTCTGTGATCTTTCTGGCTGTCACATTGTCGGCAGCTGTGCGACCAAGCAAATTGTAACCACGCTACATCTCTTTCCCTATCTCTCATCTGGCTTTTCTGTGTGAGCTGTGAGTTTAGATTAAACAAAACAAACAGAGAGACATAGACACGCAAATAAGTAGACTGGAACGAGGCCTGCACTCAGGCAGCATCTGTACAAATTGAGCAATGTGGCAATGATGTAGATTGATAAAAGTGTTTATTAAGGCTAATGTTCCCTTTCCTCATTCCCTGGCAAGCCCACTCATTTGTTGCACCCTTTCCCTCTTAGCAGCATAAGAGCTGCAGCTCTTAGACTTTATTGCAGACAATTCACATTCGTATACGACTGAAAGTTTATTCAGTGGCCTGATGTGTGTGGACATGGATTCTGTAGCTGCAGAAAAGTGTTTTAATGATGTAAATTGCAGCTTTCCCCATGCGTTCTTGAATCTTTAATGTTCATTTTACTGCCGGTGGGATGAAATTTGTTTCTTTGGGGACAAAAATAATGTTTGTTTCATCATATTGTCTTGGAGCTCAGAGTCCACGATAATGCATTGTGTCCATTTTATGACGCCCCCCCCCTCCCCACACACAGACACACACACACCAGAATGAAATGTCACACTGCTTTCTTCATCCAATGAAATGTATGCAAATACACACCCTGACACGTTTTACTGTGCTAAGTGACCCCTGACTGGCCGATGACCTCCCGTTGTAACTGTCGCTCAAAATTGATTCTTCTTTTCTCCTTGTTCTCAACCTCTGTGTCCTCACTGTCAGTGGGAATAGGTCCTAGAACCCTAACGGCTCAGTCTCCATCCTTCCAGCCACTAAAAGAGGCTTGTATATCCATTTCAAGGGCATGCTTTTCTAGCTATAGCAGGAAAACATTAGCATTATCATCTAAATAATACTTTAGTATGATTTTGTAAAAATAAGATTCTAAGCAAACTCAGTATCATGTCAATGGGGAAGAAAAAAAAGCCAGTTTGCCTTGCAAAATTTTGGTAAATAGAGAACAAGAAGGTCATACAGCACTATGTCTCCATCTTTACAACAATAGAAATCACAATAGAATACTGGCTGCAGTGGCTTGTTAACAATTTAGTAATTAAATAAGGCTTTCTAAATGCCATCATGTCTCTGTGGTGGCCCTTCTGAGTAAAAGTTAAGGGACAAATAACCCAAGAAGAAGACATTTTTAGCCACGTGACAATTATGGAACATCCAACAGAAACATACAGTCCACAGGGGATGGCACAAACATGCAAAACACATTATTTACTAATGCTAACACAGCAGTGCCTGCTCAAATTATCTCGCTTTTCAGGCACGAATAAAAGTGCCTGATACTGAGCAGTTGTTTTCAGCCCCACCATAGAAAAGGTTCCAGGTAAGCCAAGGCCTTTTCAGCGTTAGCCTACCGCAGTCTCGCACAGTAAATGAAATGTGTCTCAGTGCTGGAAAAGCAGCCACATAATGGACAAAAGCAGAGCTCATTAAGTGGAAGACGTACAGTTAACCCCCAGCCATCTGTCTTATTATTGCCCCTTTTATGAAGTCAAATGCTTTAGAATATCTGTAATTTTATACATATGCAAGTCCATAGGAGTAAATAATTCTTTTGCCAATCTTTTCCCTTATGGAGGCTGTTGCTGTGGTGGTCTCTGGATCATAAAAAAACACACCCTGGTATTTGTACCTTGTTGCACACACAGCACCGCTCTGCCCGGGTCTATGGAACGTACAGTTCATCCAGACCAAATGATCGGATTTCTAGGCCCGCTGAGAACACTGGACTCTGTTATCTGGTAAATGATTCAGGCAGGACAGGATCTTCCATCTGTTCACAATGAAGTGGATGGATTTCAACCTGTGAATATTTCCCGATATGCAGAAAAAAAAGAATCTGGTGGTGCATCAGTCACTCCATTTTCTGGTACACCTGCTGTATGTTACTATGGCAATCCATGTGCAAATGCAATTTTCCTCGCTATTTATCAGAACGCTGGATGTCACACAACTATCCCCTGTGTCGTAATCAAACGGATACAAACTCAGATGCGGCTCCTGTTGAGAACATCAGGCAAGGCAGCTTTGGATATAGCAGCCCATCAGTCAAGCAACATGCTTACAGCCTAATCTAAATTTGATGGCTAGTGGTGAAAAACAAGATTAAAATGTGAGCGCGTGCGTATCGCTGGTGGAGTTCCCTGCTGCAGAAAATGCACAAGTTTGACAAATAACTACATCAGAGAGCTCAAGAAAAAGTTCCGCCAGAAAGAAGACATTCATCAGTAGCCTGATGGCATTCCAAAAAGTGTGAAGGGAGATGTGCATCACGCTGCGAGAGCCAAATCAGGCAAACCGATCAACTTAGAAGGATAAACAGAATTAAACTGAGAGTTTAACAATGAGTCGTGCACGATATATTTTTCAATACAACAGACTCGAGAAGGGAACAAAGGCAAGACGGCAGGGTGGCGCTTCAGGAGGAGCCACTGAATTTATACTCTATAGATACACATCAGTCTATCCAAGCCAGCAAAGCCGTACAAATCTTGTGCAAATGTCAGCCAGGTGCTGAACAAACAAGACAAAGACATGCTCCTCCAAGGGACAGAAGTTGGGGCCTTTCATTGCCTTCTGCCAGCAGTAGCTCCTCACACGCTCAGCATTAATGTTAATACTTAGGTCCAGAATAAATGTTAATACTTAGGTCCAGAATAAATGAATAAACGATGTAAATTGGGATATCATCTTTTAATAACCGTGAATTCTGTAAAGGATACCATCAAAACTTTGGTTGTTTGCTTTGCAAGAAGAACGTAGAAGATAGAAGAACGTAGCCCGGAATACGTCAGGTATAACATGTGTTCCGTGATACATTAGCCTTTTTCATGGTTAAAGCACACAAAAGATGGTCTGTTCCAGGGGGGGCGTTTGGATTTGGCTCCTCTGCAGCAAGGCTGGAAAAGCAAAATCACATAACTGCAAGTAATGAGGGCAAAAGCCAAAAACAACAATGCTGTTCTTGATTCAGCTGTAGTTAGCAAATGCTTCACCCTCAGGCCGTGTCGACACCAGGCCGTTTTTGGTTTTTTTGTTTGTTTTTTTTCTCGCTTTTTCTGAAAACGCTCCCCAGGTGATGCTGAAAATGCTGTTGTTAGATGTCTCTACTGTTTCCAAATACCCACTACACCACTGCCACCCACACACACATTTCCCTGCCACTCCTAATCTTTTTTTTTTTGCTCATGCAACCCAGCGGACTGTAGAAATAATTAAGATAATTGAGAAGGAACTGTGAAAACTGAACCGAGATGTATAATGTATGGCCAGCACTGAAAATGCTCTGTTCCCCATTTGTTTTCAAAGATGTCGCAGTGATGTCATAAAATAAAATAGCACAATTTAATAAAGAATAACTGCACACAGACGCCAGACTCGCTTTAATTCATTCACAGGCAGTGTTTTCAGGTCACACACAAACAAGACAAATATTATATTACTGATTTACATTTTCAGTATATGCACATATTTACACAATGCTCCATTATTCACACCACTTTGCAGCTCTCATACGACACTGCTGTCCTTACGTCAGCGAACATCAGATTTTCCACAGAATAATAACGTTAACAACCTTTGTCAGTCTGTTTAATGACTTATCCAACCACAGAAATTCACTTACAGCACTATTTCTCTGTGGAACAATATTAGAAAGGCTGCTGAGGATCGACTGAAATGACTTTTACTCTCGGGTCACTATGACTTCACAAACATAAGAAGGGCAAAATCTGACAGCTTTATAAGAATAAAACGAAGCAATCATCATAGTTGATAATAAAACGGTTGGCTGATTCACAATAAATCAATGACTGGTCAATAAGTCTCACTTCAATTATATAAACCCCTTTGTCAACATGCCCTCAAGCTCAAATCTAATTTTCAGTAATTCGTTTTTCAGTCTCTTCTTTTTCTCTCTGTTCTACCTTTTCTCTATACAAAGAATACCTTGTATTCTATGGGTCGTCATTTTTCATGTGTAGCAACACTTTTCTTCAATATGCAACTATGAACAGATTAAATGGTCTATAGAGAAATTAGATCCACTGTGTGTTATTGACCTTAGATTGCCACTTTGACCACTGGCTTCCTGATTTTTTGATGTCAACTGCATTTATTTCATGAATCTAAGTCATGTAATGTGCAATTTAGTAATTTGTTCCAGGAAAGTGTGTTTTGGTGCTTAAAAATCCAAATACAGAGCCATTAACAAGGTGAGAAAGGATGATTTTCACCACACACAGACTATACTGTTTGCTTAGACTGGATGAAAACATTCATGTACCAGGAGAAGCTCTATTAAAAGGATCATGAAGCTCTCCATGTTGGTTAGTTTCGTGTGAATGGCTGTGTAACTGTGAAAATTTCAGTTTGTTGTTGCCTTAATTAATGCAGTACCTCTGCAATAAAGTCAGGAAACATGTGACTAGACCAAACTGAAAGCATCTCAAATGCCCCCTGTTGGTGGGTCACGGTGGAGGAGGTTGTTTTCGTTGCGCTTGAGTGCCTGCACCAGTAAGATAAGCACACTGATGAGACCAACCTGTCCGCATTCTGACATTTCCCTGGACAGCGAGTAAAGAAATCTTGGCCACAGATCAATTCGAAGCCTCTTAATTGCCCCCTTGTGGCGTAAGATGAAATAAACACCACCTGCAGTTATAATGAGGCCAATTTAAAGACTCAAAGTAAACCTCATATTTATTCTCAAATGATTGTTAATCGTGAGGATAAAAAATGCCATGAAACATACATGTGGCGTTATTTATTAAAGGTGTTGCTTCCAAGTCTGGACTACTGATGTGATTTACCTTTATTTAAGCAGCTACCGCTGACAATTATTCCAATGGTTCATTGATCGAAATGTGAAGAATGTGAACTTGGCCTTGAGTTGGAAAAAAGTTATCTAAAGGCAGAAACACGACCCTGAAAACTCAGAGGCATGAAAACTAGCTGCGTAATTAGATGCAAAATTAGTCCATGTGGACCAATTAGGCAAGACAAGACATGGGGGCTCTGTAATGCTTTGTCAACAGAAATAAAACCAGTACAAGGAGACAGAAGGGTGGGGGGGCCTGACTGAATGAGAGACAGGAGAATGGAGGGGGGCATGAGAGCATGGGCCCTGATTAAAGGGTAGAAAAGGATCAAAGAGAGTTTTTGGCATGCGTGTGAAGATTAAACAAACCTTTAGAAGAAAAAAGAGTCGCCTCATTTCCTCTGTTAAGTACAAATTAAAGTTTAATGCAGAAATGCTGCTTGATCTTTTTTACAAATGATGATGCTTTGATTTGGAGGCTCAAAATGTACATGGATTCCCTAAACTCAGAGCTGTGTTTAGCACTGAAAGTTCTTTACATTTTATGGTTCTCTTGCCAACCGCTGTTTATATTTCCTGTTATTGAATCACCAAGTATGAAAATCACAGAAATATTTGATCACTCACCTCCGTCTTACACTGATCCAAACTGGCTCTCTGGCTGGTCTACATAAGCCAGACCAACGGGAACATTCTGTGCACAGAATTCTGAGAAAGCCAACCTCGTTCCTGGGCCATCAGGTACAATAGCTTTGGCATATCTCATGACAACTCATCTGCAGACTGAACAGGTACCATTTAACATCTGGATGCACAAGGCTTTCAGAAGGCTGTGCACACTTTTTTGGTGACAAATGACACCATCTGTGCTTAGATTGGTTCCCTGTGAGTCCTGCTTTCACTGCCATTCATCCTGCCATCATCCTGGGGTTTTTATAGAAAAATAAAGTCAATAAAGTTGACTTGGGACCATCATTTGTCTATAAAAACTTAAAATAATGTCACAATACAGTGAAAGGTATTGCAATGAATTTTTCATACATGTATGATTTTATAGAGAATAACTGCAATGACATTTCTTACTTGGATCTGATTTAATTCATGAAGTTTGCAGTATGGTAGTGTTTCCCTTTTATGTGTTTTAACTTGATTACCTGATAGCATTAGCACGCTCCTGCAGTGCAGCCATAAAACCTTGACTGGCGGGCTGTGCAGGTTGTTTTCACTGCGCTTGAGCACCTGCAAGGGGAAGATAAGTGCACCGGTGATAACAACCTGTCCACATTCTGACATTTCCCTGGACACTCGGCGAGAGGAAACACTACTGGCCAGAGGAAACACTGCCTAAAAGGAGAAAAAGGGGGACAATTTCTCCACATATTTAGGGGGAAATAAAACCGTAACTAATTTTAATGTGCAATTTCCACTGCTAATCACCGAGTTTCCAAACAAGACAATAATCATAATCAAGCATTCAAAGGAGCAATTTGCAAGATGTGGAGTCTCATCCAAAGGTTGTCAAACATAGGCGCGCTGGGCCAGCTGACTGTGAGCAGGAACCATCACCGTGACAACCCGGGAAACCAATGCATCAGTCGATAATCGTCTTGTTGAAATAAACAAAAAAGCAGAAATTGAATGCAATGCATCACATACAGTACATGCATTGCTTATTAAACTAAAAACAAATTTAACAATCAAATGTTCTATCACAGATAAATGAAACTATTTAATATGACCTAATAAATGAAATGGAATAATAAAATATGATGACATATGTCCTGAATATTAAAACTTCTTACTGCTACTGATGATAAAATGAAATTTAAAAACCAAATTAACTGGAGCGCATCCCATTTTAAAAAAGTAATAATAAAATAATAATAATACAAATAATAATAATAATACATTTAGTACATATCTTATTGTTGTAATGACTTTCAACTGTACCACCCTCTCCCAAAGCTGCAGCAGCACAACTCAAACCAGATAAAAACCTCGTCTCGTTATCGGAATCGTCTGTTCCTTTTCTACCATGACATTAATCCATGTCTGGGAACTGTATGTATTTGTTTTAACAAAGTCTGTAGAGCTTGGCATTTACAAGGTGAGAGGCGCTCTTTTCAGAAACATTATGCCACATTTGCCACGGTTCTGATCACCGTTTTATCCAAATGCAAATGTACCATCATCCATGTCGGCCGTATTTATCTGGGAACAGCTTTTTCTTCACCAGCTGCACTACATCACCAACACGCTGCCATAAAAATGAAAGCCACTCACCTCACTCAACAACTTACAGCAAACACTGTAACAACACTTCACTTTATCTTTTTCCACATCCTCTTTCATTTTTTTTTTCCGTTGCTGTTGAGAGCAAAAGAACATTACACACTTTCTCATATAACATGACCTGCATATGGTGAGGAGCGATGCTGTTATCTCACCTTCCTCTCACACCTCAGTAGGTTACATTTTGAGCGAACAAGGTTGAGCTTTGTAGTGAAAGCTCTCCTGTTGCGAGCACAGTTTTGCTTCCAAACAAGTATACTGTAAGTAACGTCTGGACTTGTTGATCCTTGGCCTCAGCTGACATCAGAGAGAACTGCAGAGACAATCACCAATGGAATCAAAGCAATCAGAGCAGGCGGCTAGTTTTTTTTGTTTTTTTGTTTGTTTGTTTGTTTGTTTGTTTGTTTTAATCTGTGTGTAAATTTAAAGCAGATTGGAAGTGATTAAACATAAAGCAGTGAACATAGAGACATCCTAGGTAAAAGTGAAGCAGTCTTGGTTATCTGAAACCCCAAGTTAAGTTCAGGAAATATGTAATATAACAACATCTTGAAATCAGTGCAGGACCCCTAAACAATGGAACAAGTTGCCACTGCATATCAGGCAGGCTGACTCTGTTGCAGCTTTTAAATCCTCTCTTAAAACAGATCTTTTCTCTTTGGATTTTAACTCAGTTTGAGATGTTGGCTTTTAATGTTTTATGTTGCTTTAACTTTTTATGTGTTTTAATTATTTTAAGTCTTTTATGTGTTTTATATGTTTTTATATTGGTGCACAGCACTTTGGCCAGCAAGGTTGATTTTAAAGTGCTTTATAAATGAAGTCAGTGACTTGACTTAACTTGACTGTAAAATCCACCAATCCTCTTCTCCCATCTCCCTTAAATACTACAATCTTGTAATACTCAACCAGCTTCTGTTGTTTTCAATTCTACTTCAGCATTCTGCACTTAAAATAGACATGACATGACCAACAATATTTGCATTAAGACTGTGTTTGCAGCAGCACGGGTGCTTCTAATTGGTACAATCTTGGCCCTAATCCTCATCCTATTTAAATTTTGCAGATGCTCAGACTGGATATTTCTGGGCCTGTTTCAATGTTTCTAAAAGAGTGCAATATAATCTGATTTATCAGGAGCTACCAAAACCAAGTAAGTGTTTCCAGGCCCTGTATAACAAATATAAATTTTATGAGATTAAATTATTCATAGGATATGAATAAACAGAGGAATGGCTGCCTAAAATTTGAAACACTGCTCTGTGCTAGCAGCAGTCACAAGCTTGGTCAGTTCGTGCATTTTTCTAACCTGCATGTCAGAACACGAGGTCACACAGTTTACGTGCGCTGTTGTAAATGCGTTGCTGTTGTAAAGATTTCAGCAGCAGCCTGAGGTGAGAAAAAAAAACCCAGTAAAGCATGGATTTCAGCGTTCCAACAACAGCGCAGAGGTTTTAAATTAGTTTCCCCCCCTCCCCCCCACAGTGGTTTATAGGATTACATCGCTGCAACTTAGCAGCACGTCCAGTTGTTCAATAATGCATTTTTTGCGATAGTTGGAAGAGTTTCCAGACTCCGTCTTGGCCCTGCTCATGTGGGTCGCCATTGTGCGCTAAAAGACACCGCTGCAGAGCTTCATTATGATTGATCAACACACAGAGAGAGCAGCTGTCCTTTTGTGGGTGCGCAGTTCCCGTCGGGGCTTTCTGAACGTGTAAGGAATAAAAGACCTTTATTGCATCATCTTAACGCACAAAACTGCCAGGCCATGTAATTGCTGTGGTTCTGTGGAGCTTTAAAAAAATGGGAAGGCTTCTAAAGAGCAGGGCACTTTATTCTTACAGATTTCAAAGAAGAAAATATTCACCAGACTGATTCTTAAAGGCAATTAAATCTGCATATGAAGCGCAGCATATACATACACTTGTATAGTTAAGAAATACTGTGCGAAACACCCAAAGGCTTTATATGAAAAAATAGTCTTCACACCACACTGACCACGTGTAATCAGATGTAAAATGTAATATTCATGCTGGCCTACCATGATTTCAAATGTCTGAGTCAAGCATCACGCTATTCCATTGCCTTGAATTTTCTGAGGGTGAAATTAGCCCAGTAGTCGTTCATTATCTTACTCGGCGTGGCTTTATCAGTATTTGCTGATTTATTTATCATTTTTGCTTACACATCATTCAACGTGACGCCTTTGCTTTAGGAGTTTGGTCTCCAGCCTACGTGATATCAGTGTGGTGTGAGCAGGGACAGTGTCAGCAACAAAAGAGAAATTAAAGGAGAGAGCGAGATTTCAGACACACAGGAAATACTTGTTCTCCAGTTTATTTAAGGTCCTGTCTAATATTGTATTTATTGTTTTTGGGTTGAAGACTTGTCTCTGAGACACAGGGGATAATATAATTCTGCTGCCCTGTAATACCCTGCAGTCACCATGACGTATTTGTGTCCGTATTACATCCTGAAAACACCACCGAACCTTCAATCATCGTCATACGTAGGACATTGCAGATGTCTTTGTGACTTTCACTTGACAGAAAGTCCACAAGAAGCTCCTTAATTCAAGTGCTTTTACAGATTCTTATTTTACATTGTGTTCCAGGGTCTATGTGGATTTGTGCTGATTTCTACTGCTGCTTCTCACACATAAATTTCATTATGGTGTCGTATGTTATTAATAAGGGTTTGCCATTTGGGAGCCAGAAATGGCTTTAAGGTTGTACCAAGTTACCTGGTGAAGCAACCTGTTCAGCTATGGACCAGAGCAATTTCGTTGGGAAAATGGGAATCTACCTCACCGGATTTATAATCAGGATGTTTACTCATATTGAACCGATCGTGTGACTCTAGAATGCATAACTCCACTGTGGGTGGATATAAGCCCTCTTCCTCCTCGTCAGACTGGACTCAATGGGAACTCAGACTTACAACTGGAGGTGAAAGTGCTTGATTGCTTCCAGAACACAAGGATATTAAAATTGTGATTTTTGCTTGCAGTAAACAAGTACATGAGCTTTTTTTTTTTACCTTTCGACAAACAGCATGTTTTCATGCTGCCGAGATTCAAACTCGCACCTGAATCTGAAGTTGATCTTTGTGTCAGAATCTGACCCACTGTACACGCACCATCCAAGCAGTACCTGCAACTTTAAATAAAACATGTCCCTACACATATTCATAAGATAGATAGATAGATAGATAGATAGATAGATAGATAGATAGATAGATAGATAGATAGAGCTTGAGTAATGATCTGGACAAGTTTAGCCCTGACTTCATTCGCTTTTCTTCAGCTGCTCTCCAGTTTGAGTGCATCCCCTATAGTGCGTAATAAACTGTATTTCTGTGAGAACAGAAATCTATGCAGGTCAGGGGTTCCATTAATGCCTCCACTTCCCTGACGACTAACAACCGCATTTGGCTCACTCAGAAAATGCAGTTTAGTGCCCACCCACACTGAAAGAAAAGAGAAATTATGGACCCATTAATGCAATGCACAATAGCACAGCATGCTATAATTTTACTTCCTTCACTCTCCCCACTTGCCTCTGTAGGCGCCCCTGTGACATGCTTCACGTGTGCAGTACACATTATCATAGATTCATTTATGGTCTGGTTCTGTGGCTGTTGAGTATGTCACATTATGTTGTCCATGCCAACAGTCGGGCCACCTGCAGAGTTGTACATTAGGGAATGAAAATGTGTGAGAGTTAGTGCTGCTGCTAAATGACAAGGCTAACACTTACTATTGTGTGTAAGAATTTACTATCTTTATGATTATGGTAAAAAAAATTTAGCATTTATTTTTAAGTAATGGTAGAAATTGCCATCATATCAAACAGGCTAAATAACCATGCTGATTAACATTAATTCTATCTAAAATTGTGCCTCTTCTGAATTCCCATCTGACTTGTAATAATTCCTCATGTTCTGTATCCTTGAGACTGCTGCATCTCATTACACTTTTGAATTTGCCAGAGAGATTTTCTATCTGCAAATTTTTCCTACTGGCAGATTATTGCCCAGTCATAAAAGGCTGAGCATAATACCCCAATCCTTGCCGCCTTGCATTTTCCCCTCTAAGCCACTGAATAAAATTCAAGTTTTATTACTTGTTTTTTAAACCCCGCATCTGCTCCCAGTGCAGATCTCCGTGGACCCTATAGTGCCATTAGATCTCTCATATCCACCAGCCAAATTGTGAAGAGGTCTCATTTTTAAACAGTTGGAAATCAAGTGTAAATGTGAAAAGGCCTCGACAGGATAGCAGCTTTAAACATACTTTTAAGACTAGACAGATCAGTCAGTTTTGTTGATCTAGATCCAAATCCAAAGCATTGTGGCCAGTTTTATAGGTTTTAATTTGGTTTGAGATGATGTCACATTTACATTGACACTGACATTAATGCGCTCTGAAATGGATGCATCAAAATACAGCCTGGAACGCTATTTCAGCCTCTCACTAATGTCTCCTGTAGCTCCAGACTTCAACACTCTGACTTAAAACGATGCCCCTAATGTATCTCTAAAGCAATTGCAGCATGTTTCAGAGACTAATGACTTTAAGCAGCTTTTTTGGCTCCATTTTCCATCGTTACATAAAATCTGATCTAATAAGACCTTATTGTAGGGCTTCAGGATTTATAAAATTTACCCTGCACCTTGGTATATTTTATATTTTATATTTTACTTTCACAAATACTTTCACAAAATAACAGCGTTGGATTTGTAATCTGTCAGACTGTTTACTTCAGCAGAAAGATGTGCAGATATTTTAACTAATGAGCTATTCATTGCTATTGCATGTTTTGGTAATGCAACAAACAAAGTGATCCACCTGCAAACGCCTTTATAATAGCTATATTTGATTGTTTAGTATTTGAAGATGTTTAGTTTTTATAGTCAATGCTATTTTAGTCAGCACTAAAAAATCTTTTTGGTTTTCCTACATTTAAAACAGATGGAAAACTAAACAAGTATGAAGAGCTACAGCTTATTAGCAAGAGGTCACTGAGGTCAGATCTATTAACATGAATCATATACTTTTGGATGACAACATGAGCCACTGCTTGTGTGAATATCACCAGGATTTGTAGCCAGTGAAATGTCTATATATTATATCTCTCACAGGCACAAATACCTCCCAACATGTGTCGCATCCATCGCCATTATCTAAATAACCATTTGTCAATTTCTATTTTGAAGGAAGGGGCCAACCACGAATGCTCTGTCATTTAACGCTGCGATAGTTAATCTATTCAATCTTCCTTTTTTTTCTTGATGATCTCCACACTGCAGTTTCCAAGTTATTTTCACTCCCTGTGAAGATGTTTCATCATCTCAACAATGAAAACTATTGTTTGTTTCAGACTGTTCCACTGAGCATGAGGCAATAATCAATAATAGTGAAGGAGGTCGAGTTAGAGGAGGGTTTGGTTGGTGTGAGGGTCTTCCAAAAAAACAACAGAAACATACACAGTCACCAGTGGCAGCTGAATTTCAACCAGAAAAGGACTTTGAGCTTGGACAAGATAAAACCACTGACCCAAACTGGGTATATGTGCAGATTGACTGGTGAAAAAAAAAAAAAAAATTATCAGCTCTTGGATCTGAACTAACATATCCTAGCTAAATAAAGATAGAGAGTGGACCAGGTCTTCACTTAACAACATGAGCGCAGAGGCTAATGTTGTTTGCATGTGCTTTGTAAACATGAAGGAGACCTGCAGCTGCGTCCTGATGGGAGTCTGATGGTTGGCACAGCAGGAATGTGCAGCACCGCGCAGCAATGAGGTTCCTCTGACCAAGGTGAAGCTGTGTTTGCTCTCCAGGCGAGTTGTACTTTACAGGAACATACCCAAATATATGTGCTGTATATTTAACCTTTGGGTCTTTATTAAAACAGTTCCTGGTGCTGACTTTATAATGCAGATATCAATGCTTTCATTCTTCACCACCTTATTTCACTTCCAGTAAAGATTATGATTGTATTGTATTTGTGTGCATGCCTTTGCTTTGCCTTATTGTCATCAAGGCAAAAAGAGAACACAGTATAGCAAATTCACCCACTCATCTATTTCCTTGACTTTATCAAGTATCCTGATGTAGCACCTTTTGGTTGCACACTGGCTACTGATGACTCCTGTGGAACCGTGGCTCCACAGCACACATCAGGCCTATAAAATGACATTTCTTCTTTGTTTCTACAAGAAATCTAAGTAAGCAACAACTTCCTGGTGTGGAACGCAAATCCACGAACCTCACCCTTCCAACACGTCACCTTGTAAATGAGACTGTACAATGAGCTCTTTTGCTTGTTCTCTGGGATTTGATTCTGTTGTGTGGTGGGATAATTCCGCTCTTACAACTTGTCAATGTGCAGCTTAAGAGGGCATTTTTATAAGGGGTGTAATTAGTGCCATAATTCCCGCACAAGCAAGTAACACGAGAACGCAGAGCGGTGTTTGTGAGGATGCTCCTCACGAGGGAGCATCGCTGCTCAGAAGGCACAGATGTGGTCTCAAGTGCACTGACAAGTGCATTCATTTACCACAATTTGGCTGAAAATTATAATTATGGGTGTTGGAAAAGGGCCTCAAGATGGTGTACTTATGGTAAGAAGAAGGGTTGTATGGGTTGTATAGGTAAATGCTGCAGGCAAAGATATTATGCACAATGTAAATGTAAGCATGTAGAATTAGGAAATCTCAAGGTTTGATGGTCTGAGCCAATTCTTCCTCTGGTTTGTTTCTTATTATTATAGCTTTTTAATCCATTCTGCAACAGCATTGCTGACATTCTACCTTTCTTTGTGCCATCGAAGGATTTCATGTTGAAACTGTGTGAAAAGGGTGCTGGTGTTTTACTGGAAGGTTTTTCTGAATGTAAGCAATGTACAGATGCTGCTTTCCAATCTGTCACCAGGTTACAGACAAAAACAAAGGTGCTACAGATATATAAACTTGAAATTTCACACTTTATGTTAAATTTCATGTTGTCTGTGGCATTTCTGAGTGTGTTTATGACTCATATTTATGTTCGATATTATTATGTTTAACCGCAGAGCTCAGAGCAGATTTCCAAACGGTGACGTTCTTTACGTGTTTTTTAAAAGCTGCTAATACAGGCCCAGGCCGTTTTATTGCTGTACGAACAAATGCATCACGCACTTTGATGACTGATACATTTGTGAGTTTGTCAGCAGGGCGTCATTATTTTTTTATTATTGAGATGAAGATTTATTTCAGAAACTGGAATGTTTGGTCTGTTCGGTTGTTGATAAGTGGCCAAAGACTCATCCTCTGGTTGCAAATGTGTGGTTTCCATAAAGTAGCATATCAGAATCAGAATCAGAATCAGAAAGGGGTTTATTGCCATTGTCAGTGAACAGAATTCACAGACTAGGAACTTGCTTCGGCGTAATGTGCAACATAAAACAGAGAATCTAAAATATAGTCTCTTAAAATAAATACACAAATACACAAAATCGGAACAGTGCAATTGTAGTGCAAATGTTAAAGTGACACTGACAAGGTGGTCAAGTGTTCATAAGTCCAACGGCAGATGGAAAGAAACTGTTCTTATGGCGTGAGGTTCTGGTTCGAATGGACCATAACCTTCTGCCCGAGGGGAGCGGCTCAAAGAGTCCGTGACCAGGATGAGAAGGGTCAGCTGCTATCCAACCTGCTCGTCCCCGAGTCCTGGAGACTTACAGGTCCTGGAGAGATGGGAGGCTGCAGCCAATCACCTTCTCGGCAGAGCGCACAATGCGCTGTAGTCTCTGTCTGTCCCTGGCAGTGGCCCCGGCGTACCACACAGTGATGGAGGAGGTGAGGATGGACTCAGTGATGGCGGTGTAGAACTGCACCATCACCTGGGCTGGCAGGCTTGGCTTTCTTCAGCTGCCGCAGGAAGTACATCCTCTGTTGGGCCTTCTTGATCAGGGAGCTGATGGCCGGCTCCCACTTGAGGTCCTGTGTGATGGTGGTGCCGAGAAAGCGGACAGAGTCCACGGTGGAGATTGAAGTGTCTGTCAGGGCGAGGGGGGGCAGGGGGGCTGTGTCTTTGCTGAAGTCCACAATCATCTCCACTGTCTTCTGAGTGTTGAGCACCAGGTTGGTGCCGCTGCACCAGGGCACCAGCCGGTCCACCTCCCACCTGTAGGCAGACTCATCACCATCGGAGATGAGCCCAATGAGGGTGGTGCCGTCCGTAAACTTAATCAGTTTTACGGAGTCTTGGCTCGAGGTGCAGCAATTGGTGTAGAGGGAGAAGAGCAGGGGAGAAAGTACACAGCCCTGTGGAGATCCTGTGCTGATGGTTCGAGTGTTCGAAACATTCTTCTGAAGCTGAAGTCCACAAACAGGACTGTTTGTGCGTAGGTTCCCGGGGAGTCCAGGTGCTGCAGGATGAAGTGGAGGGCCAGGTTGATAGCATCAGACCTGTTGGCTCTGTAGGCAAACTGCAGGGGGTCCAGGAGGGGAGAGGTGATGGACTTGAGGTAGGACAGCACCAGACGCTCAAGGGACTTCATGACCACAAACGTCAGCGCCACAGCCCTGAAGTCACTATGTCCAGTGTTCTGGGGCTTCTTGGGGACGGGGACGATGGTGGACAGTTTGAAGCAGGCTGGGATGTGGCATGACAGAGAGGTGTTAAAAATGTCTGTGAAGACAGGAGCCCGTTCTTCTGCACAGTGTCTCAGTGTGGCAGGTGAGACACTGTCCGGGCCGGGAGCTTTCCGGGGATTTTGCCTCCTGAAAAGCTGCAGCATGTCCTTCTTCGAAACTGAGAGGGCAGTGAGGGAAGAGGGGGGTTCCAGGGGGTTCCAGGGTGGGCATGGCAGAGTCCACTGTGGCAGGGGTGGAGGAGGGGTATGAAACAGTAAGGGCTGAAGTGGTGGTGGGGGTGGGGTGTGAGGCGTCAAACCTGGCATAAAAAGTGTTCAGATTTTCAGCCAGTTTGAGGTCATCAGCAGAACGTGGAGCTTTTGGTTTATAGATTGCCATACAAATGCAGAGTTGTTAGCAGAAAGCTTTTGCTCCAGACGTGCCTTGTACTTTGATCTAGCAGCAGTAACCTCTCTGCTAAACCTGTACTTAGCTCCTCTGTAGCTGTCTCTGTCTCCTGCCCTGTATGCTGCCTCCTTCTGTTGTCTTAACTGTCTCAGTTTGGGTGTGAACCAGGGTTTGTCGTTATTGAAAGTCACCTTGGTGCGTGATAGAATAATGCTGTCCTCACAGAATTGAATGTATGACGTCACAGTGTCTGTGTACTCATCCAAACTTTCTGTGGCAGACCTGAACACGTCCCAGTCTGTTGTGTCCAAACACAACATATGACTTCATATATTTTTTCTCTGACTAGATAGTGATGAGAATCCGCAAGACATGCAGATCTTGTCTGTAGGGTGCTGTTAAAACGTCCCAGAGTTAAAGGAGACTGCCTAAAAGCCTTTTCCACTACACTCTCCAGTGATGTGCTGACTTTAAGGCACAAAAAAGTGACTTTTACACAGAGATTCAAAAGCATAGAATCCGTCTAGGAAGCTTAAGGAAAAAAAAAAAACATCTTATTTAACCTTGTGTGGCATCAAAAGGCCCATAAATATTAAAAAAATCTGCTGGATCTTTCACCCTCAACAATGCTGGGAAAGGTCACAACTCATCCGTGTCTAAATCTGTTTTCTAATACCAAAAAACAGGATCATGTGTGAAGTGCACGAAGTCTCAGCTTGAGGAATGTTGTCAACATCAGGCTCTGCAGAATTCTTTTGTATCACACTGGCCCAGGATGTCCAAACACTTGATGAGACTAGTGAAAATCAAAACATGTAAAATAAATATTGAGTAATATTTGTTACGTTGTAAAATTATTTTCTATTCTCTGCAGGGCCAAACATAGTAGATTCTTCAGGACAGAAAGAGTCGATTTTCTCCAAGAGCATCAGCTCAGGGTTATAGAAATACGTATTGTGAGGATGGCCCATTAATCACAAATGTATGTCATTTGTTGCCCTGACACGTATACATAAATCCTCCTCTTTTATATAACTTTTTTTTCCTCCATGACACCTCTAATAATGAAACACCAGTCGGCTGCACACAGGCAAATGCGGCGCAAGATGGGAGTGAAAACAAACATTGCAAAGTGAAGAAACCGCCATACGTTGTCAAAAGCAGCGTGAGCTAATCGTAATCGATCGGCTTGTAGCCACGACACTCAGAAAATCAATCCATTGATAGACCCTTTTTCAAGAAAGTCACGGTGTTGCTCCATTTCCATTTGTGAAAATGAGCCCGCAATTTCTTTGGGCTTCAGAAATGGTGGCAATGAGCTAAACATGGTCATGTCTGGATCGTTTCGCGCTGTGATTTATGGGATGGAATTGCTGTTTTTCTTTTTCTTTTTTTCTTTTCTTTTGATAATAGGAAAATACAGCCATAAATCTGGACATGTCAGGCAATTTTGTTATTGCCTTGTTGGAATATCTGAATACATTATCTGCTAGTGGGGTGGGGGGGGGCACTTGTTTGTTAAGGGCTTGTTGGTGTTCAGTGTAGCAATTTAAAACCCTTCAGATAGGAAAAAATCAAAATTTGACTACACGTTTAATGAGAAGAAATTGTGTTTGACAGTAATGAACAATAACATGATGTAAAACTGCAAAATGAAATCAGTGACACACGTATGAGCCAGCAGAGGCGCAGCAGTGTTTTTTTGTGTCCTTTCACAGTTCGCTGTATCGTACACAACCATATGTAATTATCTAATTACGTTTCCCTGCCCGCTGCAGTATGACGTAGCTGCAGGATTTCTTGAAGAGGTACAACTACACAGTATTTATGAGGCTGCCACGGCCGGCGGTGAACACTTGGGATAAATAAAGCCCACACGCACAATCTTGTTCCTGGACATGGTTGTCATCATTGCAAAGGTCATTGGAGCCCACACCCTGCCATCTCCACATCAGCTCTCTGTCATTCCCTCTCTCTCTCTCTCTCTCTCACTCTCACACACACACACACACACACACACACACGCTGAAAGCGCACAAGGAAAGTGGCTGGTATGGAGATCACCAGCTCATTTGTCTCTTTATCAGGGAATGTCTCCCCCTCTCCAGAGGAGGTGTCTGTTTGAAGAATGTGCCACGCTTGGGAGGATGAATTTGCATGATGAACTTGGAATTTATTTATTTATTTATTTATTTATTTATTTGTTTATTTATTTATTTATTTATTTATTTATTTATTTATTTATTTATTTATTTATTCTCCATTATCTCCATATCTCCATGTGCCGGGCAGCCGCGGTCTCCCTTTCAGTTAAAAGCAATGCCCTTGATTTCTTAGATTTTGACTGAACATTCAGACATAAAGTCGCAGTGTGACTCTGCAAAGTATCACAAGGAAGCTTGCATTAGGTCCACTATCTCCTAGTAATATCCATAAAATGCAGAACAATGGGAAGAATTTGTTCATGATGGAGGTGCATTGAGTGAGGTGGATGCTATCTAATCATACTGTTTCCTATTGTCATATGTAATAAATGCTCCAAGCATCCTCTTTTAAGAAAAACATCTTGGAAAATGGATGTGGGAGATTGTTTTTACAGATACTGCACAATTTCTGTGATACTTAGGCCTCCCAAACAAACCCAAGATGATAGTTAAGGAGCAGTAAGATCATCTTGAGAGCAGGAATTTTGTCATCAACATTGTGAGTGATTTCAGTTTGAAGCATCTCTGCAGCTGCATCTTACACATTCTCAGTCGACAGTAAGACCTCCAGTTCCAATTTCCCTGTCAGGGTGTCAGCATGTTAGGCATCCTGAGAGGAGAAATACAGAGAGACTTTTATGGAGTTATTGTTGTGTGATGTGGGTTGATTTGAACCTTATTTGCCAGACCAGCATCGTTCTACTCTTTCTTACATGATCATATGACTTTGCACTGCTTCCCGTCTCGTTTGAGCACTGCAGTACTCTAGTTAAGGATCACAAATGTGTCTGCGTATTGGTGGCGTCGACAAAAACGATTCATTCTGATGGCTTCCATCATCAGTCAATATTAACTCTCACTAATTTAGCTCCTGAGAGCGGAAAACCAGCAACCACATTAAACATGTGGGACTGGATGTTGTTCAAATACAAGATAGATCCAGATCATACATTAAAAAAGTATCATTAATGATTATTCAGCTTCTATTTAGCTGCATGGGTTTGCATTATATTTCCAGATAAAGAGGCGACGCCGGCATCTCATTGGAGCTCATTTATAACGCTCATGTTTGATAAACATTAGTAAGAATGTTGTACATCAGCCCAGACGTCGGCGTGTTGTGACCTACATGGTTTCACTTTCTGTTCCTCTGATGAGGATTTGTGTCGTTGCTTGTGGTCTGGGGGTGGGGGGTGCGGGTTGAAATGAAATTGGACATCAGATTAATTGAGTCCATCTTACTTGTCTTAATTGCAGATGGTCCCATGCATCTTTTATGGGCACGACCCAATATTTCTACCAGCTTGAGGATTCGGTTTGAACTATTTGCATCAAAATGTAGAGAGAAATACCCCCGACTGGAGGCATTTGAGGAGACTCAGGTGTAACTATTTGCTTCTGTATGAATGTGAGCTGAAAAACAACACTTTTGTTTTATTTTCTCTACTTAGTATGCACTTTTTGGGTTTTATGAGCAATGTATGGTACATCTCTCCAGTAACTGCCAGTGTTAAAAGTTTTATGCAGCCCAATTATAGTTTGCATAATGGCACTGGTGCATTGTCTTGTCATAACCTCGCTAATATGCCTGCAATCGGGGGGGGCTACAAACAAAACAAACATGTGGGTATTTAAACAAAAACTAGGTCAGAGTTAGATAGCACAGTGTTTGACTTCGAGTTAATAGTTAATACAACAGCTTCTTAAATTATGTATTTTTATGCAAATGAGGCTTATTACTGTTCACATTCGTAGATCTTGCCAGGGCAACATGGATTCTTTGTTCTGCTGTGTTCACAGTAAACACGAGCCTACACACTGTTCTCTTTTGGCCCTTCCCCTTCAACATACACCTATATACAGTAAAATACATTAAAATCACCAGTAGAACGCTCTCTGTGCCTGTACTGGATCTATCCTGTCGGCTGACAGTTGCATTTACTGCTAATAACGCCAGTAATTAAATGTTAATTAAAATAAATATTTATATACACTTTCTGCTGAATGTAATGTGGTTTATTCAGCTCTTGCCATTGTTGCTGTGACTGTTGCCCTCCCAACCACCACTCTCTGTGGAACGTAGTTTACGATTGTGCTAGCATGCCCCCAAGATACAGCGAGCTAAGTCATTCATTTTACATATTCCCTGACATGAAGAATTCCCTTTGATACAACCAATCAATGGGCACTTTGACTGCTTTGTATCTGGAGAAAACTGGACAAATTCAAAAAGTAAAAAAGAGAAAAATCAGTGTGTTTCAAAATCAGTGTGTTTCAAAATCAGTGTGGTCTTTAACCCATGCTGAAGTACCTGCCACCTGGGTGAGAGGACTCGACCGGGCGCCTCGTAGCAAAGTAAATACGTATCCACGCTAAGTTGATGAAATGTTTCTATTATGTTTTCGGCTCAAATCAGCTCTGACCTGAACTAAAATGGTATGTTTCACACTTCACATCCCTCCTCTTAGCTGCTATTTTTCAGCTCGGTTCTGACCGTCAAAATGCATTGTTATTGCTAAATATTTCTCCCTCTTGATTAAAACTCTGGCTCTGAAGACTTCAAGCAGGCCACAGCTGACTGGAAGCTGAAGGGTGGCTCTTGGTGGTCTGTTGTGTCATGGCACTGCCATCAGAAATGTTCTTTTAATATCCTTTGCAAATCAAATCTGGCTTTCTTGGTAAGTTTTTCTGGAGCCTCCTCTCTTTCTTACTCCGTCGAGTGCTCTCCAACTGATGTGGCCTACACGTATTGATCATCTCACAAAAGCATTCTCTCTCTCTCTCTGAGCACTGCAAGGACAAGTGCTCGTGACTTATAGGAATAAGTACTCAGTTTGAGCTCCATCGTGTGTTTCTATTCACTTCTTTTTAGCATCTTTCTCCACCAAAGTTAGTTGTTAACCTCGCGACTCCACAAATACATAAAAATATTTTAGAAAAAAGTATGCACAATGTTGCAGTCGGGTGATTATCTGTGTACTTTTGCCTCTTTTTCTTTTTTTTTTTTTTTACAAACATCCCAGAGGTTTTTTGAAATCCTGTCTGATCCTCTTTCTCTTTTAGAGAGGCACAAAGTCAGGCGCCATAATTAATATTTTCAAATGGAATGATGGATAAAGCAAGGAGAAAATGCATGACTACATATAATATAAATTATTAACAACAGGCTCTATTCTGTACAGACGTGAGGTTTATTTTACTATTTTAAGTCTTAATGAGGGATTTAAATGTTCCTTCAGGCACGTTCGCCTACCTTTTCTTTAACCATTGAAGATAAAACTGAAAACTTGTGAAGATTAACTTTAAAAAGTTGATGTTTTTCCAGCAGGGAAATGGTTTCAGCTCCTAACCCTAACCATCTGGTCTCAGATCTACCGGCGCTGCAGTAGAAGTTGGGAGAAAAAAAAAGAATGGATGGATGGGGAGCGCAACCAGGACTGCAGATGCAGGAGACAGAGAGTAAGCGGAAATTACTCACCTTGAGCTCCCCACCTGTGAACCCCTGCCCACCCCTTGTGCAGGGGATGAATATTTGTGTAAATCTCCATGAAACAGAATGAAACAGATGCATGACCACTGTTTGTTTGTTTGTTTGTTTGTTTGTTTGTTTGTTTGTTTGTTTCATTCATATGTGTGGTGGGAACAAAGATGCAGCTCCTTGTTTCCATGAGCAGACTTACAGCAAATGTGATCTCTTCCATAGATAGCGTTGATAAAGTGTTTCCAAACGTGCCCCCTCACACCGTGCCACGCACCCCCACCATTCTGTGTCTTGTGTTTAAATGGCAGATCTGGGAAGACTTCAGGTGGCTTTGCTGTTGTAATCCTCATATTAGTGACACTTCATTTGAGCCCCTCTCACTAATCTCAGGTAGCGGTTACACTTAATGATTCTCCGGTGCCATCATTTTGCTTAAGTAAATGGGAAAAGGGAAATGAGACAAAGAGTCAAGAGACGCGAGGAGAGGAGGGGGAGGAGGAAAAAGAAGAAGGTAGCGTTTCACTTCACAGGGAAACAGTGCCACCTCTTGACACTGGTGAGAGTTGATGCTAAAAAACGCACGTCGGCAGCCAACACGAGCTTTTTCCTGCTCATTTCCTTCCAGGCCCACTTATGTGGAGACATTTTTTCAGGGGGAAAAGAGGCAGAGAAATCATGTTGGTAAGCTATAACGGCAGAAACGGAGCAGAGAGCTGCACATGGCTGAATGGAAATGAGTCAATTTTGAGTCTGATTTTAATTGATCAGTGTCTTAGCAAAGCAAAGGCAAGGGTGGGTGGTCGGGCAGGGGGCAACAAACACTCCAGAAGTGTTGATTTGGAACAGCCACTTCAGAGAACAGATTAGACTATCTAATTATCATCTTTGCCTTCGGATGACGCCTTTGATGTGAATGTGACTGCAGAGGCTTTTCCTGCACTCTGTAAATAATGAGAATTCTAATTAACGGATGGAATAATCTGGGGGCCCATGGCCTTGGTACGCTTGTTATTAGGGCGGCATAAACCCGCAGGGATGGACGGCGGGCATTTAGAAGGGCAACGCAGTGGGATGTTTGTGTTTGTTTTTTTAGTCAAGGAATTAGGAGCGTTGGCTGATTTACTGGCAGGCTAGCTTTTATGTTGTCAGTAGCTACAGAAGCTGACATCAGTCATCTTGCTTATTAAATAAAAGGATGTGGCTGTAGATTTTCAACAAGTGGATTACAGCTGGATGGGGAGCCGAGGCTGCACTGTGGATGGGGTTTAGAAGGGGGTGATGGGAACACTCCCCCCCCCCCAAGAAAAAAAAAAAACTCACCTCAGGTCCACATGATTAGTATGTCTCATTAAGATGTGATTAAGAGTTATGAATGTTGGGAAATGGAAAGAATGAAATGTCAAAGTTAAGTTAGTACTTTATGTGTGAAAGTTAATTTGCTGTAGATTTGGCAAGAGATGTGTCTTGGGATGCAGATGTATTACCAGCATCCTTCCAAACAAGCAATTTAGTGATGATGGATTAACACGTTTGAAAGTATTGTTTCGAAAATAAACGGCGCAGAAGTCTGTTGTAAATGGAAAAGCATCACACAAATCATCCTTGATGATTCAGTAAAAGCTGATATCACACTCTTTGTGTTTTAAATAAATATGAGATTAATGTACTGACAATCATTGATTGTCTGATTAGTCTATAGCACTGTACTTGACATAATGAGCTTATATTAGTTTATATTGCATAAAATGCTAAAAATTTCTAATCATACTGTTGGAAGTATTTGTGGATGTAATGATGGCTGGTTGATTGTGAACTCCAGCTGCCAATTATTGCAAGATATTTAATCCCCCAAGAAGGATACTAATTAAAACCGCAACTTCTTTTTTGGGTTGTATGTTTGCAGCGATGCCATACATATTTACTTTGTCCCATCTAGCTACAACATGAGTTATTAGACTCAAATGTGATAAGAAACTAAAAGTGTAAATTATGCAGAGCATGTTTTTCCCCTTTGTAATTTCATCCCAAGGTCATCAACATAAACACAGATCAAATCCAATAATCCCTTTGGCCGCTAATCCTTTGGAAAAAAAACAATCAAAGTATGAACCATAAGAACGTATATCAGTAAATCTGATGTAAGCGCCTCGCTCTCTCAGAATAAATAATGTAGAATAATGATCATATTTAGATGCAGTACTAATATTTTCTCATTAACATTTGTTAATACAAACATTTCCACTGCTTTTATCTTGTCTGCGTTGGCTGTGTATTTGCACTCGCCGATGTTTGCAGTTGAGTGAAAGAGACGAATTCTTGATGGGGGTGGTTGTGAAAGTCACATGCCCATCACCAATAGACTGGAATCACATGAATAAATGAATTAATGACCTTTAACTAAACGAAATAGCCTTAAATCAACTATCCTCGTGGCCTCGTCCAACCGCTGCTGTTGTCCAGTCTGCATGTGCGTACAGCCAGTTTGTTAACAAGTCAGGAAATGCTTTTTTTTGTTTTGTTTTGTTTTTTTCCCCTTCAGTCTAAACTGGACTCTACACAGATTCACATAGGCCAGTCAGCACAGATTTATGGGGGATAAAAAGATGTTCAGCTTTATTAGTGAGGAAAAATTTGTTTTTTCAATCTGTCTGTTCTGTGTCACTACAAATGTTTCCAAAACCCAGAAAATAGAGAACATGAGCGAATAAAAGCATGCGTCAGCAGCGAAAGCCTCAAGCTGCCACGATAATTTACATCTCTTTGCACAGCAGTGATTCTGCAGACCCACCAAATTATCTGCTTTGGCTAACACATTTCTACATTTTCCAGGGCAATGAGGAGCACTTTCTGGTCATTTCAGCGTTGTTGGTTCTGAAATAACCAGCATTTTTACTTTTACGGTATCTGATACAACAGCTATTCCCAAACAGGTGTACTTTCACCCCAGGGAGGTATCTGCACCGCTGTCAGTGGGTACATGAAGATATGTAGTGTAGCTTTACTTATATGTGCAATTACAACAGCTCTGTTGGTTCTAAAACAACCAAGGTGTTTTAATGGTGTTGAAAAGAGAAGTGATTCCCAGTCAGATCAATGTTGGAATCCTGAATGACTTCTTCTGTAAATGGAGCCTGATCAGGAATAAGTGGAGTTCAGCAGTGGATGGATGGATGGATGGATGGATAGAGTACATGGTTTTTTGTGGAAAAAAAATATGTGAACAAATGAGACAAGCATTTTTATTCCAAACTAAGCTGTTTTCACTGTGGCTCTTAATTAATGGAGCAGCCAGCATCCGCGTCAGCTCTGCAATATGGAAACAACATCTGTATGCATGTCCGTATATGCAGCAGACCGCACGACGTGATGGTTTTCTTATAATTTTGCTCCCTGTTTTGTTTTATTCATGAGCCTAATGATGGTCAACATTGCAGAAGTGATAAACCCTGCTGTTCATTCACTGCAGTAAGTGTTTTATGTTACTCCGTAGCAGAACTAAGTGCTTAAGATACCCTTTGTAGTTTTATTATGATTAGATTTTCATCTGTGTACGTATGGATTCCATTTTAGTGTTAAATTTTTAAATTAACATTTGAGCTCAGTCCTGTCAGCATCAACAGCTCGTCTAGAACACATAAAGACCAAGAGTGAAACAGTTTTAATGATTTATTGTCAGAAACTGAACAAACCATGGCTGCAAGGATGTTTCTACAGAAGCACAGAGCAGACGAACAGAATATGAATTTTGGTGTTCGTATGTATCACTTGTCAGCAGTAACTTTTGCACTTTAGCTTTTTTCATTCACTCTCTCTTAGCTGGTGTCCTTTGACAATCTTTATTTTCGCACCAGTTTCAACACAGAAATGGCATTTTACTTTTTTTTTTCATTATTTTTGCCTAAATAATATAAAGTTTGCTACAGATGCTATTACACCAAATCAAAAGGAATGAGGTTATCTCCCAGGCTTTACGGTGTTGTTGCTCATGGACATCCAGCACTGTGAGCGCGTGCCATTTCTCTCCAGTTAGGATGTCTTTGCTATCGTATTTCTAATTTCGTGTCAGATTTCACTAAGTCCTGGTGGGTCGTGATTCGGCTCAGCTCTGTCCTGTTGTTCTTCTTTGTCCATCCACCCACGCTACCACGCCACCCTTTCCCCACAATTTGCTGTCCGTTCCAGAATGTCATCCTGTCCACCTCCTGGTGGTGAATTGTGACACAAATTGGCTGTAAATCCACGAGACAAACTTCTCACTATGAGGACAAGGTCCCTTTTGATGAGAAGCCACTTGAAAGGTGACGACAGCTCAGGAGAAGGAGCTGACCTGGATTGTTTCAAGGATATAAAAGTGATGTCACCGCTGTTTCGGCCGCCTTCTCGGCTCAAATGAACACTGACAGCACACACTTGTCTTTGGATTCTAAATTGGATTTTTTTTTTTGTTTGTTTTGTTTTGTTTTGTTTTGTTTTGTTTTGTTTTGTTTTGTTTTTTTCTTCCCACCAACAAGCAGCAAAAACAGCAGCCAACACATTCTAGGCAGAATTCCAGACATTTATGGAATTTAGAGGCTGAATTAAAAAAAAAAAAAAAAAAAAAACTACTCTGCCAGTTTGTAAGAGGTTGGCTGAATGGCTAATATTATTTTCAATATTAATAAAGCTTTCATATTTGATCCCATAAAATATAGAAAACAATCATGAAATGTTTATTTGTATTTTTGTAATATGCACATAAAGCGCATGAGATGTAAGTAAAGTTTTGAAATATTACAAATTAGAATTAGGCAGCAATGCTGTGCATTACTGTAACACACACCAGTTGAACCCAGATGTTCCAGGCTCCAGGCTGGGACAAAATCTCTGAGGTGAAACCGTTTCGGGCCCGAGCTGCAGCTACAGAAGCCGCTGAGAAAAATACTGAAGCAGATTTCAGTGCCGCAGCCATTCCCTGCTCCCTGCCTGATCATATATTTGACATCTGCTACAGCACCCCGGTGCACAGCCTGATGGTCTCTCGGTGCTCATTCGTTCCACCCAGCAACAGACACCTTCATTTCTAAATGGCTCTTTAGTCTCTGTGAACTGAGAGGCTGGTCACTCACAGTCCTTTTTCCACTGTTGTCCCTGGTGGGACTATTTTTAACCCTATCTGTTGGACCAGAGGTGGGCGGCTGAACAAAAGCAACTGAGAAAGATGCATGGCTCTGAGTGCCACCGTGACTCCAGCGTCTGAGGCGAGCTGCTTGTGTTTCTGACCCATCAAGTCTCATTTTTAATCAACTGAAATTCGGATCGGAACCATGCGGCTGGTAAAACACAAAATGCGGCTGGTAAAACATAAAAGCAATCAAAGACTAATTTGGACACTGACTGACAGCAGTTTGGGAGCGCTGGGGCTGGCCCTGTAATTAGCTTTGGATAAAATTGGATAAAGTTTGTGTTAATAATGGCAGAAGTGATGATGTCTCCGCACTGCACAGCCCGTCCTGAATCTGAAACAGCCTTCCAGGCACACAACTTCATTTTCCAGCTGGATGATTTTGGATTGGAGCTTTTATTTATTTTTTTTATTTATTTATTTTTGTCAAACTGCTCTGTGTGTGATGCACTATTTAATCAATAAAGGATATGCGGAGAACATTACTGCGACATGATGGAAATCTGCAGATTTGTCTGGATTTGAGTTTGTGCCTCATGCGGCTTCAGATCTGTGCACTGGGCTGACGGTATACATAATCTATACATCTATCATCTATATATTCCGCCATTCTGTAGATGTTTACAAAACAACATTCAGAAAAGCTTCCAACCGGGACCACTGGGAGACGTTTTAAAACCTTGGTTCGTAATTTTACCTGGATTTTTTTTTTTTCTTTTTTAATTAAACTTGGATGATGGTAACCACGCCCTTGATAGAATTAGCCGTCAACCTCTGAGGAGATTAATTTGTCTTTCTGTCAGCCGTCCTCTGGGACATCAGGGCCATGATTGGATAAAAGGTAAAAAAAAAAATGCTGCTCACCCTGTTGCTGTTCTCAATCCAACACCGGAACAGCTATTTCTGCTTCCAGTAATGAAAAAGGAAGCTGGTTAATTCTGTCTTGATCTTTCTTCAAAGCGGACTGGGGCTTCCAGTGGAAAGAGGACATCTAATGGGCTCTTTAATGTGGAGTTTAAATATATGTTAGACCTGTGAGGAAGATATGCACGTGGAAAAGTGCAGTATCCTGTCATTTTTCTTTATTATTGCTATTATTATTTCAAAGCCTCAGCTAACGGTATGTGTTTGGGTGTGGTTTTTAAAGTTTTATGAAGCAGAATAAGCCAAGGGTCAGGATTATTACTCAGCAAGCAAAAGGACAGAAATATAGTCACAATTCACCGAGAAGATGTGATCTTATCTAATTATATCTACAAATGTATGAACACTGTTGTGTCCTCCTGGACTGTCCATAGCAGTGTTATTATTCATTAATTATGAACTGATTATTACATGTTTGCTACGTGGAACAATTGTCTGTCTTCATCCTTGTTTTTCTTTCTTTCTCTGAGAACCTTCTAACCTCTTTCTCTCATCAAGTATTGTGAACCAAACATGAATAAACAGTCATTATTTGGCCTTTGAGTTTCAAACGACACAAAATAGATGCTTTATAAACCTAAATATTAGTGCAGCCTAAAGAAAAGAAATTGCAATATTGATTATATGTTGCAAACTGTCATCTGAGCCTGTTGGTCTGCTTCGATGTGACAGAGCAGAGAAAACAATGAGAAACCATCAACTTGTGCCAAGTGGTTTGCAATCATGCGCCGTTGCTTCTTGTGAATCTTCTTGTTTTAAAAGTCTGAGGGGAAGTCACAGATGATAGGCAGCGGCCCTGCTCTGCAGGACAGTCGAGCATATTGAAGGTTGGCTCAACTGCACCGGGCAGCTTCTGTGGCACACACACACTCACGTGCCGTCCTGCCAGACACAGATGTGCAGTAATGGCCTGCGTGTGTCCACTAGAATTCTGTCAAGAGTCCGTCCCTGTTTAGCTCCTGTGTTCTCCGTCTGCCTTTTGCTCTCTTCAGTATTCTGCTCCCGCTCCTGTTTGTCTCACTCTGTTTAGTATTTAACCAAATATGTCACTTTTCCGTTTAGCGTGGGCACTTGTTTTGGTGTGAAGGGTGGCACTGATTGGTCCCTCGCACGTTAGTTTGACTTTCGCTTGTCGACATGGTGTAAAAACTTTTGTTTAATAAGGTCAGATTACACAAAGCAGCTACAGAGAGACAAACTAAAGGTCACAGACGGAGGCTGGAGACGTCTCAGCATCTACATGAGGAAATATAAAACAAAGTGTCAGGGACGAAAAACCATTAACACTCACAAGAAATGTAGCATTTTCATTGTCCCTGGGCCTGAAAAGCATTTTTGAGGGAACCTTGAAATCAGTTGATTAAAGTATCTTGAGTGGGAAACTTTTGCTGCTGTCTTCACTTACTTTTATGTGAAGCTATCATAGAAAACGTTGCCTTAATGCTGAAATCACTGAAAGATCCATTTCCACAACACATTGTTGGTGTTGGTACCAACACTGCATATTGGTCTAAAGAGAAAAGCAAACAGGATGACAGACCGAGGTTAAATCCTCGTGTCTGTCGTATTGCGTCTGAAGGGAAAAACTGAATTGACGAATGAACGAATATAACAAATGATTTTGGGAAGTTGTTGAAGACGGGTAACAATAATTTTTTCTTCATCCAGGAACGAGAAAATATTATTAGTAAACTGTAATTGTCCTTTTTTTGTGCAGCCGTGCTCCTACGAGGCAAAAAACATTTAGCTAATGGAAATGATTAAAGTAAATCCACAGAATAGGCTAAAGTGAAATTTCTGTCCATTCAATCAAATAGTCATACATAGCATTCCCAAAGCAAGGTTCTTGCGTATTATCCTATTTTTACCATCTTTTTGCACACATGCGTCATTCATCCAAAAGAATTCACGAGGCACTTTCTTCACAAACTAAAGCTATCAGATCGCTGCAACAACATTAGCTTCTAGACCAGATTCAGCACCTTTCACCTCAAGATCAGCTTGTCTTCTCAGCATTCTGCATGTAGGACCATGAATACATTTTATAACAGTTTAGGACCATTTTAATTTTAAAATGGAATGCATTTCTCTTAAAGATTTATATTTTTTTATTACTGCCCCTTGGAAAAAAATCAGCTCACACATATTCACATGCACAAAAGATGGCACTTTGTAAACTGGTATAAGAACATGAGTACAATAGAGTAAAAACTTTGAAAAAGATGTTGACAGTAAACATGAATTGACACAAACTAAATCCAAATGACTAAAGTGTCTTCTGCACCCCTCCCCTGCTTTTGCTCTTTTCCCCTCGTCATACACAGTTTTTCTTCCAAACAGCAGCTTTAGTTGCTCGCTGTTGCCAAACGAGCTGCAAACTCCAACACAAAGCGACGCGTTATCAACAGCCACAGTGCCATCCTCTGGCTGACTGGGCCGGTGTGGACCTGGCACGTCTGAATGTGCAGAGGAGATAGGGCGGCCTGATAGAGCCCAGGGATGAAAAGGCAGCATTGTGTGTCGCTGAACCACGGATGCAGACTGTTGTCTTAGTCATGCATCAGAGGGCTGGGAGCGTCTTCCTCGGCTCCCACATTCCCTCCCCCCGTTGCTCCCGCCCTGCCAGTTTAACACATCTAGTCAAACGTGCAAAGCTATGTGTACAGACAAGAGAGTGAGGGTTTGGTGACTGTGACTGTATTCTCTCAGGTGTTCTGATGGGGGTGGGGGGTGTTTGGACCTAATTAACCTGCAGCTGGAGCAACATGGAAAACGGCTGGTTGCTGTTGAGGTTCGGTCTGAAACAGAGTGACACAAAAGGGCTGAAATAAGCCAGGGATGAAATGGGAAAAGACGAAGAGGCCTGCATTGATTGGATTACTCAGCAAAGCATAGAAGGAGAGACCGAGTGAGGAAATGGCTCAGAGATCTTAGTTTAATAGTATTCTTTCAAAAAGGCACGAGCCAATCATTGAAGAGTGTGACCGACTTTGAGTTATCACCCCTTTTATTGTATCAAAATTGATCGCTTTATCTCCTCTCTGTCTCCATCCGTTCATGTCTGCTTAAAGTGGTTGTTCAAAGCAAATAATGGACAGATTAGAAGAAAACCTCTATTCTGGCAACACTCAATATTTCCCCATTAGCGCGGCAGCCTCTGGGATTAGACCTTTGCCATACATTAAAGATGTCAATACTGCTAATATTGTTTTTGGAGGTCCTCCACCTCTCTGAGAGCTACAGCTTGAGTAACCAGATCTGTTTGATAAGATCTATTGACCAGCTCTAAGACTGGCAGCAGGACACTTTACTTCACTTCCTTTCTGACAATGAAAGACTGTGGGATAAAATGGTCAGTGTTCTTTCCTCAAAAAAGCTCTACTCAGTCCCTCAGAGACCGCATTTGAAAAGCCCTGATGTCCACTGGTACACAGCAGAAACACAATGTGTGGAAGAATGAATTCCACCTGTGACCAAATACAGCATTGATTAGTTCTGTAAAACGTTTGGGGTGGTCAGGCTTGAAAACAAACGACGTTTGCCGTGTTAATAACTATTGTAACAGCAGGAGGAGCTCTTTTAGCTGTTATTGATTTGTGGTTTGTGTATTTATTGAGTGGTCCTCTTTTGCTATGAATATATAACTGAGTTGCTGCTTTGTCACGTGTGCTAACATTTGTGCTTATATTTTGTGAATTAAACCCTCACTTCATGCTTTTAAAATGTGTCATGCTGTGTGCAGAGCTTTTACAGGAGGTGAACTGTGGACTTCTGAATATGTCATCTGGTAGCTCAAGCGAGGCCACTGAGGCTGAGAGGTGTTGCATCAATCCATCACCTACTGCGTTATCCCTTAGCGGGATCACGGTTGGGGATAGACTCCATCCCAGGAAAGATGCTGGAGACACCATGGACAAGTCGCCAGCTCATGGCTAGCATATAGACACAAACAGCCACAGACACTCGCATTCACACCTAGGGTCAGTTTAGAGTCACCAAAGAAAACCCACGCAGACACAGGGAGAACAACAGAAAAAGCCACTGGCCTCCCAGGGGACTTGAACCTCAGATTTTGCTCTAAAGATAACCACTGCGCCCCCGTGCCATACAAAAGGTGTTCCTCACAATAGCATGGCAAATGCACTAGCCTAAAAAAAAAACAGCTAGGATTTCGACTGCGTCCTGTCTGCACAATTTATGTGCACACTGCTCACAAGAGTACATATTTGTAATTTTATTATTTATATTAGTAAGTCATTTTGAATGCAGTCTCAGGCATTTGATTAAAAAATATGGTTGATTCTAATGTGTGCTGTGTAGGAAAACAATGACTGCAGGTTAATACAGCAAAAAAATTAAGGTTAACAAAAGCAGGTGAGCTGACCATTGAAATACCGAATTAAATAAACAATTTTAAAACATCGTTGTAAATACGTATTCAGTCTGATAGTCCTGTTCAACGTGTACTGAATTTCATCTGTTCAACTAAATGCTGAACTAATATCACACGAGTGCAATGACCGCTTTCTACCACAAGAGGGATGTATTGTACCTTCTCAAAACTAAAGGGCAGCAATTCTGCAGTTGCTAGAAGCAATGATTTCTTCTGTCCTGTTTATTTTATACCTTAAACACAATAAAACATTACTAAAAAAATTCCTGTCAGCATAATTTAAAAACAAAAATTTGTTCCTGTATAAAACAGAATTAGGAGTTAAAAATTATATTGTACTGGTATATAATAATAGTTAACCCTGTACATTCAAGTGGTAAATGAACACCTATACTCCTGCATGTGTGACATTGTTCTCTTAGTGGTTGTGCTGTGATCACATCCACTGGGATGGTCTGCCGAAGTATAGACAGAATGAGGAATAGAGCCCTACTTTCTGATTTAGATAAACACCTCCATCCGCCTTATTAGAGCATCCACTGGGGACAACACAAAGACCAAAATCAGCAATACATAAGCATCAATAATTAAGCAGCCGCACAGAGAGAGAGAGTGTGAAGAGAGGCTAGGGTCCTAGAAGGCACACAGGGGTGGCTCTGAAGTGATCCTAAATGCTGCTAATGCCTCTGAAGCTTGCTGCGGAGCATAAAACGGAGCAGGATGTTTTCTTTTAGCTGTCAGCTATAATGAACTGCAGTGCCTTTCATTTTGTTTGTATCATATTTCAGTTTTCTCCCTTTCTTTATTATGTCAAATATTGTGTGATTTATTCATGAGAGCTAATATCAGTGGGCCGTTAACTCTGGAAAATTTGTGCAAGAGGTTAGGGAGTCAGGCAGGTGAATATCAGTTTAGATGCTGCACTCTGAAACATGTGAAATATATGAGACCCATGAAAGAATTAAGAATGAATGAATTACTAGAGTTACTGAGGTCTCCACACTCTTTCATGCTATTCATACTATATCTTGCAATTGCAGGACTGATCTCATCCTTGTGTCTCCATAGAAACACCCACATCCGTTTTCATGTGTGTTGTCTGCAGTCCTCCTCTGCTCGTTCATGTTTGATCTATTTGGATGTATTTCCTTGTGTTGGACCCTCCAGAAAAAAAAACAAAAAAAAAAACTCTAAAACTTTCTCAAGAATGCAATGAAACTATTCACTCTACGATCAATTGAAACAGAGGAAAAGTAGAAAAGGTCATTTGTTTAGTCTGTTCCAGCACACATTTGAGGTTAAGCAACCCCCACCTTTTCCAAGAGAATCCTGTCTGCAGGCAGTTTTATTCTGGAAGGAATCAGGGCTTTGGTGTTATGTTCCTGCAGGGGCTCTGGGAAAAGTGGTGGGCTCGGATTTCTTCCAGTGTCACTTTGTCCTTGTGGAGTTTCTGTCCCGAACTGATGGTCGTCCCCCCACTGTCTCACTCTTGTATCTTTTTGTGCACAGCAGTTACCCGCCGACAAAAGAATTATTCCTCAAAACTGGATGGAAAATGCGCTTTTGGTGTTGTGTGCATTTTCTAAATGAGCCACTAGGGGGAGAGGTAGCACTGACGGAGAAGAGAGGCTGGAGCGCCTGAAAGCGTGTGAGGATGGGGGAGAAAGGGGGGGTGGGGCGGACTGAGCTCATGTCTCAGACAGAGAAGACTTGATATATCTGATAAGAGCAGAAGATGTGAGGGAATTCTTATGGGGATACCTATGGACAGCAACAAGAAGCAAAGAAAAAGAAAATGTATGTGTTTGTGTGTGTGTGTGTGTGTGAGTGTTTGTGAACTGTATATATTATGTAGTGAGGACCAAAATACACATTTTTATTTATTATTATTATTATTATTATTATTATTATTAGCATATTTTGTGATGCTTTTTTTACGCTCTTTTTCACAAAAGAGCCAAGACTTTGACTTTAGGTTATGGATGGAACTGAGTTTAATTGAGTTTTGGTTCAGGGTCAGGTGCTGGGGAATGCATTTTGGCAATGAAAGATACAAGCACAAGTGTGTGTGTGTGTGTGTGTGTGTGTGTGTGTGTGTGTGTGTGTGTGTGTGTGTGTGTGAGAGAGAGAGAGAGAGAGAGAGAGAGTGAGACAGAGAGACAGAGAGAGAAAGAGAGACACCTGCATTTCCTCTCTGCATCATCTGACTCAGTGTGTTTCCAATTGTGGGGCAGGGAGAGAGCAGTGACCTCAGGGAGACCCTGTAATTATCCCTTGTGTCTGCGACAGGCCCGGATAATCAGTCTCACTGGGAATACTGGGAGAGATCTGTGGAAGAGTGACTCTGAAAGACCTAATCCTCAATGAAGCACTCTCATTGCCATCACACTGTTAACTGTAGTGCTCTCACAAGATGCACTTAATCCCTCATTTATTCTTTTGCTGTGTCTGTTTGTGTTCTGTGTTTTGAAGTCAAAATATGTTCTTACTGCTTATGTATTATTATTCTTATTATTCTTATTATTCTTATTATTCTTATTATTCTTATTATTCTTATTATTATATGCTACAAAATAAAAGGTGACAAAAAATGTCACATAATTAAGTATTAAGACTGTTAGATATGATCAGTGATGATGTGTTTTCTATTTGACTGTACAGGCTCCATTAGTTAGGAACCATATATACTGGTAAACTATATGTAAATATGCTCTTTATTCATTGTTCATGTGTAAGCATTATGTTAATGTCATTTTTCCCATGTTCCCTTGTTACTGTAAATTGAAAACAGTGCAATCATTTAAACCTCAACGGTGTCGTGGCTGAGTTTGCAGAGATGCTCACACCCTGTAGTCAGCTGTAGCTGTAGGTTGTCAGGAACAGCTTTGTGACTGTGCTGCACAACACAAGGGGAGCAGCATTCCCACAGGGGGGCCCGGAATTCAATTACCACTCTCCCGAGGCAGCGGATTGGCTACCGGGGAACAGCAATGCACCCGACAGCCGAGCGGTCGAGCTGTCATCATTTGATTTACACATAATCAACTCCTAATTGTATCACATCGGGTTGAGCTTCAGAGTAAAGTGTGAAGTCACAGGGGTTCTGGCAGCTAGAGCGGCTCCGTGTCCCTCCGCTATAACGAAGGAGACGGGTGTGTTTTCATGTGTCTGGCCTCTGTGGTCCTGCTGCTAACACAACCGTCACGGAGGACTCAGTGATAGACAGCTGACTCTCAAAGTTGCCACTCAATCCTCAGCTGAAAGCAACCCCCGATGCAAGAGTCTTCCTCTCAAGAACAACATGAAAGGCCTATTTTTCTTCACTTCCATCTCTCTCTTTTTCTCGCTCTCTCTCTCATTCCTACTCTCAGACTGGTCAGCTCCTTGGTAGAAAAGTATCACCGGAGCAACAGAAAGTTGAAAAGTTTTGCAGACAGAAGTTGCTCCCGCCGCTTAGATATACAGGATTTCATTATCCAGCACTTAAGTGCTCTTTCTTTAAAGGAGACGATAAATCATCCTCACCTCCTGGTACGATACCTTTCATTTGACGTTATCCGAACTGTCTCCATGGCGTTGGAGTGAAGGCTGCAGACTCCCCCGAGCACGTGTGCTTGGTCACAGGCTGAAAAAGTAATCACGTGACTGCTCTATTCATCTCTGCATTACGACCCTCGATCGATATATAGTTTGCTCCTGCTCAACAAAAACCATTTATCAAGTCAACCTCATTTTATGAAGAATAACCTTTTAAGACATCATCCGGGGGGGGGAAGGGGCGGTGTTGAAGGGGTCCTCTTCAGTATGCATCTGAAAACATATCAGTGAAATGGACTTTAAGGCATTACCGAAACCTGCGGCCTATTCATTGTTAAAGCACTTCTAATTTCATTTTCATGTTTTTTCTTCTAACTCAAACTTCAAGTTGTGAGGGTAAACGCCGTGGAAGTCTGGAACTTTTTAAAATTTCTTCCATAACATTTTCTTGCCGAATGGTTCATTTCTAGGACTAAAATGATACTTTTGTGGTTGCACACAGACATGAAATTCTTGCACCGACGTAGCGCAAGTGTTTACATTAGGATGATGTACGCTCTGTACACGCCGCTCTCCTTCTATTTGCCATTAAATTCCTCAATCCTTTTTATACGACAATATTTAAAACATTTTTGTCTCCTGAAAATACTTTTCTCCCACTCACATATAACCAATGACGACGTTAGGATGAGCAGAATGAGGGAAATTCACAGCGAGTCTGTCTGATAAATCTGGATCTGACTATTCTCTCTTTATGCCCTTCGTTCTGCAAACGTGAGATCATTTCACATTTGTTCAAACCGAGACACAAACCATCCTTGACGACTCCTTGTTTCATCATGAAAAGAGGCTGATTCGTACTGTTGATTCGAAAGTATCCTCATTTCTGGGACGCTCTCGTTGTGTAACCGTTTTAAGGGAAACTTAAGTCAAATGCATTTTAATTTGTCAAATAAGAGTGTCGCTGCCTCTCTGCAACATGAACAAAAGCTACTTTTTGTCATTTAAGCCTCGGTGTTCCAGAAGACTAAAAGCATGCATCAGTGTCCATTGTCCCCTGCAAAAAACCACACAGTGTCACTGTGACAAACGCCTTTGAGGGAAGACAATCGCACGAGCAACACACAACACCCACACATGTGAAACAGGAAGCGGCGGCAGCCAATGGAAGCTCTGAAGCCAAAGGCCACTGCAGCTACAGGTGAACCTCATCCTTTACCGCCTGACTGAGATGGATCTCAGCAATTTGTGTTGCTGGCGTGGCACTAAGTCGAATCTAAATAATTCAAGAGCCGCACCGATTTTCAAATTGCTTTTATTTTGAACAGAAGGCAGAGAAGGCCTTAAAAAAATGGCGAGGGAGAGATTTGTTTGTCGGAGGGCGGCATGGGAAAACAGTGCACGGTTAAATGCTTTTATACATCTCATCTCATTTCTGTGATATACGGCGTTGGTTCAGACTTTGGTGGAACGCGGCGCTCTTGTTTTCTAGCAAGATTTTATTGCAGCCGTGGTATCAGTTTCAATATCAAAAGACAGAACAGCCATTTCGACATTAGTCAGCAATTGCTCAGTCCAGAGCCTCTGAGGAAGACATTTACATTGCAAACCTCCCTCTCTCTCTCTTTCTCTCACTCGCAAGCTCTCTCTCTCTCCTCTTCACTTAGCAACTCTGCTTTTGTCTCTTTTCTTTTCTGCAGAGTAAACAAACATCATTTTGAGTGATTTTTCACAATCCATCCCTCTGCCTCTGAAGAGCGCCGGAGCCCGCCACGCTGTGCTCGTCAGAGGGGCCCCTTTAATCGCTCCCTGCTGCCGTGTGATGTTCAAGGCCCCCGCTCCTCCACCCAGTCATCCCTCCTCTTCATCTGTCAATCACCAGAGCTTGAAAAATAAAAGGCCTAGTGCCTTTATTTCAGGAGGTGCCTGATCAATATCATCAATCCATCCACCTCCCGTGCTCTCTCACTCCCCACACATTCCTTCTATTCATCTCTCTCCCTCATTCTCTTTCTTTTTACTGCTCTCTCCCTCCCTCCTTTCCTCCCCCTCTCTCTCTCTCTCTCTCTCTCTCTCTCTCTCGCTCTCTCTCTCTCTTGGTTGCTGCAGCTGTATCCATTTCCTCCTGGCAAAAAGGGACTTTATGAATAAATGATACTGAATTGCTGAAGGTTCAGATACTAAATAATGAATTTCACCACCAAAAACACAACAACTTCTCCAATCATAAAATAGCTCTCCCCTTCCCTATTGATTGTCCTTGTGCAACCAGATGCAGAGAGCACAGTCTGCATCCGTGCAAGGTAAGAAGACCATACGGGGAGAAAATGTGTAAAATGCAGGAGCCACCTGCTTCTTTTTAACTTCAGATATTTAAAAAAGGGGGGCTGACATCTTGGTGCCGGTAGCGGTTCCACGCTCTGCAAGCTCCTGGCTCTTCCTTGCTGAGGTGCTAAATGTGGAGTAGGGAGGAGGAGAGAAGGGGGGGGAAAATCTGAAACTTTCCTTCACGGGACATTTAAAGTAAGTGCGGTCATCTATTCTGTGCTACAAAAATGTGCAATGGTGTGTTGCTTTCCGTGTGTGTATGTGAGAGAGTCAGTGTGTGGTTATGTGTGCGCGTGTGTGTGCAGTTGGCTAGAAGAAGAAAGAGTATTGGCTGGTGAGGCCATGATTTTTTTTCTTTTTTTTTCCTCAGGTCATAGTTGGTTGAGGTGCAACCGTATTAGTGAGAGTTGCTTGGTGTTGTTGAAATTATATTTAGATTGGTTATTTCATTATTTCTCAATAACATTAGTATAATAATAATAATAATAATAATAATAATAATAATAATCCATCCATCCATACATACATTTTCTGTGCCTGATTTATCCAATTTTGGGTCGCAGGGGTCTAATAATACTAATAATAATAATAATTATATTAATAATAATAATAATAATAATAATAATAATAATACAATGAAAGACCTGGCAGGAGTGACAGCATGTGGATAAGAGTGTCTCCAGGGAGTTTAGAGCATCACTGTGTGATAGATTTTCAAATATTTTGAAACATATATATATATATATATATACATACATACACTGCTCAAAAAAATAAAGGGAGCACTTAAACAACACAATGTAACTCCAAGGCGTTGTACAGAGGTCATACAGGCACGTGGAGGCCACACACACTACTGAGCCTCATTTTGACGTGTTTTAAGGACATTACATCAAAGTTGGATCAGCCAAGTCTTTCAGATCTAGGATGTGTTATTTTAGTGTTCCCTTTATTTTTTTGAGCAGTGTATAAATATACATATATACATATGTGTGTGTGTGTGTGTGTCTACATGTATATATATATATATATATATATATATATATATATATATATATATATACTGTATATGTAGCATTGCATAGGCTCAAATGCTTCTTTATTGTGTGTGTGTGTGTGTGTGTGTGTGGACGCGCGTGCATGTCAAATCAAATACAGTGAAATTTTTATTTAAGTCTGTGTTAACTTTGTTGATATTATAATCTAATCAGTGTTATAAGCTAATCAGCATTAGCAGGTACAAAAACATTTATAATAAATCAATTTTGAATTAATTCCAGCTTAAAAACAAAATTGTAAATTTAATCAAAATTTTTTGTGTTTATTTCTGTGAGCAGAACATTATAGTAAGTAAACTAAATAAATGTTGTTGTTTTTTTTTCCTACAATGTTCCATTGTTATATATTGATTTATTCTGCATATTATATGTATTATTCAGTAAAATGCACATGGCGTGTTGTACTGTATGGCAGCACAAAGTAATGCAGCAAGACACTGTGAAGAGGAATAAATAATTGATATCTCAGTGAATATGCAAATGAGAAATGGGGAGCGAGTCAGAGGAAAGAGCGCGGCATGCTGCCGCTGCACCCAGCTAAACAAAAGGCCCGTCTCATTTTCATCATCCAATTAAGAAATATTACAGCCGCCATGTTGGGACCACAACCGTTTAGAGTTGTTTGGGGTCCTGTGTTCATGTTGTGCTTTTGGGGAAGTCTTTGAAGTAATTGTGTTCTGTATTTCCCCTGACAGGCTTTATATTCTTACACGGCTAGATCCTGTTCAGCCCAACAGACCATAAATCAGGGTGGGGAGGGGAGCTCTTTTATCTCTTTTAATGTACTTGGATCTATTACATTGTAACAGATGGATACTGTATTCACAAATGCACACTTCATTTAAATCTCACGTGCAGCACCACCAAGACAGCGTAAATCCTGAGTTTTTTCCATGGATGTTTATGGTGCAGACAGACACACACGTCATATTATTTTTCCGCCTTGCATGAGTTTTGCACCATACCATCCACCCCAGACAGATGGGGGCTTGTGCAGCAGGAGCATAACAACCTTTCAGAGCACAACTGAGAGAAAAATTAAAATTTGATGTTAATCAAGGCGGCCGAGAGCTGGATGTGACAGGTGCCTCCTACTCTACTTCCCCCAGTCTCTTTCCATTTGGCTTCACAGCTCAGCTTCCCTTTTTTAGCCACATCAAATGGAACTTGCCAATCAGCCATTTCATGTTTTAGCAGCATTTATGGCCTTGACCCAAAGTTCACGAAGCTGACCGATTTTAGCCTGGTGAATAACTAAGCCAACTGATGAGAGCGGCTGAGAGGGAAACGTAAGCAGCGGGTTTGGTCAGATCCTGACGTGAAAAATCTGTTTCAGTCACGTGTTGATGCATGTGAAAATGACAAGCGCTGCTGTTTCATGTGTCTCTGCAGCTATTTAGGTGATACAATTTTAATTTTTCTCCTTTCATCAGCTACACCATCATACTGCCTTCTTTTCAGAACATGTATCCCCTCCAACACACACACACACACACACACACACACACACACACTGAAATAACCCCTTGGGACACTCAGCTTTCAGACAGGAGTCAGAAGGTTAAGTTGATCATTATGAGGGTCCTTGACGAAGGCTCAAAACAAAGTTATGATCCCTAACACAGGTCTACTGTGTGTGTGTGTGTGTGTGTGTGTGTGTGTGTGTGTGTGTGTGTGTGTGTGAGAGAGAGAGAGAGAGAGAGAGAGAGAGAGCATGTGTGTTTTGTACCCATCCAGCCCATCCATTAGCTCTTCTTGATAGCTATAATTACATTACAATATGACCCAACTCATAAAAAGTAATTTCCTACAAACTCCGTCATGCTGTCACATAATAGTCATATAATCTCGTCTCCTCGTACATCTGTCGTTGATATATAATGAGCGAATAATACACCAGAAAGAGCTGTAAAAGATGGATCTTGACTGGATTTTAGAACCATTTTAAATCTTATTTCCTCACTTCCTGGGCAAGATCTAAGGAGCGAGAGAGAGAAAGATTTCTCCTCCACTCGGTCGAGTCCCTGAATTATTAGGGCATCAATATCTTTAGCATATTGCCAAGGGCTTTCAGACAGTATCTGCTTTCATTATTAGTGTCAGCTCAATTATAGCTCACACCCAACTGTTTCTCAACATCTAATAGCATCAATCGACAGGGATGCTTGACGAGCCAGCACTCACACGCAAACACACACCCATACACACCGCCCATACTTTAACTCACGTGTGCACATGCATTCACACCTCCCATCCATTCAGGCGTTCTGTTGCGTGCTGTCATCTCGCTAATGTACACAGCGAAGAGGAAGCACGGGGCTCATAATGGAGGCCGTGTTCTTAGTGGCGATGAGCAGCTGATGCAGCCTGGCCCATTTTCATCAAATATTAATGGCATGGAAAAATACACCCGGACTGAGGCTTCGTCCACAGCCAAACTGGAGAGGCTGGGGGAAAAGAGCAATGGGGAGAAAGTGCAGTGAGTGTGTTTAGAAGTACTGTCTGATGGCCATAATTAGGGCCGCTGCAATTAAAAATTCAAAAGCCCCAGTTTATTTGAGCACATGAGTCTTCCATTCTCTGCAGCATTTATTTCACCTTTACAAAGTCTTTTCTTTTAAGCCATTGGTGGATTGGTGGAATTCCGGGTTGTGCAGCTTCTTCTGCTTTTCTTTGTGCTTATATATATAGCTATACAGTATATACACACACAAATACACACACACACTGATATGGGTTAAACGGGATTTGCCAAGCACTCAGAACAGCCTTTGACTCAAAAAAGCCGATGAAATGTGAGGATTTCTGCCCTGTGCTCTGTGAGAATATACAAACAATAGGTTCACCTTCTGTGTCAGCGTCATAAGAAGAACTAAGCGATGAAGAGCAGCACCGACTAACATCCTCCCTTTTTTGTACTTTGCCCTGTTATTTGCCCCACATCTTTTATATCTTCTCTCTCACGCCCACTCTCCTATTTTCCCAATTTCTGCTTCTTTTTTGCCCATTTCTTATCTTCCTTATTCTGAATCTTTCTCTCTCTCCCTCACACCACACACACACACATGCACACACGTGCACACATGCACGGGCCACACATTTGAGCAGTCTATTTCTTTCTTGAATAACTTCTTTTATTAGTTTGGGTCTTTTCTCGCTTGCCTGCTTTAAACAGAGAGGGGAGATGAGAATCTAAAGAGCTGCCAGGGGCTCAGTTTGCACAGTGCTTTGATGTCATTCAGATGCTGTGAGAGCAAACACACACACATATACACGCACACACGCACACACGTCAAGCCACTTCTACACAACATGATAGCATGCATCCCGTGTTCATATGCACATAAACATGCAGCAGCTGTACTTGTGACTGCAGCAGCAAGCATGTTCACAATCTCTTGTTTTCCCTTTCTGACCCCCGACAACATCGCCTCCTTTATCGGTGGGGTATAAAAGAAAAGCCTTTAACACTCCTGCCACCTGGCAACAGCAATAAAACATTTCCACAATGGCGAATTGTCGGGTGGAGAGTAAATTGGCACAACTTAGCCCAGGAAACACACCGATACTCATCTGTTATCCTGATAGGTTAAGGAGGCTATTTATCTTCTCTCAAAGAGGTCAAGAGCTCTGGGAAATGAGGGGAATAATCAGAAGGGCTTCATGTCTTCATTATGTCCAAATGAGGCTGGGAGAGATTGGACAAATACAACACGGGCGCACGCAGCACTTCATATTCATGACCCTATTAAAGTGGTCTGGAGTCATTTTCAGAGCAAATTTGATCAGACTTCTTCAGCTGTAGGTATTACTCTACACCTGATGTTTCAGCCTAACCAAAGACAAAGGTAAAAAACAGGTCTGGTATAATGTGCCTAAAAGTGACAGATGTGCAGGGATTTCTATGTAGAACCTCGACTCGGTGGGAGAGCAGGGAGAGCAATATGATGGGGTGTGAACGTATGTGTGTGTGTGTTCGCGCGCCTGCAAGTACGGGGTGCAGAGCCTCAAACCAACCTTGACTAACAAGCATATGTTAATTATGGAGGAGATCACAAGCAGGTCATCCAGCACTCTGCCACTAAAAAGGAGTAAGATGCATGACTGCAGGGCACAACCAGAGCTGGTGATGGGTATAACACTATGCTACAACACTGCCTTTCTTTCTCTCCATCTCTCCCTCCCTCTCTCCAACTCTTCCTCTCTGCCCTCCTTCCCTTTTTTGATTTGTTCTTTTTAGAAAAAGTTGAAAATCAGCATCCTTGACAGCTTTTCTCTCATTGAGTGATGTCCAGTTTCAGACAAGGTGCACACTGCAAAAAAGCACAAACAGAGGCCCTTTAATAATATTATTATTCAAACATATTTAAAGTTAACTTTAATTTAATTTAAGTATCCATTCTTATCCCTTATTTGTAGGGTATTGTGACTGTATCGGTGTTTGTAGCTCACTCTTTCAGCCATCAATCAGCTCAGCACAGTACTTAGAAAACTTCAGTTGTCTCCCCCACCTGAAGGTACTTCGGCAGTCAGCTGGGAAGGGTGCACACAGAAAACTGTCACACTTCCAACGCACACATGAACATGTCAGCTTCAAGGGCGCATTTGTCTCAACACCTCATGTCTGTATACACTAGATGCATTTTAACAAAGCTAGCCCGTTAGCTCAGGGTTTCCTGCAGTCAGATGGAAGACAGACAGACCTGAGCATAGATGTGCGGATTAGCTACTTAAGCTAAGCTAATGTTAGCAATGCAACCGAAGAGTTTATCTTTATCATCAATGTTATCTGCAGTGGATATAAAATATTAAGGATATAATTTATACTACACAGGAGAGAATCAGTTGATGGCTGTCGGGCTGTACTGGGAGACTTAACAAAATTATTAAGCTGAATAAAGTTTGCAATTCATTATTTTCTGCTTTAGTTGACAACCCCCATCTTTCACCAGCCCTCTATGGTGTCTTTTCTGACTCTCCCTGCTGCTCTCTTCATGGCCCCCTCACACACACACACACACACACACACACACACACACACACACACACACATCTTCCTCATGCCCCCTACCCTCGAACCCTACCCCCAGGCCTTGCCCCAAAGCACATTGATTCTGCTGTATACCTAATTACTGCTCATAATCTATTCATTTCACCACCATGAAAGAGGGCAGCAGCTGTCACACAACACACCACCGGGGGACTGGAGGAGGGATAATGAGACAGGAAACAGCAATGAAGGTGGGATTAAAACTTGAAGGAAAGACTGACAGCTTAATGGCAGCGATGAAGACCATTACTCCTCAAAGAGCTTTATGTTAAACATGTTCATTGGTCCAGTTTTCTAACTTGTAGTGTCTTTTCTAGATTGATCAAGTGATGTCATCATTGTTCCTGCTGAAAATGGATCAGAATGGTTACAGCTTCATGCCATTGTCTGCGCAAGTAGAAAAGAAGCTCAGTTAAGTGTACGGTTTGTTTGTTGCGTTCTAGTTTTAAGTGGTTCAGGAGGCAAGATTCCAAGAGGTCTTTCAAATTTTCCCGTTGTTGGCCATATTAGCCAGCAACAGAGCAACCTAATTTAAATATCCAAATACACGAAGTGGCTAAAAATACAATGTCACACTAGAACTGTTGATACATAGATTGAAAAAAAAGGAGAAAATCTACTTCCACATGAACCCAAGAATTGGCAGTGAGAGGAAATGTTGCGTGCGCTTTTCCTCCACACAAATCTGCCTCTGAAAGTGTTCTCGCTAAATTCAGGAGCCCTTCAAGTCAACAGGTGTGCTGGCACCTGAAAATGAAAATGAAGGTGTTGGTCAAAGTCTCTGACCTGTAGCACTCTGGAGCGTCACGTCGCATCCGTGCTGCAGCGAAACCTACAAATCAGCCTGCCCAGAGGTACTCAGCATCTGTTGGTTTAATCTGCCTAATCTGCTGGTGAGCTCCACTGGGCGTGCCTAATTAACAAAATTAATTTGTTAAGACATTAGCGTTGTTAGAGATGGCCAAATGAAGCTGCACGGCTTTATGCAAATGGGAGCTACGGATCTGGCTGGCTGTGTTACCTCAATTACACCCCGTCTTTGATATGTGCCTCTTTTTCTCTTACTCAGTGTCCCCTTCCCTTCCTTCCCTTTTATCTCTTCTTCCCCCCCTCATTACCACTGTCAGAATTCACTAATCAGAAAACACAGCTATTGTATGACAGCAAAGACAGGGTTTGAAGGGGGGGAGGGGCTCTGGAACAGCTAATCACCATGAGGAAAAGAAAGGGGCTTGGGGTTTTCAATTAAGGCATACGCTGTGGAACCGCCAGTTCAACTATCGCTGTTATCATCACCATTTCCGCCACTGTGTGTGTTTGTGTGTCAGAGCAGCGGTGTTTCCCCCAGTGTGTCGGTGGGGTAATTAGTCTCCTGTACATTTCACCCCTCAAAAGCCTGTTTAGGGGTTAATGAGGCCTCAGCAGCTTCTCAGCATGGGTTAGGGGGGTTATGTATGTGGGCAGGGGTTGGTATAAGCCCAACTACAGTTAAGAAAAAAAAGAAAGAAAAAAAAAACATCCATAGGACTACCCTTTGAAGTGTCAGAGGGTCCCCCCTTGTTACGGGTGGCTCTGGTTTCATTTGTCTGAGTGGCAGCATGAAATATAGATGAGGTGCCGGGCTACACAATCGGCGCACCTCAAAAATCCCCTCCCTCAGACATGACTCCGCCCTCACCCCTGACATTATCCGCAGATTAACCAGTGCCTCCCCGTCACCCGATAATGAACCCCCCCCCCACCCGCCTCGCCCTCCGACCCCCACCCCCCAGATGCACCTACGGTAGCCTGACAATAAAATTAGACATACTCTGCAATATCTGTGAATCTTTTATCCTCAGAGTAACAATAAATGAACTTATTATCACCAGAGGAGGAGTAAATGCCAGATATTATAGAAGATAATGCCCCCGCAGACAAAGTTTGTGGCGTTTATTTGCCAGTTTGGCCCTGAAGGCTTTTGTAATGAGTGGTAACGTAATGGGGGCGCGAGTGATACCACAGCCATGGAGATTTGTAGCTGCGCACGCCACTGTGGCCTCCACTGTATTTCATCTTTCCTGATCCCTGAGGGATGTCCGGTGGTCCATCTTAACACCAGCTCAGAGAAAGGCTACATCCACAAAGGACATGACGCTACAATTTGTAGCTGCACTTTTTTTTAAAATGATTGTGTTTATTCAAAAACCATCTGATTCATGTGTAACTGGATCATTAAAATACATAAATACAAACAAATCCACCATAATTTAATATGAATACTTGTGCTCCAGGTTTTTATGATCCAGTTTTACCTTATGTTTTATTGTTTTGTCACGAGATGAGGTAAATATCCCTTACACTCCGTTTGAATTGTGTCCTTCTGCACGTGGTGATTTTCCTCCCAGTTTGTCACAAAATGCTCCCGTCACTTCCTGCCAGTGTCATCTGGCAGAATTTGACATATATTACATCATATATTACAGTTTTTGTGCCACACTAACAAGCTGAGAGCGTAAGATACAAAACACAATGGTCCTTTGGACAAAAGGTGCATCTTTCTTACCTGCGCAATCCAGTATTACCATTGGATTTTTGATATATTTCCCACTTGCCTATTTTAACTGGCACATGAAGTTAACACATATTACATAACCTGACAAACATGAGCTGTTTATTACCAGCACTATTAACCGAGACAATAATTTTTTGCGAAGTTCAAAACAAGGAGTTAAATATCTTAATATTTCATTTACAGTCGATTTAGCCCTCACTTGATTTCCAATACTGGTAAGTAAACCTGTTTACACAAGCATGTAATCTTATTTTAGCTTTTTGTATCATATTTTATGTGGTTAACTGAATTGCTCCACAGCGTCCAACCAGACCCTCTTCATGTTAAAGTTTTTTTTTTTAATTTTTATTTCTGAAGCCTGCATCGGTCAAGAGAAACTTAGAGAGCAGCATTAATATGTCCTCATGACAACGAAATGCATTCCAGTCGGGAGGAACCACATTTCATTACAGGCTTCAGGGACCTGTAATTTCATTCCAGTCCACTCTGTGGAAACAGCAAAATGTTATTATGTTCAGCGGGTGTTTTCAACATTACATAGCCACTATTTATTTTCACTTTATTTGCTTAAGTAACACTGGGGCATCTTCAGGTAATTGCTTTAGGCTCCAGAGAGTCTCTGCGCATGAAAAATCATCTTTTTCTCTGACGATCTCCCGGGAACCGCAATGGCGCACAACTTTGAATGGATCTTTGGAGCAACTGCGCTCTACCTTTGTAAAACTTTTTCTTTCTTTTTTTTGTTGGAGGAGGCTATTAGAGAAACAGGGAGATTGCTTTGACCTCTGTCTCATTTCACATGTTTGCTTCAAAAGTGGGAACAGATAACTGGTCGTCTGCCAGACCAGGAGGTCTGTTCTAATTACTGGGAGTGCTCTTCATGTGAAATAGGAGGGTGATATTGTACAAGATTAAAGCCAGTGTGTAGAGATTAGCAATTTAAACAATCATCCATGAGGAACCATGTCTGCTTTGTTCTATATCATCTGTAACAGTTCAGGGGAAACGTGTACGTGTGAAATGATGGAGACGTCTCTCTTTTGAGTTGTAGATGTTCAGTGGAATGACAAGGTTTCCTTATCGCTGACAAAATGCTGCATGGACGCGCCACAGCAAATATAAACTGCATTTCCTGCATGATATTGAAGGTGGATATTGGAGCTGACCTTGGGGCCGAGGGTGAAAATGATATTGGAGTGGATTGGGGCGATTTTAATCTCAAATTTATTATACTTGGGCTAGTGACGCGGGCAGGTTTGTCCGATTGCTTTTCCTAATCATTGCATCCTGAGTATGTTTGATCTCCATGATGAACAGATGATTAGTTTTTCATGAAACCGTTCGAGCGAAACGTTCCACCACGAGCTGCGGCTAGACGGTGTTGATTTAACTGTTTAAGAGGCAGCGGAGGCCTCCGTCTGAGGCGCTTTAGCCCACATGGGAGTTAGGATGGGTCAGGTGGGGTCAAGTCTATGGGTAATGATATATCTGCCGTCATATATTTAAGGTTTTGCTAATTCTCCTCTCAATTATGACTATTCCTTTGACCTGTTGGCCCGGCGAGCAACAAAGCGACACAATCAATTTGAACATGGATCTAAAAATTTGGCAGGGAAATGACAGCGTCCAGATGCTGCAAATCACAGGCGGGCAGCCCAGACCATCCCTCAGTGTTGACTTGCATGCATGATGAGGTCATCGTCTGAGGCACACAATGCAAAACTCATGACAAGGGAAAAATAGAGGAATTTATTAAGAAAAACTAGGGACATCTTTAAAATGTCATGGATCATACCTCAAAATGACAGCTCGGTAGTGGTGCTCACTGGTTAGGATGCTGCCAAATTATTAGAATTGATTCATTTTGCTTAAAAGTTTTCATGAACACTTGAAAATGTTATTAAAAGAGTGTTTCGGCTTTTCAACGTGGGTAAAAAAATTTGACACCTAATGATGATTGAAAAGAGGTGTTACGCAACTGCATATTATGTAAATGCTTGAATGAAATAGCCGAGCCTTCAGAATGGGATCTGTCCATCGGACACGGGAAAGCTGAATGTTTTTTTTACATCTGCTGGGTGCTACTTAAATATCTGAACTTTTACATTCGGCACCCCATACCCCAGCACTCAGCCTCACAGTGTAACAGGATGACAGCTCCTGTGAGTGGAGTGAGCCGGATGAAAAAGAGGTGAAATGGATTATTTAACCAGCAGAGAGCAGGGAACTGCAAAGGAGGGGGTCTTTTCTGCATCAGGAACTCTGCCCTGCTTGGAAAAAAGGACAGAGGAGCAGTCGGCAGGACGGCCACATACAACAGCCACGTCCCTTTTAGGACTCAGCTTGAGTACAAAGGTTGCATTGTATAGAATAACTGTATAATTGTTAATATGCTGCAGAGAGACTATCATGTGGAGCATGTTTAATACAGCTAACTTAGTAGCATAATCATGCAGCAAAGAAGAAGGACTTCCTTGTGCAGAGATGCCATTTTTGGATTTTCCTTGATCAATTTTCGAAATGACGATCTTAAAGGTTTTTATTCATGATCTGCAGTTTTCATGGGCATTGACTACCTCCTTTGTCCTGCTATCGTTGTGGTTCTTGTTCAGTGTAATTGGAATGTAGCTTGCCGGCTTGTCAACCAAAACCTGACACTATTTCCAAAACCGAGAAAGTTACATGCAACTCTGAAAGTGTGCAGAGGGTGTTGTGAAGGATTTTAAGTAACACCTGAGGAATTGCAATTGATTGCATCAGTTAGACAGTTTCTGCAAGTGTCCAGAGAGAAAATACACAAGAATCCACCTGAAATGTGAATACTCCCTCATATCCAGACCCCTTGTTTCTCTGTATTATTCTGTAATGTCTATCAAGCTCCTTTATCCAGGCTGCAGTGCATTTGGACATGCATGTTTGCTGCCGATATATGGTTTTACTTGTGATATCCCAGCTTTCAGGACTTGTAGAGGCGCCGCGGCTTATTGTTTTCAAATGAAGTCCGAAAAAATAACAAGCGCTCAGTCAGTTCAACCATCACTACACAGACAAGACTTTTCTCATCTTCTCCCCGTCTCACCTTGCAGTCATCCGAGTGTGTGTGTGTGTGTCTGTGTACATGTGCATGTGCATGTGCCTGTGTGTATAAAGTGTGTGCTTACATGTGTCAGAAACTCGACATGATCTTGTCTCCGGTGAAGGCCTTGGATCACCCGGCCCAGCTCGCGCCAGACCTGACAGTGCAGCTGAACTAATCAATATCTCTCTGCAGTCAAAGGTGGGTTCTGCCACAAGGCCGCAGGGGTGCACTAATTGATGGAAACTCACCGCCGGCTAGCTCCATGCCCTGCGGCGCTGGAAGACAGAGAGCTGGGTCCTTCCACCGGAATAGAAGTGGAAATAGAGGACAGGAAAGACTGTGGTCATAACCGGGGGGGTTTGGAGTTTTGGTCACTTGGCTGCTGCACATGTGGAACACAAGGTACAGGTGGCTTCTCACATGGGTGACAATTAGGCTACAGGCCATGTTCAACATATTTTTATGTATTTAATGTGTTTTTAGAGTGTATCAGTTTTCTGTAGTCTCCTGTAGGAAACATGCTAATAATTCTAAATAATGCAATAATAATGCATTAATTTAAAATTCATTTGTGTCTTTACAATTTCAATAAGCAAATTAGCACATTAGCAATCACACAGATGACCCCATAACATTTAAACTACCTCATATTGGTTTTGTCTCTTGTGGTACGAAGAAACAGCTCACGGCAGGTTCTTCAAGGACCTTCAAGGGAATTCCTTCTACGATTTGGATCTGTGTTTGCTGAGGTTATATCAGACTCTCGAGTTATTTGTCAGATACTTTGAGCCAGTCATGAGTTGTAATTGTGATCTGGGGGACACACTGGTCTTGTTGAAGGAGAGGTTGCCATTAGGAGGTGCATTTTGTGCTGCCAAAATTTTAAAAAACTAAATGTTTTTAGGGACATCACAGTATGGCAGAGTTATCACCGTTATTCCCAGGACCTGTCAGTGGTCTGTCTCCTATGAACACTAACTCTGGTACTGAGGTTCTGGCGATGCAGAAAGGTTCATTTTTTCACATATTCAGTTTGCTTGTCCGCTGCTCTAATGATCACACGTAGAAGAATAACCAATGTCGGATTTTTCAGTTAAAAAGAAAAGAAATCAAGAGCGTCGCATTAGAAATCAAAGGTAATGTGCGCGCATGCACACTGGCTTCTTGTTAAGAATATATTGTTATGGTGCAGACTAAGCAAGCCATGATAATTAGCATCAATAATTGAGTGAGGGGAAATGGTAGAAAGAGCTGCGTTCAGTGCTCGCTAAATGTGCCTGAGAGATGCTGAGATGGACAGTCTGGCTAGCTTGCTCATTTGGCTCCTTTTTATGTGGCACTGAAGATTATCTTTATGTTTCCACCCGCTTAGCTTTGGCTGTAATGAAACCTGGGAAGAGAATGCATAGTGTTTCCTGTCGTTGCCATTTATCAATTGTTTGGTCATAGATATCGATTTCAGAGAGTCTCTAAACAACATAAAAGATATCCACATCTCATCCTTTACCATGTGTAGTACAGAATTAGAGCCCCTGATTTTAGTTTATTAAGTATGGTAATGCATACACTAAATAATCTGTTCATAGATTAAAGTATCTCATGCAATATTGTGCTAACATTTTCGATATCAAGTGAAATTATTACAACAAATTTCTTAAAAAGCATATTCACAGCATTAGACTTTATGCCTTTTTTGCTGACGTTTCCTTTCTCGCTTGGATCTGAGCTAACTCTGATATAGATCTTGCTGGAGGGCAGTTGTTGCTCGTGTCTTTCAAGGATAGAGCTTGCCTCTGAAACCAAGCAATCCGTGGCTGCCCAGTCATTCTTCACCAAAAAATCTGATCGGCAGAAAGAATATTGAAGAGAAGAGTCCATAGAGAGAAAGCTAACCTTGAAAATGTACCCTTTATTGAATCTAAGCTGGGATTTAATGAGTTCTCTTTTAAATGATCCAGGTGCTATCATTTCACCATTAAATATGAGGATTAGATGTTGCTTTTTTTTTTTTTTTTTTAATGAAACTCAATCAACAAAGTGTTTTTCTATGCACTAAGATATAGTGGATAAAGAAGTAAGGCAACCATAAAACACTCAAAGGATTGGAGAGTTTTCCACAACAAAGAAAGTTCACTGACTGTATTGACAGAAACTGATAGACAAACTCCCCCGAGGACAAGGTGCACTTTCCAAAATGTAAATCAGCCCTTCTGTGGAGGCACACAGCACTCACACTCCCCTGCTGCTAGGAAAGCTCTGCCATTCACCTTTAAACAGCAGAACAATAATCAATGGAGCATTATTAATGCTGAAATCATACCCTCGTGTTATCCCGCTGAGTGTAAAGCGGCAGGAGTCAGGCAGGCCGTACTGTGGATCGCACTGTATCCACTGCATGGAGATGCAGCAATGATATGTGTAGTGTTTTCAAGATGTATTTATCCCAAATTCATGAAAAGGATTGTCTTAGAGGGTGCTCAAATTAGGAGGTTTATATCAACCCGAGACCGTATTCTTGGCGCAATCATAAACTATTAACACACAACAGACCTCCTGAGGCCTTCCATCCCTCAACTCCATTTCAGTATGTACTTTTCCTGCATTTCTCCCCTAATCCCAAAAGGCTTATGAGCTCCACGCAAGATTTTCTGACAAGACTGAAGACAGAGGAGGGAGAAATCGTGCATGTATGTTTCAATCTTTAATAAGGCCTGTTTTTTCACTGTTACACACCAGCTCTGATTAGATCCCTCAAAGGCAGCGGTGTGAATTTTTCACAGACCGCTTCTGGTGTTTGTTGTTCCTGACCTTTTTCCAGAGGCCGGCTGCTGTCATGGAGAGCCGCATCAGAGGAGGAGTAGCGGAGAATAGGCAAGAGGGAAGCGATGAGAGCTCTCACTCATTACAGGGGCCGTATATAAATCAAATTAATGATGGAGCCGCTAAAGTATTGAAGCTGTGGAGAGGAAATGAAATGATCAGAGGCAACGACGCAGAGCGAGTTAATGAAATTATTAATTACCTGGTGATATACTGGGAGTCTGTGGCCCGAGCACATGCAACCCCAAATACCTCCACACATTTCTCTTCTCAAACCTCCCCTACCGCAGCGAACATTTGTTTTAATTGAGTCATAATAAGACTGTTACATTTGGCTGAGTCACTTGGTTTTTACGGGTAATTGACCAATAAAGGCCCGTGATAGCCAATTATAAAATCCAATATAGCGCTAATTAGTTAGCAACTCTTAAGTGTCCCAACTAACACAAGAGAACATTACACCTCGGTGCAGCTGGTTGTTTTATAAGTCATAAAATAAAAGCCAAGTGAGTTCCCCAAGCGGTTCTGATCCACATGACAGATAATAAATTAGTTGCCTCACTTTCAGCCTCCCTCATGGTCACACTCTCGCACACACACATACATGCTAGCATATTATATAATTTGCTGTTAATATCAGATTTTGGCTTCATGATCGATTTCCACTGTGTTTTCGTTCTGAATTATTCAGCGTTGCACTTTATCTCCTCACCTTCCCTTCTCCCCAGACCCTCGGCCCCAGCACCCTTCCCCTCCTATGCTATCAGCCATTTGCCACATTGGTCAATAAGTGGGTGAATTTTGGATTGGGGGTGACGGGTAGGGGGGTAGGGTGTAGCTGTGATGCGGGTGCGACCCAGACAGATTATGTTTCACAACAGTCAATCACTGTGAGGAGAATAGGGGTCAACATTATTCTGAGACGTGTCTGCTAAGTTCATGCTATTCTTAGAACATTTTAACAAATTGGTGAGTTCTTTCTCAGACCTCTGCCAGGGACTTCAGTGGTCAAATCTAAATTTTAATGATGTATTGTCAGAAATGGACACCTGGCCTAATAATCACTGTTTTTAGTTAAGAGTAGGATGTTTGTTTAATCCCCCTCCATAAGTCCTGGAATGCTCCTCCAGTGTGTTTCTACAGTAGCTCAGAATGAACTTAATATTCCAGTAGGAACTAGTAAATGGCTTTCACCATGGCTGTTGTAATAACCTGCTAACCATTCACAGGTGATACTTAGTGTGAAAGATAATTAGAAGTCGTCTCAGTTTATCCTGCCTGGTCTTCGTCTTCCCTCCGTCCAGACTGACAGGCTAATCAGTGCTTTGCCAAAGCGGACGGCTTCACCTGTCAGAGCTTACAGTCCGATGAGGTCCCATGAGTAATAAAACAGAGAGCCGATTTGGCACCGTGTGACCTGAGCGGTGTGAAGTCAGGATGCGGAGGACATGACAATCAATGTAAGAACATGTGGTATTGATGAAAGCTGTCAGAAATGGCTGGAACTCAACACGGGATCCTGCAGGCGCTCAGCGGGTGTCTCCTGGGCGCGATGGTGATTAATAGAGAATGTTTTCTTCAGGAGTATGACAGTGAGGTACAGCAGCAGCAGAAGTGGCCAACTTCATCCCTGATGAAGTGGCCACAACATTAAACTTACATTTGCCTTAAATTCGCTAAGGAGGTTCACGTCATGCTGCAGCTCTTGGAGGTGATGACTTGTGCAGAGACCTGAACGCAACTCACCTGCAGCTCCCTGACGTATTAATGGCGCTCCGGCTGCTCGACACTCAGGCCAAGCTGCTGCTGTAACGGCAGCACCAACCCAGTTGCATATTCCAGTAAGCGGATCTAGAGGATGATATTCCAGTTGGAGCAAGAGGCTGAAAAGATCACACCGACACAATCAATGGCCAGTAAACTGAGCTCTGCCTTTGTCTCCATCTCGCTCTGACACGTGTTTCCTGTGATTCTTTAAGGAGAGCGTGGACGCCTCAGAGAATGAGTGCAAGCACTTTGTGAGCAACTGAAGTTTCACCGTCAGCAGTGATATTTTCTGTTACATCAACACATTTGATCTGGTTTATTTTTGAAGGCTTTTCTTAAAAAATTACATCAGTGTGTGTGCATGTGTGTGTATTTGTGTTTCCCTTCTGTCACGGGACCAAACGAAAAACAAATTGCCATCAATCATCCAATTAGACTTCTGTTGTCTTGCTAAATGAGCCATGGGACACTGGAGTTGCACAGCTCGGAGGATTTAGCATCTGTAGAGGGAAGAATGACAAATATGCCCGAATGTGCCTGCAATATTATTCCAGAATTCACTTGCCCTTGTTTGCGTGTACATGTGTGAGTGTGTGCACGTGTGAGTGTGTCAGTGGGTGTGTTGCACGTGCATCTCAACCTAAGTTTGTCAAATAAGTTGAATCAACCTTTCTGGGCACTCTTTCCTCTCTAGTCCAACAACTCATAAAATATTTAAGGTGCCTCACAGTCACCACCCCCGCGCCCCCCCCCCCCAACACCCACACACACACACACACACACACACTTCCTTCGCTGTAAAAATAAATGTCCACTTAAACCCCACTAGATATGTAAGTAAGTAAATGCTAAGTGATATCGGAGTGTCCATCTCGTACACATACATTCATGTGTCATAACAGCTTGCTCTTTTATTATTTTGTAGACGACTTAAGTCGCTGTTTTCCATCCTGCTGTGTACGAAGGTAGCTGGATACAAATGTGACACCCGGCCGATCGGCAGCTGCCGGCTGTTTAATCAACATTGATGAATATTTGATGGCGTAGCGACGGGCGAACAGTGGCTGGCAGTCTCCTCATTATCGTAGTCCGTGCGTACAGAAGAAGACATTCAATATCTTGCAGTCGGGGACCGGGCCTGTCTCAGAAATACCCCCACACTCCCCCAATAAAACCATAAAACCCTGGCATTTATTTCATCTGTGGAGTGAGATTGTGTTCCAGGAGAAGTGGTGGAGAGAATATTGTTTTTAGCCTTATGTTTCCCTGCTGTCATTTAGAGCATTTATGAGACTTCCTACATATTTTTAAAAATGGATTAACATATTCTAAAGCATGCATAAGGAGAGGAGAAGTTGCAGTCTGGTCTGCAGATTATGGGTGGACACAGTCTCGGGCCTTCAGTTTCAATGTCTTAGTTGTAAGTCTTTTTCAAAAAAGAAAAGATAAAAGTTACATTAAACCTGTACATCGGCGTCAACACTTTGTCCTCCCTCTTTGAGGTGACATTGCTTCTTGTCTTGTTAACAGTGGCCGATTCCCCTCTTTTCCATCCACAGCACGTGTAGCTAATGAGGGGAGAGAAATGAGCTCGGCACAGGGGTTCAAAGTGCACTCTTCCCCAGGCCATGACAGCCGTTAACAGGCAGGACTTACAGGAAATAAATGACATTTAGTTGGTGAGGCAGTGAAGTGACATTTAGGTGACAATCTGGTGCCTCCAGTTTTGAACCGGGTAAAACCACTCAGGTACAGACCAGTGTTCTGTTGGGGAGCTTTATTTTGACGATGTCCATGTACTCCCTTTTTCTTAACAAGGATTGTTGTTAAACATAGGTATTTGTAGTAATATATGTTTAGTATTTGCCTGCTGCAAAACTGCCAAATGAAGATGATTTATTGTATAAATACACTTGTCTGCCATGTGCACTGACAGCTTCAGTTTGTCTGTCTGAACCATATGAAACAGTTGCTTGGACATAGTTTGATGCAACAACTCAGAGACAATTGAGCTACTAATCAAGTTTCTTCATTAAAAAAAAGTCAAAAAAGACAGTGGCTAACTAGCTTGAAGAATGTTGTTACTTGGCACAGATAATTATAAAACTGCAATTCTTCTCTTTTAATCATGGATCTTTGTGTGAAGTCAGTTTGGGCTCAGAACTCTCTTCATTTGGGGCATCTGATGATAGAAGTTATAGAGATCTTTGAAAAAAAAAAAAAAACTACCCCAGATGGAGAGTTAGACACAGTTATTGAACTGTTTTAATTAGATTCCATAAAGGACCAAAAATGTTAATTTGGCATTGTACAGACTTTGTTCAGCTGTTGGGTTGTAATTTGGATGACATTAAAACTGCCGTCACAGGCCCATCTAGTTTTATGTGTTCCCTATTCAAAGGAAAGGTCCAACTGGAACTTACTCTTTCTTTTTTTCAATTTTTATTATTTTTATTTGTTTCATCTGTAGATGCCAAAACTTTTGCATCTGCTGTTTCCAAAGAAAATTGGGTCTACTTGACGTCTACTTCCTGCACAGCAGCAGACATGGACTTTTTTTTTTTTTTTGGTCCGTCGGTAGATACATGACGGGAGGTCAGCCCCTCAAGATCAAATATTTTTCTTACTAAATGACGGATTTATTAGACAAATAAGTTGTTCGTCTGACTCTGAACCCTCTGTGATTGAAATATACCCCTGTGTCAACAGCACCGCCTCTCAAACCTGGTCCCGAGCGGTGCAGGGCGACCACGGCGGATTACCGAGCAAATATAAGTGGGAAATGAGTGCAGATCTGGGGGATCTACCTATCCACATCCCAGGTTTGACATTTCCGTCCAAAGGCCAACCTCCCCGCGCATTGTTAAATCAACGGAACTCTCGGTGGGAGCTCTTATTTGTTGTTTTAAGATACTGCAGAAATGGAGCAATACCAAAACAAGGACAGAACAGACCGATTTAGAAGAGGAACCAACGCGGTGAATGTGGGCTCCACGCGTCTCCTCTGCCTTTCTTTGCTTTGTAATGTTGTAATTTTAACGATATAATCCATTTTAACCCGAGTTCTAACGGCTACGATTAGAGGGCAGGCCCCATTCCTTCCGTCTTACAGCAATATAGCACCAAAAAAGTCGTAAATCTGCAAGCCACGCGTAACCGGAACGTGGGGTGAAATCATTATTTGGCTACGTGATGTCAGAGTCCTTTTTACCTCGTCTGTCAGGAATCCAATTTCCTTTTATTTACATCCACGGTATGGATTAATTACTCCTTCGACTCGTAGCCTGAAGGAATTCCGTTATGAGATACGCTCCATGATTAATCCATCGCGTCCTATGCAAAGAAGCCGAGAGAGGAAGAAAAGGAGGCGATTTTACGAGTTCAAGATTCAGAACAGGTCGAATAATAATAATAATAATAATAATAATAATAATAATAATAATCTGAATGTGGGGTTAAATCTGAAATGTTCACGTCCAGGCGATATTGATCAGGCAATTAAGGGTTGTGATATGACTGAGGTTGCTGATGAAATATCCTTCTGATTAATAGAGGACTGTGTCGTAACGGCCTGACATATGGCAGGCGAGGCAGCTGGGGACGGTACCTCCGGCATCCCCTGCAGCCATTAACATATTAGAGGCTATTGTGCAGGCAGACAGTCCGGCTGCATCCACAGCTCTTGTGCAGAGGCAGCAGCCCAGAGCTGTTTGATACAGTCTTTCAATAATACATGACCCTTCCGTCCGGCGGAGCTGTTCCTGGTGCTGAAATTATTGCCTTGTGTCGCGCGCCCGGTGGCGGCGCGCCTGGGCCCCGTTTAGGGCCACCGCTGTTCCGCTCCAGCGCACAGAAAATATCTGAGGTCATTAAAAATGTTTCTAATAAGTTAGATAATCTCCAATCCCACCAATACTCTGTGTGTATATGTACTTGCTTGCACACTTAACTGTGTATTGTGTCTCACGAACCTAAGTGTGGCTGGATTATAATTTACCTAGGAGAGACAAGGAAAAAGTACGTCTGGATTTCGAGCTTATAACATTTTCAATTGCGAAAGAAGTAAGAAAGGACAAAAAAAAGATGAACTCTCGTCTGTTTTCCGTTTTAACGCAGAAATACAAAACATTAGTGTGCAGCTTTTCTGCCTGAAAATGCAGTCTAACAATATTGCATTTTTCATCAGCTACGCTGTGATTAATATTCGCCCTTATAACGGAGAAACGGAGATCCCGATTTTTCTTTCTCTTTTTTTTAATCTACGTGCAGCTAAATATTTAGAGGAAGATAAATGCGGCGATTTGAAATAGGTTAAATAAATGAACATGTCGAGTTATTTCTGCCTTTGTTCAGACGCGTCTGCCGCTGAGTTATTATATATTCTTTTTCATCGTTTCACAGCAAAAGTCGCCACCTTTATGAATAATTCCACCATGCAGATGTGTCACACAACAGTTCTTGTCTGCTTTGATGAATATGTGTCATTAAAAAAAAAAAAGCTTTACTGAAAACAAACGACGGAATCGATTAATTTTAAGTTGCAATTTTAAGGTAAATATATAATAACGACAAATAATAATAATAGCAATCGTTGAATTAAGGAGGTTACAGTTTTGCACAGGCCTATAGTGTGATTTTATTGGAATTATTTTTTTTTAATGGAATGTAAAATTTAACATTCAGGCAAAATTTCGTTTTTCACATTCAAACACAATAAATTAAATGTCATGACAATCTAACAAACAGAAAATAAAATGAGATATTGCACTAATATTTAGTGACTGTAAGTATTCCTGTATGTAAGGGGCCCAATCACCACCAGAAAGGCGCAGGCGTTTCTTTCTTGGATTTATTAGAAGATTGCTGGAGCACACCTCCCTGTTGAATTTGGCTTACAGGATGAACAAGTACCGTTGGAGGGGAGAGGACAACAGTGGAGAGTGGGAAAAGGTGAGGCAGGGAAGGAGACAGTGGGGCATTTTCCGATGATGCACACGTCGCCGCAGTTTTGTAAACATACTTGTGCACAACATAAAATATTACTTACACAACAGTTAACACGACAAACAACGTGGTGACCGTGATGTGAAAAAACAGGCATTTAACAGTGATTTTACACCATCCACGAAAAAACCAGGTCTGTCAGCTCTGCAGTGATTCTTTTTTTCCAATGCATAGAGGTTTTGCACTGCAAACTGAAACACGTGAAAGGAAACTGAACTTTTCCCACCTTGATGAAGGAGACAAGGCTCTTGTGGTCTGCTGAGTATTTGTTAAAAAAAAATTAAAAAATTAAAAAAAAAAAATGCTTATGTTGCGATATCGTTGTAATGACCCCTATACTTTCCAAATATTTCAAAAAACCCAAGAGTTTACCTCTGATATAAGTGACAAAGTGATGCCAGTATATACAAAACCATTTCGACATGACCAGTCTATAAACCTAAAGGGCCTTTTGTGCAAATTTAAAATAAATATATCTCTAAATGTGACAGCCTATAGAGACCAGACATACTGCCCGCGAATGAGGAGTTCATGCGGGCCTACTTTGCTTTTCGTCAGCCATAAAAGTTTGCAACTAAATCTGAATTCGTATAGCAGCCTCCAAATAAATGAACAGATGAATAAATAAACGGATTCGTGAATTATTCTCCGCCCACAGCGACAACAAAAATCAAACCGAAAACACAGTTCAACAATCAATGAGGTAATTCGTAAATGGCTATACTTCAAATAATAGGCCTACTCGGAGAAAATAACTCGCTATGTTGCCAAGCAAATTACATTTTTTTCCACGTGTTTTAAAAGGCAATGTCTACTGTCGCTAAACTTTAATTTTAACACCCCTCGAAACAACTGAGCGGAATTTGTGTGATCTGTTATTTGCATACTTGACATTCACCGATAACGTGAAAATAAACAAGATATATGAAGTCTCATAAAATGGGTATCTAAAGCCCATTGTGCACCAGCGTGGAAAACCGCTGGAGACAAACGACCGGTGTCTCAGTGTCTATTGGTCCCCAAAAGTCAGTCCCGGATTTTTCGCCCATCAGTGAGTGGCGGAAAATTTCATCCTCTTCTGCTTCTGTCTTTGGTTACAAAACCACACTCGCACCACGTTTTTTTTCAGGTCCAACTTTTCAGCTATCGCTGCTATTTTCTCGGAGGACGGTCGAGGCTGCACGGCGAAGTACGCTTCCAGAGACCTCTTCTCCGGCGCCGCTATCGAGGTCCTCTTGCGCTTCTTCTCCCCACCGTTGTAAATGTCAGGTTTGCTCATTTTCTCCCTTTGGGCCCCCTCGGCCTCCTCCAGCCAGGCCTGGAGTATGGGTTTGAGCGCAATCATATTGTTGTGAGACAGAGTTAACGACTCGAATCGACAAATTGTACTTTGGCTCAGTGATCCCACGCCGGGGATTTTTAGATTAGCCAAAGCGCTGCCCACGTCCGCCTGTGTCACCCCCAGCTTGATCCTCCTCTGCTTGAAGCGCTCCGCGAAAGCCTCCAGCTCCCTTGGGTCTGTGTCCGAGTCATTGATGGAGGGGATACCGGTGTTAGTGAGCCCCGGGCCGCCTTGACTGCCCCCGTGGTGACCCGGTAAAAGCCCGTGATGGGTGAGGGGTGAGTTCATACTCATAGCCTGGTGGGAGAGGTGACCTAAGCCGTGCATGTGCGAGTGCGGGTGGGAGGAGGTGGAGATGAGCCCTCCGCCGCCGCCTCCGCCGCCTCCACCGCCTCCTCCGCCGGAACCGTCGTGCGCGCTGGACATCAGGGTGAGGGACTGTGAGCTGATGTGGTCCATAATGTCCGGGGGCTCCAGGTTCTGGTGGTGGTGGTGATGGTGGTGATGATGGTGGTGGGCCAGCGGAACGGTGGATGTCGACGAGCATGGTACGGTGGTCATCGAGTGGTAGGTGGCGTCTGGCTTGAACGGGTGCGTCTTGCCCTGGGACACAGCGATGTCCACAGCCGCCAGAGCTTCGGCCCGGGCCAGCAAGGTCTCATCCAAACTCGCAAAGATGTTACTCTGCAGCTGCAAGGCGGAAAATAATAGTGAAGAGACAGTAAAGAGTAAAAAAAAAAAAAAATGTAAGAGACACGGAGAAAGAAATGCGTCAGAGAAAAGGACATAAATATATTTATCAGTCAGCTTTTTTTTTCTCGCATAAACTTAACGTAAAAAAACATAGCCAAAGCATTCCTTCAGAAGCAGCGAGTCATAGAAATGAGCATGCTTTCAAAAAGAAAACTCTTCCGAGTGATTGTGGAATACATGAAAAAAACATTAAGCGCGCGTCTTGGTTGAATGTGCCTCCGAGCGCCTCTTGTTACGCACAGACAGCCTTCAACGCTACGTGCAGCCCAGTCACGGGGAAAAAAGAACAAGCTGAAGTTTTTGCGGAGGAATAATTTACCTGTGGAGTTTGTAGACAAGCTCTTCTGATAGCTTCCGAGCTGGAGTGCAGGGTGGTGTACTTGGGCTCGGATAAGGAGGGATGCATTGCGAAGTGCGGCTGTTTGCTGTTCATGGACATCATCTTGGCGAGCTTCTCCAATTAAAGTGCACAGAAAGAAGAGGGGAAAACAGTCATCGATGCAGAATGATCCTTTGCCTGTCCCGTAATGATGCAGCCGGCTGTGTAGTGCGCCGAGTGCAGCCTTGAGCCCGGAGATCACAGAGATGCCTGCAGTCTCTGAGACGCACTTATCTGTCTACTGTTTCCCACTGCTGGGGATGAGAGAGGCTCTTACACCTGAGCGCCTCAGATCTCGTCATGCCTGTGCTCGGCTGCTCTCGCGAGACATGAAGTGCCAGAACAGTGAGAAGGCTGACAGATTAAAAAAAAAAAAAACTGCTCGCAGGGCAGGGACTAACATCTGGAGACGAGACCATTGCGTTTTTCAGAACCCCGATCACTTCACCCAGTCACGTTACTGGTAGTGTCGATGCCTTATCGCGTTTCTCTCACACAATCATTCGTATTAGATTACTCTGCATTTTTAACGGCAAATTGTGTAATCTCTGTAGAAGATGTGATTTAGCTTGAAATACTAAAATTTGCAAATGCAAATAAAGGTTCCATATTTGTCTTAGGAGACCTCTATCCACCTCCCATCAAGGCCAGATGAGCACTAAACAAATTAATACATCATCCCAACCTTGGAGTCTTTATTTAAATTAATTAATCCCAATGAATTAACACTTCATTTATTCAAACCACAACGGTTGCCCAATTAAAAATTTATGCAGCGATTAAGAGGTATGTGAAATATACATATCGTTAAATTTGCATACTAAATAAGGTGCCTTCTGCTACAATGGAATTGCTGTGTGTGGGGTCCCTGATGTATGTATATTTGTATTAATAGCCTATGCTTATTACCTTAAATGCAAGTTAATGTTACTGTGTAATGATGGCTAGTACAAATGAATTTAATAAAGACAGATAAATCATTAAATACTATTACAACTCAAAATTTGGAAGAGCCACTATAAAACATGGGCAATACTCTGGGCCCCAATAATGGTTTTTATGTTGAGACACTGTGAGAAAAAAATATGAATGCATAATCACATTACTGCTTTATTTTGCAACACATTTTACCACTTTAATTCTAAATTTCACCAACATTCAGCCTACCTGTGTTTTCTACATGTCCCAAAAGCAAAAGTGATGCATTACAGTCTAACAATCACAGCAAACACTAGTTACGTTTATATATTATGACAAATCAGATACAGTATAATTATTTCCCTTAACGCAACATGCCATATTGCGTCTTACTCCCGGCTGCCCAAAAGATGTAGAACACAGACTTCCCCCCCCCCCCAAATCTTTTACATGAGCTTTGAAAGTTTTGTAGGACTGCTTACATTGCAGAGAGTGTGGGACTTTCTCTTGGTGGGCTGGCTGATGTTCAGTACGTGTCTCTCTTTTGTCGCGTTAACAGGGTTACTGCTGCAGCTGGAAGAGGCAGAGGGGTTTACAGACTGGCTGCCCTGATTGCAAAAAGAAGCAAAATCAGCCTTATTCTCTTCCAGTGAATCAAACAGCAAATCAAAAGACATTTCATCAGTCTGAGTCAAGCCAGGAATGGGGGAACTGCTCCCACTGCCCGAGTCCAATGTTGCAAAACTGTCTATGGACGATTCTGGGGCCTTTTTGGCGATTGAGGGATCGTCCGTGTCATCTGTTGGCAGCTGGTTCGGCAAGACATCAGGACAAGCTTGTGGCTCTGGGACGAGAGTGCTCTCCAAGCCCGAGGGAGGGGTGGAAGCCAGCGACAGCCGAGATCCCCTACTGCTGCAGCTCTCTCCATCCAGCATCATGGAGTCCAGCTCGGAGATTTTGTCCAGATAAGCAGCATCCATCGAGGCCTCGCTGGACATTTCGAATTTAGTGGGTTTTTCATTTCTGAGATGAGCTGTGGCTCCTTCACCCGAGTTTTCTGTACTTGGACCTGGCTCTTCAGAATCAGAGCTCTGCCAAGGACCCCAGACAACAGACTTTGATGAGCCCTTGTCAGGATTCGGAGGAAAACCTTTGGGTAACAGATCTAACCTGCTGAATTGGTCCTCTGTGTTGCTTTTGTCTGGACTAGGAAAGTCTTCAAAATTCAGCTTCCTAAGATAAGAACCTGCTTTAAATGCAACTTTCTTGTCACGAATGCCAGGGCTTCTCAGAGTCAGTGACCGGAAAGCAGACGACGGTGTGGTGGGCAAATCCGGGAAGGCACATTCCGAGTTGTCTTTTTTGAAGCACTCAGCCACGTTCCTGTTGAAATCTCTCCGAGTCGCAGTTGGCATGCACATAAAATTGGAAGTTTTGGAAAACGTCTGATACTCTGCCTCTGGATTGCTGTAGATCGAACCCCTCTCGGTGTCGCTCAAGCTCCTCATCATCATGTTGATTTTCTGTTGCTGCGTCAGAGCTTCTGTTTCTGCCTTGCTATTCACGTGCCTTTCCTGCACATCAAGATGTCTGCTCTCAGCCTTCCTGAGCCGAGACTCCAGGTCTTCGATGTACTGGTCGCCGCGTTCCAGAGCTCTTTTCAAGTGGTCCACCTCGCGCTCGTACTGCTGGATCTTAGCTTCTAGTGCCGCCACTGTGTAACGACCAAATCTGGGGACAGATTACTTCATATTTTCAAATTGTTCAAGGGTATTATAGCAGAAGAGGCTCTTTTATCATGAGAAATAATATTAACACAATATAAAAGCTCACTTTTGAGGTGATCTGCTGGCCACCTCTGCTTTTAGTCTCATATTCTCTTGTATGAGGTCAACACTTTGAGATCGTAACGTCTTATTTACCTGAGAACACACATTTAAACTACTCTTTACTTTTATTGACAAAAAGGGTGAATATATAAATGATGAATCAGAAAAAAATATTCGAGACAAGCATCTTTTTTTTTCATGAATAACGCACACAATCACTTTACCTCTTTTAGCTTGTCCATATCTTGTTGGACTTTTTCACAACATTCAGTTGCCACTTGTAGCTTATTGGTCCATTCCTCCAGAACATGGGTGTCCACTGTTTGGTCCTGTGTTTGCACCGCATCAGTCCTGCCAGAATTCAGACACTTCAGCTGTGACTCCAGGTTCAGATGTTTTGCTTTCAGCTCCTCATTCTCCCTCACAAGCCCTTCGATTTCATCCTGTTGGAGATGTAGACATGACACAAATGCTGTGTTTACTCCAATAGCTTTCACTGTTATGGGCACTGTTTCTTCAGAATAATGTGAGTTTATGAAAACAAAGAATTGTATTTTCTCTACTTAAGTGTAAACTAGTGCACATTGGCTGCCCTTGCTAAGCATATAACCATTTACAAATCTGTACAAGTATAAATCTCATGTTTGTGCTGAAAAATGTGAAATATAACGCCAACTGAAACCTACCTCATATTCTTGTAAAAGCAGTTCCCCTCTGGTTTTTCTGAGACACTTCTTTATAGATGGGTCATCGTTGTTATAGTTCTCATTAGTTCCTCCTGCCAGTACAAGAAAATAATAGTAATTAACAGACTGAGGGTTCATCAATATGGTGAGAACACATTTTTAAGAGTTGATTTAACTTACCTCTCTTTTGTTTGAATAGGCTGACTTTAGATTATTCAAGTTTGGATAGTCTAGGCTTCTTTTTACAAATGTCTTTCGTATGTGCAAATCACAATTCAAACTGATGTCAGGTGGATAAAACGCGCACACAGACTCACAATAAATACGCCCATGATAACTGAAGGTGCTGCAAACTATCAAGGGAAGACTGAACAAACACTGCGTTTAAGTTACCATCTCAGCGTGTGTTTTCCCTAGGTGATATGGTTACTCACCAATGATTTCTCTGCATGGGTTTTCTGGAGTGATGGAGACTCTGCAGGAGGGACACTGGCTTGCTTTCTTTAGCCACATTTGCATGCAGGATGAACAAAACACGTGGTAGTTGGCACAAATGACCGGCTGTTTGACCTGCACAGAGGAACGCATCGGAAACGAACAACTTTAGACTAAGAAAAGTAATATGGTGGCTGAAGTGGTCTGCAGTAATTTCGCGTTGTTTTACCGGATGTTACAGCGTCTTCAGCAAGCGTAAACAGTCTTTGTTTCACTGTAAAAGTGAATGGTTTAAAAAAAAAAAAAACCTTACCTTTCCCAGGCATATCTGACACGAGATCGGCAAAGTCAGAGAAAGGGTTGATGTCTGGTAATTGTGAGCCATTTTCTAGAAGAATACACCGTGTAAACACACTTTCCTGCAAAACATACAAGTTTCCCCCCCAGCAGCAGTTGCTCCGCCGCGCGCGCTCTCTGATAGCTACGGGAAGCTAGAAGGACCTAAAAGGACAAAAAAGGAAACGCGTTTATAGCTGTGCGCGTACCACTAAATGTTTTAAGCGCGTACTCGTCCGTGACTGAGCCACTGCTATTGAAATAATCGTGGAGTTTGACATGTTTAACAAATTGATGTAAATTCTTAAAAAAAATACTAACAGAAAAAAATTCAACGCTTTAAAATGTAACAGTAGTCTCAATATTATAATACAGTGTTATTGGTTCCTGATATATATGATTGCCTGTTTAATTGAAACAAGTGTCATTAAATTATAAGTGGGGAAGCAACAGATTTGAGAACGGTGCGCAGTCTGAAAAATATTTTTATGATTCTTTTCTTGACTATTCTTTTGACAGTAGGACTCCCGTGTACATAGATGGCATGATGTAAAGACTTTTCATGGTTATAAAAAAAATGAACTAATTTAATTGGGAAAAGGAGACGTATTCCTCGCAATACCTATACAGAGAGCAGTCTTGAGAAAAGGTTTACTGAGGCAAAAATAACAAATATTACCCTTGTAGATATGCAGAAGTATAGAGACACACTCTTTTGGTGTGTAGATTTGCTTACGAACAAATATAGACCCTTTTAAATAAATTCCTTTACGCACTCAATAAAGCTGTGTTTATATTAAGCATATGGGCACACTGTAAAAGCATATTTTTTAATATGCTGATTTGCTTCCAGTAGCAACACATGATGCTTTAATGTGTTTCTCGTATTAATTATATTAGTGGTTTTCTTAAAATGATAATCACAGCAAAGCTTATCTTTGTGGCAGTATAATTTATGCCCATCCGTGAAGGGAGCGCAATGTAATATTTTGGAAGGCTTCATCTCAAGTGGACTATCAAATTTATAATGATGATATTATCATAATTTCACTTCAAACATTTCAAATGGCACCCCCCTCCCCACAGCCATTACTCACATCCAGACCAACATGTCCTGAGCTTCATCTTACCTCCAACTAGGACGTCTTCTCAGCATATAATGTGATTAGAATTGACTTTCTGCAAATACAGCTTGTACACTGTTCCTAAAACATCTGTATGGTTGTTTTCAACAGAATATTAATGGGCCACTGCCACTCCCCAGTCTTTTTCCACAGTGTCACTGATTTTAAGAAAAAAATCTGTTGTAAATGCAGACAGTTAACTAATCAAATATTCAATATCATTACTTCAGTAAAAAATATTTTGCATGTTTATTATTACTATTTATTCTTACTCTGCTTCTAAACTTTTTCCATAGTTGTCTTGATCACCTCTGTAATTAACTTTTAAATTGTAACTCAAACGGTTAATAATTGGAAAACTCACTCTACAATAACCAATAATAGAGGGAAATGGAAAAAAATACCCATTTTCTCACAAGTCCCATTGTCCCCCTCCTCAAGATTGCAACCGGCCAGTCATTAATTGGTGACAGTCAATTAATCACTGCTGGTACAGATGGCTACATCTATTGATCTTGTTTGAGCACTTATTTTTCATCCCTAAATGACACCGATTGCCAGATTTGACCAGCATGTGTAATGGACAGTGAAGAACCAATGACCCCGGCGACGCTCTTACCACTGGTGGAGATCTGTATCTTCTCCCCATCTCTGGCAAATAGCATCTTTACCATTTAACAGGGAAAGGTTTAGACTGCCCTAAGAGCACAGCAGCGAAACAGAGCACTCTGGTGCCCAGATGACCTTTTCTGTCTCAGGCTTAATCTCTGACAAATGCTTGTTTTAATTAGCCTGATACCTCCTTGACTGGACTGCCTCCCATAACCCCCAACATCCCCACCCCCATCTCTCTTTCTCAGTCTACCATAGCAGTATAACATATTTAACACATTTAATCACTTTCTTTGAAAATGCGCATTTAATGACAACTTGCTTGAACCTATATGTATTTAAAAAGAGAGGTAAAAAGATTAGCCAGTGCAGATCAGGCAGTTTAAGATAACACACAGACCTCATTTATTGATCAGCCGCTATCAGAGACGGGGGAGTGTGTGCACATATTCAAAAGCTGCATGAACTGAAATGTGCCCCACTAATTTTAGCTTTATCAGCATGGTTGTGTGGTCTCATCAAGGAATACTTCAATGTATCATACAGGTTCCATAAGATTAAATGATATTACTTCATAAATTGAGACAATCGCAATTAAACCCACGTAGCTTCAGCTGCAGACTGCGGAGGATCCAGCATGCTCCCCCACTGCAGCAGCAAACACACATAAAATAGATGCACGGCTACAAATCCTTGTTTTATTGGAAAGGGGCCTAATTATTAGGATGTAAGTCAGGCTGTGACTGGAGGGCCGTCTCCTTGATGCAGGCCTGGTTTATATTTATCCCCTCCTCTGCAGCTACAGCAGCAGTGCCACCATCACTACCAGCAGTGTGTGGTGCTTTTATTATATTGCCTACAGGCAGGTTCTATCCTGTCACACAAACACACAAACACACACACACACACACACACACACACACACACACACACACACACAACGAGCTTGCAGGACCGGCAGCCAGTTGAGTCCCCTCCATAGCAGAGTTACCCCACATCCCCATGCAGCCCCACATGGGCCCTTGGGACAGTGGAGGGAGGGAGTGGGTATTATGGTAATGCTATAGCCTGCTGCTCCCCTTCCTCTCACTCCTGCAGCACAGCTGGGAAGAACCATCATTACAAGTATTGTGGCAATCTGTTTAAGAGGAACACATTGGAGAGGTTGTGTGACACAGACTATGAGTACTGCATACATCGATCACATAAAATATGATTAAAATGTGTGTAAGGGGCCGAGGATAAAATGCAAAACTTGTTATGAACACCTTATATCAAGTCCACTGTCAAAATGGCGGCTGTAAATCTCTATTGTCCCCTCTTTACTTTTTTATTTTATTAAAGGTTTCTTGTGTTGAGCCGGTCATATCTCAAGACAGGAGGCCTGTGGCAAATAAGGAATAAATAGGGCATTAAAGTACTTGAATATCTAATGCCTTACCAATCCATATTGCAGTCTGTCACATACTGGAAATCCATTATGAAGTGACCAAATTGATATAGGTTTGAAAAGCAAAACAGAGCTCATGTGATTTGATTTGAATTTGTTAAAAAAAAACAAAAAACACTAAATTAAATAAATTAAGTTTATTATCGGCTTCAAAACTGTTTCAGTGAGAATTTCCCACACGTCTTGAGATGCTTTTGGAGTAGATTGTTAAATTATTGATCGGAAAAAACAGCCTCCTTCACCATTCTGATGGCGGAATTTTGAGAGATTGATCACTCATTCACTGTCAAGTCAGGCTGTTCGGACATTCATCTACTTGTCTTTTGGAGCTGTGATTCAGAGCCACCTAAGACTCCCTCATCCTGGCGGTATTTTTAGGAAGCGCTAATATCCAGTCCATCCTTGCTCTCTTCCTGCACCCTCCTCCTGGTTCTATTTTGAGCTTGGTTTTGACCTGAAAGTTCGACTGATAAAGCAAAGAATCTGCAAGAGCATGCCAGGAGGTGAAGGGTTACCAAAGATGAACTATTAAAAATGCATATTAGATCATTTTTCCTGCTGCCAAACGGCTTGACCCTATATGAGCCAGACATAAATTGCTCCATTTTTTTTGACCTGACAGAGGGCATGGGAAGAGACAAGAGGAGAGGGAGAAGAAAACTACTTCAGCACTAATGTCCCTGAAACCTGAGCCCTCGTTGCATCCGAAGGGCAATACAACACAGTCAACCTCTGCACCCTCTGTTTAAAGGTGAGGAGCAGATGTGAGTCTGTGTAACAACACAATTATTTTAATATATATATATATATATATATATATATATATATATATATATAATTTTATTTTATTTTTTTTAAGAGGGCTGTCGAAATAATGTTTACCAGCAACATTTGCCGCCCTTCCCCAGACTCCTCATACTCGCCACACTCACATACACAGACAACAGAAGGCCTTATTAATTATTTGTGGCCACTTGACTTCATATTGTGCTGCCAGTGGCTTGGTCAAAGATTATAATTACCACTTCCCTGTTTGTATCATTTTCCATCTCCAGTGCTTTTAGTGCCGTATTACTCCTCTTGTCCCCCGCTCTCCCTCTCTTCCTCCCTCTCTCTCGTATACACAAAGACCAAAAGTGCAGGCACATCATTTATTGATAAGACAAAAAGAATGTAATGAAATTATCAATGTTCCTGAATTAATTATGAACATGATTAAGAAAGCTAAAATCTCAGGAGCCGGTCTCTCATTACCCATTCACTCGTAGGGATTGCTTTCATTCAGGGAAGGAGAGCCGAAAAAGCCTTCCAGCAGAGCCCACTCCGGCTCTGTTCTTCATCCTGCGTGCCTGTCCTGTTGTCTCTGCTGCTGCGGCCGCTTGTCCGGTCCCTCCAACAGAGCAGCTACATGCTCACAGACGGCTTTCCTGCTCTGTGTTTGTTGCTGTGATGCAGTGAAGCTTGGACAGCTGCATCATGGCCTCTCGTGTTTGCACGAATTCCTGTCGGAGCTCCGGGGTCTTGACCCTCCTAAAAACAATTGTGGTAAGTGAAACTTTTTAAACTTCTAATTTGGCTTAAACTGCTTGAGATAGGCAACTTACCATGTACAGGTCTTTTATGGTTTTTACATTTTCCTTCAGCTTGTTAATGGAAAAAGTGAGCTTAATTTCAGTTTTTATTTTATTAATATAGACAGACATATGAATTAGGTCTGACCCCCATTAATTAAATTCATTATATACATTCATTTATATGGCATTTATGTTAGTCAATTTGATATTTGCGGCATATAAACAATCTTTCAACATGGCGTGCATTTACAGTGATTAATATTTACATTTGGATCTTATTTTGTATTTGGGGTTTTTTTTATTATTCTGAAAATAGTAGCCCATGTTGAAATAATTTGCTCAGCTCTCTGTGATCACTGTCTATTTAAATTCAGCGAGAGCAGAGAATTGTGCCACGAGAGCTGTATGTCTTTGCTTCAGTCTCCTGCTCGGTCACATGGGACGGTATACGGGGCCATTCTCCCCAAAGTATTGGCAGTTACAAACAAAATCCCAAACCTACTGACTCCATGCAAGTCACGCCATCCCTCCTCATGACTGCCTCTCTAGTTTTCTCGACAAGTACACGCACTGTGCACACACACACATGCTCAACACAGATGTGCATGTAGTTCTATACACAGCTCTGTGCATATGCATGCTATAGAAAAAAACTTTGTTAATTTATTGTTTCATTCCTTTATTTATTGGAATGCGTCTTAATGGTGTAAAAATAAAGGAACAGAAAGGAAGAGAGACAGAAGGAGAGAGAGATCTCGGGGGTTAATGGCGATCCTCCTGTCTTAGGGATTGATCTGAATATTGGATCACACATAAAGCTGCAGTTACTGGATATTACCCTGCTGCTATCGGCCTGCAGTGATGGCCTGGATAAGAAGTGCTTACCAAAGAGGATGCTCCTCCAGGGCAGATACGGTTTCTCAGCCCTCTGGGAACAACAACCACACGTGCGCTTGCTTGCTCAGGAACTTTTTACCTCATCGAGTAAATCCAGCGGCCTTATCAAGTTACTGGCCTATGATCTGCTAGGAAAGATTAGTCCTTTTTTAGATTTTAAGTCGTATATGGTAGGAAAGCAATTAAGAGCTGCCTGCTCCTCACAGATTACACTGTTTCTTATTTGAGTTGTTTGGGAGGGAATATATTTTTTATTCAAATTTTAAGGATAAACTTGCTGCATTTTTTTTATTTGAGAGCACTAGAAAAACCATAGTTTCATCTTTGCTTTTCCTTTAAGATTTGTATAAAGGTTATCTAATTCTAGATCTGTGCTGAGGTTTCTTGCTCTACCCACGAACATCTGCTGGAGATGTCTCTCTGTGGTATTACCCATGAAGCACCTGGCTCGCACGCACCACACGCCAGCAACCAGAGCCCAGATGGCAGCTAAACAGACTAATTATTTCAACTGATGCCCCGCACAAACACTGCGGGGCCACTTTGGCATTCTGCACATCTCTCTCGGCATTATTGAAGAGAATATGTGCCACGGAGGCATGAAGACGTCAGGCAGGTTCTCGCTGTCATCGACAGGCCCCGGTGCAGTACTTGTTGTCTTTTGGGGGAAACAAAGCATTTGGGAAGCTGTTCCTACAGCACGTTGTTATAAAAAATTGAGTTTTCAGTCTGCTTTATTAGAGTTTGTGGTGATCAGTGGTGAAAAATGCAGACTGAGTGTTTTTGATAGAATGTGACCATAATGACCTCTATGTGCTGTCTTTGTTTTTCACACCAACAAGCACTGTTTCTTGTGGTTTTGTGTCTAAGACTCTTATAGCCTTTCTTGGATGGAATTCTCATTTCCTCATTTCAAATTATCCCCGGTGGTCCAGCAGCTGAAGAGGATCAGTGTTTTTTTTGTTGTTATTGTTTTTTTTCTTTTTATCTGATATCAGAGGTTTCAGTTTTTGTGTTGCGTTTTCTCTGAGGTTGATGAAGTGTTGCCATTAGGCCCCGTCTCCTGCATCGGTGGCCACATCAGAAGAAAAATTGGTTGTGCTTGAAAAAGGTGGCGCTCAGAACAAGGTGCAGGCCCCACAGCGATAACCTACTGACTCCAGCATTAAAGACCACCAGTGGAAGCATAGCCGACATCCTGATCGATTCCCTCTTGTCAGTAAAAAGTATTGCTGAAGGGAGACTGAGTATTTTGTAGTTTGGCACAGTTCCTTTCTGTACCGGCCCAGAGAAAATAAAAGAATTGTTTCTTTTTAGTCATTTCAAAACTGACACCCATCAAGCATGTATTGAAAATTCTATTCAAGGTCACCAAAAGCTTTTCTTAAGGAGTGAGTACAGCTGTTAGAACTGTCCTAAAGGGTAGACACTTTCTCAGCCTAGACATCCTGTACAGAAGGCTCACACTCTGTGGGATCATAATACATCCCCGTACATTTCCACCTCATCCACTCACATCCCTTCTTCACATACCAAAGTGGGTCCCATCTGCTTTTGGGACCTCTCCCCAGCATGAAGGAGCAGGAAAAGCACACCATTTCCCTGTCGATACTTTCCTATTAGCCTGTGCAGATCCATATATCCCTGAGCTGGAGGGCACAGGCCGGTGTAGGGTGGACTTCTTATCTGAACAACCAAGACCGAGGTTTTCCTCTCTGCCCTTTGATTTATTCACCCAGCAGGTTAATGGGAGATGGAGGCTACTTTCTGCACTCTCCTCTGGGAAACCACGTGCTTGTATGGGGTGGAGATATGTTGGAAAAAGCCTCAAAATGGCCTTGTTCAATGAAAAACAGCATGACTGATATGAACACTTATTTTTAAATGTTTTATGTTAACATTTAGTAACTTAGTCATGGCGACTCATGGAAGCGTTGGACATTTTTGACTCCATGAACCAGGGAGGAACCACATGCTTCTTAGGTTGTTTATGGTGTCCAGACTGACAAGGTTGACGGGTTTGAGTATATGATATCGCCTAGCGTTGGCAGCTAGTGTGCTGTTTCTTTTTTTTTTTTGGACGACTGAGAATACGGGGAGGCTAAATTATCAAAAAGGCATTCTTAAAACAAGACGTGCACCTTATGAACACTTCCCTGGATCGGTGAGTTACAGTGCCTGTTACATCAGCGAGTTTATGACCTGCAGGTATTTGGCCGCAGTCCAAGTCGAATCCGTCTAATGAGCAAGCTGTGTCAGTGTCTCTGCAGCAGCTCGCTCTCAGCAGCCCGCCAGTGTGCTGTGTGTATGTGCGTGAACGGCCCTGCGTCGGAGGCATTCAACTGTGGCATAGGAGAAGAGCTCAGGAACTCACACACAAGCACAACAGGGGAAGACAAACCACTGTCAGGTAAATGTCCTACTTAGCGATTACGCTGTAGTAGCAAGACCCTTACCCCGTGCCTTCTTTTTAACTCACGCCCTTTCAATGAAACTATCTAGCATATGGTTGCAAGCTCAGAGCTTCTATCCCAAGGCCAGTTTCCCCAGCTGCCATCCTAAAAGAACAGCAAGGAGGAGAGAAATGGAAGAGCCGATAGACGATGAGGGCAAATAGCAGAGGAGCAGAGAGGAAAGCAGAAAAATAAAGAGGGGAAAGAAGAGTAGCTCATCGTGGAGATATAATAGAATATGAGACGATGGAGGCAGCTGTGTTCCTCGCGACCCTCCCCAGCTTCTATGGCAGATGTACTGAAGGTCCAGACTGTTAAGTACCTGATAATTAGTTTGCCTGTAAGGCACAAGCCATTATGGTTCTGCAGCAACTAACAAGGCTCTACTGGGGATGGCAGCTTTACTCTGATTTATACAGGCTGTCGCAATGATGTTGCTGCTTCCACTGTTCTTTTTTTTTTTTTTTTTTTTAACAGCAGCTGAAGTCGGAACTACGTTTGGTTTGACACAATAATTAAAAAACACACTGCAGCATACACTGTAACCGTGTAGATTTTTTATTAAAAAAATATATATATGTAACTTGACCACGCTGGACAAACATGTTCAAAGCTGTAAGAATAAACAGCAATGTAATTCTTAACTTAGTTCATATGTTTAAACTCTTTAGCTGTTGCTCAGATTCAAACGAGTCAACAAGTCATTATTCTCTCCAGAGTAAAAAATATAGTGTAATTTTCATTCAGACTTTCTACCAGTAAACCTGTGAATGTTGAGTTTGTCAGGGGGATTTCTTAGCCACAGGATCCAGGCTGTTAAAACAACCTGTTTAATAAATACATCATTGCCATTATTATGACAGCCTGATCAGAAATGCATGCAACACATCACACGTGGGACTTTAATGTAAGGTAGAATTGTTATCTCCTATCGACCACAGGGTTCTTTCATTTTTTTTTTTTTCAAATGTGCAGCATTAAAAAGGGAAGATTATTAGAATCCCTTTATAATGAGAAGCTGTTAGTGTCCTGTTCCTCTTGTATATACACAAGAGCAACCCACAAAAATCCTCAAGAGCAGCGTAATTATTTTCTTGCAACCTTCAAAAATTAATTCAGATTCTAATTTGACACAGCTGTGAGCTGAAGGAAGCCGTTTTGCATATTGCTGCTAATAATCAAACGGCCCTGCAGACAGCCTGGTTGTTGTAATTGCGTCGCTATATTATCTTCCAACAGTTAATAACTTGCAAAGAAACCTGCAGGAACGTCTGTCTAGAAAGGGTTAACGGGGCCCTCACGCCCCCCGCTGCCGCGACATCCATCATGTTTCCTCGTAACTAGATCACAGCTTCAATCGCAGAGAAGATTAGATAGTAGTCTATTAATCTCCCATATTAAGCAGATCCATTTGTGAACGCAAACGGCCCAGAGAGGCCGAGCTTTCACTTGTTGTCTCTAAATCTGATTAGCAAGCATAACGACATGTTGCGGAGGGTCGCGGGTGATATGGATCGATCCTGCCTGCGTCTCCTCTCCTCTCGGTGGCTCGGGTGTTGCAAGAATGACCAATTTTAAGCTCAAGGACCCATGGGAATTTCTGCTGCAGTCACCTCTGAGCAGGCGAGATAATGGAAGAGTGGGTTCATTTGGAGCGTTTCCTTTTTTTTTTTCTTTTCGCCAAACCACCTGCAGTTAATTTATGCATCATTTAACTTGAGCCTTGTCACACTCAATATTCGAAATATTTGTCCCATATTTGATAGTAAAAACACACAAAAGAATCTCAAGTATCTTCTCAGGTTCGACTCAGCAATAACCAGAAGAGTTCTGATCTGCTTATTCTGCCTGTCTGGAGCAACATTATTTTATGTTATGTATTCCAATAATTAATAATTACCAGTTGAATATTACCAGCAGTGTTATAAATGAACAATGAAGTGAGTTTCTAAGAGGACAGCAGGGTCATCTTTCCACAGACGACTGGGTGTTTGAGCTGAGACCCGTTCAGAGGTCATGATGTCAGAAATGAGGATGAAGATGGCACAAATGATGTCATCGCTCTTTATTTAGCCTTCTTTCCTCGACACGCTGGAAGGGAGCTAAGAGTAACATTCTGCTGGGTGTCCTGTTTCTCTCTCTGACTTGACTGGGATGAGAAGGAGGAGGTAGAGGACGAGGAGGAATATCCAGTTTCATCAGGGAGCAGCGAGCGTAGGGACAGATCTGTTTACTTGGGGAAGTTAATTGATTGGGAGGAAAGGTGGTGATGGGGGAAAGGAAGAAAAGTGGTGGAAGGGGCAAAGAGAGGAGGGTCAGAATCGTAGGTTATCGATCATGTGACTGCTCCTACCGTAACCCTCGATATGCTCCTGTGCTTTTATTGCATCGTTATGCCAAACAAGACGGTTGCTTGTGAAAACAGCCGAGAAAAACAACACACACTTTATGGGAGGGTGAACCTGGAGGGTGGATCGTTAAGAATTTGGTTCTCTCATTAATAAAATCAATTCCAACCTTTGTCATTTTTGGCACCTGGCTCTTAAGGACACCCACATTTTGATAAACGGTCAGTGCTCTTGGTTGGGTGGTGTGTATTTGTTTCACATACTGGCACATACACACACACGTACATAACAAAAGTTATTATTATTATTATTATTATTATTATTATTATTATTATTATTATTATTATTATTATTATTATTATTATTATCACCATTACATTATTTAAACACAGTAATAGTCCAAGTGTTATTCCCACAAATAAGCAAGTATCTGCATAGTCATGAGCGTTCCGTCTGTCTGGGGAGATATAGAATGAGATGTGGAGCAGTGCAGAGTGCAGCCTGCATGCCGTTCACTTTGTATTGGGTAGACCGCATTAATTATTTAGCGGCAGGGCTGCTAGCTATTATTACAAAAAAAGAGCGGACTGCATCTGGACGCTTTCCTTATGTTTGTATGTCAATACACATCTTGCCCTCATGAGCTTGCTGGAGCTCACACCTTAGAACAAGGCCATACCGGGGAGGTCATACTTACAAGGTATGGGGCAGGGCAGATTGACAATGTGGGAATATCCCATTAAAGGGTTAATCAGCGGAGGTACGGAAGATTGGATATTGTTTAAATGAAACAAAGGATTTTCTTTGCAAGCTCTGTCCCACCGTGGTCAACATGGGCCAGCGTGGTACGAAACCTGTAAAAGCCTTCTGAAGTGAACAGCAAAGGCTGCAAGTGTTTTCTCGGATTAGTTTGTCATTTTTAGCTCTGCCTCCTTCACTCAGTTCTTCCTGCCGAAACAGACATTCTCAGTCATTCACTCTGAGGTTATGGTTTTAGATTGAGGGCAGAGCCAAAGCCTGCTGTTTGTTCTGAAGGAATCCATTGTCAGTAGACATGCAGCCGGACTGAAATTGTTTGCAGAGTTAATAGTGGTTTGATGATGTCATTCTCAGTGACCTGAAGAGAAATTGACCCCTGTTGTGCAAGTATTTCTAAAATGCCACCTGCACAATTATGGTTGGAGTGTCCCTGGGCTGTTGTCCCTGGACTTGTTTTATCTGAGACTCTCTCTCTTTCTCTCTCTCTGTCTACTTCACACACACACACGCAAGCATGCACACACATACACACAGAATGTGTGCTGCTTTAATCTGCTGACACATATTTCCACATTATGAAAGCATGTTTCTTGAATGTCAGTAAAAATCAGGTTCCCTTTGGTGATGATGAAATCACTTATTCATCACAAGTTACCTTGTTTGATTCTGGACTGCTTAAATATAACAATCTCCAATGATGTTCTCCTAGTTAGTTAGTTAGTTAGTTAGTTAGTTAGTTAGTTAGTCTTAATACTGTTCATTAAGCTCTTTCTGCGGTTTGATTAAATGTTTTAAATGGAAAAAAGAAAGAAAATAGCCAATCCCCAAGAGAAATGTATAATTCACGTGCACACTATATGTGTGTGTGTTTATGTTTTACCATTCAATGATCTATGTGTGTTTTGAATTCCTGTTTCTGTGTCTTTGGAGTTCAGATCACCAACAGCCTGGATTTACTTCAGGACGTGGGGAGAGTCTCCTTTGCTTTACTCGAGGCGTGACATTGTTTATTTCTCCTGGTGAGCCGCAAATCCCATCGTGTTGGGTATGTGTTCACTGTAACTGTCTGCAGCAAATCTCAGAATCCATGTACGTGCATGCTGGGGTGTGAAGAAATTCCGGAGATAAATGTGCTGTCGTTAAATCACCCTCTTTAGATTAGTGAATAAGGACTAAAATTTGAATTATATTATTTATTTTTTTAAATCTCTTCTCTATGTCAACTAATGAGGGAATAAACACCACCCACCCACCCCCTGTAGTGAATCTTAGCTGTTATATAGGGAATATTTTTATATTAACCAAGTTATTTTGTGCAAGGTCTAATGAAAAGAAGTCAGCAAACTTAAAATCAACATCTGCTTAAAGCACACCTAAATGACAACGTCTGAAACAACAATTCCAGATTTAGATCTATAAGTGAGGTCAGGAAATTATGGTTAAATGCACTTTAAAACCTCTGTAACAGCTTTTTAAAACTTACCTGTGCTCTTTGATCAGATAACTTTTTAAAGTTTTATTAAATGTTCTGAGTGAGACTCAATCCAGTTAGATACAGGCTCAAAAATAAAAAGCACACGAACTTGCACTTAGATAAAAAGGCCCCCCATTATTTAAAAGTTCTGTTAATCTTTGTCATTTTTTCCCAGCCTGTTAAAATACTTTGCTGTGAGTGGTTTTAAAGTATGCGCCAGCTGTATGATGTTGAGAGCAAACTGTGGGGTGTGTCTGCGTTCATTAATTATAAAGAGGCAGGATTCCCATGTGTGTCTGAAATGGCATTGTTCACCGTTTGTGTCACATCAGTGCATGTTTAACTAGGCAAAACAAAAGCTTTTCAATATTTCAGTGGGCAGGGATAGATGGAGTGCAGAGACACGGCTGTTCCGTCTCCTGCTGTCTCGTCCTTTCCTATCTGCTGTCCCGTCCTCATTCCTCCAGACCTTTCCTCTTAGATTACGCCACCCTGAAGAAAACATGTCTAAATGTCAGACCGGTTCCACCCCAGCGAAGCCAAAAAGAATCGACCTCTTTGTCCCATTTATCCACACGACTTGAATATGACTACCAAACCTTTGGTCTCACCTGCAACTAAAATAATTAAAAAGAGGGTCTAAAAGCGAAAAAAGCCTTAAAAAAATACTGAAATTATTCACTGATTCCAATGCCAAGCACAGAACAGGTGTTACCGTCCACTGTGTGTGTCCTTGCGTGGTGTTTGATTAGGCGTTGGTTAATTAGGAGTGACAAGCCAGGCTTTTAAGTCAGACGCCATCGCGCATGAAGCCAACGTTTGGAGCTGATGGACGGATGGATGAGACATTAAGTGTTGAGAAGGAGGAACATTTCAGCTGGGAATGTAATTTCCTGACATGGTTGGACACGGTGTGACAATCACATTACTGTTCGCAGTCTGTGGATGAAGAGGTCACAGTCAGGGTCGTGAGCTTTGTTTTAAAGGGAAACGAGTCAGAAATAGAAAATGTTTGATCAGGTCAGGGTGGCAGCAGTTTGCCAGTTTATGGTTAATAATATGAAAAAAGGTGAGTCTAGTAGTCAATTTCAGAGCTGAAAAGTGTCTTTTGAAAATGGCAGGAATCAACACACTCCCTTTTTTTTCAATCCTGAATCCAGTGGTAGATTCCCAGCTGATGTAGTAAGGCAGAGATCACAGGGTGGGTATGCAGCTGGAGCAGAGACGTGGAGGAGCGCCACAGAAAAGCAGACTAGTCAGATATTAATCGAGACATTTTAACTCTGTCATGAGAGCATTTTCCAGCTGCAAGGCGCTCTGCTGGTTTTGCCTGAGGGTGTGACAGACAGGGAGAGATGTTGTGCTTTTCACAGTGTTTGATCACCGGTATCGCGGGAACGCAGGTATCAGAGAGCGTCTCTCACAGCTGTTCACACTCATGAAGCTGGATATGGCTGCAGATGGGATGAGGAATATTCAACTCTCAGGATATAGTCAAGGCTTCTTTTGTATCCATTCAGAAGTCTAAGGTTTTTCTTCAGAGCTGGTCGTGTGAAAGCACGTGCAGAATATTACTCTGCCAAGCCTGCGTGTTAATAAGCATCACAGCGCAATTGCTTGACCTCATGGCGGCCTCGTCAATGTATGGATTCTGCCCCCTACTGTCAATGATGGAAATGACATCAATAATCAATTAGCAGGAGTTCAGTGTAAGGCGACAAAAGCCAACAAATAAGGCCAGTCCATCTTCCAATTTTCCTTGCAGGCTGTGTAAAATACAAGGCAGTTTCATTTAAAATTGGCTTTCATTGTTGTATTTATGGTTGCTTCTGTCATTTTCAGCATAGGTAAACTACCTATTTTTCAAAATAGTTGTCAACAAATATACCCAAGGGTTCTTCAGTTCCTTTCTTTTTTTTTTTTTTTTTTTTACCTCTGGTCCTATCCTGACTTACAAGAAGTGATGTCTGGGATGTGTCACGTCTCTCCACCTCCTGCTGTATGCAGGAAACACAGCAACCTCTTCTGGACAAAAGTGTAAGTTACACACAGAGACCAACATTTATTATTATTATCATCATCATCATGACTCTGGTGACACTTCAGCAAAGAAATTGAACTTTATCATGATTGCTCTTAAACAGATTTAATATTTAAAATCAAAGTGGCTTCGTGCAATATCTCAGAGGATATGTTTGAACTCCCACACGTCAGGCGTCACATCGCAGCAGATAACTAACCAGTAATTCGACTTGAGAAAAATCGTATTATTGCCTCGGGAAGCGTTAAAAAGTATTCCATGATCAATGGTATCTGATTAGTTTGCTTAGATGGTAGGCTGGTGAGCTAATCAGGCCAAAGGGATCAATGGGACGGTTGTCATGCTGCCTTGCATTTATCCTATCTTCACATAACTACAACGTAAATGACTGGGTACTAAAAGAAACCCTACTGGGATGCATACTAAACTCTGCCTGTGCTGCATGGTGCACAGGGGAGTCTGCACAGACACTTAGCCAGTTCTTAATCAGTAGCGTACGGAAAAATATAGGCCCCTGTTACACAGCACTCTCTGAGTCTCTCATCATCATATTTGTCAGAGCTGCTTATTCACAGCCACATCAGTTTCCTCAGACTGTAAACTTTACAGCCCTTGCAGCAAATCCTTGTGGTACCATCTGTATTGTTGCTGATGGGTCCGGGAACCTCTTTTTTTTTTTTTTGCCCGTCTTACACCTCCTTTCTCTGTCTCTTGGCTATGATGCTACCAGATGCTCTCTCGGCCTATTTCTCTCATCCCTTCCAAAGACCAGATAATTACTAAACAAAAGGTGCTGGCGTGTCCTGTCGCGTATCCTTGTAAATGTTTTACAGCCGCGGATCCATTCTGCCAGACTGTTAAGTGGCTGATTATAAAAGTATCACAAAGAGGCTGGTTGGAGCCAAAGGGGAGAATGAGGAAGAAGAGGAGGAGGAGGAGGAGGAGGAGGAGGGAGTTATTGTTGTCAAACAGCTCTCTATATCAGACTGTTGACACATTTGGCATGTGGTACGTGCACACATGCACTGGCTCATCCTGCTTTTTGGGTTTAGGATTGGGTTTGGGTTAGGGCTACCATAAGTGTTAGGGTCAGGGGGGGGTCAGTTAGGATGGTTAGAGAAAGGGGAGGGAGCTAGGTAATACATTATGTCTATAAAAGTACTCAGTGTGTGTGTGTGTGTACTTGAGAGAGAGAGAGAGCGAGGGGGGGGGTAACGGGGCAGGAAAACAGAGAGCCCCTGACTCTTTATCTTGACAAACTTGGGTAATTAACGACAGAGCCCATTAAAGAAAGAATATTCAACCAGTGATGAATGGCTTTAATAACAGGACCATGTTCTCTATAACAGAGACAGATCCTCCCGCCACTTTCCCCCTTGCCCACCAGATAAAACTACCCAGACTCCCATCTCACAGCCCTCTTCATCTCGCCTTTTCCCATCGGCAGTGTTGATATATATATATATATATATATATTTTTTTTTTTTCCATTTTACATCTTCGCCTTTACTTTTTTAGAATTCAAAATAAAACCAATTTGAAATACTTTGTCTTTTGAATACTTTTTCCTTTGCACATCAAAATGGTCACACCAGGGAAGTTTTACTTTACCACGTGTAATTCCATGCATGCTATCCACAAGCACACCGCTTTTTGTCTACCTGTGTTCTTCTTTTTTCTTTTGTCTTTGTGCGTTTGTCTTGTACACATCATTAGCCTCTTTGTGTCGGGGCCATGCAAATTGGACAGTTAAGACAGGAAAGGACTGATTTATGTTCCTGTGTAGCCCTTTAACAGGGACTGTGCTCCGGTTTTATGTGTCCTGGTGGGGTTGGGGGCAAAGGCTCATCACAAAGGTTCCATTCATCTCAGCGCTGTATTGTGAGGCGGATCCAGATGTCTGTCCTCATTAGGACAGACTGCTTGAGAAAGTGAACATATAATAATTGCAGAGAGTTTAGCAAATCATGGCTCATGTGCAGGGACAAAAACTAAAAAACTATTATTAAACAATGTTTCTGTTTTTACTGTATATCAGCGTATGTGAACTGATGAAGACTTGGAGGCAGATCTGTGTCTTTGGATGACAATTAGCAGGGTGATGGTGCTATAGTGGTGAGCATAGCTGCCTTCCATCACTGCTTCATTACAGGTGCTAATCATAATCTAATCTGTCCAATAAAAATATTTTGGAATTGAGCGTAGTGTATGTTTGCATTAGAATGCTCTGTTGCCCCAACAGTGTTTAACTTTGAGCCTGGTAACTGGTGGCTCTAAAACAAATATAATGACTTTTATGAACACATGTAATAGAGGCAGCAGTTCCATATTTATACTGATTTGTAACGGCTGATAACATCTAGCATTTTAAAGGTAAATATATTGTGGTTTTTTTTATTTTTTAGTTTTTTTTGTATTTTCAGGCTCAAAAGGAGGGACATCGGGAAAGAAAAGTCCCACATATTAAAATGCCACGACTCTTCTTTGAGTTTGGCGTCACTCACACACACACACACACACATATGAAGTTTCTCTTTAAATGGACCGCGGAGGGACCTTCACTGTAGCATCGGGCACTTTCTCCGAGGACCAAAGGCAGCAGGTCCATTAAATTCACATGAGAATCTAATTAGGGCCTCACTCGTCAGCAGGCTCGGAGTCATTAGGGAATGACACTGCCAAGACCCTGACACTGGGTGAACACACTCTGCAAATTAATAGAGAATGACCAAGAAGTGTGCCTGTGATTGACTGGGACCTCTGCTTCCGTGTAGGTAAAATGCTCAGCGCTGATTGCTCTCATTAAATTTGTGATAGTGATATTGCCGTGATAAAATGGAAACCAGGATGACTCCTGCTGCCACGCTTAGTCTCTGCATACGATGGCAACGTTGGTATGCTTGATTAATATTGATAAGGCCAGGTGACCTTTTAATGAAACCAGAAAACTGAAATTGTTAGTTTGTGGTCTCTGCCCACTTTCTCTGGTGACTGGATCCTGTTTCAGTCTGCACTCGAAAGATGGTCGACCATCCAGAGCAAGATTAACACAAGTGAATTTTTGCTCATTTCTTTCAAAAGTCAAGCGTGGGAGCAGGTCGGCTCCATTATAATTAGGCTGATAATAAGGTTGGCTGAATTATTGCATCTTTGTTATTCAGGAGCTTTTCCTGCCATCGGATGAGATATTAGCACAGGCATAATTCTTATTCTGGCAGCAGCACAATGACAGATATTATTTAAATTGCACCTCCTTGGGCAACGTCTTCAGAAATACTTCACAGATGAGAATTTATCACAAAATGGGGAATACGAAGGACATAAGGGCTGGATAGATGATGATGATGGATCAGACAGACAGACAGACAGACAGACAGACAGGTGAAAACTTTGACCTTTCATTGCTCCACAGTCATCACCAGGCGTCACATGATAACAACAGCGTCATTACCGGCATCGAGTCGTGTCTTGTGTGACTGACTGCTGTTTTGACATTTTGCTCTTCACACACAGAATTGCAGGGCTGACTTACTGCAGCACGACACTGAAAATGTCAGTAGTTCCATTTAACTTTATTGGTTTTAACTCCAGTAGTTACGGGTTAGTTTATGGCCGACTTTCCTAAAAACCTTGAGATAGGGCTTTCTAAATTGTATTATACGTTATAAACTTGGACAAGTATACGGCAGAAAATGTGAAGCACGGCCCTTACGGCACACAATTTGACGTAAATTCCTTTGCAGATCATTTACTTATCCTCATTTATAGACCATTTAAGTAGCGTGTTAGCCAAATGACCTTGTGTGTCATGCCCAAACACCCTTTCTTTTTACCTATGGAACACCAATATAACTGACGCATGCCGCTTCTGAGCATGGATGTGGGCTGAACATTGAGTGAACTTTAACCCCACATTTCTGACCACTGAGCCATAAACCAGCACCATCCACGCCTCTGTTGCTTTATAATACTGTTCTATTACTTTATATTATTCTACTGTTCCAAAATTACAGAGGAATAGGTGAGTATTTTGCAGAGGTGAGACAAACAAGCCTTTCTTAGCACATTAAAGTGACTTTAATGTGCTGAGATTTCATTGTAATCATCTTAAATCTTGTTTGCTTGTGTCATCTAATTCTCCGTACCTTGTTCCATCAGTGCCCATCCATTCCAGATTCTTAGTAATCTTTGCAGTAAGTAAACAAGATTGTCATAAAACCTCTCTAAAATCCCCAGAAAACAACTTTTATCTCATGTGCTAACACATTTATCTTTTCACTGTGAAATGAACTCAGCTTCCCAAAGTATCCCAAATAAATTACACTGTGGATTATCATGTAATTATGGATCTTTCCAAAGTTGGGTAGAGCAGGAAAATTGAGTTGTGAATATTTCATAGTGTGCAGCGCCATCCTTGTTGAGGAAATTATTTAGGGATAGCATTCTCATTTGCAGGATGGATAAAGGTCTGTTGCAAGGCACCAGAGCGCAGTAATTGGAAATCTCCCGAGTTTCAAAGGAGCCATTCGAAGATGAGCAAAATACTCAATAACGTGTGCCATTCAGTCAGAGCCATTCAATCTCCAGCAGACTATATCTATCAGTCAATGTTAACACAAATAAAAGTGCAAGACTCTTAAGCAGACTTGCGTTTGATGCTGTTTTTGAATTTCAAATTGTAGCGCTTGTAAGAGAAAATCCAGATTATTGAATGGAAATATCATTCAGACGTAATACACACTTGTGTCAGTGCTGACAGTTCATGAAACCAAATCTATATAATCAAGAAAAACAAAACAGCTTAAAGCTGGATAAATCATACACTTACATCTACGTGCAGGCAGGATTGTCAAAGAGCAATTTTGTCGCCTCTAGAAAACATATGAAGAAACGCCACATTTAAAAAATGTCACCTTTAAAAGGCAAATCTAAATGTCAGAGAGACAGATACGTTACACATTGCGAGCGCTGCCTTCTGGGTGTAACAGACAAAGGCGCCAGAATACATTTTTTTCTTTCCTCCTAGTTGAAATGAAGTACAATTACCCAGCATCAAGCTAACAAAGCAGTGCAGCCACTTACCTAGCCTGGAGAGGAGTACAGTCTGCAACATTACTCAGGAAGTCTGAGAGAGAAAGAGTAACAAAAGTATTAACATATTTTATTTAATGACACAGGGAGACATGGCCAGTAATTGACACAAATATGGTAAATGTAGTTTTTAACATCTTAGTTTCATGCCTTTTCCCTTTTTACTATAGTTATTTTTTCCCATTATCTCCATTCAAGTCATATTAGTTAGAAATTAAAATAAAATGTTGATTGTTAACTTAAATATAAATTAAATATTAATATATAATATTAAATATACTAGAAAACATGTAGAAAATTTATTTTTTTAATGTAATATGAGAAGTAAAGTCAGTCAATTTGAGCACAAAATAAAAGCATTTCACAATAAATTTGCTTGTTTTCTTAATGTGCATGCCTCTGTTCATATGTGTGGTTAAAGGTTAGCTTCATTGGCAGACTGTGGCAAAGAAAAGCAGTAAACAAAAATAAAGTCTTTCTCTGTCTTTTTTTTTTTTTTTTTTCTGATGTCACTGCACGACAGGTCAAGTGTGGAGTCAAGGAGAGCCGGTCCCACCTCTGAGACCAGCGCACCTTGTTTCTACAGCTTGCGGACCACCAGGATCGTCTCATGGCATGCAAATCAGACAAGAGCAAATGTCCCAAAACTTCTGCGGTCTCGTGTCCTAAAGTGCTTAACACTCTCACCCCCCCACCACCAACACCTCCACCAAAAACACCCTTCTGCACCACCCTAACTCTTTCCCCCTTTCTCTTATGTTTCTTAAATGAGCCTTCCAACTCCACATCTTTCTCGCAATTCAATTTTACAAGGCCATTATCCCGGGTGTAATGTGGAGGTTAAATATATCAGGGCAGACGTTATGTGAAAATAATTAGTGCTAATGAATAATGCACTCATTCAGCTGATGAAGGATGGTTGGCAGGGTAATGGAGTGAAAAGAAGGGGCCCCTCTGACAAATGAAATTAAAATATTTAAACACTGTTTTACGATATTACCGGGCCCCCGCTCTCTACCCTGTTACCTAGTTGCTACATGGCCTTGCTCAGACATCATCGCTGCATCATTACTCATGCAAAACATCTGTCTTGGTGAAGACGGAGAACCGGATACAGGGAGGAAATAAACCCCACCCTCCACTTACTTTAGACGACCACTCATCTTCCCCACCCCGATAATCACTTTCAGGACATCAAAAACTGCCAATTTAATCCACAGCCCGTCCATCTGTCAGATTATATTTGTCCCCTTCATCTATTGTCAGTACGCTCATTCTGCCTCTTACGATCTCATTCCGCTCCATCATTTGACAATGAAGGATGTGGGTTTTAAAGCGCACAGTTTACAGCACCCTCCCAGCCAATTGGCCTGCTCGAATCAATAACGGCGGACCAATCACTCTGTGACGGATGAACGGCAAAGCATCAGCACCATTTCATTAGATGTTCCAGACAGAGGAGGGCAGAGGAAAGTGCCTTTGGCGGGAGAGAGGTGTATATTGCTCAGAACTTCATTTGCTAAACTCTGCACATGGACAGCCACTTTTTTTAGCTTACATTCACCAAATTTATTGAAAAAGTACTGACTTAACAAGCTAACTTTAGCTGGACTCGAGTCTAAACAAGTACTGAGGTACAGGTACTGCTACAATTTGCTACATTGTGCAAACTTACCTTTTTTAAATGGCGGCACTCTTCAAATGCCAAAGCCAAACACAAATCGAGCAGGTGTTTCACTCAGGGTTATGTTCAGTTGTCATGGGACAATGGGTGGGTAGCCGGTAGAAGAAGGCCGTAAGCAGCGATGTGCACGGTTCTTTCCTCAGGGTGCTCTTGGGACTTGACCAGGACATCATCCACATCTGCCAACTTTCTTTTATTAATCTTATATTTTGCAGATTGGCACCATATATGTACATTTGACTTGTAAAGCAGATCTAATCACGGGGCCTGCAGTCTGCAAGCCACACATCAAACAGTAAGTCATAGTGAAACACAGCAATACCAGACACCGTCTCTCCTGCTTTTGTGCACGAGCCCCAGAAACACTAAAGCAGGAGCATTAAAAGGGAATTACAGTGTAACAATTTAAACTTAATGTAGCAGTCATAAGAACAGGAAAGAAGGATGGACAAAGACATGGCTGTATTAATAATACATGCTTTAATTAGCCAGTTGGGAGTGCACACCGAGCAGGATCAAGGCACAGACATGGTTTGAGAGAGAGAAACAGCTGAAAGAGTAGAGAATAAGAAGCTGACTGACAGAGGAAGTAGAAAAGAGAGCAAAACGTGAGCAGCGGGGGAGGGGCCTCGGAATATGTCGCAGTGGGGTCTTCTGTGTACAGTGATTCATGAGCAGTAAATATGCAAAGTCTGATCGCCATAAGGCAATCAGAGAAGCGCCACTCATCTACATGTTGCACAGTGGGCTATAATCCATCTGAGGGGAGAGGAATAATGATAGCAGGAGGACGAAATAAGAACAGGGCCTGTTTATTACCTCAGACAGATCCATAATACATACAGATGTGAGCGAGGCACGCAGCAGCCTCTGGCCACAGAACTGCACCCGAATGGAAATATTGTTTTAGTGGAATGAAATCTGATATATGCATCCATTAAGGTTGCCATTGTATAAAGTTTTAAGGGTTGATTTGACACCACAAGGTCATCTAATATAAGGTAATATTGGATAATTATCCAGATATGAGACCAGATTTGCACCTTTGCTAATAAAAGTGTGATTTCACCTCTCGGTGTTGCTGTCTTTACTTTCCCTTTCTTTCCCACCGCCACCACGTGGAGAAAATTAACAACGAGACCCTACCAGTGCCCGAGCATGTAATAAATTGTGTCGAACGTTGATAAACTAATGCAATTACCTCCAGGGCAAGCGAGTCGGCTAATTTAAAGATACCAGGTTGGTTCATGTTGTGGGAGGTTCCCGAATAGGCCCCAAGGGTGAGAGATGGCACCTTTATTACATCCGGGAGGTCATCTCAGTAGCACTGTATTAGGATTGATCTTTTGATCCCAGCCTGGACCCACCTCCCCACTCATCCATTCACCCAGCCACCCTTATACTGTACCAACCCCATCTGGCTGCAGGGAGGGGGGGGAAAAAATGCTTATCTGGCGTAAAGGGTTAACCCAGCCAGCCAGGCAGCCTAATTGAGCACCACACATCTCAGCGACGCAGCAGAAACGGGAACCTAGAGGGTCGTAACAAGCCAGACGTGACTTATTCACATAATAAACCAGGCAGATATCTAAATGAGCCATTGAGCAGAGGGAGGGAGGCCATTAGGGTGCGTGGACCATGGTACATATTTGTATTTCTACAATTGCCCTATCATTTGCATACGTGGCTGGCTACAGACATCATAGTGGGCGCTTGTACCCAGGAGCCTAATGACACAACGAAACGACTTTGTACTCTCACGGTATCGTAAAAATGCTGGAGACGCGCTTCTTTTAATCTGTAATAGTAATAATAATGATACACGTGAGTAATTATTAAAGATGTTTTGGGGGAAAAAGCAGCAGGAGGCCTGCAGCCGTCCAAACCTGCCACATACCGAGAACTGTGATTACTCAGCTAGGTTCAGAGCCATGTTTATGGGATGAACTTTTATTTAAGACTTAATCAGCTGGCTTATGAGTTTGGTCTATTTTGACTCTCTGTTTGAACTCTGACAACCCTGAACTCTGTTTAAACTCTGTTGCAGATTTTCATTACATAGGAAGATTACATTAGCTAAGTTTACTGCATTTTGAAGACTTAGCTTTGTCTAAATGTAATCCTGTTAAACCATTAAAGGGATCTGAGATTCTGTCTGTGCGAAAATAAGCCTGATCTTTCAGGATTTGGACCCTTGTCAGGACACAGGCTAGGTGAGGTCTTCTGAGGTGAAGTTTCTGTTCCATCCCTGAACACATTCCAAGAAGCACCAGCAGAACATCCCCTTCATTCTCAGAGAATTATTTCTATGTTCTCGTTACATACCGTTGGTCTTAGTTCTGTAGATTTACCTGATATAATTTAAGTGTAGCTTCAACATAATTCAGGATGCAGAAGCCCAGGTCAGATCTTACATGTTATATTTACTTGTTATTAATAATTCGTTTATCATTAACTGCAGTAAAACCTATCAATGTTCTGTTGTTTTACGGCGTGGTCTAATTGCAATGTTAGCTTGTAATTGTAACTTTAAATTTGTTTTTGGAGTAATAAAAATCCTTTTTTACCAGATTTCTGTCCAAATGTGTGGCTTAATTCCAGGGTGAAATACAAGGGTGCTTTGTTTTCCTCAAAAGCTTTCCTCAACGCTGTTGGATAAGCATAAAAAAAATAAATAAATAATGTGCGTGGACAGTTTTACACATTTCTTTGAGCATTGACCTACTGTTGTTGTGCACTGGCATTATTTAGCTCACTTTAGGGAAATAATATAAAGTTGTCGCTAATCAGAAGCCCCGTGGTAACGGGTCAAGGGTCAGCCCTTAATGTGATCTCTGACACATAATTAAATTGCCATCTTTAACCTCAGTTACAGCTTGTGACAGAGCATTTGATTACACGCCGCAAATCTTTCCACCAATCAATGAGCAGGGTGAGGGCAGAGGGCGGGGCCTGCTGTGACCAGCCCTTCTGTGCAGAGATTATCTTTAATGAAGTTGAAATGTAGAGTGTGTGTAGGTTAACTGGATTGTGAATGGTGCACAGTAAGGCCGGACACACAAACGCACACACACAAACACGGGGAAGAGGAACGGGGAGATAAAAGAGAGTGTTCTAGTTTTCTGCTGATACATACCAGCACACATATCATCCAAAACTGGAATTAACACCAGGTTTTCGCTGGAGAGTCACAATTGACTAAACAATGAAAAGAAACACTGTTGAACATCAGGTTATGGTTCTGGCTGCAGTGCCTCAGTGGGATAGTTTCATAATGTTGGTATTCATTTCTGACTATAATGTGAGATAAAAATGGAGAAGATAATGAAGGCAGCCAGAAAATCTAATAAAATGTTATACTTATGTATAACTGACTGTGACTGCTGAACCACTGACACACCACTCATCAGATTAAAATGGCAGAAAAAAGAAGGAACTGAGTGGTCATGTCATAGATGGGGTTATGAATGGGCCCAGAAATACTCTTCTGCACTTCCTCAGTGCCTGTTTAATATATGAAGCACTGAAGTCTTCATATTAAAGATCGTCGCGTGATTTGCAGGTCCAGGGCAGCCATGTTTTGATTTATTGATGGAATTTCCCCACCAGCAGGGTTGTCTCATTGGTCCGGAAGCAAGGTTAAAGGGCTTTATTGTGTTGAACGCAGCAGCAGTTTTCCAACAAACTAAAGAAAATTGTGAGCTTTTTTTTTTTTTTTTTTTCGAGCCTTGCAGCTGACATACAAGGATGTATTTTATGCACCAACAAAATCTACCTGTAAAGCAGGGACTTCCCCCTTTACACACACACACACACACACGTCCCCAAACACAAATAATTTTGAATGCTGATTATGATTTAGAGGCTGCTAGGTTTGTTTCAAACTCTGCCTTGCTTTGTGGCTGGGGGCCCTGTGTTGTTTAAAGGGTTGTCAGGGTATAAATACTAAATTAATCATGCTTTGGCTCAACTTGCTAGGGACTGAAATTTGCTTATGGAGGCCCGTGATCACATAAAATATTAATAACTTCACAGAGAACTGGCACTGAAGCGATGGGGGCACAGATCATAAAAGCGGAGAACAGCAATGGTGGGGGGGGGGACACTGTTGATTTGAGATCACAAACATCTTTTTTTTAATATACATATTCATCCTAACATACAGCGGGTGACCAGATTTTGATCATTATAGACGACCCCTCCATCTGGGTAGATTTTGTCTTTTTCTTTTTTTTTTTTTTTGTGTAATTTTGTATGGTCTTCCAGATTTGTTCGGTGGTAATTGGTTTTAATCTGCACTCAGTCATGTTTTTTATGTAGGGGAAATGCTGAGATGACATTCAAATGCATCTGAATAAATACATCACAAGAGAGTAATGTTGTGCATTTTCCTGCTGGTTCTGTATCCCTGTGACCGACTTTTCATTCCCTCAGGGGAGAAATACTATAATCATTTTCTGTGACTGACAGGAAATAGAAATCTGTTGTAAAGTACTGTACTCACATCTGCCAAGTCCACACAGCAGACAATATCGTTACAGCTCATTCCCAAATTTCGTGTCATTTGTCACTTGGACACAGAACAGTGAGTGTAGATTTCTGTAATGGATGACACTGATGCTGTAAACTTGTTAGTTTATATTTCCTGACAATTTTCACATCCTTGTACCACTGAGAGACACTCAAAGACAGACCGAGTTCTGGCACACCGTTGTCGAGACAACATGGGGCCCAGTCTTTTCCTCTTTTAACAGGATTATATGTGCAGGGAGTCAACAAAGAGCCACTAAACTCACACGTGAGAAACATTACAAAAAAAAAGTGCAGGTGCGTAACACCAGATTGATGTCTGTGAGGTGGCACTACAGTAGGTAAATGAGGGTGAGCAAGGGGGCATTAAACACTCACGTGCTGAGACAGAGAGGAATGAGGAGGGGTGGGTTTTCGTCAGAGGGTGAGGGAGATCACACAGATGATAAACGGCAGATCTACAGCAGGAGCAAATCTGATTTCTCACAATTATCCCTGCAAGTGTGACAGGCACCGGGGGGTGGCGCAGGAACGTGGAACCGGTGGTCACTGATTGGGTCATTTGTCCTCTCTGGTTCCGTGCTGGGGGATTGTGGGAGTTGTGCCATGGAGAGCCTCTCTGCAGGGGGAAAGCCAGTCCGTTCACCAAAACACCTCACACAGAATGCAAAGGAGGGTCACGTGTGAGGTGGGCAGACAGTGGCCACTCTAACATTTTTAATCTGTACGAGTTTGAATTATTTGATGCGATTTAAACAAAATGATTGTTCCTAAGAAACTAATCATGACCCTGAGATTTTTTTTATACAAGGCTCATAATAATCGTGTACGTCATTATAAAGAGGAAATGAAATCCTTCAATATAAAATTATATTTTAATGCTTTAACAAACAGTGAAACGTCTTTTAAAGTTAACTACAGATAATAAAACACTGAAGACTTTTGTAGGGGAAAAATGTGGGTCCACTCGCAGACTGCAGAAATCCTCCGATTACCTGAAGAGCAGCCATCCAAAAGACTCCTGCAACAGAGAAAAAAAAGATAAAGTTTCAGCATTTCACAGGAATTTGATTTGTTTATGACAAGTAGATTAACAGGAACATACTGGAGGAAGTTTGCTCTTTAGGGGAGAGTTGGTTTTGTTTTGAAATGGTCTCTTTTTGCACCCATTTGGTTGCGTTTTGTCTTTTTTACTCACTGCCATAGTATTTGATTTTTCTTTCTTTTTTTTGGCAGGATAGTTTGAGACCATTTCAATTCTTTATTTTTTTGTACAATCCAAAGTGAAGCCAAGACATTAAATATATACATATGAGCATTTAAATCAGTTAAACTAATACTTCTCAGGAAAAGCTACAGTTTATAATCCAATCAAAATACAACACAGGTTTGTTACCTAAATCTGACAATCAAACAAGCTTTGTCAAAGTATCAGGACAAACATTTGGGTTTTGTGAAACAACACAGGAGAAAAAAAAACTATTTCTATATTAAGACCATTAAAAAAATTCACCATCGTTAAATTATTAAAATGAATTTCAAACTTGCACATTTTCAGCTAGTTACACATTTGTGAGGGAAAGAATATCTAGCCAAAGTGTAATGCGCCCTGTTGGTTTAGTAACAAGCAGTAAAGTTTGAAAGTTGCCAGATGATTGCTCGACTTCTGAAGCAATGCAACCGGGCAAAGGGGATCTGGCTGATCTTCATCTGCGCCATGAGCGAGACTCGTTGTCATCATCCTCCTCGTCATCATCCTGCAACAATGCATCGTCACTCAGCGACTCCTCTTGGTACTGGAAAATGAAAGAAGTGAACGCAAAAACAAATTAGCAACAATACAGATGAGTTTAAAATGCAAAAAAGCAGAAATAACTTTGGCCTTAGCATTGAGTGCACAGGAATCAATTCTTTCAATTTACACAGATAAAATTTTTTTAGAGCAATTCAGAAACCTTCCTTGTGTGTACAATGGCTCCATCTTGTGTTTTCTGAGTATATCACATCGGAAGGTTGATATACCTTCCGATGTATAGGTAACACTCCACCTTTGTCTAGAATTAAAGACAATGTGCTGAAGGTCTACACACCTCATCCTTGTCTGGCTCTCCCTCATCGGCGTCTGCTGGACTGAGAGTCATGGCAGCCTTGTTCCACGCCAGGCATAAAGTCTGGTTTTTGAACCTCACACCGTAAACAGCCGCCTTTTAGACAGAAGAAACAGGCATAGTGAGGAAAGCAAACAATCAGTAGGATAGTATTACTTAAGTAGATTTATAACAATGAGTGAAATGTGTATTTTTATACACCGTGGTTCTAAAAGTTGTTAATATACTGCATGTGTGAATCAAAGTGAACTTACTCGTTCTGCCTCAGCTCTTGACTTGTACGTGATCACAGCAGTCAGGTTGTTTTCATCAATCTGGCAATCTTCGATCTCTCCAAATTGCTTCAGAAGTATAAAAAAAAGAATATGTGGCTGTTGAAAGGTGCGTTTTTTTTTTTTGTTTGTTTGTTTTGTTTTCATAAATCAAACAAACCAGTAGACACTTTATCTATGCGGGTCAGTCTATTCTTAATTAAAGCTTTGTTCAACTGTGCTACTACCACAGTGGATACACAGAATCCTTCTAATGCATCTCCTGCTAATTCCTTCCATCAAAGCTCATAGTGGTTTAACCGTAGACCTAAACTTTATGTCTTTGTTTTTTAAATCACACAGGAACTTGACTTACAGCAAAGTGTGGCAACAAGTCAACGCGGTCTGAATCAGCAAAACCAGAAATCTCCAATGCTCGTGGGCGATGGTCTACGACTGCATGAACTGGCACACCTCTCCCTCGCCCTCTGGACCCCCTTCCTCTGACAGTGCCACGCCCACGTGAAAAGAGACCCCGTCCGCGTCCTGGTGCCAGGATACCCCTTTTAGCTGCCTGTGTTCAAAGACAAAGACATGAGCACAGGAGGTTAGAGCTCAAATTTCCAGAGTTTCTGTTGTTGAAACATAACTCAGCGTCATCTGAAGTGTACTGTAGGTGTATGAAAACATTACCTCGATTTGTAGCTGGGTATACTGAAGCTTTAACATTGCAGTGTCCTCTCCAGACTGAGACTTCTTGTATAGATCCAGCTCAGCATCCAGCAGTTCCTTCTGTGCCTGAATATTAAATCACCATCATGTCAGTATGCACAGATCAGAACTCATGGTACTAACAGATGGGCAAGTATGATGATCATAGCTGCCTGAAGACAATAGCAAAAAGTAAAACACATGCTTGTGATCTACTGGCACAGCAATGTAAATACCTGAGCCTTGCTCTTGGCAGTACGATGTTGGCTGTTGCTGCTGGACATCCCCTTTATCTCCTCTTGAAGTTTGGAGATGCTCTTTATCAACATACTCAAAGTTTTCATGCACTTGGCTTTATCTTCAGCCTTCATTGCTTTATTTTTTTCCAGTTTGGACAGAAGGAGCTGCAAAGACCAGGAACACACACATACACACAAAATCCAAATTAACCAAAAACATTTTGAAACAAAGACATTAAAATAGAAATGACTACATGACCCCAGTCCATGTCAACACAAGCTGCTAAATTTAATTTTTACTCACACCTGTTCAGATTGTATGTCTCTTTGTAGTGATCTCAGCTACCAACAGCTTTAATCCAACAAATCGTGATTTCTTTCCATGCATTCATACATACTTTATATTATCAAACACGCAGTTTTTTGCTTATAGTTTTAGTCAATCTAAAATAAATTGTCATATTCGTCACTAGTAGTTTTTGACAATAAAAAAAGTTTCCAAACAGAATTGGACAGTCGTCAGATTTAGGAAGAAAGTCGCCAAGTTGGCAACACTAGCTGTTTTACAGTTCTGTGTAAACAAATACACATGACCTATACCTTGTGCATCCTTAAAGAATGAATGAATCCCCAATTCTCTCTGACAGATTGAATTACCTTCTGTGTCTCGATGTTTTTCTCGAGTATTTCCTGCTTCTTCTTCTTGACATCCTGCTGTAGCTTTAGAGCTTCCTACAATGTGAATTGTTAATTATTAGGTAATGCATTTGCTTATAATAAACATCCAAACTATGTCACATTTCCTCCCGCCTTACCTGCTTCTTCTTCAGGGCTTCCTCTGAGCTGTTCTGCTTGGCTGCTGTTATTGCTGCAGGGTTGTACACAGTCTTGGTAAGGCCCATTGATGAGGAAAACACCTAAAAGTGAATAACAACAAATAAAGGTTTTAAATCAGAGTGGTTTTGGGGTGGGTGGGGTCAACACTGAACTTACTTTATCAACTGGAGCTGCTGGTTTGGTAGAGAAACCTAAACGCTCCTTCACTGATGTTTTGGAAGGATTCTGCACCTAAGGGTTAAAAAAAAAAAAAAATCTGTGTTTATCTACACCTCATGCAGGTCTGGACAGATATGTGTGGAAAAAGTGAGCGTGCGCGCACACAGACACACACACATACTTGAGAGGCGATACTGGAATCTTGGGAGGGCTCAGAGTTTATAGTGAGAAGGGGTCCCAGGCGATCTTTGACAGACTGCTTTAAAGATGTGGCTGGGGGCTGCTGGGTGAACAAAGACAACATCATATATATTTCTAAGAGCTATCAGTGACAGCAAACGAGGGGAGTTGAAAATTATTTTTTTCTCCGAAAGGGAGCGCAGCAAAAAACAGTTTTGGAACCACTACACTAAACTCACAATTCAAAGCTAAATTCAATAATAAATTAAAACTTTATATGCCATTTAAATTAGTAACTTTGATACAGTTAACCTTGATAAAATACTATAGAAAATGGGAGTTACATTGTAATTGAAACCACTAAAAAACATAAAATGAAATAATTACTGTGGCAGGCTGTGTCCGAGGCTGTAACTGTGAATGAGGATAGACTTGGCCATCACTCCCGTCTTCACGAAACCAGTGCACCCTTATAAAGCGGTTATTGAGGACAGCCTCCGTGCTTTGTATGGCCCGCTTGGCCTCATCGGGAGAGGCAAACTGAATCAATGCAGCTTCTCCGTCGTTCTGGTAGGCCACCTTTAAAAAGAAATTAGAATGGCGCATACAAAAGCAGATAAATACAATCATAAAAGTTTGTTTAAAAAAAAACTGCTTCTACATATTTCAGTGTCTGGTCTACTGTGAAACTGTACATATTATGTCCAATAAAACAGAATTACTGACCTGTAGGTTGACGATGGTGCCAAACTTGCTGAAATGTTCATTGAGTTTGCTGATGTTGTTAAGGGCAGGGGGAATTTGCCGAAGCAGCAGCTTGGTGTTTTGAGAGAAAGGAACTCTTTTGTGGTAGCCCTGGTGGTTGATTTTAATAAAATTTGGTCTACGCAGACAAGAGTAGATTAATTATTTCAGTAAGAATTGTGTTTGTCAAATATGCATTACCAGTTTGTTTGATGACAGTGTCTCCTTACTTGTCAAACCGAGGTTTCTTGATAAGGATCCCTCTATCAGGAGGAGGTAATCTCTTTCTGGACTCAGACTCCATAACGATCCTCATACTGTTGTTTGGAATCTTTCCTGTTTATTGGTGAACAGTGACAGGTCAGTTTTCTCACTGCAGCTTTCCAGAATCCAAAAGCAGAAATGACAACAGTAATAACGTTGCTCTTGCTTAAGTAAATAATAGATTACCACTTTAAGACACTTAAATTTGATGATATTAGCCAATTAGTTGTAAAACATAATACCTCTTTGTGGCTGATCTACATCCCCCATTGTAAGACCAATAAGATTAGGCCTTTGGGCATTGACGCGATGGCGGTAGAGCGGTCTGGAAGTGTTGGTAATACTGGGAGCCTCAGGATTGTATACATCATTCTCATAGGTGTCTGGTCAGAACAGAGTAAAAACACTTAAAATCCAGTTAATGGAAAATTACATCAATAGTGACTTTTTAATAAAACAATTAATCTGTAAGGAAGACACCAACCAGAACTGAACATTGGTACTGAGGCCTGGGGAAGTGAGGACCGAATACCAGAAGTGACGATGGTGGGAACAGCGCTGGTAATGGAACTGGGAGGAGCATCCATACCTGATGGTTGTAACGGAGGAAGAGGGGGAGGGGGGCCTGTGTTGAATTAAAAAAAACAAACAAAAAAAAAAAAAAAAAAAACACAAGACATCTTATACCTGACATTTTGTTAAGTAACATTAACAACAATAAACAACTTGGTGTCATTTTCTTCACTTTCCCTTTGCTCATCAAGCCATCACTCTAAAAAAACAAACCCAAACAAATGCCTAAAAAATGTCTGAATTCCTACCTGCAACAGGTGGAAGACTAGGTGGGAGGGCACAGGGTGGGGGCACAGGAGGCCGTAGGTTTACAGGTGGGGCATTCATGAGAGGTGGTGGTGGCGGTGGAAGGCCTGGGGGTGGAGGCGGTTCCACACCTGGGATTTGTGGCGGTTGGAACGACAGCATATTGGGCAAATTGACATCTTCCACTACAACTGGGTCACTTCCATGATCAAATGGACACATGTCCCCCCTCATGCATAAGCCTTTTTCTAAAAACAAGAAAAAAAAAGGAAAACCAATGAATACTGCATTAAAAATGCACAGTTTTAACTGCAGAGAAATGATCCGAGGCTCATCACCATCATAGTCCCTGCATCGCTTTCTTGGTTGAGGAGGAGGTGCCCTCACAAAAGGAACATGATCCACAGGATGATCAGGGTGAAAATCTGACCAGCTCTCAGACGTGTGGTTGTTATGATGGTGGGTAGGCGCAACGACTGTAATGGTGCTGCTCAAAGTTGGCACTGGAAAGTGGGATGTTGTTGCTGTGGAGGCCAGAGATGCTGGGGTGTAGCCATCGCTGCCCTCACCTCTTTGATCCTGGTCATACTTTAATTTCCCAGAATCTCGTTCTGCAAATCAAACATGAACAGTCAAATGGCTTCTGTATTTTGAAAACCTTTCAACTACAATGTCTCTGAAAGCATTATCAAAGTCAGAGTTTGAAAGAGATTAACTTATAAATAAAGTTATGGCAAGTAAGTCAAATCCAAAGTCTGTATGTATGTACTGTTATGGGCAATCATGTGAAGAGAGCCTGAAATAAATCTATTTATCAAATTCTTACCCCTGCTTCGGGACCGAGTTCTGCTCTGAGAATGGCTCCTACTGTGATCTCTGTCTCTTTCTCTGTCCCTCTCTCTGTCACGCTCACGGATGCGATCTTTGCTCCAGCTGCGACTGCGGCTGCGACTGTAACTGCGGCTGCGCCCTCTCCTGCGATTGTAGCGGTCACGATACGAGTCCCTCCTTACTGGGTTACGGTCATAATCCCTCTTCCTTGGGCGATCGTCTCTCTTACGTTCATCTCCTCTTCTTTAAGTGTGAGAAGTCAAAGCAATTGTTATAAGTGGAAAATATCAACTTAAACTCCTGAGTGTAAAACAGATACCTACACATACCTGCCATCTCTGCTGTAGCGAGAGCTTGACTGAGGACTGTGATTAACTCGCCGAGAAAACTTCTTCTCCCGTTCGTCCTCACGATTTGGCTACGAAGACAGAATATTCAAACTATGAATAGATACCAATTTTCTCAACCAACAGTCTTATTTTCATATTTTCAAAAATAATTAAAAAACATCTGGAAGTGAGCTATCATGATATTTGAAAATCAGGCATGAACATTACCTCATCTTTTTTCTGCTCATCTTTTTCAGTTTTAGCCACTGAGGATGGCTGCTCTGATTGTGGGAGATAGCTTTTATTTACGATGGCTTCAAACAGCTTATCCACAAATGGTTGGGTCTCTGGGAGTGGGTAAACAGACATTAAAGTTTTTTTCTCATATAAAACAGGAACTTAATATACAGATCAAATTCTACCGTAATACAACCAAAGCCGGCAAAATACGGTTTGCATGAATATAAGAGATTGTTTACCTTTCTGAAGAAATACATCCAACTGATCTATACATAGGGCTTTAAGTTCCTTTTCACTTTTGTCTTTCTTTACCAGCGCAACGACATATTTAGCCAGTGCAGAAGGGTCTGCATCACAACTGTAATTCAAAGCAAATATACAATAGATACAATATACAGAACATATAGATGAACGTGGATATATTCGTGTTTATTAAACATCACTTAGCATGGCAACAGATGCAATGTTGCTAAGCTAACATTACTTACATAGGCTCGAGGGTATCAGACAGCCATGTTTTTAAGGCATCGAGGTTTTCAATTATCATTTTAGATCAACCTGACCTTTTCTTCTATTGAGGCCAGAGGTAACACTTGTGTAGCGTTGTAAATTGCGAATGATCTAAAAGGAACTCGTGGTCTTTGCACTCGTGGTCTTTGCTAAATAGTTAGCTACTCATCCGCGACAACGATCGCAAGAGATTAGCTACGTTAGCATACGTATTCAAGGCCCCACTTTGTAAACGAATATTCAATGCTTCTAGTGCATATTTTCTAAAATTACAGATGAACTGCATTAACTCAATGTCACGGTATACGTTATTAATTACAACAGTTTGAAAATATGTCTTATCTGTGAAAGTTTACGAGCATCCACGCCTAACTTGCTAGAATATCCACTCACTAGCTCGTCGTGCCATAGTAACTATTTACTTCCGGATGTTTTTTCGTAAGCCAATTCTCGCGATATCTTCGACCGTTTCTTCCGAATTGAGTCTGAATAATTGGCTATTATTTATTAGGTAAATATCAACTACGTATTGAAAAAGTTAAATAGTTTTTAAGAAATAAATAAAAAATACATTTAATTTAATTATAAGGCGGTTTCAATCTGAGGAAGACGGAACACGCGTTATTTCAAATATTCCATTTGGTCCATGGCCTTCCTAAAAAAGTAAAGAGGCAACAACAGCAAAGTCTTAAAATAATTAGGACTTTTTATTGTTTATTATTTAAACATGTTAACTGGAACTTCAAAAATCAAAAACACAAATATATAAAATATGCCTACTTTCCTCCGTACAAACCAGTGTGATCTTTTATTATGCTACATTCCATTTATTTTCTTCTTGCAAGCGCTGTAAAACACATTATCCCAATTACATACCGTTAAGCCTCATTTACACAATTGTCTGGCGCAAAAGTACTTCACAGCAAATATACCTTAATCTGACTTCTCTTTATTGTAGAAAAATTATTAGAATAGGTAAAAGCAGTGACGTGCGGTAAGGTTCGTGGCTGGTGAGGCACTGACGTCATTACAATCAGATTTACAAACAAATCCTACAGACTCTCTTATCCAATCTTTTATTGCCAGCAGTTAAGGGGTTATGTTTAAAGCCTCATATCAGCAGTACATAGCATGTCAGCACAGTAATCATTGCGCAATCCACGCTGAGGCTCAGTTGGCTGCTGCCTCACTTCAGGTCGCGCCTGAATAGTTGAACGGTAAATGTGAAAATTCTGCGATTTGCGATAAATAATCTAAAACTTGATGTTAAATGGAAAATAACTTCATGGTACAAAATCACTATATAAATACAATCATTTAATTTATATATTTTTTTTTTTCTTTTCCCCTGATGGCACGTCACTGGGTAAAGGTCAGTCTTTTCCATTGTATAAAGAATGTTTTTCTGCCCTCTCATTTCAAATTAGATATCTAGTATTAAAAAAAAGGATCAAAATCACATGATGCAACTAAACATGACATAATGAATTAAAACACTGTTGCCAACAAAACAATTTAGTCTATCATGCAATGTTAAAATAAAGTTTGTAATATACACATTGTACCACTTAAAAAGGACCATTTTTAGTACATTCATAGTTGCCCTTCAACCCTCAGTAGGTAACTTTCTCAAACATAAGGATGAAACACTTCATTGACTGTATTAATGATGGTACACACTTTACATGCATGATGAAGATAAAACCATCCAGCTCAATTAGAAGATCTATTCACAAATAAAAATATCATTAAAATTCCTATATAGCGTTACATCCAGCGTCCCCGCACACCAACAAACAGGAGGACGTGTATAAAACCTGAGTAAAGCATCCGTTTCAGCTCAAGCTACAATTTAACGGCGAATGGTATGCATCGGCACCAAAAACTTATGAGCTTACAAAGTAGATTGAGTGTCTAGATTTCACGGTCACTGAACTGCAGGTTGATTGGGGCACCTGGGCAGAGCAAGCCATGTGTTTTGGCTTTGATGTCAGTCGTGAGAGGAGACACGCCAACGTGGAACTTTTGAATGATCTGCCCAAAGAGTAAAAACACAAAAATGTCACTCTGACTGTACTTAAATGACACTTTCTTCTTTAATTAGCACACTGATCATTTTCCACTAAGATTAAAAAAAAAAAAAAAATCTAGATTTTTTTAAGAAATACTTTATTCATACGTGATAGATATCTAAAAACTATGAAGAAAACTTAGAGGGCAAGGAATGATTTGAAGAAATGATTAATTTCCTACCCTTATGAGAACGAGGTGCATCTCCAACTCTGCTATCCTCCTGCCTATGCAGCTCCTGATGCCGTGGCCAAATGGAATGGAGCCAAAGTTGTCAAGACGATCCAAGGAATGTTTACGTACCCAGCGATCCGGCCTGAAGTCCAAAGAATTGGGGAAATTCTCGTCATCCATAGACGTGGAGTAGTGACACAGGGCCAATTGAGTCTAACAAAAAAGGTTTGCAAAAAGTCAGTTGTTTAATGACAACAGCTGGGCTATGGAATGTCTATATGAGAGATACTATGAGAAATACAGGATCATATATCATTCAATCAATGCTTTTTGCAAAACAGAATGTCACTTTTTTTTTTAAATTTCCATCAGAACATGGACACTGTTTGCTCAAATCTATTATGCCTGTATCAGTCTTACCCCTTTGGGGATGAGATATCCACCCAGCACCAAGTCATCCTGCGTAATTCGACCATTGCCTGGGAGAACTGGGAAAAACCTGCTCCCAGAAAGGAGCAAACAGAGTGTTATTCAGGAGCACTATACATAAAAAAACTCTTTAAGAAAACTCTTTGCCATGTGGGAATATTACACCCAACATTTCCCCCAAATCTATGCAGTGTTTACCTTAGAGTTTCTTTGACAAGCCCCCTGATGAGGGGTAGATGTTGGATATCCTCAGCTGTAGCTGCTTTTTCAGGCCCCAAAATCCTCATCACCTCTGCGTGGACTTGCTGTTGTACATCCGGATGTCGGGCTAATAGGTAGCTGGCCCAAGAGAGGGTGAACGATGTCTAAAATGGATGCGATTATATTTAGATTTTTTTGTTAAACAAGACCCTCAATAGACCATTATTCATTTCCCTTATTAAAAATGTCTTTGTTCCAGTGGGACTGTAGCGCTAGCTGACGTAGGAGTTTCCATGCTGTTGCATAAGGCTGCGGAAAACAGTGAGTGGTATTTTACAGCAAAGAGACCAAATCCACGTGCTTAAAGGGCAATCTAGGACAGCTGCACTCTCAGCCTTTAATCCGTCCTTTCAAAGGTCAATGTATTCACCTTAAGTGCTGCATCATTAATTACATTACTGTGTTATTTATATCAACTCTCTGAAGATAAAAAAAAAGGTTATAAACTATAAAAAAGAAACAGATTCCAAAAACAGTTTTGTTTGTATTTTTGAAATCTTTGCCAGTACATAGGCCTGTTGGTCTGCTTGTTTGTGCTACATGTTAACTGTCAGACGCAGCAAATCTATGCTTATTTAAGGAAAAGAAGTTGCATGAATTCAACTGCAGACGTTTCATTGGACAAAAAAAAAAAAAAAGAATGCACACAGGGACGGCATAAAATCTTATTTAGAGGTTAATTCCCTGCCTTCTTGATAATCCCAATCCCTCTTTTTCCTGACTTGCATTTATCTTCAATAAACCAGGCAGATGGACAAACGTAATGCAAATACGCATTATCTTTCTTTCCTTCACAAAGTCTAAAGTCTCTCTTTTCCTGGCAAAATGCCTGTTTCTATCCAGTCTCCTCAAACTGGACAACGGGGGGCCTTGTGTTTTTGTTTTGTTACTTGGTTCTTTTTCACAATCTTCATGCTGAGAATCTCTTCTCAGACTGTATACTGTGTAATGTAACTGAGAGGCCGGTGCCATCTCTTCTTTCTTTAAATATTTGATTTCCAGTTTTGTTTCCCCCCCCCCCATCTGCAAACTTTGAGTCTTATCAACACCAGTTGTGCTAGCACGACCTTTCATAATGCCCGAGAAGAATTGCATAAGAAAAGTGTGTCTAAACATGGCTCGAGATTTACGCCTCTCCATTATCCTCCCACATGAACATCTTCTTTTCTGAGTAACCTTCCTTATAACACCAGCTTACTAATCATGGCAGCATCAGTCAGACCTAAACCCCTCAATCTGATCTCACCTCTGTCTAGTCTTGGCTATAACTCTGGCTGTGTTATAGCTAATGTGTCCTGACAGCTCATGCGTGCACAGAGTAAAGGCATATGCACCACCCACGAGGTCAGGTAATGCCGCATCTTAGTTCATCCCCTACCAGGAAGTGGCCGTTTTAACAAGTCAAATGAAAACACACACACTCTTTCATTCCATTTTTGTTTAGAGCCCTGGCTCATGTGTCATGTTCTTGATTTCTTTTCAGAATTCCAGTGTCTTTACATTTACAAAAAAAAAAAAAAAAAAAAAAATTCTTTGAAACACAATTGTTTAATTGAGTGGAAAACATCTTGGAGCCCCACTTGGTCTAAAAGACAATTAACAAAATAAATTTGAGTGGGAACAACTTTATAAAGACACTACAAAGTCCCCCCAACCCCCTCCTCAAGTACACACACACACAGACACACACACCAGACCCCTACAATTCACTGCTTTGACCTGATGATGGCACAGATACGGAGGGACAGATGTGGCACCAGATACACAACCCTGGGAACTCAAATCTGCCTCAAAGGTACATTTGTGCAGATGCAGACACCAAACCAACTACATGCTGCACCTTCTTGCTCCTAAATACTCACCCTTAACGTGTATTCATAACCATGAACGCACCGTGTCAACGCCGGCCAGTAGCATCTCTGTGACATTGGCGTAGATCTCCTCTATGTTCATTTCCTTGGCAACAAGCAAGTATGTGAGTAGACCTCCCGTCACCTTCTCTCCACGTTGTAGCTGTAATTCAATTTCTTTGAGCCTCTTATCAACATGAACACAGCCTAGGATTAGAGACAGAGGAAGGAAGGATGAATAGCTGGTGTAGAAGAAAAGAAAATAAAGAGCATGTTACATAATGAGGTACCAAATAATCCCAAAACCCCTTGGTACAGCAGTAGAGATTTATATGCAAATCAAGATTCCATTCTGCAGGTTTCAGCCTGCTAAGTAAAAATCCACGCTTTTTGTGCAAAGCTAAAGGTTTTTGCAGCTATACGAAATTAATTTCGTAAAGTTTTGGTATCTACTGAAACAATTTTGAAAAATTTAGTAAACAATAACCTTTGGCTTTACAACCTCACTAAACTGCTCTGTGGTTAGTGACAAAACATAACATCATCTTTTCTTTAATTTGAAAAGTAAACTTTGTTAAGCCAGGAAAATATCTGTAGTTTCTTTTGTGCAGATTACCAAAATTATTGTTTTAACATCGACTCGATGTCAACCACTCACTAAATCTGAAAAGTCCATCCCAGGAGTCACAGAACTCCTTCCACGGTTTGGGGAAGACTGGTCGGAGCCACTTGGGGATGGCCCCAGCGTACATGGTCGTCTTAAAGGAGCTGAACATGAGGTGCAGTGCATCAATGTAATCTTCAGTTTCCTGGGGAATCTTTTCTTCTAAACAGCCGAGTCTGCACTCATACAAAATGGCAGCTATACCTGTAGGGACAAAAAATGCAAATGCTCCAAAAACAATAAAAAGAACTACATTTTTGCTGTAAGCACTCTTTCTCGATGTCTTGGTGGTTTGCAATTTTGTACAGCGCAAGAGGAATTTGACCCATTAATTCATTAACCAAGGAGAAAATCTCACTATGGATTACAACTTTTTTGCTAACCTTCCATGGCATATTTAAAGAAGAGGTCATTAATGTTGCAGACGGTTTTCCCATCAGAGCCCTGTCTGCGTAGACACATAATTCTCTTAATCAGGTCGTCAACCACTTCACTGACATCGTCTGAAAAGACTGCCACATCACATGGACGCATGATGAGCTGTCTGAGCACACTCCGCATCTTCAGCCAGTCTTCTCCTTCACTGAAGGACAAAACACAAGATTTGAGACTATGGCTTTTGGACACATGGTTAGAAAACCAAAAAATGGTTAAATGATCGCTAGGCCAAAAGGTTGAAGCAGACTCACGCAGAGATGAGGCCGGTGGAACGTCCCCTTAAGTCTCGGTACTCGTGCCAGGACTCCATGTTACCCCTCTGAGGAGCCACACCCTCAGCCCTCAGCACCTCCGCAACAAGGTCACGGTCAGCCACTGAAACAACCAGCTGGGGTCCGAAACGGGACTTGAAAATTTTGCCGTACAGCTTACTGTGCTCTATCTGAAAGACAGCCGAGACATTATTTAAACATATAAGGTAAAACTGATTTAAAAAAAAAAAAAAACAGTTCAAGTCCAAGAAAATACATTTATGCCATCAATGCCAAAAATGAAGTTTTTTTGTGGATATATATATATATTTTTGTTTGTTTGTTTTTTTTGCAAAGCAACAACAATTAGTGATCCAGTGGTGAAACTACATTTCACCTTTACTTTAGGAATTTTGCAAAATCAATAATTAGACTTTGAAAATTGAAGGAGACTAAAAACTGTAGCTATTAAAATTAGCTCTGGCCTTTCTGTACGGAGTTTGCGTGTACTCCCTGTGCATGCATGGGTTTTCTCCGGGCACTCCGGTTTCCTCCCACAGTCCAAAAAAAAAAAAAAAACCCATGCAGGTGAAATGTGCAATCTAAATTAACTGTGAGTGTGAGTGCTTGTCTGCGTTAGCCCTGCGATAGGCTGCCGACCTATCCAGGGTGTACCCCGCCTCTCGCCCCTTGACAGCTGGGATAGGATCCAGCAGACCCCTGCGGCCCAAAGTGTGGATAAAGCAGGCTGGATGTGGATAAAGCAGGATGGATGGATGGACAATACAAAACACATGTCACCGTTTTACATGTTGCATTGCTTTAAATACAGTTTTGATTTGATGTTTCAATATGAGCAAAAGCAGTGGCAGAATAAAGATTACAACTGACCATTTCTTAATTAAGTCTCTTGCAGGGGATAGTTTACCCGTGACGAAACTCCTGATGCACTTTTACGCAACAGTTTATGCCATTTACGCATACAGTATGTATCAAGTTTAATTTTTTAAGGAAATACTTTTTTCTCAGTCTATTTAATAGAGGGGGATTGTCTTTACCCTCAAAGGTATAGAAAAGAGTTTCCTTTTCTAAACAAATGGAAAAAAGAAAAGAAGAAAACACAACTTTACCTGGATTTCATGAATCCTGCTAAAGCCGTCTCTCCAGAAGAACTCGATTAAATTGGAGATGGTTCCAGGTCCGGGCATCTCAGCCAGGGTCTTTACTGACTTTTTTTGAGCTGCATCCTTTGGCGTGATCAGTCTTTCGGGAATTGCTTCTTCTCTGGCGGTCCCAAACGTCCCGCTGGTCGCCGATTTGTGTAAGCAACGTAAAGTAAAGAGCATCTGCTTATTACGGCGGTGGCCTTGACAGTTCCTCCAGCACATTGCTGTTAATTTATTCATGAGTGACATTTTTTGACTGCTCAGTAAAGTTTGAGAGAGGAAAGATTCAACGTTTCAAAATGGCCGGTCCTGCTATTTGCAAAGGCCCGGTCCTCACTGAAAGGTCGTATAACGATAGAGTTGGGAAGTGGACTGCTTAAATAGTTGCTTAAACAACGTCAAACGTGAAAGATGATTGGATGTCCGCTGGAAAAAAGGGAGGGAAAACTTTGTGGGCGTTTCTTTTCTCCCCCCAAAAAAAGCTGTTCAATGCTTTTCTTATCAGTGGAGAGGAGTGCGTTATGTGTCACACCAATCAATCAACACGGGTGCGCTCGCGCGCACGTGCATAAATCGCATCCAAGCAAATTAGGCAAATCTAATCTTGTGTAAGAACCAGTGACGTGCGGTGAAGTTCGTGGTGAGGCACTGATCCTCATCACAATCAGATTTACAAACCCCCAGACTTATCTTATCCGATATTTCATTGACAGCAGTTAACGGGTTATGACTAAAGTCTCGTATCAGCATTCCAGTGATGTGCGACAAGGTTCGTGGCAGGTGAGGACCAAGGTCCACAGGCAGCAGTTAACGGGTTATGTTTAAAATGTCATATCAGCATTCTTTACACATACAAACTGTAGCACAGAAATAGCACAGAACCCTGTGAAATAATACGTTATTGTGTTCTTACATTTACTTGTGAATGTCGCTCCTTCTGAACAAAAACATCGATAACTTGTTGGTAGAATTTTTCATTGTCGTCTTTTAATTTTAAAAGTGTTTAGATATGTAATCCTCCATTTCGACAGTAAGGCCAGACGAATGGAAAAAATGAATAACTGCACTGGACTTGCTAACTCCTGACCTGAACCGCGGAATATCAGGTAATATTGGGATCACGAGCGCCCCCTAGTATGAGGCACGAGCATATCATCGCTCAGCATAAGAAACACGTTCCACACATAGTTGACAAAAAAAAAAAAACCTTCATTATACAGTACCTGGCTTAGTGGTACTGATAGTGGTACAGAGAGACAGCGATATGGTCTCACACGAACCTACATACCGGCGTAAACTATGCACAAACGTGTTCACTCGAAATCCACACTAACAAAAAGTTGAGCCAAACGTTTAATCCTAACGATGTCAGCTCTGAGAACACGGAACCAGCGCCAATAACCGCATTCACAAGTTTACTACTAAAAAAAAAAAAAAAAAAAAAAACAAAAAACATACATTTCACTTCTTTCCTGTCAACTTCCAAGTTACCACGACTCGCAGTGCAATTATTTAGGCGGCAGGTTTGAAGCGTCGCGGGGGGGCGGTGTCTGAACGGACCCTATCCTGTAAGGGTCGCCGCGCAAAGGTGAATGTGGAGATATCCAGCCATTATTCTCTTTAGATCCTCTCAAGGTCTGTCAGGTCCATAGACCAACATTTTCAAGTTCCTTCCTGAAGGCGTGGACTGGAGTCAGATCAGAGCTCTAGAGGTGTTGCTTAAGGTCAATCAGTTGTCCCAGAGTCACTCTGGCAATGTCTTGGCAATGTGCCTCAGGGCAACTTGTTAGTGAACATTCGGCCCACTCTGAGTTTGGAAGAGCTCTGGATCAAATTTTCTTTAAGCATGGACCTGATTAGTCTCCCTGCCCCAGTTGGTGGAAAGAGACGTCCTTAGTCCTTTAGGTGCACGTTGTAGGAAGGCTTTGATTAAGGAGCAGCTTCCATCTGGCCACTCTGCCATAAAGTCCAGATTCGTGGAATGCCTCAGTGACACTTGACCTTTTGGAAATCTTCGGCAGTGCTCCAGAGAACCTGCTCGCACATGGAACTCGCCCATCTGCACACGACCTTTTGGGCTCTGTGACCATTGAGTTCTGGGCCGTGTCTTTAAGCAAGACTTTTCCCTCCACCTCGATTGGATGGTTAGACAGTCAGCCATGGGAAGAGTTCTGGTAGTTAAAAACCTCTTCCATTCTGGAATGATGTACACCTCTCTGCTCTTTGGAATCTTCAGGGCACATTTTTTTTTGTCTTCTTCCCAGGAACTGTGGGATCTGAAATACTTTTTTTCACCATGTTATTCTGAGGTATTGCGTGCAGTCTGATGAGAGACTGAACAGAACAAAATAGGATACAATATGGAAATCCCCAATAATCATACATACAGTATATTTGCAAGTGTTCTGTGGTATTTTAATGCCCAAATGCATTATTTGGAAAATATCTAAAAAAAAAAAAAAAAAAAAGAAAAACTATAATACATCTTGGTGAATATCTGTATCAAAGGTTTATATGCAATGCTAAATTAAGTATTTGCTAAAGCAATAATGTTTCTGCATACTCTTCTGCAGACATCTAATGATGAAAAGTCCTGCAAACATCAGTTGGTGCCACTGATCTCAATCAGCCTAGGCAATTATAGAAACCATTCTAATTTATTTGCAATTACTATTCAGATAATTGCTTGAGAAGAACAAAACAGAATTTCAAAATTTACCACAGACAACCAGATATAGTACAGCAACTAAATTAGAAGCTGGGGATAGTAGCCTAGTATAACTCCTGCGCAGGCGAGTGAAGCTCCAAGGTTTGATTGAAGGACCTATTTTCGAAAGCGCTTGAACAGTGGATGGATATTCTTATGTGCTGCTGCGGCTTTGCTGCCTCGACTCTGATATTCCATGTAGACGGTGTCGTCAGCTCCAGACATGGAGCTCATGGTTCCTGTTCGCCTTGAAAACTGATTTTAAAAAAAAGGGAGGGTTATCAAAATAAGAGAGCACATCAAAAGCAAGCTTTTATTTGTAATAACAAGTATGCTTGTTTTTTTTTTCCAACTAATAACAGTCCTCACCTGTGGCCGAGCGCCTACCTCCCCCGCTACCACTTCCTCCTCAGCATCCATGTCTGAAGCAGCGAGGACCTTTTGAAGTAGCTGCTGGTGTTCATATCTAGAGGAGAGCATTAAATCTTCTTCGTCCATACCTGCCAACTTTGTGATCACCTGTAAAAAAAAAAAAAAAAAAAAAAAAAAAAGTCAAGAGCAGGTCAATAAAAAAGAACTGCATCACAGTATCTGTGAGGAATCCAATAACAGATAAAACACGACATGGACATGTAGATACACACCTTAAAGCTGTATCCCTGATCCACCAAGAACCTCTGTCGTTTTGTAGAGTAAGCCATCTCCTGCGTGTCCTGAGAGACCAGTGAATAGAAGTATGCATTGTACTCCTCTGCTACCATTCCTATACAAACACATGTGGAGTGAGAATAACAGGTTGGTTTATTCTCAGATGCTTATAGACAAAGCTGTTATGGCCCCAGCCTCCATCATAGGTTCTTTCAGACCTTTCTTGGCTCGTAAAACTCTGCCAAGCCTCTGGGCCTCCTGTCTGCGTGATCCACCATGGGAGGAGATCTGAATCAAAACATTTGCTTCTGGCAAGTCAAATGAGGTGTCACCAACCTGTTTGGTGAAGAGAAAATTGGTACACAAATGTGACCAAATCTAGTATGCATATAAACACTGTACTGTAATATACAATTCATTCGCCCTACAGGCATGCTACAGACGGGTTATTGGAAAAAAAAAAATAAAACAAGTGTTCCCTCTATTGGCCACGGGGAGGAAGTGCACGGCGGATGAACGAATGCAGTGATTGTTTTACCTTAGAGATAAAAATCGTGTTTATCTTTGGGTTGTGTTTGAAGTTCTGAAGAATCTGCATACGTTCACCTTGGGATGTTGGACCATAGATAAAAGGCCTTGGAAGAAAACAGAACAGAAAAAGGATTAAAATAACTTATTATGATTAAAATTGAGAACCTATACAGACATTAAAATTGCCTAAATTTTAGAAGCTTTCATTGATAAAAACATACTTGTTGAGGCGAATGGCATATTCCTTTAAGGCAAAGACATTGTCAGCAAAGACGATGATCTTGTCGTTGCGGCGTTCATGAAAGCGAATGAGAAACTGGCAAGCACGGAACTTGTTGGGGTTCATTGTATACAGCAAGATCCGTTTCTTCGTCTTAATGGCCACATACTCCCTGTAAAACTCTGGAGTCATCGGGCACCATACCTGAAACGAACAAAGAAAATAATTATTTTTGATCGGCTGGAATCATTAATATGAAACTATAACACAATGCAAAATTATTATTATTATTTTTTTCAGCTCAACAAGCTCCAAAGGTACCTTTAACACTCTAAGTCTCACCTCTGCACATTGTACTTTGGCAATGTATCCATTGTTCTGCAATTCCATCCAGTTGGCCTCAAACAGCTTGGGACCAATTAGAAAGTTGAGGTCTACAATCTTGTCATCTTCCCTGACCAGTGTAGCAGTGAGTCCCAGTTTGCAATGTGCCTGGACGATGGTCAGAACTCGACGAAACATTTTGGCTACAGACAAAGTGACAAACTGGGTCAGTGTGATGGACCGTCTCTCCCATTATCATACCATTATTATACCAGTGCACATCTAGCAATGAGCTCACCAGGAATAGTGTGCACCTCATCAAGGATCATCAGCCCCCATTCCTGGCTCCTCATCCATTCCATAACTCTCTCAGCCTCCCATGAACGCTTGGTGGTGTGACCCAGCATAGAATAGGTGCTGATGGCTACGGAGCATCCGATGGGCTTGTCCTTGGCGTCCGAGGTGAAGCGGCAGATCTGTGAGTCATCAATGGTGGACCACATTTTGAACTGAGCCTTCCACTGCTCCACTGACACAGAGGAGTTCCCCAGCACCAGACAGCGTTTACGAACTGTGCATGCCGCCGTCACGCCAACCAGCGATTTACCCGCTCCTAGAGTGTACAACCAATGATGTTATATGCACTGAGAGTGTAGTATAGTCACATAAAGCAGTTTTCTCACCACAGGGCAGCACGATGACCCCGGAGCGAGCTCGCCCATTCCCAAACATCTTCCGCAGACTTTTTTCCTGGTAGGGCCGCAACACTGCAGTTGGCTTGAGGTCTATGTTAATATCTGGGTTGACTGAGTCGTTGCGAAAGTCGTACTCTGCTAGAAGGGGGTATTCCAAGAGAATACATCGCTTTTGAAGCTCCTCAATCATCTCCTACGCCAGAAAAAAACATCACAAATATACCAAGTTGCTTCTCGTGAAAACATTCAGTTAATTAATATGGAAGAAAAATCCAATTAATACCTGGCGAATCTCAAAGGAAACAGTCTGTGTCTCTTCCTCCTCTTCTTCATCTTTATCCATTTGTTCATAGTAGCTAAAGATGTCCTCTGGGACCTGCTGCGTGGGCATCTGACCATCGCTGGACTGCTGTGAAGTGGAAGCATCTGCCTTTTCCTGTGAAGACTTTGAGATCTGCAAAGAAAAAAAAAACTTCTGTCAGAGATGCCTCAGACAGAGTAATTATAAAAACTTTATTTATATTCAGCTACATTGAAATTTTCTGTCTGATGTGCATGTTCAGTTATGTTATTATATTTGTGGCAATATAGAATATTATTGATTAAACACAGAAGAAAAAAGCTTTGTCGTGCTGTTGTTTCAGCTCAAACTGCATAATCAGTCACAAAAACAGACAAAGGCTGTGTTAGTGTATTTTGACATTTATCTGATGAGGTTTTACTCAGACAAAGTTCACAAAAGTTGTTAGACTAGTTTGAATCTTTTCTAGTTTGAAGATTAGGGTGGAAATGTGATTAAAATATTGCATTGAAATGTAAAGATTATATTTAAAAAAAAAATTATATTTTCAAAAGACTTAAAGCAAGCATACTGCCGACTTGCTGTGGATGACTTCAGTAATAAGTTCAGTGTCTGCTCCATCAGCCGTGCGTAGACGACATTCTCGGATCACGTTGTCTTGCAGAAGCCGTTGTATTACATCAGGGAAGGCACTCTCCACAAAATAGCTGATGGTACAGAAGCAGCACAGTTTACCAAGCACAATAATTGGATGGTTAATAATGTAGTTTATTCAATTCGCTTTACCGGTTGTGCTTGAGCACCAACTTCACTTTACCATAGCTCACTGTACAAAGCTGAAAGAGAGAGAAATAAAATATGATGTTTTAATTTAAATAAAATCATTTTTATCAAAATCATAATGATTATTTGTATTCAAACCTTAATGAACTGAACAATTCCATCAGGCACAGATGTCTTGCTGAGTTTCTGCAGGTACTCCACAATATCAGAGGTTTGCAGTCCTACGCTGACAGCAGCGTAAAGGGAGTAGGCTGTCAACTTGTACTCATGGATGTGGGTAGGTCTGCAGACGGGCTCTGCAATGGCTATCAAGAAATCCTGGGCATACTTATACACTGGAGAGAAGGCTTCCAAGAAAATGTGGCCATCAGGGGCCTAGCAGAAGAACAAGAAAAATGGGAGGAATTCAAGCAGCCTATCTATCGGGGACTGAAAAGTTTTATTTGATGAAATACACTTAATGTGAGATAAACAAAAATTTGCATGTCTTACCACCCAGAGTGGTCGTGAAGCATGATCATTCTTCATTTGCATCTGAGACCGGTAGTCTTTGGCCCCATACTCATCCTGTTTGATACTGGACTCATCCACTTGTTTCCCTGCAGCAGCAGGTACAGCTTCGTGAGACTCATGCCCAACATCTTCTTCGTCGTCTTCCTCCTCATTGACACGCTTTTTCGACTTCCTTTCTGAATAAAATGAGAAGATAGGAAATGTTCTGTTATTGAAATAAACTAAATATTAAATTCTACAGCACTATAAACGTAACAGTTCCTGTGAAATATGTTGTAATATTTATCTTCAAAATGTATCTATAACCTAAGAATCGCGCAAATTTATAATCGACTCCTACTTTGTGAGTAGTAAGTTATTCTGCTCCTATATCCAATAGAAATTTTGAAACAATTTTTCACTAGCTTTGCTAACTACAAGCTAACATAGCTAGGCATTTCATATCAGATGCAATGTAAACTTGAGCCCGCAACTCACCTCGATCTGATTTATCCTTTTTACCCATTTTGCGAAGGCTTCAGTGTGTACAGTTGACAAGAAACATGTCAAAAAAATGTTAATAGCCACAACAATGACTGTTGATCTCACTCATCATTGCTGTATACTAACAACTTATGGCATCGCGTTACTGAAACGAAGCGTAAGACCATTTCCGGTCTTTATTTCAAAATAAACTCATGAGGTACAAAGCATTGTAGGTAGGTAACTGTGAGATTCGGCAATAGTCTTGTAGATAAGGTTACGGTTAGTCGATACCAGCAGCCCGATATATAGCCTAAGGCAATTTTAATACAAGGTTACATCATCCAGTTATTTGCTTTATGATCAAAGCTCCTTTTTTAATTTGAGGGCCAGACGTGAGCCAATGAGTTTCCGGGGTGAGAGGTCATAGTCTTTCTTCCCGGTTCCTCTTGTTTACAGTGCAACTTTATTGATGATAGAACGCAGCGTGATTAGGTAATTTGTGTTTTTTGGTTTTAATATGGAGTCACATGCATTAATTGGCCCAGCTCTACCCCCTATGTTCAAAAAGAAGGAGAACGATGACGATTCTGAGGAAGAAACGGCATGTAAGAACCAGAGAAACATATTTTGTTATAGACGTAATATAAACGTAGAATTGTAGTAATCTTCCCGTTGTACATTACATTGCCTTTGTATTTTTTATGTGATAGTCTCTGGTCCTGCTTTGCCTCCTGGTTATAAAAGGGCAGAACCGTCAAGTTCTGATGAGAGTGAACCGGAGATAACCAGTAAAAGAGCAAAGACGGCGCATTCACGCTCTGACAAATCTGCGAGAAAGTAGGTTAATCGATGAGACAGTGTTTAAAATCATCCATATAAAACAAATGTAAATGAAAACATTTTGCAATAATTATAAGTCCATTAAAAATAATAACACATTTTAAACAGGACAAAGGAACCAGAAAACGATGAGGATGGTGGTTTTTTTGGACCAGCCCTGCCGCCTGGATTTAAAAAACAGCAGAGTTCACCAGATAGGTGTGTGTGTGTGTGTGTGTGTGTGTGAAGTATACATACTATACTGGTTATCTTGTATTGTTATTTTTAACTTCAGTAACCTCCATTAAAGGAAGAGAGGGCGCTGGAACACCTGCTTCCCCCCTACATGAACACACACAAAGTTGTTTTAGGTCTAAGTTCCAATCGGTGGGGAAATTAATTGCTCGGTGATGCTCTGCCGTCTCTGATTGCTTTTCTAGTTTTTATGTTGTGTATGTGTGTGGGTGGATGTTTTATTTTGTTTCTTGACAGTTATTTTATGTTTAGAAAGCTGTTACCTTATCGTGTTTCCCCAGGCAACCTTTACTGGGACCGGCTTTGCCTCCAGGGTTTTGTAGAGCACCATATGAAAATGACGCTGATAATGAAGATGAAGGTGGTGATGCTTTCCTTGGACCCGCCCTTCCTCCAGGCTACAAAGCTGATCCCTCCAGCAGTGAGGACGAGGATGTTATTGGGCCCATGCCTTCCAGAGGGCCTAATGAAGACATCTTGGCATTAGATTTTGAACGCAGAGCACAAAAAATGAAAGAGAAGCTTACAGGAGAAGTAAGTGCTAACCACAACCTGTTTTTTTCTTAACAAACCAGTGTGTCTGTACATTTTCCTGATTCGCAGCTAATAAAACAAAATGTTCATTCTAGAGTTTGTTTTTTTTTTAACCTTTTTAAAAGTGTTCCAGCATGGATTTGTTTCTTTTTCTGCTTTTAAATAAATAGGATGCTCCTGAGGTGTTGACCCGAGATACGTGGATGACTGAGCTCCCACCTGAACTGCAGCACGTCGGGTTGGGGGCTCGCACATTCAAGAAGCGGTCAGGCCCAGACAACAAGGACCGCTCAGTTTGGACAGATACACCAGCAGACAGAGAGCGCAAAGCCAAGGTAGTTTTCAAAAAGAAAAAAAATATTTTCCTAAATTTGATTTATGTTGTACAGTTGTATATAATTTTCTTGCTATATTATGACGATCTATAGGAACGACTTGAAAAAAAAGATGAGGTGGAGAGAGACGATGTCCCTCAGCTCACTCAGAAGGACTTGGAAATGGTAGAGAAGGTTTCTAAATATAATGTAAGTTGTGTTTTTCATCATTCTTTTCTTAAGTGTGTCTCAGCAACACAAGAAGTCATTTGTGTAAAAACTCAGTTAACACACTTAAAAACACATTTAACCTATGCATTTCTTGCTATCAGGAGTCGAAACGTGCAGAGTCTCTGATGAGTTTGCACACAAAGAAAATGAAGGACAAGGCAAAGGAGAAGGTCAACATGCCAGTCGAGAGGAGGCCATTTGATCGCGATGCAGACCTGCAGGTTAATCGCTTCGATGATGCACAGAAGCAGCGGCTGCTAAAGAAGTCTCAAGAACTAAACACTCGGTTCTCTCACAGCAAGGACAAAATGTTTTTGTAACCGATGTTCAGAACTCCAGTTGCAGCCTGGCTACCGACACTTTCCTACAAGCCCTGTACAAGATAAAATGTGGATGTTTCTGTAAATTATGTGTCTTGCATATGGATAGGTGAACTTCAGTACTTAAAAATAACTATAATGATATGTTTCTATGGTGTAGTGTGGCAGTACAAGGAGGATCATTCACTGGGGCTTTAGTTTTTACAGGAGAGGTTGTAGTAGGGCTGTATTAGGGCTTCTACAAAAAAATATCCATATGAATTAATATTTTGTGAATTTGAAACATGCTTGTTTGTCTTATTTCACTCTCAGATTTCATAAATTGTCTATTGAAATAGTACACAGTTTGTGTACTATTAATTCAAACAATTAATAGAATTTAATTGCAGTGCCACAATGATACACACCCTTCCAAAAACATTTTAAAATACTGCTGGGAACGCAATAAAGCAAATATCACAAATTAGCCATGTAAAGGCAAGAAACATATAGGATTCCCTTGCAGCAAAAACCCACATTTTCAGTTTTGCCCATTTCATCCCTGGTTTTTCCCTCAATCAACAGCATGAATTAAACAATAAGACAAAACAATTTCCAGTATGGCATATTGTCTGGACATATTTTTATATTTTGAAGGCTCAATATTCTATTAAAAAATGGCGGTTTACACGATATATGGTGACATTATTACGATTATTAAGAGGGAGACTAGTTTACCTAAACGAATTTAAAGCCTGCCTTAGCTTTCGTTTCACATTCCAGTCCAGTTGGTGGCAGTACTGTGGCATTAAGCTGGTTCGCCAACCGTCATAAAACGTTAAAGAAGAAGCAGAATCGCGCAGAAGAATTATTATTACGGTGATACGCTTCGGAATATTAGTTGCTAATATTTCTAGCATTCAGGAGCTTGCAGAACGTCTTTTTAGAAATCATGTCTGAAAAAGGAGAAGTGGATTTAACTGGTGCCAAGCAGAACACTGGCGTTTGGCTCGTGAAGGTCTGTAGACTGCTTTAACATTTAGTCCCATCCATATGCAACAAAGATAAATGCAGGTTAAGTAGTTTAACCTGTAGTATCCTTGATAATTTGCTAATGTTTTAATCTAGGAGATATTTTGTTTGTATTCATGTTCCATGCTAAGTAGATGTTGCTTAATTAGATACCTTATGAAACTATAAACTCGCAGGACCTGAGGTCCTTGAGCCGGTAAACATATTGTAAACAGCAAGTATTCTTTTTTTCTACAATTATATTGTAGACTATTTTTTACTATTATTATTCGGAGGAATAATAATATTTATATATATAATAATATATATCTAATTTTTGACAAAAAATATTTCTCCAACAGGTTCCTAAATACCTTTCTCAGCAATGGGAGAAGGCGACAGGAAGAGGCGAAGTCGGAAAGCTCCGGATCTGCAAGTATGTGACACTAGAGTAGAAATACGGCTGAAATAAGCTATTTATAATACTTTAAGCTGTTTATAGTGTCACAGTATGTAGTTTCAAACTATAGAGTATAGATTAGTTACCACTAATACAGCCAAAACAGAAATCCCCTTAGGCTTGCCAATGCATTAATCCATATTTTCATACTTTTTTTTTTTTTTTACCTCTTAGAAAGGGAACCCAAGGGAAAGCAGAGGTAAGCAGCTGTTAATTAGAATCTTATTTTCTGATAGGAATTGAAATAGCCACTCTTATATTCCTGTGTATTTCCATATCATTGTTATTTTAGGGCATTTCATTGGTTTACAAATATTTAAGTCAATGTCAGTAAAGTTTCCTTATATTTAAATAAAATTACATTAAAGTGATGTCCATATAAAGCATGTTTAAAAAAATGTAAATAGATTAGTGTTATAAAATAATCCTAAAAATAGAAATGTCTGACAGAGTCAAACTCTCTGCAGGTGTCTTTCACTTTAAATGAGGAGCTGACAGTGATTGAAGGCTTGGAAAAGAAGACCGTGTCAGCACCGCGCGAACACAACTTCACCATGCAGTCAGTGGGAGGCCAGACACTGACAGTTTTTACCGAGAACTCATCAGGTAGTTTTCTATTTTCCTCAGCCAGGTGTAAGCTTTAGACACCTCTGCTGCAAGCCATATATTCTGTTGTAAGCGTTCTCTCTTGTGAATTACTTCTTTGTGCTAGAGTCCAAAGGTAATTTCTGTGGTTCAGGTGGTGGAAACTCCAGTCATTCTGCTTTCTTTTTGTATAGCTCACTGTCATCATGCACATTTGCTTGTCTGTGCTGTTTTGTTTTGTGTGCTGAGATTGTCCACATTTTGACACAAATGATGTACAACACTGCCTTGTGTGTTTGTGTCACTGTGAGGGTAAATTTGGATTTGTGTTTTAATTGTGTCTGATTTATGCATCTGGTTTACCCCTTGAAAGTGTCTGTACAGCTCGGGTATTTGTTTTGGTTTAATTTTCCCACTTGGCATCAATTTCAACACAGCAGATGGGTATCAACACAAATCATTCCTGAATTTGCTTTTGATTCAGCTTTGTGCGGGTGCTTCTTTGGTTTGGTTGGAAATTTGGCAGTGCTGTGTTCTCCCTGTGGGTGCTAGTGAGCTGGTGTGTCACTCTGCTTTTCCAGGCAGTGTTAGCAGGGCTGCACAAGTACTACAAACTTATGGATTTTTGCTTTGATATTACAAGTTGAACTTAATGTAGTCATACTTTATTGAGATGAAGTGTAATTGTGCAGCCCTGTCATGATGTGCATCTGTTTTTGCTTATTATACAGGCATGCTTGCTTTGCTCAGATGCACACTTATGCTCATGAGATCACGAAAAATCAACTCTGTGCGGCAGCTTTTGTGCGCCACTAAACCCTGCGTGTGGTTGTTATTGTGTGATCCCCCCCTCCCTTTTTTTCTTCCATCCCCTGTATTTTCATGCTTACCATCCCTCCCTGTAGGCCAATCAGAAGACAGATCTGATGGCAGCAGCTCAGGTGCGGGGGCAGGGGCAGGTCCAGGTGAGTCCTCTGTTCTGTTAGCGACAGACGCGCTGGGTGTGTTTTTATTGATAAATGGTCACAGGAGTAATGGCAGAACATGTTCGCCATGCAGGCAGTGGGAGGTTTAAGACGTTAGTTCAGCTGACCTGACGCATCTGAACTATGTTTACCTGGAGGATCTGTGGTTGCGACACTTGTGATGTGGTGAAACTGATTCAGAGCTACATCGCTAAGTCTGTTTCAAATGTGGTTGTAACCTAAGATGTGTTTGTGAATTATTTTGATTCCATTTATTGTTTGTTTTTCCATTCATAATTATCTTTAATAATGGTGAAACAAAACCTATGTTTGTTTTGTGTGCACAAAGAATTATTGGATGACTAATTTTCATTGACTTCAAGAAAAGTGGGGTACTAAATCAATCTGAATTTTTCTTTTAAAGCCTGATCTAAGCCTTTTATGCTTTAACCTTCCCTTCTGAAGAACGATCAGTAAAAATGTATTAAGTCTTTAATGACATTTGTTTTCCAGATAAAATAGCCTTAGAGGGGGTGGTTGTGCAGAGAGCAGACTGCAGACCTGCAGTTAATGAAAACTATATGAGGCTGAAAAGGTATATTAGTAAGACATTCATGTTTTGTATTTAAGATTTTTTTTTCCCTGGATAATTGTATTAATTTGTTGTATTTTCTTATCTGTGTGCCACAACAGGCTACAAATTGAAGAGTCCTCCAAACCAACCAGGTTGTCACAACAGTTGCAAAGTCCTGTCACTAACTACAAACCTGTGGCCAACCATTCATACAACGTAAGAAACCACATTCAGTGAACAGCAGTAGAGTTACTGACGGACAGAGCTGATGCATCAGTTTTGTGCCACATGATGCCTGACCCCTTTTGTGTGCGCTTGTTTTTCTTCTGCAGATGGAGTATGAGAAGAGAAAGAAGGAGGAGGGCAAAAGAGCGAGAGCTGACAAACAGCAGGTCCTGGACATGTTATTCTCCGCCTTTGAGAAGCACCAGTATTATAATATCAAAGATCTGGTGGACATTACCAAACAGCCTGTGGTAAGACTGCAAGGCACCATCAGCCCAAACTTAAAGAAAAAAAGACTGAGCATCTTGAGTTTTTTTTCCCCCTTTTCCCAGATTTACTTGAAGGAAATTCTGCGGGATATTGGAACCTACAATATCAAAGGAACTCATAAGAATACCTGGGAGCTCAAGCCAGAATACAGACATTATCAAGGAGAGGAGAAGTCAGATGAATAGATCACCACTTTAAATCAGACCAAAAAGTGACATTTTAGATCCCGTAACAAAGTTGATATTCCAGATTTGTTTGAATGTAATTTGGAATTTTAACATGGCATCAGGTCATAATCAACCTGGTCATTTTCACTTATTTTTATGGTTTTATTCAAGCGTAAAATAAAGGAAGTTTTGTAGCCCCTGAACAGATTAACTTAAATCAACCGTTTAAGCATGAAGGTTCTATTACTGTTTCATTTCTCTGGGAAATCGAATTTCTTGAGGGACACTCAGGCAAGACGGCACACTATTACAAATTACACTGACCAATAAAACAGCACAACGAGACATATGGGTAGTGCTCTTATTATAGACAAGGAATAAAATTTAAAATAACCCTTAAGGCAATAGTACTCATGGTCATCTTAGGTTGTTAAACCAAAGATTAAAGGCCTTAGGGATGGAAAAAAAAACTGAGGACCACTGTCTGAGGAAGGATAAAAATAACCAAGCAGACAATTACTAAACTATCAAAGACTAATGGGGAAAAAAATCAATTTAAATCAGCCAAAGTGTGGCATTACATTTCAGGCTTCTTTTTCACACAAGACCATAAAACATTACTTTAGGGAGTAAAGTGTTAAAGACTTTAATATCAGGTTTGACAACACATGTGGACATGCTGAAGATTCTCATCTTGACAATACATTTCAAAACTTCTCTCCAGGTGAAAATGTTGCTCCATCTGTCAGATTTCAGTTGGTTCTGTTCTGCATAACAAAGAGGGTGGTAAAGAAGCTGACAATATGGAATAAACTTCAAGATAGTACATTTCAAATCTAAGCTTGACCTTGGGAACACATGTTCTCCCCAATTCAATCTCTTCTGCTACATATTGAAGCAGTCAGAAAGCGTGAGGATAGCTCATTCTCGCATCTTTATGCAAACCCAGAAGCCAGTGGTACATGCCTCGGGTCTATCAGTGGATGCAACGAAACGTCAACATTGACAAGGTTACTGAGGTTTACCTGGCTGCTGTCTTGGCTGCCCCCCTGTTCTTCAGGTTCTTTGCTCAAGGGAAAACCTCAACTGAAAATAACAAAAAAAAAAACAACTTTTGAATTCAGATAATGTCAGTTAATACGTGTATCGTTCAATTTGTTGTCCCCCATTCAATCCGAGACACCATGGAAGAGAGGCGTGCAGAAAGCGCAGGGACATTTAATATTGCATCTAAAATGTATAACCCAGGTCATCAGACAGTACAGAGCCCAGGCTGTCAAAGATGCACCGTGTAAGTAAACCGCCCATTTAGGAAAATATTTATTCCCAAGCCCGCGATTTAGTGTACATACGTTTCAGATAACTGGACACAGATGGAAGCAGCTGTTCCTTCAGCCATCACTTGGCCATGGCAGATGAGTAGCGCCTGTACCCTCGTTCTCAGAGTTCATCTTTCAGGTAGCTCCATCGCATCTCTTGTCAGAAAACATGTTGCCGCTAATACCATCCCTGAAGTTACACGATTAAATTGTGTTATGAAAACCGAGTACTTTAGTTAACGACTTTAGTCGAACATGTACAATGTCTCCCACTTACAAAGTCAATTTGGAGCAAAATATTTAAACAATTTAACCACTAAATTAACTGGCGTGCTAAACTGGAGTCAAAGTGGTTAGCTTGTTAGACATTAATACAAAAAAAAATATATGTATTTCTTTTTAATCAAAACTCTCCTGGTTGTGATTTCTAGACCCAGGTTTTGCATATCGATCACCACAGTACACAGTGCAAGGATAAACGGGAAAAATAGCAATGGCAAACCTACCGGCATGAATTCACACGGGCAGCAAAGAAAATCTTCCACAACATTGTTACAAAGTATTGTACTTATAACGTCCATGTCATGCTTAACCACTTCCGGTTAAGCATGTAGGCCTCATTCAGTTTTAAACGATACAATTTCGAATGAGTTTGAAGTATATCCCGAATTCTTTGTTGTTTTAGTATCTAAACATTGGTGTCTTTTTGAAATAAGGGGACTTTTCCATAAGCGAAGCCTAACAGGACCAGTTATATTAAGATTACACGCGCTCGCAGTGTAGATTTTGTTCCTAAAAGCTCACTTTTGATTCTTGTATTGACATTGATACTCACAGTACATCCTTGTAAGGCAGATGAGTGAATAACTGAAGTAATTCGTCATTTGAGACCGCAGATTATTGAACACTCCTTAGCCCAGCAGTGAGAGCACGCCGCTGTGAAAAGACCGCTCGGGCGTCTGCTTCTGCTTTAAATAACGAACCACTTCCGGCTGTGACTCGTCTGCGCTCTCTGGAGGACAAAGTTGGGGGTTTAGTTTCGTTTGTCGCTCTCTAGTGTTCACAGTCGGTAACGTTTGAATTAAATGACTCATTTCTTTATTTAAACGTTTATTTATACGGAAGATATTAAACCAAGTCATATACCGCTTTCGATGTTTTAAGCTTTACTCTAACTATTAATTGTTTATTCTATATAGTTTGTATACTTTAACATATTTGTATTTTGATAATGGTAGTATACATCATAATTTAATAAATTAAATAATACCAAACCATGACTTACTACTAGATAAGATTTAAACATCAAAACACCAATAGCACATCAAATGTACTGCATAAAGGAATCACGTGTGTGCACGATGCGCAGCCCCGACTTTTCTTCCCACCACAGTGACGGAGTGGCACGTCTTAATTGGACTCCGTGCCTGAAAGTTATTTTCTTCCGTAATTTCGGGGGTATTCAGTCGATTTATACGAAGGCATATCGAAATAGAAGAAGGCTGTAATACAGGTAGGCTACCTTTAGACTTGCAGACTTGAAGATGACGGCATGTTTTTTTTTAATTAGATTTTATCTATGTTTGCAGTGCTTAATTGTTAAAGACTGAGTCGTTTGTAATAATAAGAATACCAATTTAAATTACGCCATTTAGCAAATTACTAACGATGTAACATGTCTGAATAATCCTTTTCCTTTATTATTTATATAAATAGATAGATAGATAGATAGATAGATAGATAGATAGATAGATATGTATAGATAGATAGATATGTATAGATAGATAGATAGATAGATAGATAGATAGATATGTATATATAGAGAGAGATTTACGTTTTATGACAGGCAGGATTCCAGCTATGTTCAGGGCAATGTTTGGGAACAAGAAGGGCGGAGGAGAAAAACAAGAAGTAAAACACAAGAAACCAGCAGGTAAGAGAAATGCAATTTACATGCATAAGAAAACAGGCATATTAGCTTTATAATAAACAATGATTGCACATCTTGGTTTAGACGTGGTGATTTTACCACATGAAATATGACTGATTAAAATGTACAGCTGTATGCACTTCTGGCACTTCTTGACTGTGATATTCAGGCTCTCTTCTCTTGGGTGATTTAAGTAAAGCCATTTCAATTAGCCCAATTCATCAGCATGTTCTGTCCTTCACACAGTGTCCCGCTGCTTGCATTTAAAGTGTGTCAGGAGAAGTTAAAGAGAGTTAGGCAAACACGCTGACCTACTAAACACAGACTGAATTTAAGAAGGATTTCTGAGCAGGCTGCAGACGAACGAGATCAACCTGCATCCTACGCTCAATGGATTCAGTGCAGATATTGTCTGAACGGTGCGTTTGTAATATTTTGCTAGTAAAATGGATTCTCTGCACCCAGTACAAAGATTTTCATACTGAGCAGTTGAGATAGATGAACATTAAGTAGAGCTCAGTATTAGAGCAACTGTGCTGTCCATTAATATTTAATCATTTGCTGCTCCGGGTAGAAGGGAGACGGAGAAATGTGTCACTCTCATTAAACTGATAAAGTGTGTTTTCAGAGCATAGCTCAGATCATTTGTGGGCTCCTGGAAGCTTACTGTGAATTGTTTCAACACAACAGTCCATCTGAGCTTTGTGGAATAAGGCAACAGTGTGTGAATATACATTTGTAAATTGCTTACTACAACAAGCCCTTTACAAATTCATATATGAAGTTCTCCTCTGGGTCATTGTATTGCTCATGGTATTAAGAAAAAAAAAAAAAAAAGCAGATTTATTTAAGGTCAGATAAAGCAATTCCACTACTGGAGTCTGCTGTGACCTGTTAGCACCATTTTCCCTGGGCTTTTAAATTCATTTACGACACAAGGAAGCCTAAAAGCTTCAGTAAATATCACCTCATGTCAGTGTGTTTCAAATTCTTAAATGCTTTGACAGCAGAGGCCTTGTGTGTCTTCTGTCATGCTCCGTTTATCGAGTGCTTATTTTTCTTTTACATGCATCCGTCATTTAGGCAGTGGCGAGCACCCCTCACGTTTCCAAGAGCATGGCTATGCAGAAGGCCCAGGAAAGCTGAAGAGACTCACCAAGGGAGTGTCCATTTCTTTGCCTTCCTCCCCTCTCTTCCCCCGCCAGGCCGACATCATCCCCTCCCAGTCATGCATCAGGTTCACAGGTGGGTGAATCTGACAGTAGACAAACATAAACAAAGTCTCATTAGGAGCATCTGAGAATGACCAGAAGAAGCTGCGGCAAAGAATAGTTGCAAAAACGCCAGCAGAAGGCTTTTGTGGTTTCCCTCGATTCGCAGAAAGCTTCTGTGTGTTCAGCTGTTCCATGCATGTGACAGCAAGTACAAGAGGATACAGATTGTGCACCCCCAGGGGTCCAAAACCAAGCAACAGATTGTTAGATTAAATGATTGAACAAGATAACTTAAGGCAAGGAACCCCAGTCAGGTGGGTCGATTTTAAAGGATTGTGCTAGTTTGGAACAAAAATGTCATGTATTCAGTTAGAACCTGATGAAGGTCTCCGCCAGGAAGTTCTGTCTGAGTGTATATAATAATGTTTGAATATGAAGAGAAATGTGCAAAACTGAATAATGCAGTCAGCCAATGAAGGCAAGCAGTTTTCCTCTCCCATCACCTCTATCCATCACGACTCTTCCTTTATTTGCAGCGACACTGAAACATCAAGCATACCAGCACTGTAATTAAGAGAAAGGCACAATATTCTTAGTCACCACGTCTTCACCTTTTGTAGATGCCACCACTTGCTGTTTGCCTACAGAAATGACTTCATCAAATTATAGACCTGATGCAGGCATGAAAATCTTGGGAGTTCAGCCCGCATTCGCCACACTATCAAGAGCACTCAGACCTTAACTGACAGTTCAGCACAAATCAGTTTTTTTTTTCTTTTTTTCTCCACCACACTTTGCCATAGTTGTATGCCTAATAATAGTCCTAATATGCTTGTTAGGACGTTAGACAAAAGGAGTCCCTCAAAATATATGCATAGAATTTGAAAAATTAAGCTCTGTGTCTGCCCTACATCTCAGGAATTAACCAAGTATTTAAGTTTTGGGGTTGTTATGGTAGCACATGATATCCAATTTGATGATTTTCACCATTTCCGAGGCAGAAAACGTTTCAATCATTTGTCGTGTTTTGTCACAAAGATGCATTTTGTTTGACTGTTCCTAACTCAACGTGAACACTAGGTGGCAGTATTCTGCTGCAAGAACGACCCATTGAGAAAAACGTGATACACTCCGGTGCATGCATTACTGCTTTGTTTCTCCTCATTGAAACACAAGCACGACACGAGAAAACTGCAGAAAGTACCACCTACTGTAAGAGTACCTACTGACAAGCGTTCATCTTTTTAGTCACCACGCACAATAAAACATCCAACTATGTGTCAGACTGTTCGTCTCTGGTTGTCCACTTGAACTATTCCCTTCTTGTAACCTTGAGATGCGACACTGGTTACACTTGTGTGATTGCAAACATGTCCCTCATGAAGAAAATGCACTTGCAACAGCCATCAGATGTTGTTGCATAAATTTAGACACACCCACACACATCTCTACAAGTGAACAGCTGCGGCTGCAAAATGAATAAATAACACAAACAGACATTAGTAATGTTAATATATTATAGACAAATCCCTGTAGTGCTTGGTAGTTTTCATGCATGGCTCTCACTCGGCACATACTGCTCTATACTCTTGGTACACAATTCAAATTCTGCACCGCAGATCTCATCAAGGGAAGCTTAATCTCTCTCTCTCTCTCTCTATCTCACTCTCTCTCTTTCGCTCTCTCTCTCTCGCTCACTTTATTTCATATCCCTCCTTATCTCCACCCTCTCTCCCTCCCTCCCTCTCTGTTTTCTCTCCATCCCTGCCTCCTCTCCCTCCTCCTTTGCTTTGGCCAAAGGACGGGTGAGGAGGCTGGAGTATGTGGACGGCTCCATCAGTCCGAGAGAAGCCCCTGCCTTCGCCTCGTGTTGTGGCAGGACAGACTGCAGAGGTGAGAGCACGAGTGTGAGTGTGTGTGTAGGAGGGGTGGGGGTGTTCTGGGTGCGAGCGCTTTGTCGTCACGTCAGTGTTTCCAGGTATCAACCGGTAGGAGCTGAATGAGGATGAATGGGGAGGCAGAGATGATGATGTGAATGGCTGATGATTGGGGGAAAGTGTGTGTGTGTGTATGTGTGTGCGATTGTGCTTTAATTGGCCCTAAAAATGGTGTTTTACCTTTGCAAGTTTACCTTTCCACTGAGTTTCATTGAGAATGGACTTGTTTCGCTGCATTATCTCTTGAGTGTCTGCTTTGATTCCGGTGCGTGTTGTTAACAGGTAGCGTTAAATTAAAGAAATGAAAGGTAGCGTTAAATTGAAGAAATCTGGATAATGGTAGAAATACCAGATTTCTTCATCCTCTGACCAGAGGACTACCCTAAGGCTAAACAGATTTTATGAGGCATCTTTCATCCCGGTTGCCAGGCACCTCTCAGCTTCCTGTTTCCAATAGCAACTGCTAGGTGGTTTGATGAATAGTGTTGGACGTCCAATGTGTCCTCGTGTTACTCCTGATTAGATGCCAATGCTTTGCAGACTAAATGCAAACTTCCTTTCTAGCAAGCCCTTTTCCAAGCTTCACAATATTGGCATATTGACCAGAGTAATCAGCAGCTTGCTTTGTGGAGGAAAACTTGCTGGGCTCCTGCTTTAATCTCTCAACTCGTCCTCTCGTATTTCAGATTTGATGTGAGATCTGTTAGTCGTGCATTTAAGAACATGAGCAGGCAAGACAGAATGAGAGCCAGGGGAGGGAGTGTGAAAATGAATGTGATGTCTAAACGAAGATGTTTGTGAGGAGGAGTGATCTGTTCCTGTAATCTGTGATGTCCTGTCATCTTGTTAACATGCCCACTCAGTATGCATGTTACTCAGCTGATAACAGCACATAGGTGGAGCGTGAGAAGAGAGGAACGCAGCGCTCAGAGTTTACGAAAGATCCCGAAGGTTTGTTCTGCAGAGGCGAGCGTGGACCATGGAGAAGCTGAGGGATGGAGGTCAACGCATGAGAGAGCATTAAACGGTGACAAAGGAGTGCAATCCATAGCCCAAGTCAAGCCAATCACTCCAGGAACGGCGATGCAGGCAGGGCTGAGGTGCTCCTTTTTTCCGCTCTGGAGTCAATGCAAAGCTCATTGAAATTCACAGCCCGTCTCCTTGCTGAGGACACCTGGCAGGCGTTTGCACAGTCAAACTCACAGCCTCACACAACCTCTTGCTGCCGCGGACTGGATAGTCACGGTCTGCACGTTCAGAATCAGGACAGCTGTGGGCTGAGCTGACCTGTGGATGCAGACATTTCTCTCAGTCCACTGGAGATGCCGCTGCTGGGTGGGGAACCTGCTGAAACCAGAGCGTTGCTTAGATGGAGGTTTCATCTGGCCTGCCATGTGTCTGTCTGCTTCTTAATCGACTTGTGCGTGTCCCCCAGATTTCCACGTGGAGCCCCAACTGGGCTCCTCCCTTGCTACCCAGGAATTGATGACCAGACTAGGTTTTTTACTGGGAGACGTTACACCCGGCACCGCTAGCTCACCTATGGAGGACAGGAGGGGAAAAAAGGTAAGATGAAAGGATTGGGAATAAAGCTTTATATATTTGAACATAGAGGACACGAATCACGCGTCATGAATCACGTTATATGTTAAGATAAAAGAATATCCAAGTCATAGAAATAGAAGAAGCGTATTTAAAATCATAATTACTCATGCTTTGGCTGGTGCCAGCATTAGTTTATCCTCCCTGTATGGCAGGCTCGCCTTCCTCATCTGTATTTGCGTTGCGTTTGCTTGGCCCATTTTCTCAGCCTGATTCCACCACCTGAGCTCTAGATTCAGTCAGCTACACAGAGAACACGGATCATGTGAGGAATGTGGGTTGTCCTGGCTAAGATAGATGAGGCTCTGGTGAGGAGGGAATAACAGAGAGCTGCTTCAGGACTCATCTGCCCTGTGTCCATGAAGCTCCTGCAGAAATGTTAATGAGGAGGCCTCAACTAATCAACACGCTTGTGCTTCAGTTTTGGATTGATTTTTTTTTTTTTTTTTTTTAATATGAAGTTGCTGTAGATTGTGGGTTGTATTTTCTTATTGGATATTTATTTGAAGTGTAGATTTAGGATTACAATTTTAACATTTACACGTTTCCTTAAAATGCCGCACATTTTATGGCTATTTAGATGTAAAAAGTGTGCAACTTTACACACTAATACGATCTGTAACAGCGCCTTCATCTGTGTTTTCTCATCTACTAGATTTTTCATGCATGTTGGATCTGCAATTTAAACCGGTGCCTTCAGTCAGGCAATCTGATGTTTTGTGTTCAATGGGTTTTCCTTACATCTGTACATCCTGTCGGCTGTGAAGCGTTCCGTTTAATCTCTGTGAAATCAGCCCCGTGTGGAAGAGGAGGGAAAAAAAACGTGCATGGAGTGAGTTTTCCCATCAGTGTCTGTTGGGAGTGATCAAGTTTGCAGCCACATTTGTGCCATCATCGTGAAAAACTGGGAAGATGACGGCCTGGATGGAAATAACTAGAATTATCATTTCATCTCCCGTCTGCGCGCACATGAAGGCAAACACTGTCATTTGGATTGGAGTATGTCACGAAGGGTAGCAGCGCTGGCATGCAAATAAAGACAGATGACACATTTCCACTTCCTTTCACTGTACCTGCGCTGGTAGCGTCAGATTTTGAACTGGTTTTGAACTGGATCGCTACGCTGTAGCGATCAGGTGTAAGAACCACAGTTATTGTGCTATTATGCCGACAGTTTAGCTGCTGAAATCACTTTTGACAAAAATGGCAGCCTTGTTAAACGCAGCAGCGTAACAGGGGACGTGTCAAAGTGTACTTAAGTGTACTTAAACTACCGATAATGTGGGAGATAAAATATTATTTATGATGAACAATCCTCGTGTCCTCGTGTAAAGGGTGAAGGTCTCATCTGACCTCCGGACCAGCCTTCTGCCAATGTGCCAAAAATAGCCAGCCTGAAATCTTTTTTATTTTTTTTCACACTCATACAAACAAACTGCAGCATCACATGAAGACAAAGGAACAGCAGCAGCAGGGGAAATGATCCCAGTAATGGGTCCAGTCAGACCTCCTACAGCCCACCACCAAGTAGCAATTGTGTGTGACTGTTATTGTCCTTCTGTTTGGACAATCTCAGCTGGGAAATATTAGAATATCAGTAAAGCTTGCTTCATTTTCCCCATCTTTTTCTTCTTTCAGATCTACGCAACTGTAATTCAGGCTTCTTCATACAACCTCTGCTGTCTGTTTTTAGTGTGACCCCTCTGCTCTGGGGGGGAGTCCCAGCTCCACGCTCACCTGCAGTACGGCTTCTCCCTGTTCAGAGAGCCCTTCTTCGACCCTCAACACCAGCGCTGGAGCTCAGGCTTCGGCCCAGCCTCTGACCCTGCCTTCGCCACACTGCGGCTCCAGCACCAGCCCCATCAGGACCCTCTCCAGCCCTGTATCGAGCCCTGCTTCTGGTCCTGCTGCTGGACGTGCCTCCAGGAGCAGCCCTGGACTTCCCTCTCAAAGCCCCACCTCTACTCTAGAGAGCAAGGACAGTGGCATCATTGGTGAGTTACCTCTGCTCATATGCTGAAAATTTAACATCTTTGCTTTTGCATACTTGGTTTATTATTTCACGTTAAAAAAATCTGACAAAAATAAACCAAAGGCAGCTAAAGAATGACATATTAAAGCCAACCCCAAAACTGACCTTTAAGAACTCCCAGATCTGACTGGCGGTACTAAAATGCCACACCTTTCACAGAGGTGACAGGGTGTTACATGCCACATCACTTACATCAAGTGTGTTTTTCTAGCCCTCAGCTAGGTTCCCTACATCGCCTCTGCCACTTTAGCCCCGAGGCTTCAGCTCCCTCCTGTCAAATCTAGGACACTGCTGTCTATGTTGCTCATGGGCTTGATTCTTCTAAAAGCAGCCATTTTTTCCTCCACAAATAGATGTTTTTATTTATAGTTAAATGCAAAGGGCGCACCCAGATCAGTAAAACCGTTTGATAAGTTCCGAGAGTAAAGCTGCTTAAACGGCTGTATTTTACCAATGACGAAGTAGAAACAATCCTTATTTCTGAGAAATTCATAATGCGAGGCTGGCAACTGCATGCCATGTGTTCTGTTTTTTTCAACCTAACGCATATTTTCTTGATGCGGTTCAGCTACCATCACGAGCTCCTCTGAGAATGAGGAGCGCAGCGCCTCCAGTGAGGTTCTGACTAAGGATGAAGGCCTGGGAGGCGGTGTCGGCGTAAAGGGCCATGCAGGCGAGGACTGCCAACCTGGACAGAACAGGGACGGTCAGAACGCCCAGCCAGATGAGGCCTTACCAAGGAATGACATCATGGAGCCGAGGACTCCACCGGCGCCAAAAAGACCCCTCCCACCAACCCACATACACAGCTTGTCCTCACTTGCAATGCCTCGTCCAAATTCTGTGGCAGGTATGTTCACCACTTCACCTGTGATTGTGCACATAGAGGAGCCTTTCATAGGAAAAAAAACAAATGTAAAAATGTACTTAAATGTCAAAGTATCTGGTGAGAAAATCTAATTGAATGCCTAAAACTGTCTTAAAGGACTGTTAAAAACAGTATAAGTGACCCAAACAGCACATGTATATTCCAAGAAGTGACTGCTGTAAGGCATGCGGATGGTTGCCTATATATATATATATATATATATATATATATATATATATATATATATATATATATATATATATATATATAAATATAAACCCAGTGCATCAAGTCTACACTTGCATTTTTATGCAACAAATGTGGTGAACTGCATTAATCAGCCAGCTATTGAGCGACTCGCTAAAGCTGCCATTATTTTCTGATAAGGTAGGTTGAGATTATGAATGTGGCAGCTGTGACCCGTGCGATTAATCAATGCACAGATAAATGACGACTGAATGACAAACTCAATTGACTTTCTGCCTCGCTCTCCTTCAATTCCTGCCGATGCTGTGAAGGGTGTCGTTTGCAGAGGCACGGAATTAAACTTGGTCGCGCCGTGTTGTGGTGCTCCACTTTACCCCCACCCCGCACTCCCAGCCTGGATGCACACGCTGAGCAGCACCATCTAAATGCCCTGGGAGGCCCCCAGTTGTCCGAAAAAAAAAAAAAAAAGCCCCACCCCACCCATTCCTTTCGCAGTCACGAGCTTCGCTGGGGCGCTCGGCTCTTTTTCATGCCTCAGATGTCAGTTCATTTGTGGTTGGAGCAAAAGGAGAGGTTCCCCGAGGAGTGGATCCACAGTAACGCCCGCCAGTTTCCTCTGTCAGATGGTGCTTTCATTTCAACTCTCCTGATGAAATCCAGAATACAGATGAAGGGATCCACGCTGGAATGTAGCCACCAGGAATTTTACTTTGCATTCATGAACCATTAGGTGATGGAGTGTAAAGTGCAGCTGGTGTGTGTTTTTGTAATAGATACAATGTTATCAAGTTAAAGGGGGGAAAACGAGCTCCGGCTAAGAATAAGATCAGTGGAGGCTTTCTAAAGAAATGCTTTAATGCTTTATTTTAATTTCATCTGCCCGCTGCTGTCTGATGTATAATGTATAGAAGCTGTTGCCTAGCGATCTGTGTATGCAGAACAGTAACATTAACAGCGTCAGAACATGTAATGAAAACGACCACAGAGCATTTTGATTAAAACCTGGGCATCACTCGCATTATTAATGCGCAATCCACCAAACTGCATGCTTAATTACGCACATCTTTGAGGGATAATTGAAAGGCTCGAGTAGAGAATTTATCACGTGTGTGTGTGTGTGTGTGTGTGTGTGATTCTGGAATGGAGTTAAAGGCTGGTTGTTGCGAGCAGATATAATATTATCAGGACAAGACATTTTGAAGTGTCACTGCACATCACCTGCTTCATCAACCCCCTCATGGGAAGAAGGGGCTATTTTGGGCTCTGAGCTTCGTGCAAAATGACGACTGTCAACGGAACGCTTTTAAACATAGGTTTGTTGTTCAAGACACAAAGCTCTGCTCATCATCTTCTCGTTAAAGAACAACAGAGTATATTTTTGTTGGAATTCCAACTAGTTATTTATGAGGTTATTTGCCTCACTCTATAAAGAATGTTGTACTTCAGGAAGATTTGAATAATTGACATGATATGTATTTATGTATGTATGTATGTATGTACAGAGGAGAGGAAGATAATTCATGTCCAGGTAGCTATTTGTCTTTTTTTGGGCAAGAAAGTCAAATACAACTGTTCCAGTGGTCATTGCTGTCATCACTAACAAGAATTTCCAGACTTTTTGCCATATACTCAGGTGTGTTCAAAAAAGAGCCTTATAAATCAAAGTAATCGTCCCCTCGATGGAGTAAAAACCTCCAGAATATTCAGCCCATTATTGGGGCGTTTTAATTCCTCTGTATAATTAGATCTAATAATAACAAGCTTTGCAAATCCGCCTTCAAAAGAATTGCTTTAATTTTAATTTAATTATGTTTCCGTCTCGTCTGATTTCAGACCCCATTGATCAATTAGTGCATCATAATTGCGGAATCCATACAGTATTTATGCAAATGATTTATAATCACTTTAATGATTGTGTACAGCAGATGAAGTCAGTCGCTGCCTTGCTTTCAAATGCAAATGTCAGCCGGGACAAAGGAAGCACCACGAAACAGCATTTTTTTTTTTTTTACATTTCTATTTAAAAAAAGGTAAACAACGAACTGGTGTGTATATTCTTAGCGTCCATCTGTGTGAACAAGCTGCATGATGTGATTTTATGCTGAACTACAGTACTTCTTATACTGCATGAAATAATTCAGTTACATATATTCAGGTATATTTGTACTGCGATTTCATGTTCGACTGATTAAGGTTATTTCACTAAGGTGGGCTGCACAATTGAAGCGTTGTTTGTGGCACATGTAATCAAGGACGCTGTGTGCAGGAGCTGACGTTGGGCTGTGGGCTGATTGTTAAAGGAACCATCCTCAGCAAGGAGTCCTGGAGGGTGAGGGTGAGGGTTGGGGTTGGGGTTAGGTTTAGGCTTAGGCTTAGGGTTGGCACTGAGCTGATCTGGCTGCTAGTAACACCGTTGGGATGGACAGCTTTAGACCGTCCCAACAAACACGCTGGGGAAAAAAAACCCCGTTTTTAACTCAATCACTGTGCGCTCGGTCTACTCAGCCATTTGGCCTGGCTCTCTTTAGTCAGCAATCTTTCTCATCCCACTCCACACCTCCTTCACACTCTTCTGCCGCTCACTGTTCCTCGTCCTCTCACTGCGGATGTTCTTTCACTCATCAGACCTTTATTTCTGCTCTGGCGTGACGGCAACCACTAACCCCTAGTTTGTGAAGCTTTCACCTTTACCTCCACCGAGCGTGGCGTTGTTATTTGCGTGTCGACAGTCTGTTCTGCTTTATCTTCATTGCAGCGTTCAGATGGTGCAGCGTCTGCGGGCCGCTCCACAGAGCTCGTTGCATGCGCCGTTAACAGCCCTGGAACTCATGACACGTTCCTGCTTTTTCCTGCACTTTCACTCTGATGCTGCAGGATGATGGACTCACGCAGGGATGCTAGACCTATCTGATGGTCTGCGAGTGTGAAAGGGGTGGGAGGGATAATACATGGAAGTACAGTCTGTCCCCTTTGAAATAAAAAGTCGAGACGGCCCAGTCTCACAGGCATTAAAAACACGGAGCACAAACAGAGAACCGACAAGATGAAATGTGTCCACTGGAGCCTGATTACGATGAAGGCTGAGAAGATGGGGCCAGAGGAGGATGATTTAGATGCTCAGAGCTTACAAATGATTATTTCGCATGTCTGTCTGCATGTTGCTCACTTCCTGTTTGATTGGTCTGTACAACATGACTTTGTTTTTCTTTTCTTTCTTTTTAATCCGCCTTTGGGTTTAGAGGTTACAGTAATGCCAGATTTTCTGATTTCCCAGAGGACATTTGTCTTAACACAGCAATTTATGGATGGATGTGACCAGTCTGGAAGTATATTAATCATAGTCAATATTTTTTAACTATTTAGATTATGGCTTTTTTCTGTTACTACATGATATACTTTATCATCCATGTTAATTAACAGTATTCCACTTATATTTAGAGTATGAACACTAATGGTTGGAGCAGCTGTGTTCCTGTTGGATCTTTGCTGCGCTTCTCATCTCTAGCAAAGATAAAATGAACTGGGAAGGATCTAAAACCCCTTCATAACCCTTTTAAATACCAACTGAAGTATTTTATAATACTTCAGAGTTCAGACCCTTTCAGCTATTTGTGCCTCAAGCAACATTTGGCAACATTAGACAAGTTCAGTGCATTCAGCTGGTTTTGAGGGTTTGAATCAAACCCAATTTTGTTGTACTTTATAATTGTGTGTTCTGCCAGCCCCAATCTCCCAGGTGAATCTTGGCAATTATTAGATAAGGACAAAAACTGGCAAAAGGAAGAATAAACTAAAACAAGTACCTAACTAGCCTGAAATAAGTTTGAGTCTTTATAAGTTTTTTTTTTGGCACTTTGCTTGTTAAATGTAACCTGTACAGTTGGTCCCCTCTAAAGATGTCCCTAAATGTCAAACTACCTTCTCACATGCTGCTCTAAGTTTGATTTTTAAGGTTGCTTTTGTGTTGCATATTACTAGGAAATAATAATAATAACAATATCCAATTCCCAAAAGCTCCCAGTCTTCACTATTCACCAGCCCGCACTAAAAAGATGCCAGATATCTTGAAAACTGCAGAAAGTGGGCCTGGTTGACCTGTAATCTCAGTAATCACAGTGGGTGAATCGATAGGCGAATGTGGGAGTGAGCGTCTCTTTTTTTCAGCATTGTTCAGTATGTGTTTTATCGATTGCTTGTCATCTCTCTTTTATTAATTATTAGTCTGATTTGAGCGTTGATTGAATTTTTCTACACCTTTAATGGAATGCTGGTAAATATGCCTGTGGGCACTGCAGCCGCCTCAGCCGTCCTGATGTGTGAGACGGTGTGAAACATTTGGTTATGTCAGATGGATGTTAGCTTGAGATCACATGACGTGATGCGAGTTGTTTCCTTTTCCTCTCTGTTCTTTCCTCGAGGCCAGTTCATCATTGAAGGTACAATCTGTTTGTCTCACATCTCCATGGATACAGTAATCGACTCGACTCAACCGTTTTGACGCTTGTATGTTTGCACGTTTCTTTCATGTCTCTGTCCAATTTCCCACTTGCTCTGTGTTTTGTTTTGTTTTTTTTTTTAGCAACCAGTTCTACTCAACTGGAGGATTTAAGCTTTCTGAATAACCAAAGGGCTGCAGGACACCGGGGCTCCGTCCGTAAGCACAACACAGCTGGACGTCCAAGCGATGACGTCAAAGGTATTTTAAGGCTAAATGTGGAGAGTAGATCAATGTGCAAACTTTTGATGCAGAAGCACCTGACAAACTTGTAACATCAGAACTACCTATCACATATTCAATGTTTTCCTGACCAAGGTGACATTGCTAAACCCCATATGCATGAATGTGCATGATTGTCTCTGGATGAGCAGGTCATCACTGCCACCCGTGTGTGAACTGGTGGATTCAACCTTGTAATGTAGGGCACTAAAGGGGCACTATCTAAGTACAGACCGTTTTCCATTTTTACCCCATTGCCTGACTGGGAAAGCCATGTATTGGGGTATCGGTGTCAAGATGGAAAAATTCAACTATTCCGTCCATCACATTAACTTCAGCCAATCAACCCCTCCAGGGAGATTGATGCCATTCAAACAAGCAGATGTGATGCTAAAGCCGCTGCTGTTTGAAGTCCCCGGCATCACGGCAGAAACGCCCTTCATCGGCCGCGATTGGGTCTTCACGCGCCTGGAAGAGGTCCTGAGGAAAACGAGCAGCTGCGAGGGACGCGGGGCTGTCATCGTGGGTAACGCGGGCTCAGGCAAGACTGCTATCATCTGGCGGCTGGTGACCCTCAGCTGTCATGGCATGAGCACTCCACAGGGAGGTCCCAGCCTCCCTCAGAGTCCCAGCTCCTCTCCCAAATGTAAGCATCCTATCTCCACTCACATTATGGATAAAACGGTCTCTTTTTTGGGGGAAGCAGCTGCCGGTAACCGGGCTGCACACTCTCCTGAGGTTTCACTGCTGATTGTGGTTGTGTAAGAGGACTGAGACTTTTTTTTTTCTTAGCACGAGCAGCAGTGGAATTGATCTTCCATCTGAACAAACAAAGGATCTGACACAACTGGATTTTGCATAACTATTCTGCTATAAGTGAAGGCTGAATAACTTTGTATTTTTGATAAAGCATGCCTCAATTTGTCTTATAACACCAACCGAAGCCTTTTCCTAAAGTTACAGCATTTTATCTTGAGGTTATTGAAAGTGTGGGAGTGGTAGAGAAAATGCATTGCAGTTTCTGCATTATTCAGTGATATCTGCAGTATTTTGATGGGTGTTTTACAGGGGTTGTGCTTGAATCTACACAATTCTGCTCTCTCTGAACCAAGTCTGCTTACGTCAAATACAGTTACACTCGCATACGTAAGAGCTAATTGCAAAATTTTAATTGCTTCCTTGTAGACGTCAGTGCCGACATTGCTGCTCTTACACCAGGGATTTCACCTGACTAGCATCAACGCCCTCTTTGTGTTTAGGTGGGGATCGGCAGGGGAAAGCAGCCTGCAAAGATCTGGCTAATTTCCCGGCTAACCAGAGTGCTGCTGCAGGAGCAAGTGATGGTGCAGCGGACAGGAAGGAGCCCGTCAGATTCCTGGCTGCCAAGGTACCACAGAACACACGTGCAAACACCCAGAAGGTTTTGAGAACTGCCACCATCAGCACCACTGCTGTGATGACGTCCTCCCCATTTTACAGCACGTGTAGAGCATGCTGTCTAGTGCATCAGATAGAGGAAAAACGGAATTTTCCCTTGTGGGATTAAGAAATTATAATAAAGTACAGTATATCTTCTTCTTAGATTACATGGACGATTCAAAATGTACTAACCTGGCCTCAGTATGAGTTTCCATGGGAACTAGTCAGACTACTCAAGGTGGTAAAAAGGTTCATGCAAAAGTATTCAAACCCTTGATTAATTATATTCAGAGAACCTTTTAGGCTCATCATCTAAACCTAACAGAGCACCATTGAAAGTGTATTTTTAGGCAAAAAAAGAAAAAAGTCAGTGACATTTTTCAGTTTCTTTGTTGTTCAGCCAGCTGCTTTACTAGAGTTTGCTTTCTCTGTGTGTTTCCTGAAGATTATCTTCCGTTACTCCAAAGTTGCATTCAGCTCCATTTACGGAGCACTGGGAGCAGAAACTGTTGATTAATTTGTTCATTTTTTATGCTAATGTTTCTATCTCTTTATATCTATATCTTTTTATTGCATACAGTTAATGCTTTTTGATTCTGCAGCACCTACTATCCACCTACAAACTATATTGAGTTTGTTTCCTTGATATGACAAAAGAAGTAGTTTGAGAGGTGTGTGTGTGAGGAGATATATTTTTGGATAGTCAAAACTGCGACAACACCACCTGGGGAATTTCACCTCCAGGAAATGACTTTAAGGGTAGACAACACAGGTTTGTTTTCACTTTGCTGCAGAGACAGTTCTGAATAATTAAAGTAGATTTTATGTGAGTACTAGTGTGTGTGTGTGTGTGTGTGTTAGTCATTTTAACTGCTTAACCACCTATCACCTTTTCAGGTGGTAGCATACCATTTCTGTCAGGCTGACAACACCTACACTTGCTTGGTTCCGGAGTTTGTGCACAGTATCGCCGCCCTGTTGGCCAGAGCGCCACAATTTACTCCATACAGGGAGCTGCTGGTACAAGAACCTCACCTCCAAAATACACTGAGCCTGCGATCCTGCGTTCAAGACCCCACCGCTGCCTTCCGAAAGGGTATCCTGGAGCCCATAGCCAGCCTACGAAAGGGTAATAAAATCTCCACACTGATAAAGTGCGGTTAGGGAGTTACCGCATTCTTAGAGAAATAACCCACAAATGAAGCTCCGACTGGTCCATAAATGACTTTCCCTTCAGGTTCAGGTCAGTGATTTGTAGAAAGTGAATCAGATGTGAGATCATGTACACAGAGGGTAGATGAGTGTTTTCCTTTTTTTTTTTGTTTTTTTTTTTGTTTTTTGGCTGAATCATCAACATTTAGAGGGAGAGATTCAAGGCCACAAAGCACGTGGCCGTGAATGTTACACTCCAGTCAGCTCATTTTTTCCGTTAGTTAGCATGATGTGTTATTATGGCCGTGCTCTCCACCGTCTGGGCAGAGGCCTGCTTTGTCTACTCAATCACCATTAAGCAGGTTAGGAAATATTGGAGAGCCCTTGTGCACGAGTGCGTGAGTGCTCGCAGGTCTGCATGGATTCGACGGCCTCGTAGGTGATACAAACTGTGATGGATGTGTCCTGTTTCAAATGAGTAAACAACAGCCTCTGGTCTCTTTTGGCTGAGTATATGAACATTTGGTGGTTTTTCCCAGTGAATGCTGGGAACCGGCAGCTTGGTGCTTGCTTTACAATGATAATCTTTTATAGATTGTGTCTATTTAATGAGCTTCGGCCCCTTTTTTTTTCCACGTTCTTCCTTGCAGAGCGGAAACTGCCTGAAGAAGACTACATCATACTGGTTGACAGCCTTAATGAGGCAGAATTCCATAAACCAGATTATGGGGACACCATTGCCACTTTTATTACGAAAATAGTGTCTAAATTTCCACCCTGGCTTAAAATGGTGGTGACAGTCCGGACGGGCCTGGTGGTGAGTCAGACTATTAATACAATTAACCGCAGTCATTTACATTTCATGATTTAGCACGGATTTCTGCACGTTTTCAGACAGTTTTTAGAAATCCACACAGTAATTGAAATCAGAAAAACAAACTTATGAGCCTCTCTTAAAGGAGAACAGTTCAGTCTTACTACATATTTCCTGAAACCCAGAGGTACTCCCAATCCCTGCTTTTCTATCTCAGCTTTCTCTGCCAATGATGTGCTTTTTACTGCCGTTGCAGTTGAGACTCACTCCAGTCTCGATGTGTCTTTTCTCAATCCGGTCGGTAATCCCACCAAACAGCAGACGCATCTGTCAAATGCGAAAGCCAAGCTTTCGAATGCCACGAGGCTTATGCCTTGAATGGTAATTCCAGGGGAAATCTGCAGGACGTCTGGCGCCTGACAACCAGCCAGCTAGTTACATAATTCGATCAGGGTTGGAGAATATGTAAAGCTCTCCAGCAGCCATTGATTGATGATTGGCGGTGTCTATCTCCCCGAATTTAAAGGCAAGAAAGGGTTAAGGGGAGCTCCTTCCATCGGCACAAGTAAATTACAGCGCACTACAAAATGTCAGACTTTGTTAATGAGGAGCCGAGCTGCAGTAAGTTGACTGTTATTTATCAGCCATAGCAAGATGATTGGATTGAAGGATGGAAAGAGAGGAGATGAAATGTGGCTCAGAGTGTAACGTGTGAGTAATGCTAGCGCTTTAGTCACTGTCACACTATTTACTGTACCATATCCCATGGCTCTGCATGAGTCAGAAGACACAGCATCTGGGGAATTGGTAGCATTAATTTGTCCTTAGCCAATGCAACAAAAACACGCTGTCTAATATGGTTTCCGAGGTAACGTATTAAGGCCTGTGTGCTGTAAATGCTCTTGCAAATAACAACACGCAGACTCTTCCTCTGCAGGAAATCACCACCCTTCTTCCGTTTTCTGGCATCTCTCTGGACATCCTGCAAGACAGCAGCGATCTAGGTGCTGACCTGAGTGACTACGTCCATCACCGGGTCAACAGCAGCACGCAGGTGGCGGCTAATGTCACCACGCCAACGGGCTCGGCTCCTGACCAGCTGCTCCTTAGCAAGTTCAGCAGCCACCTGTCAACGCGGAGCCACGGCTCCATCCTCTACCTTCAGCTGACTCTGGACCTGTTTCACAAGGGCCACTTGGTTCTGAAAGGGGGGAACTACCTGGTGGTACCTGTCTCCCTCTCAGAGGTAAACACCCACTTGTCACATTGACTAATAAGGTAACACAGGAACACATTTTGCTAATTATTTTCATATTACTACTGTTTTACACTCCCCAAAACAACAATCACCTGAAATATTCTGAATATCACGACACACACCAGTGAATAACGACATTTACTCGCTCCAAATAAATGTCAGATGTTCGGTGAAGGCAACTAGTCTTTCTGGAGTTTCTGGAGTTGAGATGCTTCACCAGTTCTGACAGACTGGTGAGAGGTAGCGGTTCCTCCTCTACAAGCCTGAACTCCCCCACCAGTCAGCCAGAACTGATGAAGCTTCTTGGATGAGAGATGAAACGTGTTCAAAGATCTCCAGAAATCCCAGTTGCCTCCATTAAGATTTATCACCTTGTTGACTAAGAATCTTCATCAAAACGTGGCAAATGCTAATTTTAGAATATTGCATCATCCATCACAGTCTGGCTTGACTGATCCTAGTCAATAAGCTAACGTGTGGGTATTTCTTAGGTGTACCTGCTGATGTGTCGCGCGAGCTTTCCGGATAAAGAGGCCTTTGAGAGGATACTTCCGGTGCTAAATGTGGCACTGGCATCTCTGCACCCACTGACTGATGAACAAATGTTCAGGGCACTGAATGCAGGCAGTGTGAAGGGGGAGCTGGAGTGGAAGGACTTCCAGCAGAGATTAGAAAGCCTTGCTGGATTCATGGTGAGGACTGCAAGGAAGAATACACAACAATTACAGAGTTTTTCCTCAGAAGTCTGGCCATTGTTGCTCTGAAGAGCACTGGAACTTTAACAGAGCTTGTTAAAAAAAAAACAAAAAAACATCATCTACTCAGCATTTCCCAACAACTAACAGCAATCCAGGGAAAATGTGATTCCATTTACTTGTTTAGTGGTTATTAGAGACACGATCACAGACTAAAATGATGCTAAACTGAATCACCATTTTTTTAATGCCTCGTGGCGAAAAAAAACGTCATGATGAAAATTAGGTTTACAAGAAACCATTCTAAATGCAGATGATGTCATTCTTTAGTGATCATTGATGTTGAAGCATATCAACCACCATTGCTAGGTTTTTTGGTTTTTTTCCTAATTATTTTGTCGCTAGGTGAAACGCAGGGACGGAACACGAATGCTGTGTCACCCTTCTTTCAGAGAGTGGTTGGTTTGGAGGGCAGATGGGGAGAGCTCAGACTTTCTCTGTGACCCCAGGTGAGGATGGCTTCTAAGCTGCTTAATGTATAGCTAAAGAGCTGCTGATTAAGAAGAATTGCGCACACGCCCACAGGAGTGGCCACGCTCTCCTGGCCTTCATGTTCTCCAGACAGGAGGGCAAGTTGAATCGGCAGCAGACCATGGAACTGGGACATCACATCCTCAAGGCTCACATTTTCAAGGTAACTGGAACTGTGTTACTATGTTTGAGTTGACAAGAGTAACTGACAGGAAGCTAAACGCTTCTGAAGCTCCTTAACTCCTGAAGGTTCCACACAAACGACTTTACACTTTATGGAATACTACAGCAAAGGAACACAAGCGTGAACCCCTGTCCCAGCCAGCACCCACACACATTAGCACTACACATAAACACCTACACTGTGGATATTGGATTTCTCTGCCTAGCACTTTTCGCATCTCCGTGGGACACTAATGAATATCTGCAACACATTTCAGAGCCAGATGAATCGCTTCTTCGCTCTCTCTCATTCTTAACCTCACAGGGTCTCAGTAAGAAGACAGGTGTGTCCTCCAGCGTACTTCAGGCCATGTGGGTCAATTGCAGCACGGACAGTCTTTCTGCTGCGCTGGCGTCCCTGAGGAACCTCTACACACCTAACATCAAGGTGACGCACCGGCATGCTGCTACTGAGTCATAAACTGAAACCTTGTGTGTAATACGTATCATTTCTGCTGTGCAGGTAAGCCGTCTGTTGATGCTAGGTGGTGCTAGCACCTCCTGGTGTACAGAGGTAATTGGCCACGCCCCTATTCTGGCTGTACACGCTCACCTCGGCCATGTGGAGATGGTGGGTTTGCTGCTTGAAATGGGGGCACCTGTGGAAGGAACAACTGACAGCGGCATGACGCCCTTGTGCCTGGCTGCTGCTGCAGGACACACCGATATTGTCAGCCTCTTGTGCAAAAAAGGGGCCAAGGTCAGTTTCTTCAGAGAGGCTGACAAGCACGACAACTGTAGGTTAAACAGATGACAAATTTCACATCAGTTCTATCCTAAACAAGCCTAGATTTACGCTCATCACAGTTATAGAATCAATTCAAGGAGAAGAATGACACAAACAGGCCTGATCTAGGCCAGCAAATGACCGCAGCCATGCAGAAGCAGTGGTGGGTAAAGCCTTCTGTGTGCCCTTCTGTGCCAGGTGGGACACACTGATAAGAATGGCCAATGTGCGCTAGTCCATGCTGCACTGAAGGGCCATGCAGAAATCATCAACATCTTGCTGGGCCAGGACTGGGGAACAGAGATTACGGGTGACCCGCAGCAGCATCCCAACGACCAGAACGTGACTCTGAAAACACAGGCTGTTCAGCAGGCGCTCACAGCTGCAGCCAGCCTGGGACACACGCAGGCACGTATCAGCCCAGAGAAAAAACAGATACGTTTGAGGCCGATATTTGGATTTCTCCTATGTGGAGCACACCGTGTGCCACTACTAAGTGGTAGATCTGTTAGATGTGGTTAGCAAGTTGTGGATCCAAATCCCCAATGCAGAGGACAAAAAGAGTTAAACTGTGTGTTCCTGCAGGTGGTGAAGAACATCCTGGAACTAAAAGATGAACAGCTGGCAGTGCAGATGGATGCCCAGGATGCTCTCTGGGGAGAAACTGGTACACTTTTCCTCTCAGTCAGATAAATTTAGCTTCCTTACCTCTTTCTGTCTATGGGTGTTCTGGAGTCACGATAAATGTGTATTTAAAGCCCATGCTAGCTGTGCAACAGATAAATGAACCCTTACTGGCTGAATTTTCAGATACTGCTATCGAAAGCCAATAATTGACGTAATTGTGAAGATGTTTTTGGTTTCTATTAGCTCAAGGACAGTGAAAAAAGACAACATAGTCTGATCATTTTAAAGGTAACACTGCCTCAGAGGTCACCACTTATTTATGACAACTATTTCACAATAAACTCTCAACTCAAATTAGTTCCACTTCTGTTATATTGCAGTTAATTAGATTTCCGGTTGGTGGTTAATTGTCAAATCAAACAAAATGGTATGGAGCAACAAACAAACAAAGGCACGGTGCACATGCATAAATAGCGTGTGTGTGTGTGTGTGTTCTATATTCTTTCTCGCCTCATCATCTTGTCTCTATGCCAAACCCTCTGTCAGCACTGAGCGCTGCATCGGGAAGGGGGAGGACGGAAGTGTGTGCGTTCCTCATGGAGCACGGGCCGAACCTGGAGATAGCCAACCGAAGAGGGATGGTTCCGCTGCTCAGCGCCACCAAACACGGACACACACAGGTCTTAGCCATTGGTTCTGCTTTGAGGAATATTATGTAGTGTTTTTTTTTGTTTTGTTTTTTTTTTTTACTATAACCATAGACATGACCAGGTGCCACAGATTTTATGACCACTTCAACATCCAATTAGAGGTTTAAAACCAAAGCGATGCCAGTGGGGATTCAAAATAACATCTCTCTCTCCCCAGGTTGCAGAGCTGTTGCTGAAACAAGGTGCGGATATCAACGTTAGCGACAAGCTTGGCCGTACGGCGCTAATGCTGGCCGCAGCTGAGGGTCACCACGGCACTGTTGAACTCCTGCTGTCAAAAGGTCAGGGTTCTGACCTTTCCCGCTCATACTGTTACAAGTTTAGTAGATGGATTTGAACCTAAGCACACTTTTTTTGTTTCCCATTTTCCTAGGTGCCCCTCTGCCCTCTGCTGATCAGGAGGGGCTGACAGCACTGACCTGGGCCTGTCTGAAAGGGCAGAAAGGTGTGGTGCAGCTTCTGGTGGAGGCGGGGGCCGACCTGAATCAACCAGACCGACAGGGACGGACTCCTCTGGACCTAGCTGCCCTTAACGGGGATGCGGATACAGTGGGTTTAATGTTCTTATTTCAAAAAAAAAAAAAGGTTAAAAAGAGGTGTGTCTTGATGTCAAATATAATATTTACTTTAAATTATAATCAGACCCTGTTGGAGACGTACTTGAGAACAAGCTGCACAATATTGCAACTTATCACGACACACTTCAAGTTCTGGTTGAATCAAATCAATCATAATTACTAAAGCAATTATAATTTGCAACTGCAACACAGGGTATCAGCATTTTGCAATCACAGTTCACGCAGAGTCTAAAACAGAATTATTGTACAAGTCAAACAGCTAACAGCAGGACTGTCTGATCAAAAACCTTCCAAAATCATGTGGAGCAGTGAGCAGCTGTGTTTCTAAATGTGAATGCGGCGTTGTGATGTGCACGGCCAGGTGCACTGCCTGGTGGAACACGGAGCTGTGTTGGAGAGAACCGACAACGGTGGCACCAGAGACAGGACGGGTGGCTGCCAGAATCCAGCCCTGGTGGCCTCGCTGCTCAAGAAAGCCTCTAAGACGGGTATGAGCAGCACGTTTCCACAAGCTTCATATTTGCTGCTGCATGCAGATATCTGAAAGCTATTCACAGTCCAGAAGTTGTCTGGATCTGCTCACATCTCGCTGTTACTGAGAACTAATTTATTAATGAATTCAGTACAGTCTGCGCCTGACACTCAGTCGGTTAAATCAGTTCCCTCCATATCCACACCGTCCCGTCCTTCAGAGCCGAATCTAAACAAGAAACCCATCTTTTGCAGCAGTTCTAACCACATCTTCATCTCTCTCCCTGCAATCACCTGAAAGGCTACAGAACTGCGCCGCATGACCGATCAGGTACATGATTTATGTTAAGACGTAAAACGGCATCGACGAGATGGCGCAGATATAGAGATAAATGCTTACGCCTTCCCATTAGGTCATGCTACCTGGGCTATGGCTTCTTCCAAACCAGACATCCTCCTCATCCTGCTGCAGAAGCTTATGGAGGAAGGGAACATACTTTATAAGGTAAGGGTGGCAATGCACGCTTTTATTCAAATGAAAGATTAGACTTGTCACAGTGTTGCCTTCTCCTTGTCTGCTCCTTAGAAGGGCCGTATGAAGGAGGCAGGCCAGCGCTACCAGTACGCCCTGAGGAAGCTTCCTCGTGAGGGCCAGGGAGACGAGCCGAAAGGCTTCAAAGACCTTCGGGTCTCCCTCTACCTAAACCTTTCCCGTTGCCGCAGGAAAACCAATGTAAGCCCCCCGGATTGTATCACGCAGCTCATGCGCTATTTAACACAAGCAGGTTTATTAGATGTTGAAGGGAGGCGGGAGAACTGGCAAGGTAAGATGGATGGCCCCCGAAGATATATAATTTATCTGTACTGAGAAATAAAAGGTAATGTCAGCAGCTGTGTAAAAATACCTCTGCCTTTCAAATCTGGTTTCGTGTCACTGAAGTAAACGGAACGTGCAGCAAGACCTGGGAGCAAGTGGCGAGATCATGAATAACCGTAGACACGTGCACGTGGGGAAAAAAACCACCCTGGTGACAACAGGCTTCGTGCAAAAATGTCATCCGTGGGGTCACTTTGGCCGATGTATAACGCAGCTGATAATTTGATTTGATAAGGTCACTCTTTTTTTTCCCAGTGCCTCCACGGGGCCGTTATTTACAGCGGACAAGCACACAGGAAGGCTCAGCGCGCAGATTATGGCCGAACGCTGGCAGTAAGGGCCAGCAGAGAGACATGATACCGCCATTAAATATTGAACAGCAGCGTTCACAAGCTCACATTCAAGGCTGCGATTGACCTCCCTGTGAAGGACAGAATCACAGTGTGGTGATGTCATTAAATATTCACCTGAGATGATGAAAGCAGGATAAAAAAAACAAAAAAAAGCAGAAAAGTAATCTCCCTACAGACTGTTTCTCTGGTCAATGACCTTTTTTATTCCCCAGCTTTCTTTTTTAGATATAGATGGAAAACTCAAAAGACGTCACTCCTGTGTGACCAAACAGCGGGGTTGTTTGTAATGGCGCTGTCCTGTTATTTTTGGGGGGAAAAAATGCAGGATTTTGGCATCGCTGAGGAGTTTGCGACAAAAGCCTTGGAACTCAAACCCAGGTCTTATGAGGCTTACTACGCCAGAGCTCGAGCCAAGAGGAGCAGCAGGTATAAACCATTTTTGACATTTTCAAGTGAATTTCTGCAAGTAATTCTCCAAAGTTTCAGGAGAAATGACCTGTTTATAATTAAGTCCGGCTGTTGATTTTTTTGGCGTCTCCAGGCAGTTTGCCGCAGCGCTGGCAGACCTCCATGAGGCAACGAGACTTGCCCCATCCAACCGGGAGATCCGGCGCCTGCTTGTACGGGTAGAGGAGGAATGCAAGCACCATCAAAAGGCATCCAGCACCAGCAGGGACCCTCATGCATACCACCACCATGCCCCAGAGGAGGAGATGGACATCTATTCACAGGGGAGTCTGGAGAGGCAAGTCCCTGCAGACCCAGCTGACGAAGACAAGGAAGAGGAGAGGGAGGATGCTGAAGAATTGAGTCTACAATGTGGGAAAAGTCCAGAAATTTGGCCTCTGAACCCTTATGCTCCAAACAGGACTCTCCCTGGAGGTGTTGCCTTTGGTTTAGCAGACCAGTCACCATGTTTCCCTCAAGAGGAATATTCCCAGAACCAGCTGTTTGTGGACCTGCCAAAGCCCGTTGCTGTCGTCAACAGGCAGAACCAGGGCAACAGGACTTATCAGCATTGCCACTCCCTCCAGTCAGGGGGCAGAGTTGGAGGCAGGCCTCTTTCGCTGTGTGGCCCCTCCAGTCCTCTCCCCGGCAGACACATGTCCACCTCCCTGAGGCCTGCTCCGGTGTTGGGCATAGACATCTCCCCAGGAAGCAGTGAACACCCCGGTCACAGCCCCACTGAGCACTACCACCCCATGTCGCCCAGCAGCTCCTCTCCACCCGGACCTCTCCAGGTGTACCAACTGCGTTCCTCCAGCTTCTCCAGGGGCTGTGACAGGCTTTCTACACACCCTGGGGCTCTGGATGGTCTGGCTCTAGCCCTGGGTTCAGGGATGGAAGTTGGGAGAGAGGGTGGTGGTGCTGGTACAGCAGGCTCAAGGGGCTCTAGCTCCAGTCAGGCCTCCAGTGGGAATCTATCAGATAATGGCCGGCAGCAAGTATTGGATGCCCCATGCCCCATCAAAAGCAGCGGAAGTTTCAAGTCAAAGCCTGAGCTGAAGCCACGGCCCTTTATGGGAGTAATGGACAAATCGGCACGAGTGCAGGGCCAGCAGACCCCGGGCCTGAGCCGGCAGGGGTTGGGGGGAGGAGTGGAAAGCTTCAACATGTCAGTAATGGAGTTTCAGGGATTCAGCAGCGAGTTCAAACGTGCGTCCTTCCAGGAGCAGCTCTCTGGAAACCAAGCCAACAGTCAGCAGCAGAGTCGTGACTTTGGGGAACGGCTCCTCCAGCGAGAGGCTAGAAGCACCACATCCTCCCAGCTACGCTTCCCTGAAGGGAGGCACAGACAGGCAAGCCTGACAAGAGACAACCCGGCCCTACACATGGCTCCTATTAAACCCAAACGCTCATTTATAGAGTCAAATGTCTGAATATACCCAGTTTGTCAAAGCACAAATGCGGCCTGGTAGTGAGAGAGATGTTTTATTAGGGTTAAGCTGCTGCGTTGCATTTATAATCTAGAACCGTGTTCAACTCAGGCTAAAGTGCTTTTGCTTACATGTCTACAGCTTGTGCATTGAAGAAAAGCAGACATACCATTAGTAAGAATTTAAAAAAATGATATACTGCATAAATGTTTACTTTATAATATCAGACATAGAGGTCAGAGGAAAGCTTTGTGCACAAATATAAAAACCTCATGCTTTTAGCTGCAGAAGATACCTATTTCTATTGCTGAGTGTCCTTAAAAAACATTTATATTTGTATTGTGTAGACGATATCTGCAGATTATACATTTCCCGGGTGGCCAACATTGCAAGCATCAGCAACGAAAAAAAAAATAATTTGTGTACTTGAGATACTTTTTCTTGGTACATTTGATAAAAAAAAAAAAAAAAAGGCACCGCACAAGATGTGAATGATAATGTCATGATCTAATAATGAAATATTCATGGTATATGCTATTTATTTTTGCATAGCAGAGAGTGTATTCAAATGACATATGCATTGTTTTGGCCAGAGAGAGCATTCACACATGCATCATATACCATTTTTAGAGCTATATTATGGATTCCAGAATGTTACCATTTGATTATTATTGAGGTATAATAAAATTTGGAGGAGTACGTTTCTTCATCTATTTTATTTCACTGTATAACTCACAAACGTTTGGTAATATACGGCTGAAAACTTTTGCCCGTCGCCCCACCGCATGTCTCACAGTAACACTTAACTACACCATCAAAATAAAATACCTGTAAATGTAAATGTAATGCATAAAAATCATAAATCTTATTAACTGCATGTGAATTGCAAAGGGAGGGAAAGCCTAAACAATAATGCACCGGATCTATTGTATTGTAGGTGAACTACAAAATCTTGAAATGTATAGAGAATTTCATAAAAACAAATGTATTGAATGTAATGCTACCAGAGGACACTGAGCCTGCAGCTTTCAGCACTTCCTGTTATTTTTTTTCTAAAATAAAGGCTGTTGTGCAGAATACACAGATTGCAACCAGACTGCCAAAATGTAACCAGAATGCTTATATCATTCAGATTATTTTCTTTTATATAATTTTTGAAACTTTGCTGTACATGTTTGCTGTTTGAACATTTGTAACCATTAGAAAACCTGCTTTGTGCACCCGGAGCTTTAGGAAATGGTGAAGAAGCGAGCAGTGAAGAAAGTCTAACAGTGAGCATCACCAAGGTTTCCAGAGAAGTTTCTCTATCTGGGCTGCCATTCCAAGTCATCGGCCATCAATTTGCAACTACTTGATAAATAGATGCACAACTGGTGACTAGAGGTTTGATATAACTTTCAAACTTGCCAATGAAGAAAGATTTGAGAGGAGAAAGCCACCCTGTGACTATAACTTAAATTCTACCTTGTATTTAGGTTGCTCTCTTGGTCTTCCAGCGGCCTATGGCCATCTTTAGAGTGTGGTTAGGGGTAAGAAGTGTGGTCACTAAGGGGAGGTTGGTCATGGGGCTGGAGCGGTTCCTTGTCTGGATCCAGCTATCTATAGCTTCCCTTTCATATGAGTATCCGTCTGTAAGCAAATAAAAGTCCAGAGGAAAACATTGAGGTCACATTCCAACATTTGCAGGAAAGAGCTGATCTTTCCCTACCTGAAGCAATGACCGGATCCTTCATCAGCTCTCTGGTGATGGGGCAGAGGAACTCATCAGGAATGCCTGAACAATCTGACTCGTTCTTCAGCTCCTGCACTTTTCTCAGGAGTTTATTACGCAGGCCCACGGACTCTGCTGACACACACATGGATGAGAAAACCCGTGCCAGGAGAGAAAACAGGCCCATCGAGACCTCATGTGCTCCCATGAACACAAAAACAATCTGAACAACAAGTAGAACAAGCTCAACTGGCACGTGCACTCATCCACCGCAGTAATCAGAGTTGTTACTCTGGCATCTAACACTTTTCGTTCTCAGATGGCAAACGTGACCATGTCTGTTGTCATTTCTGTCAATTTCGCAGTTTATTTCCAAGCAGGCACTCAAATTCATTTTAATACTGAAGAGGAACCTGAGTGTGTGTAATTTGTTTTTTACCTCATGAAAAGTATTTTCCAAAAGGCAAAGTGCACAATTTTGATTTTTTTGATTTTTTTTTTTTTTGCCTTTCCTTGTTTCTTGCTGCTGTTATTTAAGACCAAATTAGTTCTCCTGTAAAAGGTGGGACTTATTTTGCATCATGAAGAAAATAAGTGCAATTTGAGGAGTGATTGACAGATCCTGTGGGAAGAAACAACAATGTGGCAATGCAACAAACATTTGCCGACACCCACTTGATAACTTACTGCTAGCTGGTAGACGGGCATCAACAACATAGCTGATAATCTCTGCAGAAACAACCCCTCCGATTTCAGACAGACTGAAATAACCAAGAGGGTCTAATGATATTAGTTGTAAATCCATTTTATTCCTTATGGGAAATGCTGTTTTGGGGATGAGGTTATGTAAGTGATGAAGTGCTCCAGATTAAAGTCGGAGCTTCTGAAGCCCCAAAGCTGCCTACTTTTTTCAGTGGTGCCTAATATTATGTAATCTTGCTGAGTAAACCCCTCATCAACACTCTTTCTCTCCTTCACATTTACTTTAATTGTTTGTGCCACTTTTTTATCCATGTAAAGAGGCACAAAAATGCAAATCCAGGCATACATGCGCGTTGATCCTCATAGGACATCAAGCGGGTAATAATCCATAAAGTAACCAGTTTAAACTCTCATATTCTGGAGAAGATTTAGCTATGAGCAAACACCAGATTACAGAAGACTGCACTGACTGAGAAGTGTGTGCTTCTCTCCTCACCTATGTGCAGCTCTGACGCCAGTGTTTCCTTGGTGAGACTTAGCAGTTCAGAGCCGTCTATGTTGTTGGCCCTGAATTTGTCCACCAATCCCTCGAGGCCTTCCTCCACCAGCCACGATGATACATCCTTCTCTGACCAATCGCTGACCGTCAAACGCAGCGTCAAACGGCCTGCCGAGGTTTGCCCTAAGAAAAAATGGGGGTCAGGCGGTGACAGCAAGAGCATCTATTTTTAAAGAAACATGACTGTGAAAGTATATCTCAGAATCTCGCAGGGTATTGATTATTACAGATTTCAGGCCTGAGCAAGGGTGCAACTTTTATGATAATAGTAAAAGCATTAGGGGGATAATGCTGCTAACAATGTAAATGCACTGCAATTTTTCTTGCAAAGGAGGAATTGTTTCTAATCCACCGATGTAGAAAAAAACTGTATTGCTTCCTACTGTAGCTTGATGACAGAGCAGGCACCTCTGAAAGGCAACACAACAAACAGAAATCAGTGTACACATCGGTCATTCACTGCCAATGTTGAGCAATTACCAAAAGGTGATACAGGCAGAGAGCACGTTTGTAGAGGAAATTACAGTCTATGAGAGGGCTGTGTGTACTTGTCCTTTTCCTACCATTGCATCCATCCTCCAGCCTCCAGATCTTCACACTTTTATCCATAGAACCTGTGGCGATCAAGTGTGACGTTGGACAGAAGCAACACGCCGTCACATACCTGCAACAATAGTTAGCAGAAGAGATAAAGGTATTTAGGGTAAAAGCCTTTCATACACTAAAGCCAAACGTGTATGATATGACTCATTTGAGTCAGCTTGATTAAAGTAGTTAGAGTGTCATTTGGAACTACTCGCCAGCCCTCACTGGATTAAAAGGTAGGCACTACAGCTCATCAAAAGAAATACCTATGCAGCACTAATGGCAATATTCTGCATCAGAGAGCCAATTTAGTCACGCTTACTACATGTAGAGCGGCACTTAGATCCCAATTTAGGGCTGAAATGATATTTTCAGTGGATTCAAGAGTCAAGGCAGAGTTAATGAGCACAATCTCACTAAAACCTCAAGCTGATTATCCAAAGTTAGATCTCTGTGTCAACTGGACTGTGAGGTTTCCTTGAAGACGTTTCGCCCTCTCTCCAGAGAGCTTCTTCAGTTCTAAGCTTGCTGGGGCAGAGCTTGAAAATATAGCCCTGTGGACCATCGGCATGTTAGTGACCTGGGTGGTCACCTGAGAGTCGTTGGCAGGGTCGTTCACCTAGTTTCGGTTGGGGTGCTTCCCCTTTGTCTGTTGGATCACATGTTAATGGGTCACCAGGTCTCGTCAAACAGTGTGAACGTTTGGATTGTTGACGAAGAGTGGAGGACTGCATTGTACGTGGGTGACAGAAAGTGCCTCAGTCCACCACCTCTGTTTAAAGATGGTTTTTCCAACCTGACGTGGATGGCTTCCTTGACACCCCTCTCAAACCAGTGATCTTCTCTGGCCAGCACACGTACTTGACTGTCCTCAAAGGAGTGTCCGCTGTCTTTTAGGTGTAGGTGTACTGCTGAGTCCTGTCCTGAAGAAGTGGCACGTCTGTGTTGGGCCATTCGTTTATGGAAGGGCTGTTTGGTTTCCCCAATGTTCTCAGGTTTTCAAGGAAACCTTTCAGTCCAGTTGACACAGATGCTGGTCGGCTTCAAACATCTGCTCAAAAGTAGGAAGTAAGTGAAGACCAACAGTTGTCTTGTCTAAGGTCAGGATACTGAAGTCATTTGCCTTTTTTCCCCTGTACTTTTCCTATATGTTTCATTGCCAGTTCATCACTGGACACACACTCACATGCCCCTAGCTAGGGGCAATTTATAATCTTCAAGATCCACACAGGCACAAGGCAAACCACAAAAAAACTACACATTTCATCCTGGAGTGGAACCAAGAACCTTATTACTGTGAAGCCAAAGCACTCACACCTCAACTGGCCAATTGATGTCAAATATTTAATTAGCGCAACATTATAGGAAGCGAATTTGCTGTCTTTCAATCACAGGTGGTTTGAAGGACTGAAATCACCTGGGAATGTGATCACTCATTCATCAGGCTACACCACCTGCATGTTTGTCAAGTTTCTGCATTTCAATTCAGTGAAATGAACAGAAAGACTGTGTATGGTAGCATCTGCCAAGGTCATCAGTTGCAGGATTCACCACGAAACTCTAAGAATGCGTCATAAGCGATAACATAAATTACAGTACACCAAAGTAAATTCTAAGAAAGCCTGTCAGTATTATCAGTTATTCTTTACATAGGTAAGTATTTATTGTTTTGTTGTGGTTTTGAAATATTCACCTTTTTAGATTTCTGCATCCTGTTTTTAAGACATTAATTCCAATTTTATTTTGATGTATATATGATAAATTGTAAAGCGCCAAGAACGACATGTATGTGAGTATTTACCTTTCGTGCTGGTTCAGTGTATAAAGCAAAACACCATTGTTCTGCAAAAAAAAGTTATGTCAATGAGAATCAAATTATTTTTCAGAAAAATAAAACACAAAAACCCATCTACTTACAGCATCGTACAGTGTAACAGTTTTGTCCACAGAACTGAAGAGAAAAAAGGTAAGAGTTTATTAGAATTGAAGCGCGTAATCATTATTCCGGTGTAAACACAATAAAACAATGGCGCCCTCGTGTGTTTGTAATGCGGTACCGCAATGTTGTATCACATGAGGCCTATGCTGGGGAATATCCTATAATTTACATCATAATAAAATTCTAAATAGATCAAGAAGAGATTATTATTGAAGGAGAGAGGGATGTATTTAAGAGATCTAATTAAAACAAAGAGAATGATGTGAAACACATAAAATCAAATATGGCTGTTGCATAATATGTTCATAAAGAACCTACCCAGACACAAGAAGCTGCCCATTTGACGAGTATGCACAGGAGAGGACTGGAGCCGACTGACCAGTTAATGTGTGCATCAGCTGCATCTTACAGCCTTTAAGGAAGACAAACAGTTATGATTATATAAACTACTGAGTGAAGCTAAATTGCAAAATAGTGCAGTATTCCAGGGGTGACTATTGAATCTACAACGGTAAAATGTCTTTTAACTGGGAAAGGTATGCTGACCTTCCTTCTAATAATAAAACTTGTTAGCAACATAAAGTACTGAATGAATTATTTCTATATATACAAATAAAAAACTGTGCATACAAGTGTGTATATATATTAAGAACAAATATGACAATACAAGAAAAAAATCAATGACTATTGATTAAGTCAATGTCCAATGTCTCTTCATACTAGGACAGCATAAACCTGACACTCCACCTCCAGAGCTGAATCTATTGATGGCCCAAATCTTCAAATGGCTGTCTTGTCCACAGGATGCCAGTTGGAACTGCACAACTTGGTCACCTTTGGCAAAACCAAAATCACAGATGCATACTCAGGGTTTTAGATTGAAAACGCTTCATAAATGAAAGCAGTCACCTATCACAGTGTCTTTAGATGAAACCATGGACTTTACGCTCTAGATATTAAAATGGCTCTTACTGCTGAGGATGATTGGAGAGAAGGTGCAGCAGGTGACCCCCAGGTCATGGGCATTTTTCTCTGCAACGAGCTGCTTCATGTCCAGATTCCACAGACGCAGGTCTCCATAGGTGGAACCAGTCATGAACACCTGACTGCACGGGCTAAAGGAGCAGGCTACCAATGTGGTGTCACTTACTGTCCCAGTCCTTCACAAATACAGTCAAATATGGTCAATACAGTTTGATCTATAAAAATATATGCTACTGACATTTCATACCTATGTAGTTTATTTACCTGAGCAACTGTTTGGAGAGAAAATCCCACAGTGCCATAGTACCATCAGATGCACCAGAGACCAGGTGGGCTGAGTCAGAAGAAATGGCACAGATCCTCACTGGACTGCGACCAGGATGCTCCAGGACAGCCTCGATGTCCCCAGTGTCCATTGACCAAATCAGGATGGTTGCATCTGTGGAACACGAGGCCAGGAATTGCCCGCAAGTGCTGAAACAGCAGCAGTGGACACTGTAGCCATGTCCCGACAGAGGCGAGAAGGGCAGCTCTGAAAAATTATGTGAGTTGTATATCCTGATAGTTTTGTCCCCAGAACACGTGGCTAACAGCTGGCCTGAGAAGGCGCACCAGTTGACGTCATCTTGATGGTCTTGTAGAGTGCAAATCAGAGACGTCATCTGGGTAAACTTGGGTTTATCTAAAAGAAATAGAGGAAAAAACACATAAAGAGATGCGAATAAATCCTTTATGTTGTTTAAGATAAAGTATAACTTAGCGCTTTAGCGCCAGCAGCGTTTACTGGAAGTGGATTCATCTTTATTTGCTTTCTACTCTTGCTTTATTGACATATTCATAACTCATATTTGCTTTGACAAACTCATTTGTTTTTTGCATAGACTTTAATAGTCTACGGCATTATTACTTCCTCTCATTGTCGCATTCATATTTGGTTCTCTGCAGAACTGTTGAACAATTGGGAAACCGTAACATTTTTTTAAACATTTGCCAAATTAATAGTTATGACTGCTTAGCCAATTTTTGATCCGTTGACAGATATGTGATTATTTTACATCTAAGTTGTAAAATTTATTTTATTTGGATCACAAACTGAACGATTTCGAACAGTTATTATATTTAAACAAACGATTTCACAGTGCATTAGATTTTACAAAAACATAATAGGTCACCAGGAGTAGAGCAAAAACAAGTAAATATCACTTTCATACAAAGAAAAGTAAACCCACCAGGTTACTTTAACTCAAGACACCAATGCTATAATCTGAAGCCAAAAGCCCTTGTACTTATTCGCGTACAAACATGTGCTCCCAAGCGCTAGAATGTACAACAAAGCACTGAGCAAAGACACCCAGAAGGTCAAAATGAGAAAGCAAATCAAATATCAACGACTTAAGAAGAACATAAATTTTACCCCTCTGTCGTCTTTTCTGTCACTAATGTTTACTTCCGCATCTGCCACGTGATCAATACGTCAAACACAATACGTCTCCCGTTTCAAACCGGCTTGGAATTGAAGCATTTTTTTGACATGCTATGAAAGAGATTAGTTTGAAAAATCCCATAATAATTATGTCAAGGGTCAACAGTGTTGTATGATGTTATCTCAGGCACGTTTATGTATTAATTCTTTATATTCTTGAAGTCTTCGACTGTAATGCCAATTCAGCCCTCTAGAGGCAATATCCCTACTATTAATTTTTTTTTTTTTTTCTTATTGCTTAATTTGCAACGGAGTCGTATATTTCACTAATTATTTACCCCAGCAAATACAACTGTCCTTTTGGCACTGTGATTACAGTTTATTGTGCGTGTTTCGTATAAGTACATTTCGTAACTGAGGAAAGATGATTCCATGTATTTGACCTTCCATTACAGTACATAGACATTAAATCAGCGTGAACACTAAAAAAATGATGCATTTCGCTCAAAGTACATTTTGTGCTCACTTCTTTTTATTAGTTTGTTTCAGCTTGTCATACATTAATATTTTCCAGAGTTTAATTTAGCTTCTTGTATGATAAAAATTTAATGAACATGCTGTAAATAAATGTTTCAAATTGTAATTGGCTAATTAAAGTTTATGTATCTTCTTTTATAAAACACACTACATATTTTTTTGTTTTAAGTAACATTCCCAACAGTTGATGGCAATGAAACTGAACAGTAATTTAAGGATGAAACAGGTCTACCGTAACAACTCCTTAGAGCATCCCAGCAGGACAGCAGTGAAATAAAACAACTGTCAGTCATTTAGGTTGAAAAACATCCTTTTAATAGGTCCGTGCCACACACTAGTGAAAAATAAAGCTCCTACAAAAGAATGATACTTTTCTTCCACAATATCTTAAATAAAGTAACTTCAAGTACTCTTTGACTTGGGTACAAAAAAATCTAGCTGCCTCCCTCAGGCCACAACACACAGCAAGGTTCAACACAGTGGTTACAAATGGCCTTATGTCCTCTGTATTGTGGCAAATTACAAGGAAATGCTTTGTGGAAGCAAAACTGAATGCTTGTTGTTCCTTTGTTTTCTTTTTATGACTAGGAATGATTTGTGTCACTGTCCAACTCTGGAGGCCTTGTTGGATTGAAATCATATATAGAGTGATATAAAAAAAATAATGTCATAAGAATGAAAACTAAAAACAAATAACATCCCCTACATGCCCCTGTTGGAAGGGTAGGCACTACCAAGATTAAGGATACCACAGTGTTTGCAGAGGATTATGTATACACTGTACAAACAATATTTATGATAATGTTTCCATCACGTTCACTAAAATAGAATGCTACAATCATTCTAAGGCATAAACAATATCTTAATATTCTTAAACAATTTTTACACATCGTTCCAAACAAGACATAATATTGACATTAATAAACAGTATGTACACAGGAATCACTATTGTCTATCTGCTCTGCTGCTGTTCCTGTAAATAAATGCAGTTTTACAGTTTGAACAAATGAGTACAGTCCTCTGAAGCCTCAAAGCACTCAACAGTGTAAACAGGTTTTTTTTTTTTTTTCTTGGCTTTGCTTGATATTTGGGAGAAAAATTATAACACAAAGACACATTCCTTTTTTGTTTTTTTGTTTTTTTTTGTTTGTTTTTTTTTAATTCAAAGCAGTTCAACTGATTCTTCTTTTTCATAGAAAATGAAGTGGACCTTGATTCATAAATAATCATTACAAAATTAAATACATTCACTATAATACGATTAAATAACAAAAGACTATTTACAAGTAGTGGAAAGTATTCTAGAGCAGACACATCAGTGAAAGTTGAGGATTAATTCAGTGCAGTGTTCTGAGACAGGGAATGGTATTGCACTACAACACCCCATTTTTCTGGGACTCTTTGGGGCTTTTCTCCCTGTTGTAATAAAATCCAGCGCGCGTCGTGTAACAAACAATTTCAAGGTGACACCTCTCTTCAGCACACCGTGGGCACGTCAATGGTTTGACTTCTTTCATTCTGCAAAGCCGCATTCTCTATCAGAAAGCAAAGGTAGAAAGTAAAACCCGGTATTCCGGTAGGAAAGGTTGAGTGGGTTTGTGGGAAGAATCTGGAAGGACGTCTAGTTTGTTTGTTTCAGAAGCTCCGTCCAGCGCTTCTCAAAGAACTTCCTCATGTTGTGGCCAGCTCGACCAATGTCTGAATTGTCTTCATTGAATCTTTCACAGTTATCAAAAACCAAGTTTACATCAATGATGAAAGTTTCCAGGTTTTGATATCTGAAATTACAAGAAATGGAAAGATGGTAAGAAAACTATGGAACTAAAACCACGTTTTGCAAAAACTACTATGACTTTAAATACTATGTGAACGCTTTAAATAATATACGGATACAGGAGAAAAGAAAAGACAGAGATGAGATGGGAACTTACTGGCTGCTCACAAGCTTCTCACGTATGGTGGAGAAGTCCATTGGTTTCTTGATGACCTTCCTGTATCCAGGGACCGATTTCAAGTTGACAGGGGTGAGAAAAGGCCATGCATCCTGATGGCGTTCCAACTCGGCGAGCAGTACCCTGTTGAATAAAAACAAACTCTGGTTAAACACAGCCTGAGATTTTCATTTGGATAAAAGCCTTGCCTACGACACTGAGAAACAGCCTTTTACTGGGATTTTATTTCAGAGCGCTACAATCAATATTTAAATTACCTATGCTTCAAATCCCAGTTACTTACACCGGAAAGCCAATGTAGATTAGTGAATTTACCTTCCGGTTTCCCAATTTTTTGATCTCATTTCTTAATATGTGGCACACGTGTCATTATAAGGTAATAATACAAATGTAGTACACTAACTTAATATACTGAAAAGTAATACATGAAATGGCTGCTACTATACAATGGCTAAAATCAAAGCGGAGGATATACCTGCATAATCCCAGGTCCCGGTTGTTGTCTCTAGCTGTCTTGGCTCTTTTCACGCTCACAGGGCTCTCCTGACTGACTGCTGGCAGAGCAGGTGAGCTCTCCTCCGGTTTCCTCTTTCTGCTGGCGTCTTTCGCTCCTTTCTTTGGTGTGCTGCTGGCGCTGGCTGGGTCGTCTTCTGACATTTCACCGTTACCTGTCTGCTTCCCGTTCTTCTTTGAATCTCCACCTTTTTTAGCGCTTCCTCCACTGGATGCTACTTGTTTGCTTGGTGTTTTTTTGCTTTTAGGGGATGACCCACTTGCCTGTGCCAAGCAAATACACTCTCAGGACTAGGCCACTTAAAACATCCACTTAGCTGATTCATCACACTGACACTAAACCAATGGCTGAATTCGTCATGTCTTAATAGTTTTACAAATTTAAATCAAAAACATGGTAGAAACCATTGGGAACCATTTTTTTTTGTCTGTCAGTCTTGCTTCAGTCACTCTTTGTTAAATAAAGCCATTCTGTCAGAAAGTGATGCAATTAATGAAAAATAGAGGGAAAAATGATTATAAAAAAAACTCTGATACCTTGGATATGCAAGATGGGCAGTACCAGTCTCCCTCTGGGATAGTAGATATTTTGGGTTTGTGACAGTAAGTGTGACAGCCTTTGTCACAGCCATCACACAGTAAGAGGAGGTCTTCATTATCACCTTTCTTGCACATCTGGCAATACTGAAAAACACAGAGGCATCTATTCAAGACAAATATATAGTACTACTCAGAAAATTAGAATATCCTGAAAAAGTGCATGCATTTCTGTAACTTTAAAAGTGAAATGTACATATTATATAGACAAATAGTATGCGAATCAATATATTTCAAGCTTTTAATTGTTTTGATTTTACTGATTGGGACGTGCAGCTTCAGAAAACCTCAAATTCCAAAACTCAGAAAATTAGAATATCGCTTGAAATCAATTAAAAACAAAAGAATTTTAAATACAAAAATGTCAGGTCTCTGAAAGTAAAATCTTGCATCTGTAATGAGTCTATAAAATGTATTGGTTTCACCTTTTATGTTGGATTGCCTGAATAAAACAACTTTTACACGATATTCTAATTTTCTGAGTAGTACTGTAGATATCGGGAATGGGAATTCTAAAAGTGCTCTTCCCTGCTTACCACTTTCATGATGGACCTTTCCCAGGCAATAGACTTCTGCAGCTGCTGGATGCACATGGCCAACTGAGCAGCGCTACGCACCTCAGTCAGGGCTTTCCTCCACACCTTCATTCCATGGGCCACCTCCTCCTCACCACTGGAAGAGGACAGATGAAAGATGATGAAAACCAAAACACACACACACACACCCACACACACATTGTATGTGGGCATCTTTACACACACACACACACACACACTCAAAAGCAGGATTAGTTTAACGAGCCTTCGACAAGACAGCAGACCATGAAGAGCTCCTGACGGGCAGAGATGAGCATGAGGATTTAAGGTGTGTAGGGCACCAGGGACACACGCTGAATTTGTTACATTAAGGGGACGTTCATGCAGAAAAAGTGAAGGAGTAAAACCCGTGTAAGTGTATTTTGTGCAGCGTGAGTCACAAGTATGCACATAACCAAGGGCTGCTGATGCACAACACCATGCAAATGACTGCAGAAAAATAAAAGCGAACCAGTGAACCGGTAAACAATGCCTACACAGGATACAAAGCTAAGCAGAACCCCAAAAAACTGCACAACACAAAAAAAAAAAAAATTGCACCAAGCCACCACAAAATTCGGCAGTGAAAGCAGCAACAGCTCCCCACTTTTTGATATTATGGGAAACATCAAGCACACACACAGGAAAGGTTCTGAGTGGGAAAGTGGGGAGCTTTGGTTGGAGAAATGACCTACCCTTCCCTGTCAGCACTAGTGGATGGGGCGGGGGCAGGGACAGTGACCGTACCCACATTATCCAGCCTGATCTGAATGGTGGTACCTAAGGGACTCCTCAGGTACCTTCTCTCGATGTTGCGCTCCAGATCAGCCAGACGTGTCACTGCTATGTCCAGAGGATTGTCCAGGTAACGCGTCACCCCCCCCTTCTCTCCTCGCTCCTCAGGATGCTCCCTGGATTCCTTATCATTTGCCGATGCTGATGTTGGAATGGTGGGGGGTTTGTGCTCGTAATACACCAGGTCCTCTCTCTCAGACTGAGGGTCTGGAAATGTCCAGCCCTGTGAGATGCAAGAGGACAGTTCAGTTTTAAACTCCAGCCACACTCGTCTAGGTGTGAAAACATGCTTAAATGTCCAGGAGGTACTTGACCGCAGGTTATGTCTTTTACCTTAACCTGCAGGCTGGCGGCTGTAACCTTCCTCTCCAGTTCCTCTACCTGCTGAAGCACTGCAATGTCCATCTCCATGGCTTGCTCTTCAACACACCAGCCTCGAACTGACTCCACACTGACCTGACTCTCTTCCAGTTCATGCAGCTCTATCATAGCCACTAGATGGGCAGTGTTACAGGAATCATTGAGCAATGCATTAAAAATAACATGACAACATTTATATAGTCTCAACAAGAGACTTACCGTCTTTATGTTTGGTGCAGACCTGGGGGATGATCTCCAGGTATTTCTGAATCTGCCTCTGGAGGCCCTTCTCTCTGATGCCTCGACTGTGTAGAGCATTTACTAAAGCCCTCAGTTCCTCAATGTCAGACACCCTCCACCACCCTGTCAGCAACTCTAAGAAAATGACACAAACACAAATGTAAGGTGGAAGAAACTGACCAGCCACTACTCAGGAGCCACTTCAGTTGGCGCCGTTATACCCAAATGAAACTGTGCACAGTAGAGTGGAGTGTTTGTTAATCCTCTTATATTGGATTATTCAAGCAAGTTAAATCTTTTTGGGCAGGTGAAATGGGAAATTGGTATTTGATTATTGTCTACTTTAATTATTATGAAAGTCTTTTTTGTAACTCACCCTCTGGAATAGGCCGGGGAGTGGAATGGTCCAGGGATTTGGGTATCTCCAGTGTAGGAGAGGGCATAGATGAGGTTTTGTCAATCCGAGGTAAAGGTGATTCACTCTTACTAGACACGCTTGCTGCTGTGTTACTCTCGATGAAGTGGCCAGGCAAGGGGCTGGGGCTGCTGCACAGAGGCAGGCTAGGGCTTATCATGCCAGTGGGCCAGCTCCCGAAAGAAACGCCTAATAATGAACCACCTGACTTCACCTATGGCAGAAATACGGGGAGGAAAAAAAAACACACGGGTGAGAGTAGTGCATGCTGAGGAAAATCCCAGCTGATGTAATTAAGCAGATTTAAAAAAAAACAAAAAAACCCCACAAAATCTGGCAGCCTCTTTTTGTGACTGCTCCTATTCTCACCTGCAGTGCTGAGAGTGGGTAGTTGAGGAGGCCAGCTGGGTGGTGTGGGCTACCAGAGGCTGATGCAGCAGAGGGAGTGAGAGGAAGGGCAGGTGACTGAGGTGGAGATTTGGGCCTGGCTGGAGTAGAGGATGCCTGAGGGGACACACGAGGTGGTCCTGGAGGAGTTGTGGTAAGGGATGAAAGGTCACAGGGGTTGCGTGGGAGAAGACTAAACCAGTGTCCACTTCTCTCTGTGAGGACTCTGAGCAGCTGGTCGTTGGCTTGAATAGTAAGGTGTGGGGATGGAGCAGGAGATGAGGTGAAAGGAGTGTCGCCCACACTGTCACGATGTGTTGGGAGGCAGGAAACAGATAAGGAAGTTGATGCTGGGGGACTGGCATTTGTAGTGTCAATATTCATCACTATTGAGGGGGCTGATGCTACAGCTGGCTCAGAGATATTGAGTAGTGGGGAGGATGATGTCACCGTAGCAACAGGAATTCCCATGGGACTGCCATTTTGTTTTACATGTGGACTCTCCTTGCCTCCTGAATGAACAGTTTCTTCCTTGCTGGCATCCTGGAAAGTGCGCAGTTTGGAAACACAGCCTGATTGTTGATAGAAAAGAGAATTTTTCTGCCCCCTATGCTCATTTTCCTCTTTCTGCTGCTCCAAGCTATGTGTTCGTGGGCTCCGTGCGTCAGGGTTTGGGGTGGCTTTCTCTATCTGCACCTCAATCTCCTGAGGTTCATCTTTGACCTTGACCTCTTCTGCTGCTCTCATTCTTCTTTGTCGCTCCTCTTCCAGTTCCTCTGGAGCTGCAGATGCAAAATGAAGGAGTAAAAGGGCGACATTTTGTATTAGGATACAATGCAGATGAAAGTTCCAAAACATATTAAACTATTCATGGAGAATATAAAGTATCTGCAGAATATCTTAAGCTACCAGAAACAGCAAAACCGACATACACAAAACAATTGCGCCTCATCTGCTGTCAAATAAATGACTGTTGTTGTAAATGAAATGTGTCATTCTGTAACTACCTTCTCCACTCTCCATGGCCTCAATAAATACACCTCCACAGTGAGGAAGTACCCAGTATCGACGACGATAGCGGTCCTGACCGTACATCATAGAGCGCAGAGAATGGGATATTTCAAACAGCTTCCTTCTGGTCTGATGATGTTGCTGCAATGATCGCAAAAACGGTTGGTGAGCTGTGTATGCTTATGATATATCAATTACATTTTCTGAGACACCAAGGACATTTGAATTTTCTAATATTCTTCTATAATAACCTTGATTTATGGCACATTGCATGCTTGGGTAACAGGCTAATTAATTATGCAAATTCATAACTTAATGAGTTAATAATCAACAGGCTTATACAGCACATTTTCCAAAAATTGAAGACTACACATTTTTTGATTAAAAAAGACTTTTATAGTGTTACAAAGAGTCACGCGTTCTTTATTGCTTTGAGTTCGCCATTATCAGTCTTACCCAAAGGTGCACTCATTAGATTATTAATGTTACATTTATCTTTTATATTTTGAAGAAAAGCATACCTTGGCTAATTTCTCTATCTGCTTCTCCAGTTCCTCAATACTGGTGGCTTGGTCAACTTCATCCTGGTGGGACGAAGCAAAAATCATAAATATCCATGAGCAAAGTTTCAAAGTCAGGTTGGATAATATACGTAGAGAAGGAACCACCATTACCTCATCATTTGTCTCCAGTTTTTTAACCTTTTTTATTTCTTCCTCCTCCTCTTCCTCCTCATCCTCAGGTTGGTCGTCACTGTCATCATCGTCGTCATCATCGTCGTCACTGTCTCCGCCCATTTTCCTCTTGCGTTTGGCTGCTGAGGATGGAGTGCAAACAGACTGGTTCTCTTCTACACCCATACTGGCTTCCCTTTTCCCAGTACGTTTGGCATAAATGGTCCTCAACCTGTATTAATACACATACATCACAATGATGTAGATACATGTATATGGAATTCAATTATTTAGGGTTAAACAACTCCTACTTCTTTAGTTTTCCTTCCATAATGATCTTGTCCTTCCTCATGTTTGCCATCTGATCCAGATTTTTGTCAATCTCACTGAAAGAAGAAGAAGAAAAAAATTACAATTATTTAGTGTTAAGGGAAAATGTAAAGCTATGTAATGTTTGTAGCTAAGGGGTAGGTTTTTTGCTCTTTTTTTATTTTATCTAGTTATTCCAGACGCAAAAAAAATATTTTGCAACCCAATTTGTATCAGCAGATCATATACAAACACCCACATACACACACACACAAAAAGTATAGCTTCAGTTTTATCCACTTTCCTTACCTGATAACAGGTTTGCTGCAGGCAAGCTCATTAGCCAAAAAGCCCAAAATTGATGCCTTCTGGACAGGTGTGTGGGCTTGGAAAGCCTTTGTTTTCAGACTGAGAGCCAAAGGGGCCAGTTCCGTATTGACACAATGGGCTGACATGTACATCTGTAGTACCTCAGATACATTATCTCTGTTGATGCCGACATTGGTAAGGTGGTCACCAAGCATGGTTTTCGTCTGATAGAGATGAGGAATGAGAAGTGAGGTTAATTATTATAATTACCAACACAATAAACTGTACCTCTGGATTTATTTTCAGCAAAAAAAAAATCATACATAAACCAGCTCACCTTTTGTCCAGGTGGCAACCCTGGATCGCAAACTGCGAGAGACAGCAGTTTGACCAGCAAATCTTGGACTTGTCCCATGCTGTCTCCCACATTGAGCAAGCCCTCTTGTAGCATACCCAGTGTGGGCACATCTGCATTCAAATCAAGCCCCAAGACCTTCCCAAAACCTCGCAGGAACTGCATCAACATCAAGCAGGCTGAAACAGCATGCCCAGGGAGGATGAGTCCAGGAATACGGGAGAAATCTGGCAGAGGCTGGACAAAAAGGGTGTGCAAAAACTCGGTTTTACACTTGTTAACACCTTTGAGTTCTATACAGAAAACATACAAATAGATAGCTTATTTTTTAATATTATGCAGTACTGTTTCCTGACCACTTGGTGGCACACATTTCCAAACATTGAAGTGCTAAATACGTAATAAAATATGTCAGTGTTACATATAATATAAATTATATTAAATCATATTAATTTCATATAAGCTATCATTAGAAAGTGAAAACAATAATCTATTTCAGTGTGTACAGACTAAGAGTATCTGTTTATTGTTATCTATTAAGCATTCCACTGACCAAATCAGCAACTGCTTAAAGTACCTTGTGATCAGACAGACACATGTCTTCATTTGGCTTCTTCAGCTCCCTTGCTATCTCCAGTTCTAGTCTCCGTTGCTCCAGTTTACGCTCCTTGTTCAGGCGCTTCTCATCCCTTTTCTCCTGCCGCAAGCGCTCGCGCTCCTAGAGTCCAAAATTCAAGGGAATGTTAGGAACATGCACGTGCGTGCGGGGAAACAGACAAAAAGGTTTACTTGAATTTGCTAAGCACTATTAGCATTCAGCCTAATGCTACTGTGCATTCAAAGGAAAAGTGCTCGAGGGCCAGAATCCTTTGACTTGTTAAGTGTGTAGAAAAAAAATGAATGGATGGAAACATTGCAGAGAAAGTAGAGAAAGCAGGAATCCATCCAGGGAATAATGACTTAGGGTCTTTTAATGGAGTGCACTGCGTGTGTATTTCTGCATTTATTTATGTGTATGTGGACTACCTCTGCTTTCTTGCGTGCCTCTACGGCCTTCATCAGCATTATATGTTGCCTTCTCCTCTCCCTCTCCTGAAGTATCAAAAAAAAGGAAGCACATTAAAACAAGCACACACTGGGCTTAAAGGATTAAAAGGCAACTAAATTTATGAAATAATTTCAATTTTTTGATGCAGGTAATTTAAAAGAGGCACCATACTTGAGCAAACACAGGACAATGCTTCACATGTATACACTTTCACATGTATGGTGGAAGCATACGTGAAGAGTACAGTAGTACGATGGCAATCAAAAAAGCAACACAGAGATGCAATACAAAGTAGATGTGATGACAGGCTCAAAAAAGAGAAGCAGCTGGAATCGGTGTCGGCGCCTCTAAACTAAAGCTGACGCAACAAAAGCAACAAAATTCTGGTTGCCAGAAGTCTTGATTTTTCACAATCCAAATAGCAATTTTTCATTCACTGCTACTGTTTTTGTTGTACACAGCATTCTCCTAACATTTGGCAAGGGGATGACAAATGTGAAGGGATAGTAAAACCAACCAGAGCAGTTTCACCTCAGTGGTTCTGGCAGCTTAAGTATTAACACAGTATGTGACTCCTGCCGAGAATAAGGATATCTGTGTTGTTCTTTGGTGCATGATACAAGGCTGACTGCAAAAGGGCACAGGAATCACTGGTGACTGACTATCATTTCATTTGATCTCTTTAGGTTTCCTGCTCCACCATATCAGGCTTTCTGCTCTCTGTTATCCACCAGAAAGACACAATTGAGACTATTAGGGCTTGCCAAGGCCATTTCTAACACATTGTGACTAAAATGTGTTGTTTTTAAGGCTGGATGCCTGGCATTTTGCTAATATTTTACAATGTCCGCCTGGGTTTGATTGTAAAAATAAAAAAAAATTAAAAAAAAAAAAAAAAGATTTTTTTTTTCCCCAAGCTTTCACATTAATCAAAAGCAACGAAGGTGTGGAGGCACACAATGATAATAAATCACATTAATAAATCAAAAGTAATACAACCGGCTATGAGCACTATAAACACTTGTCTATATCCTCCTTTCACTGTGCTTGCAAAGACAAACTGGGTTGAGAATGTAATCCTCTCAGGCCACTGTAGTAAAAATAAAACAGAAAAGCAGACCTGTGGATTTAGCTGTGACTAAATGAGTGAGAAGGACTAGAAGCAAGGCAGTCAGGCCAAAATAAAATGCTACACAGAACCAAATTTGTCAGCATGGTGGAACTGATGGTATTGTTCTATATTTTGTGCGATCTATTTTCAAACTGTGGTTGACGTTAGACTAGAGGAAATACACCTTTTTTTTTTTTATTTACACCATGAAGACAAAATGATTCTCAGTAGCCGTTTTCTTTCTCTGTGCAGCGTATATGAACAGTGAATGTCAGAGAGGCTGGGATGGGGGCAGGTTAAAGTCCAGAGCTCTGTGGACTGCAGAACAGATGCACGGACAAACAGACGCGAGCTCAATGTCCGGGCCAAAATCATCAAGCACTCATGGGTAACACATTCTATTCCAATACAACAGTTAGACAATGTATGTGATGGATGGAAACTCCTCGAGTGCACTTTCAGACAGTGAGTGTGGATTGTCTAGCAGTCTTTGCAATGCATTCTGAGTAGAAGGGAGAATGGGAGAGGGGGACAGAAGCTGCCTGGCCACCATGGCAGGGTCAGCTGTCCCTCAGGACGAGCAGATGGAGGCAGCATACTGACTCTTTTTTTCTCTTTTGTTGGTTTTGCTGGAAAGCCATGCAGAAGAATGTAGTATGACAGCAGCCAGTGCTACACTTAATGCATTGCTATGACAACCATAACACAACCAGTTACACGATGCAGGTGTTAGATGTACAAAAATAAACATACCCATACCATATCTAGTCTATGCCTCTCCAACTCCTGGCAGAGAGAGTTGGCAAATATTAAGGAACAGAAATAATATCCAAAAACCAATAAGCACTGGGTTTAATAAAGAGAAATATTCAAGAATTTAAATAAAAAACCATTTGGTAATTAATCACATTTGAAATATCTCAGACATGGATGCACAAATACACTCACACAAACACATCAGCACATTCATATTCTGGTGGTCTGAAAATGCTTTTAGCAGTACTAACACATTCAAGTGGCAGAAAAAGTTGTTGGGAATGCCTACCTGGTGCTTGAGAATCTCTGCCTGCTGCCTACGCAATTCCTTCTCCTTGTAGGGAGGAAAGAGAAGGGACAAAGCGGGGATTAATATGCTTCTATTGTGTTAATATTACAAAGAAAATCACTGCAGACAGGTTGAGTTTCAGATTGCTTCAAAAAGCCACTCCATTGTCATTTCTTTTACTGTACCACAACTTAAAAAGACATGCACTCATTATTCAATTAGCGCTATTATTTTACAGCTGTTTTGTTTAAAACACACACACCTTTATGCGTTTTTCAGCTTCCAGTATTTTGGCATTGGCCGCTTCCTGCTTCTTTTTCAATTTGGCCTGTAAATAAACATTCATGTCAAGAATCACACAGACATGTATCAGTCAGCTGTGGATGAGGTCTGCATAGCACTTTAACTGATTATGTGCAGTTTCCTCGCTTGAGCAAAGATTTTCTGCTTAAGCTGAATGCCAGTAAAATTTGTAAAACACAGCAAATGAATAATGTATCTCTTTAACGCCTAATTGTGAATATGTAGAAGCCTCCTGTTATGAGGGACTTGTCAACCGTGTCAACTCAAAATTGATTTAGTCCCGCTAAAACACTTTGAAGCCTCTGCTCTACGAGCGTGCATGCCTGCATGTGAATATTAGTGAGTATATGTGTTTATGTGTCTGCATGTGTGTTTGTGTGCGTTGAAAGCAGAACCTTTTTTTTTCCCCTCGACCCACTTATGCTAAACTGTAACCGTTGTCTGATGAAAAAAAAAAAGTCTTTTCTGTCCAATTTAAATAAGGTCTGGAGAGGCAGCAACAGCCATTTTAATATTCAACACCCGTCAACCAAGACCAATTTAGCATTAGTTCCATGTGGAATTATGCCTAAGAAGACGCAACTCCCTCCAATGCATGCTGCTGTTCGGTAATGAGCTTTAGGAAGATTAAAACACTATAGACTGTGGGGCTGAATTTATCCAGGAATGTTCTGCTTAATCAGAGGTACTGTTGGATCAGATTCTGTACCTCTAAAATCTGCTGTGCCCTGAGTTCCTTCTCCATCCGAATTTGCTGAATGCGCTTGATCTTTTCCTGTATAGAAAAAAAACATTGAATAAAATAATCACAATAAAATAAAAATAATTGAGACATCACAAACCAGCCTAAGATAAAAATCACTTTACAACCACATTACTTTAGTTACGGAAGGCAACAATTGGTATGAAAGTTAAAAAAAAAAAAAAAATCAGGGTTCAGAGATTTGTAAAAATATTGTATTTCAGCATTTTCTGCAGTGAGCACAAGGACAATGGACACATAGATAAAGGAGGAAAAGATTTGTCAGCATATACTGGTAGTTCATGTTAAAAGTAGACCCACCTGCTGCTTCAGAATCTTCATCTGTTCCTTCTGTTTTCTTCTCTCTTCGGCTGCCATGATAGCTGCGAAAATCAATTCAATTGTGTGTTAGTCAACAGAATTGCATTAGCAACACCACCATCTTTTATCTGTGAGAATTACAGCTCTGACAATACTGTGTTTACACAAGAAATGGTAACTAGAGACCAAGGACAGCCATGAGAAATCAGAAAAGCACTTCTGTTACAGCATCAACCTCATCAAGGCATTATATTATTTGACAAGGGAGTGGAGAATTTCACTCAGATAAAAAACATTAGTAGTTTTCATTTCTAAACAAATCTTTGCTGAGGATCTTATTTAGTCTCCATAATGGACAACTGCTGGAAACTTCAACTTGATCTAAAAGCTATGAATGTGACGTGATGTTATAGAAGTAAACTCAAAATTGCCTTCTGCTTCTGCTACTGATTACACATTAATACATATAAGGTCAGGTTTTTGTTTTACATTTAGGGACTAGTACGCAGTATTAATATTTTTAGTTCACTGCTCATCTTTTATACTGGAATAAAAAAATATATATACATATATATATATATATATATATTTTTTTATAAATATGTATATATTTTATTTTTTTCAAACCAAAGGCTCAGCAGGCTTAAGATTAAAGAAAGCAGAAAGAAAATTAAAGCTTCTGCTTTAAAGAACATAAATATGTACATGAGCATATTTGTGTTTTTAATAAAAAGCCCAGTTTTGTTTAAATTGGACAACTGGCCAGAAAAAGAGTACAAACCATAGTTTGTATGTTCACCTTAAAATGTTTACCTTGTTGTTTTCGAGCTTCTTTGGCTGCACGTGCCAGTGCCTGCTTTTCCAGCTTCCTCATCAGCTTCATCTGGGCTGCCTGCCGGGCTATTTCTGCACAGAGGCAATTGTCAGGGAGCAATTTAAACATAATATCTAAATGGTAGTGCCTTTTGATTTACTATGTTTGACTGGGATAATTCACACAAGAGTTGTGTAATTTGGGACAGCAACCATTTGAAAAGGGTTACACAAACTACTTCTGTAAAGCTACTTCAACGGAATGCTGTTAAGCCACACAAAATTGTGACATCACGAAGACACAATAACAATGCTTGATTACTTAAGAGTTGTGATGTACAGAGTAGTTTAAAAAAAAAAAAAATATATATATATATATATATATATATATATATATATATATATATATATATATATATATATATATATATATATATATATAAAAGAGTAGTTTGAGACGCCATCAAGCATTACTGGACAAGTATTTAACTTGACATTACCTTAAACTGCACCTAAACTAATCAAACTGATCCTTGATACTTTTGAGTGCCAACCTTGAGCCTCTAGTTTCCGCGAAGTTTGACTTCACTGGGGTTGGACCCTCCGTTACCAGTGGATTGCCCATTCGATTGAATTGACCTTTCCTCCGTCTACTACCTTTAAGCGCGTCAGCCATTAACTGCAGCTCGAGGTGGGGGGCGGCCTCTGACCTTCCATAGCCAAAATACGAGGAATAACCTCTTCTTCCTTCAATAAGCTCCACTGTAAACCCTACAGAGAAATAAAAAACACAAAAAAACAAGAAAGGTTGGCTAGGAGAGCAAACAATGGAGACCATAATGACTTACATCAGATTATGTGACAAAGAACAGTTTAATCAATAACCGTAGTTGATGTTCTGTTTCAAATGATCCTAAACTAAACAATGCATTAAATAAGATTGATCTGATCTATCATTCTGTATCTGCTTTATCTATTTCCTCTAATAGCTTTAACGGTTTTGAAGCAACATCATATTCTGCTTCCCTTCAGATCTACCACACATCTCTTTTCTTATTTATCACTATGTATAACGAACATATGACTTGGCATATAAAGTATCACTGGTCACCTGTGGAAGTAATGTCAGCTGATTAATAAATGTTTTATTTCATGCACAGTGAGATGTCTATGAACTAGGACTAATAAGGTTTTTGGCTTGAATCCTTTCCATGCCCTGTCAGTGACTGCTGCATAAAGCTTTGCTTGCCACTAGATGAAAAGATGAACGGGGATCAGGGTGAGAGAGAGAGAGAGATGAAAGGCAGTCACCTGGGGTCCTTCTCTGGCTTCATAGAAGTCACCAACCCTTATCTTTGCACTGAAGCTAAAATTATCACGTGAGATGCCACTTATTCCATTTCTGGATAGATACTACAGAAGAGAAAATAATAATGCCGTTGGTTTAGGAAGAAAAATGCGAAATTAGCGACATTTAAAAGCAGCTGGGAGGGACTATATTGAATAGAGTGAAGTTATAGTGAGCATCTGCGGATTGTGTCTAATCATTATAGAAAAGCCAGGGGATATAAAAGGGCAGAAGCTCTTGGAGGAAGCGGTTCTAACCTTAAGTTGCACACTTCAAGCCATAACTATTTATTTAACTGAGGTTGTACCCAGCTTTCAAAGTCACTACTTAGGGCTTAATGGAGGTACATGGTATTTATCTGACAATACTACACTGACAATCGCTAGTTGAGCTTTTGATGAGGCATGAAAGATTTGATACTGAGATGCGGGCCAAACTGTGCACTAACACTAACAATC